>CM071922.1:30933080-31533080 GCA_036785865.1 Coffea canephora
CGATCGAGTAATTGAACCGGTTTCTCTCTATGGCCAGAGTGATACTACTTCGATCATACTTCCGGTTGTAAAACATGAAAATTGGGTCAGGAGTACTTCTTTAGGACATTCGAGACGTGAAATACAATCTGGATTCGAGAAAGAGGCACGGTAGCTCCAATCCTTATCAACCCTCGATAGGACTCTGTAGGGTCCAACCCGTACCGTGTGACTTGTTCTTTCCGTTTCCCCGCTGTAAGCACTTCACCGGTAAGGGTGTGAATTCTTAAGAAATACTTTTGATCCTCCAACTTCAAAATTCCAAATCCTTCCTTCGTTTCCGCGTAAGCTCTTTGGCGAACTCTGGCGCGGTTTGAAGTCGTGTCCTATCAACTTGACACTTCCGTGAGCCTTTCCATCCATGAATAGTTGTCGGGTCCAGTGCCTTTCTTTTCGCCCAACCTCATCCCAGTAAATCGGGTTGAAGCGGCACTTGCGTCCGTAGAGAGCTTCGTACGGAGCCATTTGAATTGACGAATGGAAGCTATTGTTGTACGCAACTCCACCAAGTGCATGTGCTGACCCCAACTACCTCCAAAGTCCAGAATGCAAGTTCGCAGCATGTTTCTAGCGTCTGAATCGTCCGTTCCGACTGGCCATCCGTCTGAGGGTGATAGGTTGTGCTCAAATTAAGTTTCGTCCCCAGGGTTTCTTGGAACTTCTGCCAAAATCGCGACACCAAAACCGTGGATCCGATCGGAAACGATGCTCACAGGAACACCGTGTAGTCTTACTACTTCGTCCATGTACAGTCGGCCAATTGATCCATTGAATACTTCATGTTCACCGGCAAGAAATGGGCCGACTTGGGTTAATCGATCCACGATCACCCAAACGGCATCGTGTCCTCTTTGCGTCCTCGGTAAACCGGATACGAAGTCCATTGTGATGTTTTCCCATTTCCACTCGGGTATCTCCAAGGGTTGTAAACAGACCCGATGGTTTTTGATGCTCTGCCTTCACTTGCTGGCAAATAAGACATTTCTGCACGTACTGCGCGATTTCCCTTTCATATTATCCCACCAGTAAGTTCCCTTCAGGTCTTGATACATCTTGCTGCTACCCGGATGGATTGTATACTTAGACCTATGAGCTTCCTCCAGATTTCCTCTTTCAACACCTCTTCCTTCGGTACTACGATTCGGTTCCGATATCTCAAAAGACCCTCAGGACTCAAATTGAAGTCCGTTGTTTCTCCCTTTTCCAATTTCTCTCTCCACTTCCGCACCATCAAATCCTTGCCTTGCGCCTCTTTTATACGTTCCAGTAGAGTGGATGTAACCCTAATATTGCCAAATATCACCTTATGGCCCCCAAGACAGGGTTTCCACTCGCACACGGATTCTAGCAAATTCCATTCCTTGATCATTAGCCCTGCCACTTGCACTTTACGACTCAAGGCATCTGCTACCACATTTGCCTTTCCCGGATGGTAGTTGATTGTACAATCGTAGTCCTCCAGAAATTCCATCCATCGCCGTTGTCTCATGTTCAGTTCCTTCTGGGAGAAAAGATATCTAAGACTCTTGTGATCCGAAAACACTTCGAAGGTCACCCCATATAGGTAGTGCCTCCACTTTTTCAAAGCAAACACAACAGCGGCTAATTCTAGGTCATGAGTCGGATAGTTCTGCTCGTGAAGCTTCAACTTCCTAGAGGCAAAAGCAATCACATTCCGGTTCTGCATCAAAAACACATCCCAATCCCTCTCGCGACGCGTCCGCATATACCGCAAACCCGTCCACTCCATTTGGCAAGACCAGTACCGGAGCCATGGTCAATCTTTTCTTTAATTCCTGAAAATTCGTTTCGCATCGGCCGTTCCAAATGAACTGGCCATGTTTCTTTGTCAAGTCAGTTAAAGGTCCTGCCAGTTTGGAAAAATCCTTAATGAACCTTCGGTAGTACCCCGCTAGCCCTAGGAAGCTACGAATTTCCGTGGGGGTTTCTGGCCTCTTCCAATTTGTCACGGCCTCAACCTTCGCCGGGTCCACTGCAATACCTTCGTGGGAGATCACGTGCCCTAGAAATGCCACTTTCTCCAACCAGAACTCGCATTTGCTAAACTTGGCGTATAGCTGATGTTCCTTCAATGTCTGCAACACCACTCTCAAATGCTCCTCGTGCTCCTCGCGTGACTTAGAGTAGACCAAAATGTCGTCAATAAACACCACGACAAATCGGTCCAGGTAGGGTTTGAAAACCCTATGCATTAGGTCCATGAAGGCGGCGGGAGCATTAGTCAATCCAAAGGGCATAACGGCGAACTCGTAATGCCCGTATCTCGAGTTGAAAGTAGTTTTCGGGATGTCCTCCTTCTTTATCAATAACTGATAGTATCCCTGTCGGAGATCCAACTTCGAGAAGACCACTGCTCCTTGCAGCTGGTCAAACAACTCATCGATGTGGGGCAGTGGATACTTGTTCTTGATCGTAACGTTGTTCAACCCCCTATAATCAATACACATCCTCAACGTTCCGTCCTTTTTCTTCACAAATAAGACCGGAGCTCCCCAAGGAGACTCACTCTCGTGGATGAATCCCCGCTCCAAAAGGTCTTGCAATTGCAACTTAAGCTCCTTTAGTTCTGCGGGTGCCATTCGGTAAGGGGTTTTGGAGATAGGTGCGGTTCCAGGTAAAAGATCTATTCGGAATTCTATCTCCCTTTCCGGAGGTAAGGCCACTAACTCATCAGGAAACACATCCGGAAATTCCCTCACTACGGCCACGTCTTCCACTTTTAACTTATCCGTAGGGGTATTAATTAGAAAGGCCAAATAGCCTCGCGCCCCTCTACTTATCAGTTTCCTAGCTCGAATGCCCGAAATGAGAGCAGATGAGGCTAACCTACCCCTTATATCCAACCTTAAGGTTGCCTCGCCAGGAATGCGAAATTCAACTATTTTCGTTTTACAGTCCAGTTGGGCGTTATATTTGGCTAACCAGTCCATTCCCAAAATCACGTCGTACCCTTTAATGGACAAGCTAATCAGGTCTCCTAAAAATCTCCGCTCACCTACCCATACATCACAATCCTTATAAACTATACTAGTCACCAAACGTTGATTCCCCGTAGGTGTACTAACCTCTAAGTCATATGGTAAACTAGCAGGTTTTATATCGATGCCACACATGAAATTAGGGTTAACAAACGAATGAGTGGCACCCGGATCAATTAAAACTTTGGCAAAGCGGTGGAATATAGGGATCGTACCTTCCACCACCTCGGAAGACTCTGGGATCTGGTGGGGCTCTAAGGAATATACCCTAGCCGGAACTTTTGGTTTGGATCCGTCTCCCTTGGCCGGTCCAGTATTGGTCCTCGACGGTAGTTGGCTCCCCTTTCCGTCTTGTTTCAGGACCGGACATGTAGCCAGTTGATGGTCCGCACTTCCACACCGCAGGCATTTCCCCAGTTTCCTCCAGCAATTGTCCTCGATGTGGTTTGTCTTTCCACAGTGCCCACAGGGACCGCGAGGTGCAGAAGCCGAGCTACTCTGAACGTTTCCCCTCGGTCCTCGCCCAGCTTGACCACCCCTGAACGGAGTCCCTCTGCCTGATCCGGACTGTCGACCACCACCCATGCCCCGTCCAAACTTAGAGGGAGTGCTCTTCTCACCCTGTCCAGACGTACTCCCAGGAAAGCCACGCTTCTTGGCCTGGAAGTTTCGGACCTGTAGCCGTGCACTTTCCACTCGTTGGGCTTTTTCCATAGCCTCGCTAAACGTGGTAATTTGAGCCGCCGCAAGGTCCTTCTGGATCTCAACGTTCAAACCCTGAATAAAGCGCCTCACGCGTCGTTGCTCAGTCATGATTAATTCAGGCGCGAATTTGGACAGGCGGGTAAACTGGCTCTCGTACTCCGCCACAGTCTGAGCCCCTTGCCGGAGCCGGATAAACTCGTCCTCTTTCCTCTCCTGGACTAGAGGAGGGAAAAACTTGGCATTAAATTCCCGAATGAAGTTCACCCACGTCCTTGGTGTCTGCTCTCGCTCCCATTTCTGTCTAATTACGTTCCACCAGGAACGGGCAGCTCCCTCGAGTTGGAAAACGGCAAAAGTCACCTGCCGTTCGTCCGGGTAGTGTAGGGCCGCGAATATATCAACCATTTTCTCAAGCCACTTCTCGGCGACGTCAGGGTCGGGTCCCCCAATAAACTTTGGCGGAGAGAACTTTTGGAAACGTTCTAGTGCTCTATCTTCACTCTCATTATGATGTCCAGGGTTTCCGGGGTTGGGGTTTGGGTTTTGGCCCTGTTGTTGCACTACTTGTGCAAGTAGGTTGGTCATTTGCTGCATAGCAGCAGCTATTTGAACATTGGGGTTTATCTGGGGTTCAGGATTCGGTTCAGTAGAAGCTTCCCCCGTTTCTCTAACTGGTGTGGGTTGCCTAATACCGCGCCCACGTCCCCGACCACTCCGTGTTCCTTCCATACGGTATACTTGGTCTAGGCAAAATTACTAAACCAAAGCAGTAACAAAGCATGTAAGTAACAAATAAACTTCCACTTAACACATAACGATGCATTTCAAACAAGATCACAAGCACACATATATACAAGCCAAACATATATACAAGCAGTCAGTCAAGTACGGCCAAAGCACGTACGTACACAAAAGATCCACCTGAGGATAGGCCTATCAAAAGAAATTTACACGTAGCTAACTCTACATCCAAAACGGTTAGCTAAGTCTCTATCCCTATCCGCCCTATACACAAGACCAAAACTATCTATAACAACTCTAGAAGTCATAACCTAGCCCGAAGATGAGCTATGAGACCCACTCGACGGAGTGGATCCAACCCTAGCCTCAGACCCCGCACAGGAGTCCTTGTCGCTCACTCCTTCCACCACCTCGGCACAGAGGTTTAGGATTGCAGCGGCTCGAGTCCTCACCTTCCGAGCCCTCTTAGACTCGCTCTCACGCGCCTCCCTCAGCTGGGCACAGAGGTCATCGACTCTATCCTCCGCCTCTAGTACATCGTACTTCAGATCCTCAATCCTTTTGGCTTGCCCCTCATTGGCCGCCTTTAATTGGTTCACCTCAACCTCAAGCTTGGCATTAGCTTTTGCCAGCTCCTTTCTTTCCTTCACAACTGCCAAAACAAGGGCATTCGGGTAAGCATACTTCTCCTTACACGCGCACCGCCGAAGACGGTTAAACGGGCTCCAACGAATAACGGCCCCCTTTGGCCGGATCTGGTACTTAATCATCGGAAGCGCTACACGGGGTCGCTTGGCCGCAGGGCCATCACTAGGTCCACTGGAACTGTCCATCCTACACCAAAAGTGTAAAAATAAGAATCAATAAGCTTAAAAACCATAAACAATAAACCCTCAGATCAAGCATTCCTATAACACCCAGGCTAATTCAAACCTAGGCTCTGATACCACCTGTGACAGCCCCACCTTCCCCTAAGGCGAACCAGAGGGGTTAGCGGACTGCCTGCCCAGCTCTCGCCAGGACTAACGGTACAGTTTACGTCAATCTATAACGTTCCGAACATTGCAATGCCCGCAAATAAGCCAAAAGCACAAAATAAAAAAAAAACGAAAGTCGTGGCACTCCGAAATCCAACCAAACATTATCCAAACATATATATACATTGGAAATCAGCATTTACAAGCCAAATGGCGTACAAGTTATCTCATAAGATCATACAAGTGCATTTAGGCCAATACAAGCCATCCATTAAGGGAAACCATACACTTAGGGTTAACACCCTCAAGGAGCTAATCAAAATACATGTACAAGATCTCAACTTGCATTCAACTATCATGACCTTTCCAAAAGTGCTCATTTGCCTGTAAGGAAAACAAATAACACGGAATGAGCTAAAGCCCAGTGGTATACCACCCAATAAGCGATCAAAGTCACGTAAGCATGAACTTTCATTTGAAGTACGCAAATAAGCGATAAAGCAAAACGGTAAAAGGATACGGTTGGCTCTCAAGAGCCCAATTCCACGCTTGTAATCTTGATCCAACCCCATTGACCCTCCGTCAATGTTAAAAGTACCAAACCGTAGACCACACTTTACTTCCATTCCTTCCACCTATCATACCCCAACCGGGCCCGCACTCCATTCAGTAATACTTTGGTAATACTCGAGTTTACCGGAACCAAGGGTCTCATTACCACAAGGTTCCCCAGTACAGTCCCCGTGGCAATTCAATCTTAACGACCAAGCCCTTGCCGGCTCGATCCAATTGACTACCAAACGGGGTTGAGCTCCGTAATGCAATAAGGCCGTTGGACATCATCCAAACGACATCAATTCAGTTTCCATGAAATGGAATTCATCAACCAATATATCAAGTTCAGTAATGCAATAAAACGGTAGCCATTCAGTGACAATATCAAAAGAGGTGAGGGCGGTCAAGTACACCCTCACCTTAATCAATTCCAATATGCAAGTAAGCCTTCAAGGCATCACATAAACATTTAACAAAGCCACATAATAACAATTTAGTGAGTGGTATACTCACCAAGCAAGTAAGTGGTATTTCATGTACCACGATCACCAAGCCGTCGTGCACTACCTTCAAGCCCTAGAACATATAACACATACAATGAGACTCGATAACGAGTCATATAGCAACGCTAAACACAACCCCAGTAGGGTTTCATATACATGAATGAGCATAATAGCAAACCAGAATTTAGAAAATGGCCTTAGTCTTGGCCCCAAATAGAAAACTGTTTTACACTCATTATGCGGTAATGGTACAACTCTCACTACAAATATCGGTTGGGGGTGTAAGACCCACCGTTTCGAAGCTATGGAACAGGGCTACAATAATGTAGAAGACCACTCAATCCAGTTCCTAGCTTAACTAGGTCGAAAATGCCAAATACTATACCAGAATTACCAAAACAGGTTTGCAAAACACAGAAAACTGTAATCGGTATATCTCAGTCCATACAAGTCAAAATGCCGAAATTCCAAAGGCATATGTTAGCTAAGACCCTCAGCTACAATTCATCAGAAGACACCAAATCCAAAATCCATACCAATTCCAGTCAAAATGGCCAATTACTATCGCAGTTTTCGCATTCTGTCCAAATCAGAACAGCTACAGTAATTTCGTCATATCTCATTCCACATTAATCCAAATGACCTGAAATTTTACAGGCATCTACATCACATCAATACCAACAACTTTCATGTTTTGAGCAAAGTCTAATTCGGCCTCTAACCCAGTGATCTAAAACCGGACAGATTTGGGGTTCAAGAACCCTAACTTTTCCAATTTCACACCAAATCCAAAATTGATTGCATTTAACCACATTTCACATCCACTAGAGCCATTTCCAACCATTACAATTCATCATACAAGCCCCCAACATCAAGATCATATTAAACCAGAAAAATTCCCAATAAAATAAAAACTTCACCAAAACAAACCAAATCAAGAAACAAATCATATATTTCAACTCTCATGCCTCCATTAAGCACTAATTAAGCATCATTAGAGGTAGTAGGGTGTTTCAAGCTTCACTTACCAAGAAACAAGAGAGAGAGGGATATTGGACACCTTTGATCTTCAAACAAACCTCACCAATACACTTATTAACACTAGAAGCAAAGTTCCTATGGAGTGAAATGGATGGAAACAATTGATTTTGGTTGATTTGCACCAAGTGGAAGCTTAAAATTTGAAGAGCTTTCTTCCTTGTGGAGCTTGGGATGGCCGGCCAAGAGGGAAGAGAGAAGAGTGAGTTTTTTTGTAATTTTTTGAGATATTTAACCTTTGGTCAAGAAAGTCAAATTTGTGAATAGTATTTCTTAAAAGGTAACCAATAAGAAAGTGACATGTGTCACCTCCATAAATGCATTCCTATCTTTCTTTTCTCTCTCACATCAATCACTTCACACACACCACTTATCTCTTAACACCCGATAAATTTTTAACAGTATCCGAAACTTAACCTTATTGGCCGAATTTTTCCGAACTTATCGCACTAGTGGGTCCCACGTCCACCATTTACTCTTAATTTTCTAAAATTTCTCCAATGCTAGAAAAATCATCTTAAAACTATAACTGCTCATAAAATCCTCTCAGAAAATATTTCTAAGCCAGAAAATGCAAAAACAAGCAATTAAGGAGGAATAAACCCTAGGAAAAAATATTAGGGTTTTTACGGGCTCTCACAAGTGTACTACTCACTTGCTTGTTACTATGTGGCTTTGTTACATTTGAACTTGATGCCTTGCATGCTTATTTGCACCGTTGAAACTGATTAAAGTGAGGATGTACTTGATCGCTCTCACCCTTTTGTATTATATATGACTGTTTACTGTGGTACTTGAATAGTACATGAAATACTGGGTTTGGTGTCGTTTGGATGAGTATCCAACGGCCATTACTGTTACTACTGAGCTCAACCCCATTGGTAGTCGATTGAATCGAGCCAGCGAGGGTTTGGTCATGAAAATTGACGAGCCATGGGGACTGTTATATGGAATCTTGTAGTATGAGACTCTCGATTCCGGTATACTCGAGTATTACCAAATTTAAACTGTTTGAAATTCGGGTCCGGTAGGGGTATGTTGGGTGGAAGGAATGGCAGTAAAGTGGAGTCTATCTTTGGTTACACTTTGTACATTGACGGAGGGTCAATGAGATACGATCAAGTATGGCGAGCGAGGAAAGGGGCTCTTGAGAGCCGTTCGTATCCTTTTACCATTGTTATCGATATATGACTTTATTTAGCTTTCTTCTTGAATGATTTGGGATTGATCGACTTCATGCATAATTGAACTTCCTTGCTTGAGTGAAAGTATATCTCTGGGCGTAAGCTCACTCCATTAAATTTTGTTTTCCTTACAGGGAACCACTTTTGGGGACTAGGATGTTTTGAAGCATGAGTTGAGTCAGTTTTAATATATTTTGTAAAGCTCCTCGATAGTTGGGAAAAAAATCCTAAATATATTTTGGTCTAATTATCTTCCTTTTGTTTTGTAAATTACAAACGTATGTGTATAACACTGTTTAACCCTGTTTATGTGTCCTATTTGGTTTGAAAATGTTTTTCCGAGTTATATGACATGGCAACCACTATTCACCGACGGTTTGATTTGCGTTTGGATATTTTGCGATTTCGACATGTTTGAGCGCGCTTTTATTTTCCTGGAACGTTTTAGATCGTGTTTGCCTGCACCGTTAATCCTGGCGAGAGCTGGGCAGGCAGTCCGCTAACCTCTTTGGTTCACCTTAGGGGAAGGTAGGGTTGTCAGAAAAAGCGAGAGGATGAGTTCATACGCCTACGTCAAGGACTATGAGTGTGGTGGCGTACGAGACACAGTTTACCAAACTCTCTCGTTTTGCTTCAGAATTAATACTGACAGACGAAAGGAGAATTCATCAGTTTGTTCAGGGTTTGAATGTGGAGATTCAGGAAGCACTGGCAGCTGCTCAATTGGAGACTTATAGTCAAGCAATTGAAAGTACTAAGAGTCAAGTAAAGGCCTTTCATGATAAGAAAAGAAGGCACCCAGATACAAGTAGTTATATTGTGCGACAGAGCTCGGGGAGCGAGCCACCACCTAAGAAGGGTCGAGGAATAGGTGGACCACGATCCACTGGGATGCCAAATCAAGGAAATGTTGAGAAAAATCAGGTAGGGAGAGAGACCCAAAAGGGTACCTCACGAGGAGGTCCGACATCAGGACCTAGAATGGCATGCGGATTTTATGGGGCTACTAATCACATAGAAGATAATTGTTGGAAGAAAGGACAAGTACGGAAATGCTACCAATGTGGTAGTGCTGAGCATCTGATTACTCAGTGCCCTCACCTGCCAAAAGAAGGAAATTTGCCAAGGGCAGAAGGGAACACGTCTAAGCCGACCAATGCAATGGGTAATCGACCGAAAGTGTCGGCAAGGACCTATGCAATAGGAAGCCAAGAGGTGACAGATCCATTGGCAATCACCGAAGGTACCTTCCCTATTTTCCATCGTATTGAGGTTTCCTTCTACTCGTTTTACAAGATATTTGAAGACCATTGAGACTGTGAGATAAGGATTATATGGTTGGATCTTGGATTGCGATACATAGAGTGACCAATTCTTGAGATAATCTTTACCACTACCGATGAACTCGTTAATGAGGTATTTGAATATTCCAACCCTTAGCCCGTTGATTGCAATTTCGAGGACGAAATTCTTTGAAGGAGGGGAGATTGTGATACCCCAACTTTTAGGATCATCTTTTGTTTAGTCTCAAAGAGGATATTATGGTTTCTTTAGTTTATTTTTATTTTAAAACATTATTTTGTCTCAAAGAAGATACTAAATTTATTTCTTTGGGTTTGATTTAAAACCTTGTTTTGTTTTAAAAGATTAAAAATCCTAAAAGTCTAATCAAAACCCTAGTTTCACTTGTGACTGACCGTTTTCTCAAATTTCTCATATTTCAATCGAAACCCTAAATTTAATTTAAGAAATTGTAAAACCTCACGTTTTCTTAAAAATGCTCTTTTATTTGGAAATTATTCATTTATTATGACCCTACTACCCAATCACCCTACAATAAGTGTAAATGAATATAGAAGTAAGGGTTTTCGTTGTCAACAACAGCTTCCATTCGTCGATTCAAATGGCTCCGTACGAAGCCCTCTACGGACGCAAGTGCCGGTCGCCGATTTACTGGGATGAAGTTGGCGAAAAGAAAGCACTAGACCCAGCAACTATTCCATGGATAGAAGAGGCTCAAGAGAAGGTCAAGTTGATACGGCAACGAATCCAAACAGCTCAAAGTCGACAAAAGAGCTACGCAGATAATCGAAGAAAAGACTTGGAGTTTAAAGTTGGAGATCATGTATTTCTCAAGATCACACCCTTACGAAGTATCACAGCGGGCAAAGGAAAGAAACTTCAACCGCGGTACGTCGGACCCTACAAGATCCTTCAGAGGGTAGGAGCAGTCGAGTATCGATTGGAACTGCCATCCAGTCTCTCTCGAATCCACGATGTGTTCCACGTTTCGATGCTAAAGAAGTATCATCCCGACCCATCCCATGTCTTACAACCGGAGGAGATTGAAGTAGACGAATCGCTTGCCTATGAAGAGAAACCGGTCCAGGTGCTCGATCGGAAAGTCAAAGAGCTCAGAAAGAAGCGGATTTCGCTAGTAAAGGTGCTATGGAGAAACCATGGGGTAGAGGAAGTTACTTGGGAAGTGGAAGAAGAAATACGAAAGAAGTATCCAAACCTTTTCGGGAATTAAGGTGAGAAATTTCGAGGACGAAATTCTTTTAAGGGGGAGAGAGTGTGAGAACCCGTAAATCCCTAATAATTTTCTTAGGGTTTTTCCCATTTAAAGGCATAATTTTTGTATTTTCTGGCTTAGGAAAATTCTCCTGGTAAATTTTATGAGTAATTATAGTTTTTAAATGATTTTTCTAGTATTGGAGAGTTTTTGAAAAATTAAGAGTATATAATGGACGTGGGACCCACTAGTGCGAAAAGTTCGGAAAAATTCAGCCAATTAGGTTAAATTTCGGATACTGTGTGAAATTTATCGGGTGTTAAGAGATAAGTAGAGGTTGAGATGTGATTGATGTGAGAGGGAATAAAAGGATAGAGTTGCATTTATGAATGTGACAAGTGTCACCTTGTGAGTGGTGGCACTTGTAGACAACTATTCATGGCTTTTGACCTTTTGACTACTTGGTTAAATATCTCACAAATTAACCAAAATTCACTCTTTTCTTACCTCCTTGTGGCCGGCCCTCTCTCTAGCAAAGAAGGAAGAAAACTCTTCAAGTTTTAGCCACCATCTAGTGCAAATCATCCAAATCAAGTGCTTAAACTAGTTTCTACTCCATAAAATCCCTCCCTTTGGTGCTAGTAAGTGTTTTTGTGGAAGTGTTCAAGGAAGCCAAGGTGTTCTACAACCCCTTTTCTCTTGTTTACTAGGTAAGTGGTGCTTGAACTTTCTCCTACACCTAATGATGCTTAATTTGTGCCTAGTGGTGGCTAAAGTGCTGAAATTTGTGGTTTGTTTCTTGGTTTGAGATGAATTGGTGAAGTTTTTATTTTATTGATGAATTTTCTGGTTTAATGTGATCATGATGTTGTGGTTATTTATGATGGTTGGTAATGAGGGGTAATGACTCTAGTAGGTGTAAATGATTGGTAATTGCAACCAATTTTGGGTTTGGAAGGAATTTGAGGAAGTTAGGGTTTCATAACCCCCTTTTCTGTCCGGTTTTGTATCATATGGTTAGAGGCCTAATTGGCCTTTGCTTAAAACATGAAAGTTGTAGGTATTGATGCGTTTGAGGTGCCTGTAAAATTTCAGGTCATTTGGAGTAGTGTAGAGTGAGATATGTCAATTTTACTGTTGCTGTTCTGGGTTGATCAGAATGTGCGAACTGCGCTTGTAATCGTCTGTTTTGACTGGAATTGCTTTGGATTTGGGTGTTGGTGTCTTCTGATGAAATGTAGCTGGATGTCTTGGCTACCGTATGCCTTTGGAATCAATGCATTTGGACCTGTATAGACTGAGTTGGACTAATGACAGCATAGTGTGATTTGTAAACCTGCAATTACGGTTCTGGTTTGGTATTCTGCATTTTTGACCTAGTTGTGCTAGGATTTGGACTGAGTGGCCTTCTACATTGTTGTAACCCTGTCTTTTAGCTTCGAGATGGTGGGTCTTACACCCTCATCCGATAAGCGTAGCGCATTTTGTGTCATTACCGCATAAGGAGGCCAAAACTGTTTTGTTGTTAGGGCTAATATAGTTACATTTCCTGATTTTCTGGTTTGCTATCATGCTTTTATATGCATATGAAACCCTATTGGGGTTGTGATTGGCATGACTTTATGACTCGTTATCGAGTCTCATGGTATTTGTTTACGTGTTCTAGGGCGTGACGTTAGTGCACGACGTACTTTGGACGGTGGTGCATGAAACCTCACCTACGTGAGTGGTGAGTATACTACTCACTTGGATGTTTATAATGTGGCTTTGCTATATGTGATTGTGATGCCTTGAAGGCTTGTTTGGCTATTGGAAATGGTTAGGGTGAGGGTGTACTTGACCGCCCTCATTTCTTTTGTTCCTGTGAATGACTGTTTACCGTTTCACTGTATTACTGTACTTGCTCTATGAGTTATTGGATTCCATTCATGGGATATTGTTTGGGTGTCGGTTGGACGAGTATCCAACGGCCCTACTGTATTACTGAGCTCGACCCCTTTGGTAGTCACTTGAATCGAGCCAGCGAGGGCTTGATCGTGAAAATTGACTAGCCACGGGGACTGAAATGGGAATCTGGTGGTAATGAGACCCTTGGTTCCGGTGTACTCGAGTATCACCTAAAGTTACTGCTTGGAGTGCGGGCCCGGTTGGGGTATGTTGGGTGGAAGGAATAGAAGTAAAGTGAGGTCTATGGTTTGGTACTTTTAACATTGACGGAGGGTCAATGAGGTTGGATCAAGAATATAAGCGAGGAAATGGGCTCTTGAGAGCCGTCCGTATCCTTTTACCGTTTTGTTTCATTCCTTAATTGTGTACTTTAATTGAAAGGACATGCTATATGCTCTTTGTTGCTTATGTGGTAGTAACTCACTGGGCTTAAGCTCATTCCGTTCCATTTGTTTTCCTTACAGGAAAATGATCACTTTTGGAAAGGTTGTACTAGTAAGTTGAGCTCATGTAAATGTATCTTTTGAATAGCTCTTTGAATGAAACCCTAATGTGTATTGGGTTCATTTTCTTTTGATTGGCAAACCAAACATGTATATTCATGATGAATGGTTTTTGTGGCATGCCATTTGGTTGTAGATGTTGAATTTCAATGTATGTATATGTTGGATTAATGTATGGTTGAACTCCGGATTCTGACGTGTCCGGCATTGTTCATCGTCGGCGCGTTTTTCTTTTTTTTTTTTCTATTTTATTTTATTTTGTGATTTTGACTTGTTTGCGTGCGTGGGTATGTTCCGGAACGTATTAGATCGACGTACACTGACCCGTTAGTCCTGGCGAGAGCTGGGCAGGCAGTCCGCCAACCTCTTTGGTTCGCCTTAGGGGAAGGTGGGGCTGTCACATATAACAAGTACAAATTCAACTCATCTATAATCAAAACACTAAACACCTTCCTAAGCGATCCCCGCGTCGGCCCCCTGCTAAGGAAAACAAATAGAATGGGGTAAGCTATATGCTTAGTGAGTAATCAGGGGGAAAAATATAAACTCACATAATTAAACAAGTAAATCAGGATAATTCACATCAATAACCGAAAAGTAACATCACAATGGTAGCATACGGGTGGCTCCAAAGCCAGTTCAATTCTCCGAACTTAAACGCGTGTTGACATTCCGTCAACCAAAGTACTCAGGGTCCGTAGACTTCACTTAAACTTCTCCGTTCACCTTATCAACCCCCGCTGGACAGTCAACAGCACACAGCAGCTCGAGCAAAACAAAATAATTTAGCTTTCGTCAAAGCTTTAACAAGAAACTAAATCCCAATTTTAGCATGGAACTATCTTCGACCAAGTCCCAGCTGGCTCAAATAGTTCGTCTAACCCTTGGAACCGGACTGGAACCAAGCCCTGAGATATCCGATCTCTCAATAGATGGTATCTCTCGACAAAGTACACAACAAAGTACTTACCCCAAACAGCACACAGAAAATGGGATTTAATTCAAGTCATGTAAACACCCCATCAGCACACAGCAAAAGGGTGATACTCAAGTCATGTAACCACCCTCCTCAGCACACAGCAAGAGAGTGATACTCAACATAAGACATGTATTCTCACATAGAAAATCAAAACAAAGGATGGGCTTAGGTCAAGTGAGATAAAGTACACCCTCGCCTAAGTACCCATTTAACATATACAAGGTACCTCAACAATTCCATATCAATAAACAACCCAATTACTCACTTGATAAAGCTTGGCACGAAAAACGATACAAGTCACTGAGCTTAGACAGATTATATACACACATAAGTGAAATAGCTATACAATAGCAGTTTATAACTTAAACGATTGAGAATGGTTGAAAACGGTCAAAAATAATTAAAAAACGGTACAAAACGGGTTACACGATTTTGATCATAATTGGAGATGTGGTTATCGGATCAAAATGTATTAGATAGTGTCTCAAAGTTTAGACAAAAGGTTACAACTTTCATGAAGACACCTTGACCCAGTTTTTAGTGTATTCAAGTCACATTTGCAAAATACAGAACTAGAACTCCAAAGGCTAGGTTGATTCCTCTAGCAAAAATTTGGCGGCATGCCCCTTGTGTTTACCTATTTTCCAGCCATTTTTGGCTTCAATATTTTCCTCAAATCAGTCCCAAAGTCACACATATGCAATGGTAACACAATAGCCCTTCAACTATGCTCAAAATACCCCAACTACAACGCAAGTACTAACATGGTAATCGGAAATCAAGTTCAAAGACAAATAAGCGAATGGCAGCTTTGATGTCTCTTAGCGTAACGAGCACAACTGAAGCTACATTTGTTGGATTGGGGTACAATTTATACCATTTCGAAACTAAGGCATAGAGCTACAACTTTGGTGAAGACCACCTAGTCTAATTTCCATTGTAATCCAGTCAAATTCCGTATTCACAGAACCAAATTCCAACTAATCGGTTAATTAACCGTAGTGCCTTCAAATAGCCATATCTCAAGCTACCAAAGTCCGTTTAAGGCGTTCTTGGAGGCAATGAAAAGCTAAGACAAATTACTAAAACTTTAATGTTTTAGAAAATGGCTAAATCAGCATAGGTCATAGTGAATAGACACGGTCAATTGGATGAACTGTCTAAAATGGATCACTGGATGCATCCTATGGCAGTGAGAGTATTTTGTTCTTTTCATAGGTTACATTACTTTGATTTGGCTGAAATTTTTTAGGCAACCATAAAATGTAATTCTCTACAACTTTTATGTTTTGTGCTTAGCCTAGTTTGGCCTCTAACATGATGAAATTGAACCGACAGAACTGAAGCTAAGATTTCCAGAAATCTGAAATTTTACAGTTTCAAAGGAAACTTTCTTCATTTCTTGCTTCAATCACCACCACAACCCCTTATATAAGCTTAGATACAACATATACTATCCATACAGCAAGTATAGGTAGAAACGCATCAAACCCTAACTCATGTAACTCAAGAACATACACTATATCCATCCAAATCATTGTAATAGGTATCATCCACCACAAATTTAAGGTGCTATGCTAAATTAAACAAGATTAAGAATAAGAAATGGGGAAATCAGCATTATTACCTTGTTAAAGTGACTACAAGAGCAGCCCTAGCTTTTCCTTCCAAAATTTCACCAACACACCACTAGCTAAACACTCAAGGAAGGTTTTAATCAGTTTAGTTTCGCTTGGTTTCACTCACAACTCTTGATTTGAGGTTGGAATTAGAAACTCTCTTCGCTCTTTCTCCCTCAAACTCACAACCAGAAAAGGCAAAAATGAGGAAGAAATGAAGCTCAAGAAAGGATAAGAAGGTTGGAATTAGTTTGGTCAAACAACCGTTGGATGTTCGCCACTTGTCGCCTCAAGATGAAATCTCAAAATTTGCTTTTCTCTCTCTTAATTTGGTCCACAATTTCGGCTAGAATGAGAGGATATTTAGGGCTGATTTTTCTCAATTAATAATAAGGAAATTAAGGTAATAAAATAGTGGTCAAGTGGTGCACTCAATCGATAACGATCGATACCCGTCGGTTTGAACAGATTTTCCTTAAATCGCGTATACTAAGGTTTTAACTTCTAATTCACTAACTTATTATTATCACTTCTAATCATATAATATTTCCTCATCCAAAAGTCACTCTTACCTACCACTTTTCATACTCACTCCGTACCAAATAATCATACTACGGAAAAATGTGAAAACCCTAACTTGCTCCAACTTGAAAACGAAAAGTGGAACCCTACTTTCTAGGTTCATTTGCACTTATTGTGGAATGATTGGGTGGTAGGGCTATTATAAATTAATAATTTCCAAATAAAAAGGCATTTTTAAGAAAAATGTGAGGGTTTTACAATTCCACAAATTGAATTTAGGGTTTCGGTTGAAATATGAGAAATTTGAGAAAACGGTCAATCACAAATGAAACTAGGGTTTCGATTAAACTTTTAAGGTTTCTAGTCTTTTAAAACAAAACAAGGTTTTAAATCAAACCCAAAGAAATAACTTTAGTTTCTTCTTTAAAACAAAATAATGTTTTAAAATAAAAATAAACTAAAGAAACCGTAATATCCTTTCTGAGACTAAACAAAAAGTGATCCTAAAAGTTGGGGTATCACAATGTCTCGGTTCCATCCCAGTTTGATCGAGTGGTAGTTGACACTTCGTCAACTTTCAAGTAATAAACTAGTCTAGAAATAAAACCCCACTTCACGCCAGTCTCCGTCCACCGATCAACCCCCTTTTCGGGCCCGCACGCCACATGAAACACGGGTGGTAATACTCGAGTATACCGATTAGCCGAGGAGATAACACTCCACTCGACATTACTAGTTACCCAGGGTTCGTTATCTAATTGACCAGACCCTTGCCGGCTCGACTCGATTAACTACCCACAGGGTGTCTGGAATTCCAGGCAAGATACAAGTCGTATGCACGTAGAGCAAGTCAAGTGAAATCGATAAACAAGAACAATTTTGGATAGGGCAAGTGCGATAAAGCACACCCTTGCCCTATCAAATCACTTATATATCACGTAATCACGTTGGTCAAAAATAAATCACAAATATCAAGTTCAATCAGATATTTGGAAGCACTTACCAAAAATAGTGCCTCTAGTGTTCGTGTCTGGGTGGTACTCTGCGTTTGGAGTCCAAATCTGCGATAAAACTTAACTTAAGAACTTTGAAAATCGACTAAGGTTCGAAACGTAGACGTTTCATTCAATAAGAATCAAGAAATTGAAATTCACCTGGAGAGTAGTCATGAAACACTTGCTCGCTTTTTAAACGGTAAAACTTTGTAACATTTATACTTGGAAATGCCATTTGATTCAAAAGTACAAGGAAAACATACTTCGAGCAGTCATTATTTTATTTTTCAAGGGCACAAGTTCGGCCAAATCCTTACTTATATACCTCGGAACGAGAAGACGCAAGTATCCTAGGTGGTTCAAGTAGTAATCACTCTTAACCCTTTACTCAAGTCGCAAGTATATTTTTCTAGTCCTCGAGCGTAAATTTGGGCAGCATACCCTTTGTATTTTCCTATTTCCAACCATTTATGGCTTCATTCTAACGCCACTGACCAATATTGTCCCACAGTTAATCGCACCATTGGGCCGTGGGTTTTGTTCCTGGAGGTGGGGTTATAGCCCACATCAAGTGAAGAGCCCAAGCTCGCAGGTCAAGAAACCCAGCACCCCTCCAAAAGGCCTCGATCAGGTAGGAGAGACCACTACAGGCTATTAAAGCAGCCCCAGGACTTCCTCCCTAACCGATGTGAGATCATTACAATCCACCCGCCTTAGGGAACCCAGCGTCCTCGCTGGCACACCGCGGTCGGGAGTCCGCTCTGATACCGACTCTAACGCCCCTGACCAATATTGTCCCATAGTTAACCGTCCCATTAGGCCGTGGGTTTTGTTCGTGGAGGTGGGGTTATAGCCCACAACAAGTGAAGAGCCCAAACCCGCAGGTCAAGAAGCCCAGCACCCCTCCAAAAGGCTTCGGTCAGGTGGGAGAGACCACTACAGGCTATTAAAGCAGCCCCAGGACTTCCTCCCTAACCGATGTAGGATCATTACAATCCACCCCCCCTTAGGGAACCCAGCGTCCTCGCTGGCACACCGGGGTCGGGAGTCGGCTCTGATACCAACTCTAACGCCCCTGACCAATATTGTCCCACAGTTAACAACCCCATTGGGCCGTGGGTTTTGTTCCTGGAGATGGGGTTATAGCCCACAATAAGTGAAGAGCCCAAACCCGCAGGTCAAGAAGCCCAGCACCCCTCCAAAAGGCCTCGATCAGGTAGGAGAGACCACTACAGGCTATTAAAGCAGCCCCAGGACTTCCTCCCTAACCGATGTGGGATCATTACAATCCACTCCCTTTAGGGAACCCAGCGTCCTCGCTGGCACACCGGGGTTGGAAGTCGGCTCTAATATCAATTCCAACGCCCCTGACCAATATTGTCCCACAGTTAACGCCCCATTGGGCCATGGGTTTTGTTCCTGGATGATACGAACTCAATACGATGACCAGGACCTAGAAGATTGATTGGCAACACGTTGGAAGACGGAGTTGAGAACGACACACGGAACCACTCGAGTATCGAACTAACGGTAGAAAGACGCCACGATTGAGTGCGTTTCTCATTCGATAAGTCTTTGATCACCTTAGGGCAGCACTAAGATTCTCAAGTTTAGCTTTTGCAAGCCATGGAAGAGGGCAATGCCCAATAGCGAGTTTGCTGGAAATTTCTCAAAAATGTCTCCCCCCTTGAATGAAAGAAAATGCAACCATAAATAACCCTACTAATACCCAAGATGGGCTGGACTAAGACTTGGCCCAATTAACTACTCTAATATGGACTTAATTTCAGACCTAAGGGAAGCCATAAGGCTGGCCGAAACTAACCCCTTCCAAACTAAACAATTCAAATCACTAAATATGGGCCTAACAATCTAATTCGGATCCAACTCAACATGAGATCTTGGACCGATTTTTATTCCTACTAATTTAGCAAAATAATAATAAAAAAAAACTTGACATTAAAAATTGAGGCCCACTTGAGTTTCAATGGACAGCTTATACGAACTCCATCTACAAACTCCATCTCGCATCATTCCCCTCCTCTTGAAAAGATTTGTCCTCAAATCTCCAAGGAATGACTCGAGAAACACAAGTGATTGGCGACTCTCATTACCAACTTCATCATATTGACTCGCTTAGAAGGAATGATAGTTGTCAAGACCATGACCCACACGATTCTTCCAGCATGTCGCTTGGAAAGCATATAGAAGCTCACGCACAATGGATATGAAGCATAGTCAAGAACTCTCCAAAGCATGGTTGATGAGAAACATCTCGATGGATCCTCCCGCAAACAAATGATACCATAAGTCTCTTCATACGCTCGGTCATTGTCAACAATGAGCCCTCCCAATGGTTCAATCATGCCATGTGCTTCAAACTCCAAGAAGAAAGTGAAATTTTGGTCCTCCGATGAAATTTTGGACAGCAAATTGAAGTGTCCAAATGACCTTGGAATTGCACATAGCATGATAAGTTTAACTTCACCCTGGACAACCTACAAAAACCGATGAATGCTAAACAAAATAAAGTTAGCGTCAAGAATGTCTTTCACATACATAGGTCGCATTAACAAAGATGGCTTTCTCTCCTTATCTTCCTCAACTCTTCCTTTCTCACCCTCTTGTTTAAGTCTTAGTTGATCTTCTCGAACTTGACTAGGAGTGAGTGGTACGAGTGTTACTTTCCATCCACCATGCTCAAATGAGTACTTGTTAGTGTAGCCATTGTAGCTAACACGCCTATCATATTGCCAAGGCCGTCCAAGTAGGATATGACTCGCTTGCATCGGGACTACATCACATAAGATCTCATCCTCATAGCTACCAATGCGAAAAGACACAAGCACTTGGCGAAACACTCGAACGTCCCCTGCTTCGTTCAACCATTGTAAATGATAGGGATTCGGGTGTGGCATAGTTGGAAGGTCCAATTTCTTGACTATGAGTAGGCTCGCCACGTTGGTGCAACTCCCCGTATCAACTACCACACTACACACCTTTTCCTTCACATGGCAGCGTGTATAGAAGATGTTACTCCTGTGATCTTCATCACCCTTCACTTGAGTGGTCAAGGCTTTAAGTGTCACCAACCCTACTACATCATTAGGTGGCAATATCTCCTTTGCCGAATCTTCATCCTCCACTAATGATGGCATGTCCTTGTATTCCTTCTCGTCGTCTGAAACCACTTCCCCACTAGGCAAAATAATCATGGCCTGTTGGTTAGGACATTGCGAAGCAATATGCCCGAAGCCTTGGCACCTAAAACACTTGGCATCGCGATGACGTGGCTTAGAGACCTCATGGATAGCTTTGGAATCAACTTTGGTAGTGGGATCTTGAGATGCTCTTGGTCTTGGGGAATTAGAAGAAACCGTGACTTTGTCCTCCTTAGTAGGCTGCGGTTTCCTCCAATTTCCAGCATGAAGAGACGCGTTGGAATGGGAATTACCCCTCCTCTTGAGGTGCCACTCCACTTTGACAGCTTTGTTCACCAACTCTTGCAAATCGAGGTAGTGTTGAAGCTCCACAATCTCTGCAATTTCAGCATCCAAACCATTGAGAAAACGTGCCATGGTTGCCTCCTCATCTTCATGCACATCAGCCCTAAGCATCGCAATCTCCATGTCCTTGAAGTAGTCTTCAACCGTCATACTACCTTGCGTGAGCGTTTGTAATTTTTGATGCAAATCTTGGTGGTAGTAATGAGGTATGAACCTTTTCCTCATAAGGCCTCGTAATTCTGCCCAAGTTTCAATAGCTCGTTCCCTATTTCTCCTTCTACTAGCACGGAGTTGTTCCCACCAAACCAAGGCATAGTCGGTGAACTCGATAGTTGCAAGTTTCACTTTCTGCTCTTCGGTGTAGGTGTTGCAATCAAAGATCATCTCGATCTTGCTTTCCCACTCTAAGTACACATCTGGATCAGATTTGCCTTGGAATGAAGGGATTTTAAGTTTTATCCCTTTGATTGGCTCATCTCTGTGCCAGTTGGGACGTTTATCATAGCAATGTCGTCTTTCGAACTCCTCTTCCCCATTGCTGGAATTTTCAGATTCAAGGCGAGGAACTCGAGCATTGTTGCGTTTTTGGAATGCCACGGAATTCTCCAAGTTGTCTATCCGCTCGTGAATCGGTTCAAAAGAACGGGTCAACATTCTTTGAAATGCACTTATGAGAGCTGTATTGTTAAGATTTGGGTCAAAATGAACTGATTCACCTCCGTTGGACATGCTTAAGACCCCAAAGAATCTCACCAACTCAACTTCCACAGCTTGTTACTCACTTAACTTGAAGAAATTAGTAACTTCCTCAAGGTGATGTTAACTTATCAACTGTGATTCACACTTGTGGCAATGTTGACTCGTCTTGGCTAGAAGACTTGGATGACACAACCAAAAATTTTTTTTTGGGACTAAAACTCGACTTATGGACCTTAAACTACTCGAAGAAAGAAGAAAAGAAAAAAAATACAAGAAAATATTCTGGAAAAGGCACGAAAGTTAATGAGAACAACAGACAGATTTGGAAACCAAAATGATATGACAATTTTAGAATGTTATGGACACCAAAACTCGACTTTAAAGGCTCTAACTACTGGGAAAATAAGCTGAAAGTAACGACAAGACAAGGTGAAAAACCCAAACTTGGCTAAACGAATGGATGGAGTGATACCCGACTCAAAGGAAGTATTGGATTGGCTGGAATTAAGGCTGTCTTGGTTCGGTCTCTTTTTTGTTTTGTTTCTAGGCTTGACTTTGCTTCCCAAAACTTATTCAATTCCTGGAAATTATTTTCTTGAAGATCTCAGTTCGTTGCTGACTTCCCTTTTTTTTTCAACGGCAAAGGACAACAATGGCGGCTAGAGCTTCCTACTTTTGGAACTTGGCTGGCCGCTTCTTAACTTGTGTATAGCCGACAAAAAGGAGAGCACTCAGATATCATGCACGACAAGGAAAGCCAATCAAGTTTCATGCACTTGCCAAATTACACCAAATACCAATTTGTGTATGGCCGACAAAGCAAGCAAATCAGATTTTCATGCAAATCAGCTTTGGCTAAGGGAAATCAAAACAGGTCATGCACTTGCCAATCTTCTCCACACACTTGGTTGTATCCAAAACACAAGACCTGTGGTTTACTTCCTAACTACCATTTACAACCCCCAAACAGTCCACAAATCCCGAATTGCAAAGAGACAAAATCTAGACAGCTCACAATGGTTTCCACCCTTGAAAACAACTCCTAGTTTCGGATGAACAAGGATCCACAAGGCATGGCAGCCGCTGCTTTTTCCTTTTTTTTTTTAACTCCAAGCAACACTCTAAGAAACCCTAATGACCCTCACAGCTAACCCACAAGGTATGGCAGCCGCACTCTACTTCAAGGCAACCGAAGGAACCATAAGCAGAATTTTGTTTTTCGCAAGAACAAGAGGGCACGATTGTGGGCTGACCTGGAAGATTTGGAGACTCTTTTGGACAGAAAGTTTGACCCTCAAACACGACAACAACTTCAGGTTTATACGGACAGATTTGAAGACAACATGGCCGCAACACAAGAGAGAAACAAACAACACAACACTAGACTACAAAACAGATTTCCTTTTGACTCAAACAAGACAAACAGATTAAGACAAAGGCTTGGACAGATTAGAGACAATAACGGATAGAATTGACATAACACAAAACAAAGACAACGACGCCAAAAGAAAGGAAAGCAACGACACAAGGAAACAAGGAATAAGGGATATATGTGATACCTTCAACTAGCTCTGATTACCAACTGATACGAACTCAATACGATGACCAGGACCTAGAAGATTGATTGGCAACACGTTGGAAGACGGAGTTGAGAACGACACACGGAACCGCTCGAGTATCGAACCAACGGTAGAAAGACGCCACGATTGAGTGCGTTTCTCATTCGATAAGTCTTTGATCACCTTAGGACAGCACTAAGATTCTCAAGTTTAGCTTTTGCAAGCCATGGAAGAGGGCAATGCCCAACAGCGAGTGTCGCGCCCCACTTTTTGAAAGGTGTGAAAGTAGTGTGTAGGATATGTATGTGAACGTGTGTGAAAGTGAAAATAAAAGGCCGTGGGATTGTGAAATGCGACGGTTTGGCCGAACAAAGGGTTTCAAATAGAAAAGGAGTCGCCACTTGGTATAGAGTTAGGGTGTACCAAGTCACCCAAAAAGTGATTTTGTTTTTGGAAAGAAAAGTAAACAAACCCTTTTTAAAGAATTTTTTAGGTCTACGTAACCAAAGAAAGGGATCGGGGGTCACATTTGATAAGGGAGAAGGCAAAGGCAAAGCCTAAGGCACTCCCTTACCCTAGCCAAAGCTAGTTGCGTGACTTAACCCTTCTTTTCCTAATTCTTCTACCCAAAGTATGTGTTGCATGTTGGATATGACTAATGGATGCTAAAAAGAGAAAAATGCAATCCTAAATCTAAAATATCTCTTATGAGGTTTTTTGGTCCTAATCATATGAATTGTGATGGCCAGTAAGGAAAGCCCTCATAGAGGTCACGGGTAATGCAAATGAAGACCCAAATATGAGTGCAAGTGTGAAAATGTAAGAAAAGTGCATGTGTGCCAATTGAGAAAATAAAGGTGTTTGTGTGCAAGTGGATGAAAATATGATATAATAGTAGTAAATGCATATAAGTGCAACTAGGTGCAATTTGTGGGGTAGAAAATAAATAAGTGATAGGGAAAGAAAAAATGTGCAAACATGGCATGTGGATTGAGAAAAAATATAAGTAGTGAAAAAATATGGATAAAGAAAGTGAGGAAGTGATATGATAAAAATGAGAGTGTATGAACCTAGAGGAATGCATCAAATCGGGTACGGGAATGACTCCTAACTTTGTGATTTTAATTTTCCCTTTGATAGAGGGAATACAAGCGTGCTAAGGCTTAGAAAATCCACACTCGTCTATATCCCATATTTAAGGGGTAACTCTCAAGCAAATGTACCCTATAACTAGCATGGAGATGCAAAAACCTAAGATGAAGGGGAAAGGATTGGGGAAGCATGCCAAATGCTAGAAAACTAAGAAAAATGTATGAAATGTAGTGAGACATGCAAGTATGTACCAACGAGAGGGGACGGCCTATTGGGTCTAGCATTGGACTAGCCCTTTTCTAAAATTCTCTCACAAGCATTGGACTTGCGAGAGCTCGAGGGGAAAAACCATGACCAGCGTTGGACTAGCCACGGTGACGCGCGTTGGCATCCCTCGTACAAATATATAAGCAATGTGCATAATTAAAGCAAGTAGACATGTGAGCACGTAATTCACATAACACATAAGCATGCATATCTAGATGCAAAGGCCTAGGAAAACGATAAACACATAGGCACACACAAACACACAGCATATAAGCCCTATCTATTACAAAAGGGGGATGCCTACTACAATCTAAGGGGGAAACGGAACAAAATAAATAAATACCTAACTATTACAAATTTGGCATTCAAGTGCCTTCAAATGACTTGCTAATTAAAAAGGCAAAATAAAAGAAAGCAAAAGAGACAATTAAACATAAAATGAAAAGTGAATTAAAGCATGCATATTCACACATAACACGTAGGAGCACATAGGAAAAATAAACTCCAGGAGATAGAGGTTACCTCCCTTGCAATGGTGATGAAATGAAAGAAAAGATTAGCTTCAAAACAATAAAAGGGTCAAGGCATCTCAAATAACCAGATAAACATGAAGTTAAACCATTGAAAGCATTTAAATAACTAAACAACCCATGATTCACAAAATTAGGGTCCAATTGAAAGGAAAAAGAAAGTTTGAGGGATCAATTTGATTAATCTTTTCAATTGCTTGGGCCATAGTGAAACAAAGGGAAACTTGGGGGGCCAAAATGCAATTTTAGAAAGATTTTCCCATGCAAAAATCCATGCAAAAGGTCACGGAAGCATTCTGTAACAAACATTCCTGATGAAGACTTTTTGCAACAAAAAAAATTACAGTTTCCAGCCGCAAACTTCATCCATAACCTTCGGCCATCCAAAACCTTGCACTAACTCTAATGAAAACAGGTCCAAAGACTTCTTAACAAGGTCAATCTTAGAAGAATTTCAAGCAAGTTTCATGCAAAGAATGAGCTTTTGCAACCGCAAGAATGTTCTACAATTTTCACTCACTCGATTGAGATGACATTCATGCAAATGACTCAACACCTCTACACTCATTCAAACACGCAAAGAGGTAAAGACTTGCGGCAAAGGTAGGCATGCCATCCCAGTCAAGTAGCAAACTGAATCAAGCATTTTAAGCAAACAAAAAATTTCGGCCAGCTGAAACACTTAGCTTCTTACCATTTCTGCTGCAAGTTTGCAGCTCGTTAGCGACCCAGAAAAATGGCCAAGGTTAAACAAAGCCAAGGTGATCATGCAAACAAGGTGAGGAAACCCAGCTTTTGGGCTGTTACGGGACAAAGGAAAAACCAGAAAACATGTAGAACGAAATGCAACTTTTCATGCAAGGTTATGAAGGAGTTTTCTGCAATAATTCTCGGCAGCTGCTAAGAAAATTCTGCAGCAACTAGCTACCAGCTTTCATTTTTCAAGCACGGATCTTAGCCCCAAAACACAACTTCGAACAAAAACGAATTCAACCAAACATCAAAACTTTGATCCAAACATACAAGAGAAAGCTCAGCCTTGCGGGCTGCTTCGAGAAAGAAAACGATGAAGAGTATTCAACAGCTTTTAGCTTCTCATACAATTTTAACATACCAAGGAAATGATTTAATGCAGTTCCCAATTTGTCCAAGGCCAGCAATGAGAGAAAGTGAGGCGAAGGAGAAGGGGAGGCATCCAACAAACACTCTCGGACACAAAATGCAGAAAGGTATGCAAAATCGAAACCAGAAATTCCAAACCAAGGAAAACCATGGTATCCAAGCCTTTCATTGCTAAAACCCATCATCAACATCGCAAAAAACATAAAAGAAACAGCACTCAGGAAAGCACTTAGGAATCCAGACATGACAAAAATCATAAAGCCGAAAACTTTTTGCAGTTTTCTGGTTTTGTTCATTCAAACACCACTCATGGCTTTAATCAATGAAACATGAATCAGAGTTACAACATGACTGCACATTTTTCCACTTTGAACCACAAAACTCTCATGTTTAGATGCAAAATTTAGAGGAAAAGAGCCTACGAAAATCTGGAAAAAATTTCTACAACCTCCTTTCGGCAAATTTGACGACTAATCATCGACTAAAGAGGGCTAGAAATGGTTCCTATACCCTAGATTTCATGAGCTAACACACGATCCAAACACCAGAGATATAGAGCCGGAACGAATTACCACACGGGTTTCTACAAAGAACCAGAGATGAAACCACAAAGAAAGGAAACAAAACATGCGTGCACAAGGAGGAAATTCATGCAATGAAGTCCAGATCTTCACAAAATGGTATGAAAATGACAGCAAGAAAGGCTAGAGTCACCTGCAAACGTCAGTGAAGTAAAGCAACGGGAAAGCTCAAGAAAGTGACGTTGGTTTCTGGAAAAAACAATGCCCAGGCAGATTTGTTGTAGCGGCAACAACATCTCGTTTTTCCTTTTCCTCTGCTGTTTTCTTCCTTTCAGATCTCTCTCTACCGCTCCTTTACTTCCCCAAATCTTTTCTGAAACCCTTAGCTTTCTTGTCCAGAACCCTAGCTGTCAGCTTTTTCCTTCCCAGATTTTCAACTCTCGTTCGATCCTCTCTCTCTCCCTCTTTCTAGCCGTCCTCCCTATCTTCCTCACGCTCCCCTTAGCTTTCTTTCTCAGCCCCGCTCACCTCTACCTCTAAACCCCAGCCGCCGTACCTTACTCTTAGTTCCCTCTAAACCCTAGCCACCTCTACCTCTCCTCCTGTTTCTTTCTTTTGCCGTCCCCTTATCACTCTTAGCTTACTCCCCCCCCATTTCCTCTTTGGCTTGCGGCTCTTTTTATTTTTAAAGGCACCTCCAAAGACTAAACCTAATTTGAAAGGCTAAGATTTCAAATCCCAAAGTAGGCTTATGTGTCTTATTCTTGTCCCTTTGATTGACTTTTCCTTTTTTCTTTTTTTTTTCTTTTCTTTTTCCCTTTTCTTTTCGAAAATTAGTATGAAGGCCAAAATAAATAGATAAGAAAATAAAATGATCTAGAACAAAATAAAATGAAATAAAAAAACCCTAGAATTGGAACAAATAAAGCAAAATTAAATTAATTAAACTAATAAAGTTAAAAAATCAAAAATTTGGTGTCTACAGCGAGTTTGCTGGAAATTTCTCAAAAATATCTCCCCCCCTTGAATGAAAGAAAATACAACCATAAATAACCCTAGTAATACCCAAGATGGGCTGGACTAAGACTTGGCCCAATTGACTACTCTAATATGGACTTAATTTCGGACCTAAGGGAAGCCATAATGTAGACACCAAAATTTTAGCATAATTTCATTTACTATTTATTTAGTTTTTATTTGTCGTGTTACGTTTATTCACTTTTTAGTTTTTAGTTTTTTAGCTTTTTATTTTATTATTTTTAAGTTTTAGCATAGAATTTGTCGAAAAAAAAGAAAAGAAAAAGAAAAAAAAGATAAAAGAAAAAAGGAAAAGAAAAGGAAAATCATCAATCCAAATTTTTTAGGCATTTTTTATCATTTTTTCTAGGTTTCTTCATTTTATTTTACTTAAAATGTTATTTTTATTTTTATTATATTATAAAAAAAAAGCAAAAACGTAAGAGGAAAAATTGCAGTTGGCAAGAAAGAGATCCAATGGCTCAAGTTCTGATACAAAAATCCACCCTTCATCCTCACCTTTGAGGTGAGGATTTTAGGGACCTGGGGTTCCTATAAATAGTATAAGGAGCAGCGGATAGAAGGAGGGGAAAAAAGGAAAGAAAACGGCAAAAGAGAGCGACCAAGAGAGAGGCTAGGGACGGCTGGGAAGGTTTTTTGGGAGAGCAAAAGAAAGAAACCGAGGGTAAGAGTGAGGGCTAAGCATTGGAGAAATAGAAAACATCAGAGGAAAAAAACGAGAGCTGAGGGTTTTAAGGCCTGGGCAAAAGAAAAATCTGGGGGGTGACGGCTAGGAAAAAACCAGAGAGAAACGGAGTGACGGCAAAAGAAAATCTGGTGAAAGGGGGAGCGAGTGTAGGACGGCCGGCGGTGAAAAAAAAAAGAAAAGAAACGAGAGAGCTGGGGTTGACAGGCTTGAGGAGAGCAAAACGGGAAGAGAAAAGAGAGCAAGAGAGAGGCGGCTGGAGTTTTAAAGAAAGGAGAGAAACGAACGATAGAAAAGGGCTTCGGAAGAGTAGAAAGGACAAGCTTTTGGGCTGAGCAGGAAGAGATCTGGGCAGTGAACTGAAGGAAAAGCTGGGTAGTGAGGAAAACAAGGGTTTCGCAGGGATCCATTGCGCAAGGATCTGGATTTGGTTTAATTCCTAAAAGGCTAAAGGTAATCCTTCCTTCCCTTATGTTCATGAGTTACGGCGTTTACATCATAAGCTTCAAAATCTCTGCTGCTATGGCCGTTGTCGCGTTCTTTCATTTTTTTCTTTCCTTATACTTGCTATTCGTGCATTTGGGTAAAAAAAGGGAGAGGCTTTGATTCATGTTTTTACATTAAGCAACGTTTTTTTTGCTGTAAAGAGGGAGTAGGAGCGTGTAGAATACATTAATCAGAGTTTTTCCCTCTGGGACAGTTCATCTCATGCTTTTCTGTTTCGTTTTCCCGCACAAGACTAGAGCTTTATATTTAGTTGCTGAAGTTTTGGGTTAAGAATGGAATTTGTAATCCTCTTTCGGGCCATAACTTGATGATTACTGGTAGATTGGCGCTTGTTTGTATTTCAACATGAACCCCAAAAGCTGTCAATCTTCATGCACTTTTTTCTCCGTGGAGCTGAATGGGTTTGGTCTGTAGTTTTGGTTTGGTTTGGGGACGGAGGTTTGGGACCTTTTTTCTATGGGTTTAGCTGATGGGGTTCGTGAGAGTTCATGGGAATTGTCATTGCCGTTTGCTTGAATTTTGTTGGCTACGTATGTCCTGAATGCTATAGTTGGAGGTTGCAGTTCTATTTCCAGATTTGCATGGTTTTCTCGAATCTTTGTGTTGGAAATAAAAAGAAAGCCGCGGCTCAAATTGCAGAAAAGTCTTGCTGTTTCCTCTCTGCTCACTAAGTTTTGCACATAAATTGCTGTTTAGTTTTATATTGAAGGAAAAACGAAGTGTTTGGTGTTGAGTTTGCATTCTTTGAATCCAAGGAAACATAAACTAGTTTGAATTTTGATTAAGTAAGACAGATTTCCCTAAAAATTCTGAAATAGTGGGAGAGTTTTCTTGAACAAATCTAGAGTCGCTAGCTTGCTTCTCATTCCAGATATCTCTTTGTCCTTTGTATGCATAAAACAGCATTTTTGAGAATGAGTTTACGACCTTTAGTGGGTGCTAGGAAGTTGGATTTTCTTCTTGGTTGAAATCTTTTGTTTGCCGCATAAGGCTACTGAAGTTCCCAAAGCTTCGGCTGGCTTCCGAGGATCTCTTATTTTTGCAGAAATGTTTCGTAAGCTTTGTATGAAGTTGCTTGAGCTGTCCAGGTTTGCATGCCTTTTGTCCGGTTCTTGGAGTTTTAAATCTACAAGCTTCATGATGCAAAGTGGGAAGATTGTGTGATAGTTGTGTTTGGATTTGGTTATGTCTGAAAACTGGTTTTGTGAAGTGTCGAATTGCAGGAAGCTTTTATCGGAATTTTTTCTGTTGCAGGCAACGTTTCGTAGCTTCACATGCATTTGCATGCAAAAATAGCTTTAAATAATTTCACTTTGACCCCTTGGCTTCTAACTAATGCTACTAGGACCCAATCAATTGAATAATTTCATCAATTTGATCCTTGGTAGTTTTAATTTTTGCAACTTCATTGTTTGTTTGATTCAATTAGCCACCTTGCTTTGTTTAAATTGCTTTTAATTCATAATTTTAAGGGCTTTCTGACCAAGCAAGCTTGTGTTTGCATATTTTCTTTAATTTTCTCAATTAAATTGATGCCTTGACCTTTTCTTTTGTTTTGGAGGGTAAATAAGTAACTCACCACATTAGGGCTCCATTTCGAGGGAGGTATAGCTTCTTTTATCTTTTTTGCCTCTCCCCTATGTGATCCAACGTGCTAAGTGAGAATTGCTTGTCTACTTGGCTTTCCTTGCTTTTCCTTAATTCCTTTCATTTATTTCATTTACTTTTGCTTTTATTAAGTTATTCTTTTATGGGGTATGTGTACACCTCTTGGCTTGTAATAGATAGGGCTTGGAGAGCATTTTTATTCATTTTCCCTCTTCCCCATTTGTTTTAGTTAGCAAATGTAATAGTTAGGGCTTTAATTGCCTTATGTGTCTTGCATGCTTAGTTGCTACGTGTTAATTTGCTTTATTAGGCTCTTGCATTTAGTCGAGTATGCTAAGTGTTATGTGCTACGTGTTTATAGGTGATTGGCATGTCTACTTACTTTCTATAGTCGTAGATGAATATGATGGATGAGTGCACGTCACCACACTAGTCCAACGCTAGTTGTGGCTCATTGTCCCGTTTTCCACTAGTCCAACGCTAGTAGGAATTCATAGATATGGGCTTAGTCCAACGCTAGACCCTTAGGGATCTCTCTCGCTAGTTCATAATCGCATGTCTCACTACATTTCATGCATTTTTCTTAGTTTTCTAGCATTTGGCATGCTCCTCCAATCCTTTCCCCTTCATTTTAGGCTTTTGCATCCTCATGCTAGTTATAGGGTACATTTGCTTGAGAGTCCCCTTTCGGTAAGAGAAACGAGCGAGTGTGGCTACAAAATAGCCTTAGCACGGTAGTTCTTCCTTCTAATCAAAGAGAAAATTAAAATCGTAAAGTTAGGAGTCATTCCCGTACCCGATTTGATGCATTCCTCTAGGTTCATACGCTCTCATTTTTATCATATCACCTCTTCACTTTTTTATCCACATTTTCTCACTAATATTTTTCGCAATCCACATGCCATGTTTGCACATTCTTTTTCTTTTATTTATTTTCTACCTCAAAAATTGCACCAAATTGCACTTATGCATTTACTACTATTATACCATATTTTCATCCACTTGCACACAAGCGCCTTTATTTTTTCAATTGGCACACATGCACTTTTCTTACATTTGCACACATGCACTTTTCTTACATTTGCACACTTACACTCATACTTGAATCTTCATTTGTATTATTCATGACCTCTATGAAGGCTTTTTCTTATTGGCCATCACAATTCATGTGGTTGGGACCAAAAAGCCTCATAAGAAACATTTTAGATTTAGGATTGCATTTGTTTTCATATCCATTAGTCATATCCAACATGCAACGCATACTTTGGGTAGAAAAATTAGAAAAAGAAGGGCTAAGTCACGCAACTAGCTTTGGCTAGGGTAAGGGAGTGCCTTAGGCTTTGCCTTTGCCTTCTCCCTTATCAAATGTGACCCCCGATCCCTTTCTTTGGTTACGTAGACCTAAAAATTCTTTTAAAAGGGTTTGTTTTACTTTTCTTTCCAAAAAATCACTTTTTGGGTGACTTGGTACACCCTAACTCTATACCAAGTGGCGACTCCAGTTTCCATTAAAAAAAACCCTTTTAAACCCTTTGTTTGGCCAAACCGTCGCATTTCACAATCCCACGGCCTTTTATTTTCACTTTCATACATGTTCACATACATATTCCACACACTACTTTCACATCCATTCAAAAAGTGGGGCGCGACACATAAGGCTAGCCGAAACTAACCCCTTCCAAACTAAACAATTCAAATCACTAAATATGGGCCTAACAATCTAATTTGGAACCAACTCAACATGAGATCTTGGACCGATTTTTATTCCTACTAATTTAGCAAAATAATAATAACAAAAAAACTTGACATTAAAAATTGCGGTCCACTTGAGTTTCAATGGACAGCTTATACGAACTCCATCTACGAACTCCATCTCGCATCACTGGAGGTGGGGTTATAGCCCACAACAAGTGAAGAGCCCAAACCAGCAGGTCAAGAAGCCCAGCACCCCCTCCAAAAGGCCTCGGTCAGGTGGGAGAGACCACTACAGGCTATTAAAGCAGCCCCAGAACTTCCTCCCTAACCGATGTGGGATCATTACAATCCACCCCCCTTAGGGAACCCAGCGTCCTCGCTGGCACACCGGGGTCGGGAGTCGGTTCTGATACCAACTCTAACGCCCCTGACCAATATTGTCCCACAGTTAACCGCCCCATTGGGCCGTGGGTTTTGTTCCTGGAGATGGGGTTATAGCCCATAATAAGTGAAGAGCCCAAACCCGCAGGTCAAGAAGCCCAGCACCCCTCCAAAAGGCCTCGGTCGGGTGGGAGAGACCACTACAGGCTATTAAAGCAGCCCCAGGACTTCCTCCTTAGCCGATATAGGATCATTACATTCATTCTTTTCCTCAATCAAGCCCAAAGTTACACACAACACAAGTTCATTTCAATAGCCGTTCAATAGGCTCAAGACAATACAAGGACCAAAAATCAAGCTAATAACAAGTGCGGAAATGAAACTTAACAAAAGACAGATTTGACGTATTTTTACGGAATGGACACATCCGAGGCTACGCTTATCGGATTGAGGTGCAACTTATACTGTTTAGAAGCTAAGACATAGGGCTACAATTTTGATGAAGACCACTTAGTCCAAATTCTAGTGTAACCTAGTCAAATTCCCAATTCACAAAACCAACTTCCAACTAACCGGCCAGTTAACCGTACTACCTTTAAATGGCCATATCTCAGGCTACCAAAGTCCGTTTTAGGCGTTCTTGGAGGTGTTAAAAAGTTAAAACAGAGTAATAAAACATTCATATTTTGGTAAATGGCTAAATCAGCACGGATCATAGTGAATATACACGGTCAATTGGATAAACTGTCTAAAATGGATCACTGGATGCATCCTAGGGTAGTGAGGGTATTTTGGTCTTTTCACAGGCTACATTACCCTGATTGAGCTGAAATTTTGTAGAAACCTATAAAACGTCATTCTCTACAATTTTCATGTTTTATACTAAGCCTAATTCGGCCTCTAGCATCATGAACTGGAACCAGACAGAACTGAACTACAATTTTCCAGAAATCTGAAATTTTACGGTTTCAAAAGAAACTTTCTTCATTTCTTGCTTCAATCATTACCACGACCTCTTATATAAGTTTAGATACCACATATACTATTCATACAGCAAGTATAGGCAGCAACTCCTTCAAACCCTAACTCATGTAACTCAACAAAAAACATACGCTATATCCACTCAAATCATTATAATAGCTATCATCCACCACAAATTTAAGGTGGTGTGCCAAGTTAAGCAAGATTAAGAGTAAGAAATGGGGAAATCAGCATTATTACCTTGCTAAAGTGACTACCAAGAGCAGCCCTAGATTTTCCTTCCAAAATTTCACCAACACACCGCTAGCTAAACACTCAAGGAAGGTTTTAATCGGTTTAGTTTCTTGTTTCCTCACTTAGATGATTCAAACCCAAGATGAATTGGTGCAGCTCTCCCTTGGTTTTTCTCTCCCTCTCTCTCAGCCAAAGCAGCAGAAAAATGATGAAGAAATGAAGCTCCATGGTGATAAGAAGGCAAGACTATTTGGTCTTGGTCAAGGCCCTCAATAGCCAACAAGTGTCACCACCAATTTCCACTCATTTTTTTGTTCCTTTTCCTTGCAAATTTGGTCAACATTTTCGGCCAAAGCAGCTGAGAATGAGGGGATATTTTGCTCAAATAGTAATGAGCTTGTATGGTAAGAAAGTGGTGATCAAGTGGTGTGTTCAATCGGTAGTGCATGGTACACGTCGGTTCGCACCGTTTTTCCTTAAATCACACGTATTAGGGTTTTTACTTCCTATTCACTAACTTTTTATCATTGCTCCTAATCACATATTATTTGTCACCCAAAAGTCACTCTTAAGCACCAAATTTGATCCTTGCTCCATACCGGATAATTACACTACGGATACACGTGAAAACCCTAACTTGCTCCAACTTGAAAACAAAAAGGGAAACGCTACTTTCTAGGTTCATTTGCACTTATTGTGGAACGATTGGGTAGTAGGGCTATAATAAATGAATAATTTCCAAATAAGAGGGCATTTTTGAGAAAAATATAAGGAATTTGCAAGTTCTCACAAATTTGGTACTTACCAACCATACAAATGGAATTAATACATCAAAGATGCCATTAACAAGCCAAAATCCAACCAAACCAACTCTATGGATCATGAATCAAGAAACCCTACTTTTTCCTCCTAGCCTTTACCAAAATCAGCAATATAATCATCAAAATAAACCATAAAACGACTCCATAATCATCACACAACCCATAAAAATGCATAATCACAACAAAAGCATCACTTCCATAGCTTCAAGATTAAAGCCCCAAAATTTAACTTTCAAAAGAGATAACTTACCTTCAAGTTGCAAGTTTCTTAGGTTGATCTTCCAAAATCCAAGCTCCAAGTTGTTCTTCCAAGGTCCAAACTCAAGATTAATGGAAAACAAGATGCAAGAAACAAAAATTTTTCTCTCCCTTAGCTTCTCTCCCTCTCGGCTCTTTCTCTCTTTCTTTCTCTTTGGCTTTGTCTTGTTTTTTGCCTTATGATTATCTTACAAATCCTATGGTATAATATAGTCAAAGCTTATGGAAGATATTTATCACTTCCACCAATCAAATAAAAGCTTGGTTATTGCCTCCTAGCCCTTACAACCTTTACTTTCTCTTTCTTACTCCTTTGCCCTCAAACATTGAAAATCTTTCAATTTACTCTATAAATGATAACTTAATCTAGTCTAAAACACTTAATCACACTTAATCACTTCACCAATCACACTCCTATCTTAACCACCTATACTTAATCATACTTTATCCATAATGGAACCCACTAAACAACAACCTTTATAACATTGGCAAAATTAGGGTTTTAAACCCAACTTAAGCTTTCTAATCTATGGGAACACTAAAGGGTTTACTAGTTGGAGGTTTTTCTAACTTTTAAACTTCCTTACCCCATATAAAAGAAGTCTAATCCTATAATTACTTACTCCAAAGCACACACACTAGAATTTCTAGCTTAACTACAACTCAATCTTGTGCTTAATACAAAAGCTAGGCTTTTAATCTTAACCCAAATTAGGGTTTTCTCATTAACCCTAAAACCAAACTTTTATAGCACAAATAATGAATATCATCTAATATCAATCTTAAGAATTGACCGAGGTCTCACATTGCTCCCTCAAATTGAAATACGAAAAAGGTAACCTGTCTATCCTCAGGGTATTTTAATGCCTCAAATATGTTAACCATAGCTTCTAACCAATTCTCTGCTATCTCAGGGTTTGGTCCTCAGTAAACTTAAGTGGAGTAAACTTCTAGAACCTTTATAAGGCGTTATCTTCTCCCACTTCTGAATCCCTATGTTGATGTGTAGGTCTGTGAGGACTTGAAAATTTGTTTATATTTTCTTATAAGTTTCTTTTATTTTGAATAAGTTAATTTATAATTTCTTTAATACTAATTACTTCCCTTAATAGTTGTAATAAATAATAGAGTCAAGAGTTTTACTTTTATTTTTACAGTTAGAGTAAGTTAGGGTTTTGGTGCATTTTGGTAGTGTGATCAATTGGTGAAGTGTGTGTGCTAAATTTGATGGACAAGAGCGAGTATTAAATAAGAGGAAGTGTGTGATTAAAAGTGCTAAGAGTAAGTTAGTGAATCATAAGCTAAAACAAAAGTACAAGAGAGTTAAGGAAATAGGCTTGAACGGACGTGCGCCTGTCGCGCCACATTTTTAATGAAAAAATAAAATTACGATTACGGGTTTATAAAAATGAATTTTGATTAATTTTGAGTGAAAATGAGTTTTTTATTTTTTAGAAAATAAATAAATAAAATGAGCCTAAATGGGACTTTAAAAAATGCAACGATTTTGACCCCAAAATAATAGTTTAAAAAAAGTTTTAACAAAAAATAGGAGTCGCCATTTGATATTGAGTTAAGGTGTACCATATCACCTAAAATGAATTTAAATAAATAAATAAAAAGTAAAGAAAACCCTTTTTAAACGACTTCAAATCTTCGAAAATCAAGAGAAATGGGCTCGAGAGTTACGGTTGAAGAAGGGAAGGCAAGGATGAAATCCAAGGCACCCTTTCAACCTAGTCAAGGTTAGTTGCATGATTTAGTCAAAAATTTTCTTAAATATAACCTATAAAATTTATCACATTTGGATTTACTATATGAATGCAAATCTAGACCTAATGGTTATCGGAAGGGTCAATATATCTCTTCAAAGTTTGATTGGTGCAAATTGCATTAATTGCAGCGCCCAAGAGTGATTCTTTGAAGAGGTCACGAATATGCACAATGAGATTTAAAAAAAATACCAAAATTATAATATACAAATATACATGACCTAAAAGAAAGGGATGCAACATAATGGGTGTGGGGACTAAGATTCGTGACTCAATTTTCCCTTTTATAGAGGGAATACGAGCGTGCTAAGACTAGAAAGCCGTACTCGTCCGTATCCTATATTTGAGAGGTTAATTCTCCTAATTTTGGTCAAGCAAATAATCTAACTTATTTCTAATTTCCCTAAATAAGATGCAAATCTAAATGTTATGTTTTATACATGGGGATAAGGGATATATAGGGAAATATTATCTAAAAAGTGATAAGGATCTTAAAAGTAGAAATTATACATGAAATGTAGTGATTTGTCACACAAACATGATCTAGCGCGTAAACGGTCCCTAAGGGACTAGCGTTGAACTAGCCCTATGTCTATAAGTACTCACTAGCGTTGGACTAGTGAGAAATCGGTAAAAAGGGCCACAACTAGCATTGGACTAGTGTGGTGACGTCATGCATTTATCATAATCAAATAAATCATATAAAACATAATAAAAGTGAATAAACACATAAATTATGTATAGCACACAAGCATGATATCTAGATGCAAAAATTTTAAGAAAGTGAGTAAGCACATAAGCATACAACCATGCAAACACATAAACAAATAAAAGCAAATAAAAACCTGACTATTACATTCGACAGCCCTAACTACAATATAAAGGTGTAAAGAATGAAATAAAATAAAATAATAACCTAAGATGCAAATCTAAATGTTATGTTTTATACATGGGGATAAGGGATATATAGGGAAATATTATCTAAAAAGTGATAAGGATCTTAAAAGTAGAAATTATACATGAAATGTAGTGATTTGTCACACAAACATGATCTAGCGCGTAAACGGTCCCTAAGGGACTAGCGTTGAACTAGCCCTATGTCTATAAGTACTCACTAGCGTTGGACTAGTGAGAAATCGGTAAAAAGGGCCACAACTAGCATTGGACTAGTGTGGTGACGTCATGCATTTATCATAATCAAATAAATCATATAAAACATAATAAAAGTGAATAAACACATAAATTATGTATAGCACACAAGCATGATATCTAGATGCAAAAATTTTAAGAAAGTGAGTAAGCACATAAGCATACAACCATGCAAACACATAAACAAATAAAAGCAAATAAAAACCTGACTATTACATTCGACAGCCCTAACTACAATATAAAGGTGTAAAGAATGAAATAAAATAAAATAATAACCTAACTATTATAATTTGACATTTAAATGCCTCTCAAATAACCAAAAGTTAAATTAAAATAAATATACAAAATTAAAACAAATAAAGTAAATAAATAAAATAAAATAAAACAAAAAACGTTCAAAAAGCATACAATTACACACAAAAAATCACATAGAGGTACATAGGATCAAGTAAAATCAAAATAAAGAGTAGAGTGTACCTCTCTTGAATTAGTGAGTTAATGAAATGAAATTTCCCTTATTTACCCTTTCAACACAAAAAAATAGTTAAGGCGCCACTTTAATTAACAAATAATCATAAGAGATGGAAATAAATATGAAATTGAATCAATTAAAGTATTTAAATAAAATTAAACAACCTATATTCAAAAAAATTAAAACAAGCAAGGACCTAATCGAAACAATTAAAGAAGTTTGAGGGGTCAAATTATTATTATAAATATTAAGGGCCTAAAATAAAATAAAATAAAATAAATGGCTTAAGATGAAGCCTACCAAAACCAAATGCTAAAATTCACAAAAATAAATCAAAACGCTCTCACTAAACCCCAAAAAATATTACCCAAATCTAAACTATTTTTACAAAAATCCAAATAAAAAACTATAAATCTATCAAAAATTGTTAAACCTTCAAATTTCATCCCAAAACTCATGAATAATCTGTCCAAAAATCACATTAAATCATACCGAGGAAAAATAACGTTTTGAAGGGACAAAATTGATTATATTTTCCCAAATTTCGGGCCATAATAGCATTATTTAGAAAACTGGGGGTTAAAGTTTCTTGAAACTTTCATGCATCATGCTCGATAGCTTTCTTTCTTCTGCAATTTTCGCTGCAACCTTGCAGCTTATTCGACTGAGAATCATCCGCAAACTCAAACAAAGAACCCATAGATTTATCTACCCAGTTACCACAAAACATCATCATCCCATTTCCTTAACAAACTTCAACAAGATTCCATCTAAAGATCTGAACAACAGAGATGTTGGCAAGCCGCAAAAATTGATTTCTATCGGATGCAAGGAAAATGGCTTATCATCTGCCGAGATTTCAAATCCAAACACACACAACCTCAAAACATCCGAGTGCATGAAGTCAACTCATGTGAAGGAGATTCAAGCTAAGGTCTTGTATGAACAAGAGGAAGAAATAACAAAGAGAGGAAGAACAAGGAAACCGATATAGTAGCAAGGTTCCAGCATTTTTTATTCAGATATAATGATATATAAATGGAGAAGGATGAAGAGATTACCTTTTATGCTTTAGGATACCCAACAAATGCAGGAAAGCCAAGGAAAATGAGATTAAAGGCTGGAATCCCAAAGCCAGAATTTTGTTGCATGTAGACACCAAATTTTCAGTGTTTTTAGTTTTTTAGTTTTTATTTTATTTTATTATTTTTATTTTTAAACTTTAGCATAGAATTTCTCGGGAAAAAGAAAAAGCATTCAAAAAATATGCTTTAGTTGTTTTGATTTAAATTCCATGTTTTCTTGAAAAAAAAGGAAAAAAAGAAAAAAAATGAAAATGAAGGAAAAAAGATTGAAAAATGGCAACTTGGTTTTTGTTTTTTTATTTTGATGTGATGTTACTCAAATTGTTGTTTATTATTATTATTATTATTATTATTACTTAATTTTATTATCAATTTTGTTAAATTATTAAAAAAAAAAAAAGGGAAAGGACCCCGTAGCATGCAAGCTGCATATTTTCGCAGCTTGCAAGGGAAGGGCTTGGTCAGACACCAAATTTTCAGTGTTTTTAGTTTTTTAGTTTTTATTTTATTTTATTATTTTTATTTTTAAACTTTAGCATAGAATTTCTCGGGAAAAAGAAAAAGCATTCAAAAAATATGCTTTAGTTGTTTTGATTTAAATTCCATGTTTTCTTGAAAAAAAAAGGAAAAAAAGAAAAAAAATGAAAATGAAGGAAAAAAGATTGAAAAATGGCAACTTGGTTTTTGTTTGTTTATTTTGATGTGATGTTACTTAAATTGTTGTGTTATTATTATTATTATTATTATTACTTAATTTTATTATCAATTTTGTTAAATTATTAAAAAAAAAAAAGGAGAAAGGATCCCGTAGCATGCAAGCTGCATATTTTCGCATCTTGCAAGGGAAGGGCTTGGTCAGCCCCTTGGCTGCAAATATAGGAGAGATGGCTGGGGTTTTAGGGTTGGAGATTCTGGTATAAAAGGAAAAAAAGGCAGCCGCAAGGGGGGGCAACGAAAGAGAGAGGCGGAAAAACAGAGAGAAAAGCAGAAAGCTACTCGAAGGACTGGGGGAGCTGGAAAAAACAGCGGAGGGAAAAAGAGAGATAGAGGATGGCTGCAAAAATCTGAGAGAGAGAGCATCGATAGAGCGATGGCTGAAAAGAAACCAGGTCGGGGGGGGATGGCTGATGTAAGGAAAAAGGGAGAGCGACTGGGGTTTGGAAATAAGAGGAGCGGCGGTTAGGATTAGGAAAGGGAGATTGAGAGAGGCTATGGGGTTGCGGGGAAGAGGAATCAGAAACCAGAGAAGCGAAAGGGGAACCTGTGGATGGCGGAGTGAAAGAAAGGCTGAGGGAGATTGAAAATGAAAACAGCCGCAAGAGAGCTGGGGGGTAGCGGTTGAAAGCTGAACACAAGGAAATCTGGAAGGCTGAGAGACTTCATCGGAGAACCCACAGAGAGTTTTGAGGGAGCCACAGTGCAAGGCTAGGAAGAAACAACGCAAGGAAAGCCTGTTCAAGCCACCACCAGTCTGCGTCCGCCGCTGCTGCTGTCTGCCATCGGCATCATCGCGCGCAAGCTATTGTCGTGCGCCTCCAGCTCCATCACAGCACGACCACCAGGCGCAGCTCCCAACTCTGCTCCCATTGCCGACTTCCCATCCGTCGTCGTTCATAGCCGCCACCACCACTGCAGCCCCAAGTTACGAAGTCCCTGCTGCACCCCATTGTGATGGGATTTCTCTCGCCTCATCTCACGAACCAGCCGACATTCTAGGAGCATTTTGCATCGTCAAAACTCTCAAACATTTTCAGGTACCCTCTTAAACTGATGCTTCAGCTTTTTCCGTTCCCTTTGTTGCCAATCTATGTTCTTGCATTAGTTTTAGCTTTTGTTTTTTTGTCTGTTTTGTCGCTGCCGCTGCTGATATTTGCTTGCTGTGTTATGTATTTTTCCTTGTCTCTGTTGCCTTAATCTAGCTTATGAAGTGTTTTATCATTATTAAGATGAGAGGTCGGAATTCTTGGTTGAATGAATCTGGAGAGTTACTAGCTGTGTTTGGGTTGAGGTTTAAGCATGAAAGTTTGCTGCAATAGGGTCGAAACTCTCTGCCTTGTTTTAGCAGTGCGACCAGACTTTGTTTTTCTTTCTCTTTAGTGCATTTCTCTAGTTTGGGTCTTAGGCTATTAGGCTGTTTTCTTAGGTTGTTCAGGTTCGGGTCTTTGGCTGTTTTATTGTTTGGTTTAGCTGCTGCCTTTCCTGATCAGAAGCTGGTTGTGTTATTCTGTTCTCGCGTTTCTCATCTGGTCTTCTGTGTCTGATCTTCACTAGCTTGGTGTTCATACTTGATTTGTGTTAATCCACATGCTCAGTTGTTTAGAGGTATTGAGTGACGGTTTCGCTGGCTGTTGTTTCGCACGAAACCTCTGCATCCGAATTGCAGACGCATGGTGGCGGAAGAAGAAAGCTTCTTCTACGTAGCTTGCATGTAAATCAAAAAGAAAATTTGCCTTTTGCCCCCTTGATTAGCATTTAATGCTACTATGACCTGGAATTTTGTGAAGACTAATCAATTGAGTCCCGTTAAAATGTTTTTTTTGATTGATATGCTTTAATGTGGTTTTTTGGATAGATTATTTACGAATTTTAGGATGAATTTGAAGGCCTTAAGAACTTTTCCTAGATTTTAGTATTGACTGGGATTCTTATTGAAATTTTGAGTACATTGTGGTTTGAATGTAGCAAATTGATTTTCATTTATTTTTGTAGATCTTATGGTTGATTTTCATAGGTTTCATTTCAAATCCTTAATCTTAATTTATTTGCTTTTGGGACCCTTAAATTTTGTAGCAATAATGACTTGACCCTGAAACTTCCTTACTTCATTCAATTGAGTCCTTACTTGTTTCCATTTGATGAATAGGGGTTGTTTAGTTTATTTGAAGGCTTTGAGTGAGTCAATTTTTGTGTCTCCTTCCATTTCATACGATTATTTGTTTATTAAAATGATGCCTTGACCTTTTCTTTTATTTTGGAGGATAAATAAGTGATTTCTTTCATTTGGACACCATTCCAAGGGAGGTATAATTTCTTTTATCCTTTTTTGTCTTTCCTATGTGATCCAATGTGCTAAGTGAGAATTGCATGTCTAATTTGCTTTCCTTGCCTTTCTTTAGTTCCTTCATTTCATTTACTTTTGCTTTTATTAAGTCATTCTTTTATTTATGGGGTATGTGTACACCTCTTGGCCTGTAATAGATAGGGCTTGGAGCACTTGATGAAGACCTATTGAAGACGTGTACCTAGCTAGCAAATGTAATAGGTTCATTAGTTTGATTGCTTGCTTTTGTGGCTATGTGTTAATTTGCTTTATTAGGTTCTTGCATCTAGTCGAGCATGCTAAGTGTTATGTGCTATGTGTTTATGAGTGTTTGGCATGTCTACTTGCTTTCTATAGTTGTAGATGAATGTGATGGATGAATGTACGTCACCACACTAGTCCAACGCTAGTTGTGGCTCAATGTCCATTTCCACTAGTCCAACGCTAGTAGGAATTCTTAGAAAAGGCTAGTCGTTTTCCCCCTTTCGATAGTGCATATTTGCATGTTCACTACATGTCATGCATTTTTCTTTGTTTTATCATTTGGCATGCTCCTCAAACCCCTTTTCCCCTCATTTTTAGGTTTTTGCATCCTCATGCTAGGTATAGGGTACATTTGCTTGAGGGTTGCTTGAGGGTCCCCTTTCGATAAGGGAAACGAGCGAGTGTGGCTACAAAATAGCCTTAGCACGCTAGTTCTCCCTTCCAATCAAAGGGAAAATTAAAGTCACAAAGTTAGGACTCCCCGTTCCCGTCTTGATGCATTCCTATAGGATTCATACATTTTACTCATTCGCTATCACATACACTTCTACTTTATATTCTAACCCTTTTTCCATATTCTCACTTCACCCTACTTTAATTTTGCATGTTTTCACTCAACTACTTACACTTTATAATATCACTTGCACACATGCCCTTTATGTCATCACACATACATTTTCACATTATTACTTTACTCACCTTATCTTGTACATCCATTTGCACACTTTCACTTACACACTATTGTTTTTATCACTTTTTCACTTCACACAAACTCACATTTGCACATGGCATGCATTCATTTCACTCATTTCTTTTACGTCATTTAGGATTATGTGTGACCACTCCAAAGGATCATTATTGGGCTTCACAATTAATGTGATTGGCATCACTCAAGCTTTGGAGAGAAATTTTGCCCCCAATACCCCTAGGTCTAGGGTTTGCATTCATGTAGTACATCCAAATGTAATAAATTCTTTCGTTAAAACAAGAAAATCTTTGATTAAATCACGCAACTAGCCTTGGCTAGGTCGAAGGGGTGTCTTGGATTTTTATCCTTGCCTTCCCCTTCGTCAAATGTGACTCCCGAACCTTTTTCGTTGGTTTACGTGGACTAGGAGTCGTTTAAAAGGGGTTTCTTATTACTTTTTCTTATTTTTTCTCTAAAAATTCATTTTTAGGTGACTTGGTACACCTTAACTCATTACCAAGTGGCGACTCCGATTTTTTTATTTCAAAAACCCTTTTTAAACTATAATTTTGGGTCAAATCGTCGAATTCTTAAACCCCCATTTAGACCCATTTTTCTTTTAAATCATAATTCATTTTCCAATCACAAATCGAATCAAAAATACATTTTTTAAACCATTTATTTATTTATCAAAAAATGGGGCGCGACAGTTGGCGACTCCACTGGGGACATTCGAGAGTCCAAGCAAATTTGATTTAATCAACCTTTTTGTTCTTTTAACCTTTTCATATATCACATTTGGGTGTTTTAGGGTTGCATTTTTTCCTTTTTTAGGATTTTGCATTTCTCGCGTCCCAAACTACTCCCTCGCTCACGAATGTATGATTGGTTGATTGGATGTTTACTTGTTTGTCTCGCGCTTGCATTGCATTTGGGGGGGGGTGTGTGTCACCTTTAGAGCCTCGCGTGGTTCTCAACCCTTTCCCTCAAAATAGGGAACACTTCATACGTGCACGTTTACTTGCTGTTATCCCATTTTATTTTATTTTTCGTGGGCGCTATCCCACACCGCCTTGTAGGATTAGGATTGATTGCCTTAGGTAGGCGGATGGTGTGCACTGCGCCCATACCGCTACCCAAGGGATCACTCGAGCCACCGATCGAAGGCCTTGGGAGTGATGACCCTTTGCCTTTAGGTCTGAAGGCTTGGGAGCCGAAGCCTTATCGAGTCTAGTTGCATTAGTGAGCCCCAGCCTCATGCATCCATGTTAGAGTTTTCCTAGGTTAGAGTCAGCCTCACCCTCTTTTAAGCACATTAGGCACGAGGGAAGGGGTTCCACCCCTTTTATTGCTTTCATTGTATTTCTTTTCTTAATTGCTCCCAATGTGTTATGTGTACTATCAATTGCACTAACCATTTTTTATTTTCTTGGCTTGCATTCATGTGCCTTAGCAATAAGAGGCCTTTTCGGCACTCTTTTAGTGACTTACCCACTAGATAACTCACATGTTTAAATTTCAGTCATTACGCTTAATTTTTAATAAGTACATTTCATTTTGGATCTTTTCCCCCCGATGCATTATTTATGTCCTTTAGGCCATATTTGTTGTGACAGCCCCACTTCTCCCAAGGGCGAACCCAAGGGTATCGGCGGGCCGCCTGCCTAACTCGCGCCAGGACTCAAACCTTAAAGCGATAAAAACCAGAAAATCCAAAAGAGTACCTTACATACTATATACAAATCCCAAAAAGGTTATAATTACATTCTCCAAAAGTATCGAATCAAACAACCAAAACAAAAACAAACATCCTAACTGTTCAACTATTACAAGCCAAACTAACTATACTAGTATACGAGCCAAAAGTCCCCGCGTCGGCCCCTGCTAAGGAAAACAAAAGGAATGGGGTAAGCTATATGCTTAGTAAGTAAACAGGGGCGAAAGCATAAATTTCACGTAACAGTTACACAATAAGAGTAAAGCAAAAGCAGAAAAGTAACATCACATAATAAGGATACAGGTGGCTCCAAAGCCAACTCGTGTGCCATGCGTGATCTCCTGCCGACACTCCGTCGACTGCAAATAATAGTCCGTAGAACTTCACTTGTACACCCACCGACACCTTATCACCCTCACTGGCCAGTCACCTCACAAACTTGCCCGGGCGAACGAAATCACAAACTTGAGCTTGAGTCACAAGCTCGGGTCACAAACTTGGTCACCTTCTCGGTGAACCGGATTTACAAAATTGGTTCATAACATGAACCTACAAACTTGGTGACCTCAGACTAAGTTGGACTGCCTTCGACCAAGCCCTAACCGGCTCGAATAGTCCAACCAGGTCAAGAGTTCGCCCCAAACTCACAAACTTCACAAAAGTATTCAAAATCATAAACTTTGCAAACTTCACAAACTTTATACGAAAGTCGCCCCGAGCCACTAGCTCAAGGGTTTTGGTTCCAAAAGGTTCATATACATATGCCAAGTACAATTATACATCCAAATTAGGGTTTAGGTCGAGTGCGATAAAGTACACCCTCGCCTAAGTGCCCTTTTCACATATTTCAAACACATAGCAAAGAAAACACACCAAACTGGCCTGAATACTTACTCAAAATACGAAAGTGGTACAAAAGCGGAAATCACTTCGTTTGTTGGCTAGTAGTGGGCCCCACTGGCTCCGCCTAGTTCACCACCGTCTGAAATCGAAGATTGTATCACAATATATCACAAACGGCAACTAACGTACTTAAAACAAGCAAAACGGTAAAATTGGCACGCGCAAGTGCGGAAACGACAAAAATGGCACACGCGCGCACGCGGAACGGCAAACGGGACGGCCAAATCTGCCATCTCAAACCGTTTTGGTCAAAAGTTAGGCTAGGAGTGTCGGATCAAGGTACATGAGGTACCGTTGCGAAGCTAAGAGGAAGGGCTACAACTTCCCTTTAGACATCTCAACCCAGATCTCAATAGATATAGGTCAAAAATGCACGAAATTGTGCCAGCTGTTTCATTGCGAGTTACCAAACAGGCCCTGTTTACAAGGCCGTAACTCATGGCTCAGAAATCGAAATCAAGAAATTCCAAAGGCGTTAGAAAGCTGGGACATAAGGCTAAAACTTTCATGTTTTGGCCAAGACCTGAATCCATTCAGAACAGAACGAAAATCGAGTGCCAAAATACCCGTCAGAACTGTCCAAATACCGGGCAGTTCTGACGATCGATATTGTTTTGATCAAAACCGGAGCTACGGAACTCAGATTTCAACGTACTTTATACCGTTTCGAAGCTGAGACCAAGATCTAAATTTCTTATGAAGGATTTGACACCCAAATCGTACTGTATCAAAACCGAAAGATCACGGGCAGAAGCTAAACTAAAAGACGTACCAAATCTGATGTTCAAAACAGGCTTGAGCATTTCATCTATAACTCATGATACACTAATCCGTTTAACCTGAGATTTTACAGGCATACACAGGACTCAAGGGGCTACAATGTTGAAGAAGGCTACTTAATCTAGTTTCGAGTGCAACCAGGTCGAAAGTGCAATATACTATACCAGAATCGCAAAAACAGATTCACAAAACGTATTCTAGTGCAAACATCATAACTCAGCCTACACAAGTCCAAATCCAGAAATTCCAAAGGCATATGGTAGCTAATACATCAAGCTACATTTCATTAGAAGACCATAACAACAAATTTTGAAGCAATACCAGCCAAAACAACCAATTACAAGTGTAGTTTTCACATTCTGATCAACCCAGAACAGCAACAGTAAAATCGACATATCTCACTCTACACTACTCCAAATGACCTGAAATTTTACAGGCACCTCAAACACATCAATACCTACAACTTTCATGTTTTAAGCAAAGGCCAATTCGGCCTCTAAGTAGGAGATACAAAACCGGACAGAAAAGGGGGTGGTGAAACCCTAAGTTGCTGAAATTTCCTCCAAATCCAAAATTACTTGCAATTATCACTCATTTGCACTTACTAGAGTCATTACAGGCTATTACCATTCATCATATTCAACCACACCATCATAATCCAATTAAACCAGAAAAATCATCATAAAATGGAAAACTTCACCAAATCACTTCAAACCAAGATTAAAACCAGAAATTTCAGCACTCTTATCACTAATAAGCACAACATAAGCATCATTAGGTGTAGTAGGGTGTTTCAAGCTTCACTTACCAAGAACCAAGAGAGAGGAAGATGTTGGGCACCTTAGACCTTCAAACAAACTTCACCACAACCCTTACTAGCACTAGAAGATAGGATTTTATGGAGTAGAAACAAGTTCCAATGGTTGGTTTTGATGATTTGGAGCAAAATGGAAGCAAAACTTGAAGAGTTTCTTCCTTGTTTTGAGAGAGAGAAAGTCGGCCAAGCTATGAGAGAAATGGAAGATATTTAGTCAATTTTTTTGGTTTTATTTAGAATTTGGAAAATGGTTGAATAAAAGTCAAAACAAGGTTTAATCAAATGGTGACACATGTCACCCTATTTAATGCATCTTTATCACTTTGTCTCTCTCCACTCTCATCCACATCTCAACCTTCAATTATCTCATAACACCCGGTAAATTAAATCCAGTATTCAGAACTTAACCCAGTTGGCCGAATTTTTCCGAACTTTTCGCACTAGTGGGTCCCACGTCCGATATAAATTCTTAATTTCTCAAAAACTAACTAATACTAGAAAAATCATTTAAAAACTATATTTACTCATAAAACTTATCTGGGGAATTTTTCTAATCAAGAAAATGTAGAAAAGGCGGGTTTTAAATCTTAACCGGAAATTAGGGTTTTTGCTCACTTAGGATTTCTAACCTTCTTAAACTTAAGTAACCTACACAAAATGGATTAAATCCTATACTTACCCACACTAAGACACACATTAACCTAACTAACTTTAATCACCACTCGAACTTGGAAGTAATACAGAACTAGGGTTTCCGAAATACACCCAAAACCAAACATTACCGCCCAACTAAGGAATATATCAACGTAGAATGAACTGGGGCCTCACAATCTCCCCCACTTAGGACAATTTCGTCCTCGAAATTTTTCCTTCAAAATCTAAAGTAACCAACGGCCTGTACCTTCGTCGTCTTCAGAGTCAGAAGAAACGAGGTTCTTCATTCCAGTCCTTCCTCTATTTGACGGTCCAGGGTCGATCTGGGTTAGCGGCTGAGTTCCTTTCTTTTCACGCAATAAACTAGGGCAATTAGCAATCCGATGCTCGGTGCTCCCGCAACGCAGACACCTTCCATCCTTTTTCCAGCAATCCACCTCCATATGGTTGGATTTTCTACAGTAGCCACAAAATGAGAGAGCGATTGGGGTCTGATCCTCTTGTGATACATTATGCAGTGGTCCTTCTCCACTTGGGTTTCCTCCCGGAGTATCCTCCTTATGTGTCTCCAAAATTTTCACACCCCTTACTCCACGACCCTTCTTAGCGACTGGCCTACCTCGCTTACACTGTTCTGGCCTTTTACCTCTTTTCTTTGCATGGAAGATATTTACTTGTGGCCTTGCAATTCCTGTCCTTTGAGCTTCCTCTGGAAACCCCATAGCAGTAGTGTTTTGTGCCATTGTTAAGGCCTCCTCAGAAATCCCTTCGTATTTCCTTTTTAGCTCCAAGTTCTGGTGCAAGAGCTCAATCTTTTCTGAATACTCGTGCTTCCATCGCCCTTCCCAGTATGCGGCTAGTCTCCTTTGGACCTCTATTTCGTCTCGAAGAACTGCGATTTCCTTATACATCTCAACCCAATGTGCCATCTCACGGAGTTGCTGGACCTTCGATAGTAACCTGCTGGCACAACAATGGGTCATAATAAATTCCTAAATACCAATGACACTCTCGGTCCCTGGTTTTGTTCAGTGGTGGTTTCCCCCTTCTCTTGACTCTTAGCCCCGCTTGGCTCCACGGCCACGACCATGTCCGCGACTACGTCTTCCCTCTATGTTTTTTTTTTTTTCTCCAAAGGGTACTTTAATAAATGAAGTACACAAATAAACTTATACGCACATAACATGCCATATTAAGGATACAGATAATCAAATACACAAATACATATCCAATTGGACAGATAACCATGTACACACACACACATACTAACATCATGTAGTACCTATATACGGGCGAGTCAAAAGAAAAGGTGAAATCGTCCCAGTCTCAAATAAATAACCCCGTCCGATCTATCACGTTACTTTCTATCCAAACTAGATGTCCATTGACCTCTTGTGCCCATTCTAGTCAGACAAAGCCTGTTCATGTTTCCAAAATGAAATTTTCAAGTACTTAACGCTGCCTCAACTTTAGAGTACTCGGGCACGAGAATCCGAAATAAGATAATTCACATCTCGAGCTGGCCAGTCCCAAGAGTAAACTATCTACAATCGAAATTCCTACCCGACGTACCTATTTATGATCCTCAAATACCACGGAAAAGATTAAAGGCCCATAACATTTGCAATTCACAGCTTATGCTCGAACGAGCACTTAGTCCTTCATATTTATTCACCACTTAGTCCAGGCTCACTCCGCGCAGAGACCACGCGAAGCAGCTATATACTTTATCCCTCAATTACTTAACTTTCAGATCAAATCGAATCCCACAGTCCGGCATCCTAAACTTCAAGCCTAGGATACACTACAGGAATCTGAAGCCTAAGCTCTGATACCAACTGTGACAGCCCCACTTCTCCCAAGGGCGAACCCAAGGGTATCGGCGGGCCGCCTGCCTAGCTCGCGCCAGGACTCAAACCTTAAAGCGATAAAAACCAGAAAATCCAAAAGAGTACCTTACATACTATATACAAATCCCAAAAAGGTTATAATTACATTCTCCAAAAGTATCGAATCAAACAACCAAAACAAAAACAAACATCCTAACTGTTCAACTATTACAAGCCAAACTAACTATACTAGTATACGAGCCAAAAGTCCCCGCGTCGGCCCCTGCTAAGGAAAACAAAAGGAATGGGGTAAGCTATATGCTTAGTAAGTAAACAGGGGCGAAAGCATAAATTTCACGTAACAGTTACACAATAAGAGTAAAGCAAAAGCAGAAAAGTAACATCACATAATAAGGATACAGGTGGCTCCAAAGCCAACTCGTGTGCCATGCGTGATCTCCTGCCGACACTCCGTCGACTGCAAATAATAGTCCGTAGAACTTCACTTGTACACCCACCGACACCTTATCACCCTCACTGGCCAGTCACCTCACAAACTTGCCCGGGCGAACGAAATCACAAACTTGAGCTTGAGTCACAAGCTCGGGTCACAAACTTGGTCACCTTCTCGGTGAACCGGATTTACAAAATTGGTTCATAACATGAACCTACAAACTTGGTGACCTCAGACTAAGTTGGACTGCCTTCGACCAAGCCCTAACCGGCTCGAATAGTCCAACCAGGTCAAGAGTTCGCCCCAAACTCACAAACTTCACAAAAGTATTCAAAATCATAAACTTTGCAAACTTCACAAACTTTATACGAAAGTCGCCCCGAGCCACTAGCTCAAGGGTTTTGGTTCCAAAAGGTTCATATACATATGCCAAGTACAATTATACATCCAAATTAGGGTTTAGGTCGAGTGCGATAAAGTACACCCTCGCCTAAGTGCCCTTTTCACATATTTCAAACACATAGCAAAGAAAACACACCAAACTGGCCTGAATACTTACTCAAAATACGAAAGTGGTACAAAAGCGGAAATCACTTCGTTTGTTGGCTAGTAGTGGGCCCCACTGGCTCCGCCTAGTTCACCACCGTCTGAAATCGAAGATTGTGTCACAATATATCACAAACGGCAACTAACGTACTTAAAACAAGCAAAACGGTAAAATTGGCACGCGCAAGTGCGGAAACGACAAAAATGGCACACGCGCGCACGCGGAACGGCAAACGGGACGGCCAAATCTGCCATCTCAAACCGTTTTGGTCAAAAGTTAGGCTAGGAGTGTCGGATCAAGGTACATGAGGTACCGTTGCGAAGCTAAGAGGAAGGGCTACAACTTCCCTTTAGACATCTCAACCCAGATCTCAATAGATATAGGTCAAAAATGCACGAAATTGTGCCAGCTGTTTCATTGCGAGTTACCAAACAGGCCCTGTTTACAAGGCCGTAACTCATGGCTCAGAAATCGAAATCAAGAAATTCCAAAGGCGTTAGAAATCTGGGACATAAGGCTAAAACTTTCATGTTTTGGCCAAGACCTGAATCCATTCAGAACAGAACGAAAATCGAGTGCCAAAATACCCGTCAGAACTGTCCAAATACCGGGCAGTTCTGACGATCAATATTGTTTTGATCAAAACCGGAGCTACGGAACTCAGATTTCAACGTACTTTATACCGTTTCGAAGCTGAGACCAAGATCTAAATTTCTTATGAAGGAGTTGACACCCAAATCGTACTGTATCAAAACCGAAAGATCACGGGCAGAAGCTAAACTAAAAGACGTACCAAATCTGATGTTCAAAACAGGCTTGAGCATTTCATCTATAACTCATGATACACTAATCCGTTTAACCTGAGATTTTACAGGCATACACAGGACTCAAGGGGCTACAATGTTGAAGAAGGCTACTTAATCTAGTTTCGAGTGCAACCAGGTCGAAAGTGCAATATACTATACCAGAATCGCAAAAACAGATTCACAAAACGTATTCTAGTGCAAACATCATAACTCAGCCTACACAAGTCCAAATCCAGAAATTCCAAAGGCATATGGTAGCTAATACATCAAGCTACATTTCATTAGAAGACCATAACAACAAATTTTGAAGCAATACCAGCCAAAACAACCAATTACAAGTGTAGTTTTCACATTCTGATCAACCCAGAACAGCAACAGTAAAATCGACATATCTCACTCTACACTACTCCAAATGACCTGAAATTTTACAGGCACCTCAAACACATCAATACCTACAACTTTCATGTTTTAAGCAAAGGCCAATTCAGCCTCTAAGTAGGAGATACAAAACCGGACAGAAAAGGGGGTGGTGAAACCCTAAGTTGCTGAAATTTCCTCCAAATCCAAAATTACTTGCAATTATCACTCATTTGCACTTACTAGAGTCATTACAGGCTATTACCATTCATCATATTCAACCACACCATCATAATCCAATTAAACCAGAAAAATCATCATAAAATGGAAAACTTCACCAAATCACTTCAAACCAAGATTAAAACCAGAAATTTCAGCACTCTTATCACTAATAAGCACAACATAAGCATCATTAGGTGTAGTAGGGTGTTTCAAGCTTCACTTACCAAGAACCAAGAGAGAGGAAGATGTTGGGCACCTTAGACCTTCAAACAAACTTCACCACAACCCTTACTAGCACTAGAAGATAGGATTTTATGGAGTAGAAACAAGTTCCAATGGTTGGTTTTGATGATTTGGAGCAAAATGGAAGCAAAACTTGAAGAGTTTCTTCCTTGTTTTGAGAGAGAGAAAGTCGGCCAAGCTATGAGAGAAATGGAAGATATTTAGTCAATTTTTTTGGTTTTATTTAGAATTTGGAAAATGGTTGAATAAAAGTCAAAACAAGGTTTAATCAAATGGTGACACATGTCACCCTATTTAATGCATCTTTATCACTTTGTCTCTCTCCACTCTCATCCACATCTCAACCTTCAATTATCTCATAACACCCGGTAAATTAAATCCAGTATTCAGAACTTAACCCAGTTGGCCGAATTTTTCCGAACTTTTCGCACTAGTGGGTCCCACGTCCGATATAAATTCTTAATTTCTCAAAAACTAACTAATACTAGAAAAATCATTTAAAAACTATATTTACTCATAAAACTTATCTGGGGAATTTTTCTAATCAAGAAAATGTAGAAAAGGCGGGTTTTAAATCTTAACCGGAAATTAGGGTTTTTGCTCACTTAGGATTTCTAACCTTCTTAAACTTAAGTAACCTACACAAAATGGATTAAATCCTATACTTACCCACACTAAGACACACATTAACCTAACTAACTTTAATCACCACTCGAACTTGGAAGTAATACAGAACTAGGGTTTCCGAAATACACCCAAAACCAAACATTACCGCCCAACTAAGGAATATATCAACGTAGAATGAACTGGGGCCTCACATTTGTCACATATTTACATCGCTTTAATAAACTGGCATCATGCATCCACCATAGAGAGGGAATACCATTTAGGGGATCCCGTGCTAGGAATAAGCCACCTCGTGTCTCGGATACTTAATCCAAGGAGACTTGCATGTTTACATTTTGTACCATCCAAAGGGGTAGTGCACAAGGTAAGGTAGGATCCGATCATTTTCATAGAGTGATCTTTGGAATATGAGCATCTAATAATCACTTTTTGGCCATTTTATCAAAAATTGGTAAAAATCCCTTGCGTGAAGGACATTAATTTGAAGAAATTCACAAATGATTCCTCCTATTGAGACGATAAATAAATTGAGGCCAAAATTTGATTTTTACAAGGTCATAGACTAATGCACCTCAATAATTTTGAAATAACCAATGGCCGGACAATTCAACCAATCCATTTTGCCAATTCATTCAATAAATCGTCAATTCATTTGACCAATTTACCCTTTTTAGGGTCATTCGGCCGATTTTTGAATAAATCACTAATTCAATTTCATTCATTTGGCCAATTTACCCATTTTTAGGGCAACCGAACCGATTTTGAATAAATCAAGTTTCGTTCAATCTATTTGATCAATTTACCCTTTTAGGGTGATCTGATTAATTTTGGATAAATTAAATTTCATTCAATTCATTTGACCTGTTTCCCTTTTTAGGGTAATTCGGTCGATTTTGAATAAATTGTCCATTTCATTTGACCAATTAGGATTCCAATGTCGAATTTCAAAATGGAAAACCTAGTCGATTTTGAGAAAAACATCCATTGCATCCAGCCATTTGATCAGTTGGAGTTTTGACCCGTGCTTCACTGAGAAAAGTTCCAATCTCTTCGATAGGAAGTTCGTTAAGGTCAAACCCGTGCGTTTTTGCAAATTCTTGTATCAATCAAAAGTGATCAATCCATTCGGACGTTGACCTCATTTTGACAAAGTGTCTCTCGTCACTCCAATTGACCAAATTTTTCAAAATTATTTTTCACTCAATGAGTTGATCAGATCCGTCAGGTATGGTATAGTGCCTACCCTAGAGGATTGCATTTTCATGCTAGGCCTACCCTTGGCATAAAAGGGTTCCCCCATAGGACATGCATACCGATTTTATAATCTGACTTGCTAATTCAGGGTATTTTTCTTTTGTTTTCCCCCTTCCCTGCATTCATAAAAATACTTCAATAAAGGGAAAATATTTTTCTATATCTGATGGCACTTCTGATCTAATAAAGTGTCAAATTGCAAGTATTGTGTGATTTTTGGGCAGATCCTACAATGAAAACATAAATGATCTATCTGGAAGCTCTACACTAAAGCCTCTGAGAGATGTTGTAATTGTTTTTCAAAGGAAAATTTTGTTCCAAAAGAAAAGGAGACAAAAAGTGTATATGTGGAGCTCTTTACAAGTTTCTCTCTTCTTATTTGTATCGTAATTGAACAGGAATTTTTGTTTCAAACTTTTTCAGCAATAAAATTTTTGGACAATTATTGTCTTGTGTATATGTACATTTCATTCTTTATTCTTACTCATTAGAGATTTCATGATGAATTTTGAGAATTAAGACCAAATTGAGATTTTTTCAACCTATAGCCTGAATTTCGCAAGTGTATACTCTCTAAAATCCTCATGTACACTAGGTTGGTGATCCGAGCTATACAATAAGAGTGCTCAGAAAAGGGTGAACGGTCACTCAAAAGGCCCAATGAGATACATTTTCTCCTTCACTTAACCCCAAAATAAAATCAGTCACATTGATTGATAAATTGCAAGTTGGGGCAATCTTTGCTTGAGAAATGTCCACTGTGTCTAATTATATTCAATTCACATCTAAGTGAAAGCAAAAATGTGCATTATTCTTATTTGTTTTGAAAATTTGGAATGATACTCCAAGCGTTCGTTTCTCTATCCATACAGATTTTATCATTTGCTCTCCCATTTGAGCCTTTGAAAGAATAATTTCGTTTCAAATAAGAACCCTAATGATCACTACCCTTCATTGGAAAATTTTCAAATATCAAAAAGGGAAATGGATTTTCAATGACCATTTCGTTACTTTGGTTGTCATGAGGTGTAAGAATGATACTTTGGCCGTCATTTCTACAACCTAAACACTGATCATCCCTTGCATCCTCATTTGAGCTAAAATTGGTGGTTCTTTTCAAAGCACTCACGATCGCACCCTATATTGGGGGAAGGAGATTGGGGAGATTTGATTTTTACTCGGGCTTCAATTTTGAAAAAAAAAAAAGAGAAAAGGAAGAGTTTTGTCCGCGTGGATCGCCTATGTTTCACAGATATGGATGCACAAGGGTCTTCCTCAGTCAGTTAATTCAGATATATGCCAGAAATTTCCCATTAATGAAAGTTTCCTTTCAGAGTTATTGTAAGGAACGGAATAAAAGTCAGGCCCTCTTCTTTTCCAATCAAACGTTCTATCCTTAGTTTTTCCTTTTGAGCTATCAGAATAAATTATTTCGTTTGGCAACTCCTGAGAATCGTAAACCCTTCACTGGGGCAAGTTTGAGTTAGAAAAGAAAAAAGTTTCAAGAAGTGAAAAGTGATAATGCAACAAATCAAAAGGAAAAGAGAAAAGAGAACCTCAGTTCAAAAATAAACTGGGGCAAATTTTGTGAAAGTTCAAAAATGGCAAAAGGCCGAAAAAACGAAAGGAAATGAAAGAGAAAAAGCCTCAATTGAGCATAAACTCTGTGGCAAGTCTTGATTTAACCCTAAAATAGGGTTGGTACAACAATGCGGTCTCAGATTCTTCAAACCACTTTTGAAATCCGCTTTCAAGCCTTAACTTTTCTAAGCACCCCACCTGACCCCATTACAAAAGCTGAAAGTCCTGACTTCTGTCCTTTACAACGACCCTGACAAGAAAATTTCTGATGTCAGAAAATTTTAGCTGTATTTCTGAATTGCTTGGGTATGGGGTTGACGGTACTCACCATGTGAAAACCTACCAAGTTGAGGGAAAGGGAAAAGAGGCAAAAAGCAAAGCAAGAAAAGTAAATGCAAGAAAATGCAGAAAAATTCGACGTTGAAGTCCCTGGTGAATGATGAAAAAATGCAAACAAAGTCTGAGATTTTTTGAGTTCAAAATAGGGGCAATTTTGAAAAATGCGATCTTCGGTGCAATGTCCTTGAAAGTTTTATTCTTTAACTATCGTTTTCAAGCTACATTACAAGTTAACAAAGTCCATCGTTGACTTATTCCTTCATGACAATCCAAAGTGAGGATTATGCTCATAAGAAATCCATCAATCATTTGTGATCATGGGGTATAACCAGTTTTCACAGGTTTAGCTATCGCTTCTACCCATTTTGTTGCAAGCCTATAAAGCTTATACGTTGACTAAGTTTTTTTTAAGAAATAAGGGTGACAAACTCTCTGCTTTCACTAAGATGTGGTATTGAAGGGATTACATACAATTTTGGGCACAAAAAAAAATAAGACAAATTCTGACCTCCCATTTCCTTAGCCATTTCAAAAATAAAGTCACTTGATTGGTCCTAAAAGATGAGCCAACCAGAAGTAGTGACCCGTTACCCTAAGCACCAATGTTAAAAGTGAGGAAGAAATCTTCTTGAATTTGGTGTTACTTCGAGAAATTCATCATTAAATTTCTGCATGAGTTTCAAACTTGACGTTTAAAGTTTCTTTACATTGTTGTATATGTGCATTCTTTTCTAAATTTTAGAAAGTGCGGTTTTTCTTTGTTCAAATAAATGAGAAATCATCTGAACAAATTTTTGCAATCAAGGGAGCCCACACTAGGGCAAGAATTTTATTTGTGAGATTTCATGAAATAATCTCATACTGGGGCAAATTTTTTGTAATACATTTGAAATTTTTGTCCAAAAATCAAATAATAACATTTTTCGAATCAATCCCGCTGCTCTTTTCATGGAATTTAAGTGCATGTCATGCTTTGTTAAGCCCCCTGTACAGGTATTCATGGTTCAAAATGACAAAAAGCATCCAGTGAGGCGGAAGGCCGATACTGCAAAGAGAAGCAAGAAGAAGGAGGAAAAATGGACCCGACACTAGGGCAAATTATGTTTAAAAAAAAATCTTAAAAAAAAAAAATCTCTCGAAAAAATCCGAAAGGAAGGGAAAAATCAGAAAGGTCAAAAAATCAAAAATCAGGTTAAAATTCTTGTTTCTTGGAAAATCAAATTTAATTTCTTGTTTCTTGACAAATCAAATTCAATCTCTTGTTGACCGCTTTTATCCTCGGCAGGTTCGGGTTTTATCCCACTGACCGCTTTTATTCTCGGCAGGCTCGGATTTTATCCCACTGACCGCTTTTTATTCTCGGCAGGCTATCCCACTGACCGCTTTTTATCCTCGGCAGGCTCGGGTTTTATCCCACTGACCGCTTTTATCCTCGGCAGGCTCGGGTTTTATCCCACTGACCGCTTTTATCCTCGGCAGGCTCGGGTTTTATCCCACTGACCGCTTTTTATTCTCGGCAGGCTCGGGTTTTATCCCACTGACCGCTTTTGTTTTCGGCAGGCTTGGATTTTATTCCACTGACCGCTTTTTATCCTGCCGGTTTTATCCCACTGACCGCTTTTTATCCTCGGCAGGCTCGGGTTTTATCCCACTGACCGCTTTTATCCTCGACAAGCTCGGGTTTTATCCCACTGACAGCTTTTATTCTCGACAGGCTCGGATTTTATCCCACTGACCGCTTTTTATCCTCGGCAGACTCGGATTTTTATCCCACTGACCTCTTTATCCTCGGCAGACTCGGGTTTTATCCCACTGACCGCTTATGTCACGCTGGAGCTGGGTTTGTCCCGCCAGTAAGCATTTTATTTGCTATTGGAGCTGGGTTTGTCCCGCCAGTAAGCATTTTATTTTCATTGGAGCTGGGTTTGTCCCGCCAGTAAGCATTTCATTCTCGTTGCTACTGGAGTTGGGTTTGTCCCGCCAGTAAGCATTTTATTTTCACAGCCATTGGAGCGTGAGGTTAGTCCCGCCAGTGAGCATTTCATTTTTACAACCACTGGAGCGTGAGGTGAGTCCCGCCAGTGAGCATTTCATTTACCCCACCGCTAGCCGTGGGTCAGTCCCACTAGCGTGCGTCCCATGATTTTACATGTTATTCGGGTCAATCCCACTAGCGTGCGTCCCATGATTTTACATGTTATTCGGGCCAATCCCACTAGCGTGCGTCCCATGATTTTACATGTTATTCGGGTCAGTCCCATGAGTTTAAGTTTTATTCGGGTCAGTTCCATGACTTTATGTTTATTCGGGTCAGTCCCATAATTTTAAGTTTTATTCGGGCTAGTCCCATGATTTTATGTTTATTCGGGTCAGTCCCATGATTTTATGTTTATTCGGGTCAGTCCCATGATTTTAAATTTCCTGTTCGGGTCTATCCCGTTTTAAATTTCATGTTCGGGTCTATCCCGTTTTAAATTTCTGTTCGGGTCAGTCCCGTTTAGATTCTGACCGGGTCAGTCCCATGATTTTAAATTTCCAGTTTCGGGTCAGTCCCGATTTTAAATTTGGGTCAGTCCCATTTCAAAAAATTTTTGTCAAAAGAGGTCAGTCCTCATTTCAAAAACAGCAGTCGTTCGAATAAGTGACAGCCAAATAACACAGGTAAGTATTTGGTGTCTACTTCTTTGTCTCAAGTTTTTTCAAAACTCAGACAAAGAGGGGCAAACTGTAGACACCAAATTTTCAGTGTTTTTAGTTTTTTAGTTTTTATTTTATTTTATTATTTTTATTTTTAAACTTTAGCATAGAATTTCTTGGGAAAAAGAAAAAGCATTCAAAAAATATGCTTTAGTTGTTTTGGTTTAAATTCCATGTTTTCTTGAAAAAAAAAAGGAAAAAAAGAAAAAAAATGAAAATGAAGGAAAAAAGATTGAAAAATGGCAACTTGGTTTTTGTTTGTTTATTTTGATGTGATGTTACTTAAATTGTTGTTTATTATTATTATTATTATTATTACTTAATTATATTATCAATTTTGTTAAATTATTAAAAAAAAAGAAAAAGGGAAAGGATCCCGTAGCATGCAAGCTGCATATTTTCGCAGCTTGCAAGGGAAGGGCTTGGTCAGCCCCTTGGCTGCAAATATAGGAGAGATGGCTGGGGTTTTAGGGTTGGAGATTCTGGTATAAAAGGAAAAAAAGGCAGCCGCAAGGAGGGGGGCAACGAAAGAGAGAGGCGGAAAAACAGAGAGAAAAGCAGAAAGCTACTCGAAGGACTGGGGGAGCTGGAAAAAACAGCGGAGGGAAAAAGAGAGATAGAGGACGGCTGCAAAAATCTGAGAGAGAGAGCATCGATAGAGCGATGGCTGAAAAGAAACCAGGTCAGGGGGGATGCTGATGTAAGGAAAAAGGGAGAGCGACTGGGGTTTGGAAATAAGAGGAGCGGCGGTTAGGATTAGGAAAGGGAGATTGAGAGAGGCTATGGGGTTGCGGGGAAGAGGAATCAGAAACCAGAGAAGCGAAAGGGGAACCTGTGGATGGCGGAGTGAAAGAAAGGCTGAGGGAGATTGAAAATGAAAACAGCCGCAAGAGAGCTGGGGGGTAGCGGTTGAAAGCTGAACACAAGGAAATCTGGAAGGCTGAGAGACTTCATCGGAGAACCCACAGAGAGTTTTGAGGGAGCCACAGTGCAAGGCTAGGAAGAAACAACGCAAGGAAAGCCTGTTCAAGCCACCACCAGTCTGCGTCCGCCGCTGCTGCTGTCTGCCATCGGCATCATCGCGCGCAAGCTATTGTCGTGCGCCTCCAGCTCCATCACAGCACGACCACCAGGCGCAGCTCCCAACTCTGCTCCCATTGCCGACTTCCCATCCGTCGTCGTTCATAGCCGCCACCACCACTGCAGCCCCAAGTTACGAAGTCCCTGCTGCACCCCATTGTGATGGGATTTCTCTCGCCTCATCTCACGAACCAGCCGACATTCTAGGAGCATTTTGCATCGTCAAAACTCTCAAACATTTTCAGGTACCCTCTTAAACTGATGCTTCAGCTTTTTCCGTTCCCTTTGTTGCCAATCTATGTTCTTGCATTAGTTTTAGCTTTTGTTTTTTTGTCTGTTTTGTCGCTGCCGCTGCTGATATTTGCTTGCTGTGTTATGTATTTTTCCTTGTCTCTGTTGCCTTAATCTAGCTTATGAAGTGTTTTATCATTATTAAGATGAGAGGTCGGAATTCTTGGTTGAATGAATCTGGAGAGTTACTAGCTGTGTTTGAGTTGAGGTTTAAGCATGAAAGTTTGCTGCAATAGGGTCGAAACTCTCCGCCTTGTTTTAGCAGTGCGACCAGACTTTGTTTTTCTTTCTCTTTAGTGCATTTCTCTAGTTTGGGTCTTAGGCTATTAGGCTGTTTTCTTAGGTTGTTCAGGTTCGGGTCTTTGGCTGTTTTATTGTTTGGTTTAGCTGCTGCCTTTCCTGATCAGAAGCTGGTTGTGTTATTCTGTTCTCGCGTTTCTCATCTGGTCTTCTGTGTCTGATCTTCACTAGCTTGGTGTTCATACTTGATTTGTGTTAATCCACATGCTCAGTTGTTTAGAGGTATTGAGTGACGGTTTCGCTGGCTGTTGTTTCGCACGAAACCTCTGCATCCGAATTGCAGACGCATGGTGGCGGAAGAAGAAAGCTTCTTCTACGTAGCTTGCATGTAAATCAAAAAGAAAATTTGCCTTTTGCCCCCTTGATTAGCATTTAATGCTACTGTGGCCTGGAATTTTGTGAAGACTAATCAATTGAGTCCCGTTAAAATGTTTTTTTTGATTGATATGCTTTAATGTGGTTTTTTGGATAGATTATTTACGAATTTTAGGATGAATTTGAAGGCCTTAAGAACTTTTCCTAGATTTTAGTATTGACTGGGATTCTTATTGAAATCTTGAGTACATTGTGGTTTGAATGTAGCAAATTGATTTTCATTTATTTTTGTAGATCTTATGGTTGATTTTCATAGGTTTCATTTCAAATCCTTAATCTTAATTTATTTGCTTTTGGGACCCTTAAATTTTGTAGCAATAATGACTTGACCCTGAAACTTCCTTACTTCATTCAATTGAGTCCTTACTTGTTTCCATTTGATGAATAGGGGTTGTTTAGTTTATTTGAAGGCTTTGAGTGAGTCAATTTTTGTGTCTCCTTCCATTTCATACGATTATTTGTTTATTAAAATGATGCCTTGACCTTTTTTTTTTATTTTTGAGGATAAATAAGTGATTTCTTTCATTTGGACACCATTCCAAGGGAGGTATAATTTCTTTTATCCTTTTTTGTCTTTCCTATGTGATCCAATGTGCTAAGTGAGAATTGCGTGTCTAATTTACTTTCCTTGCCTTTCTTTAGTTCCTTCATTTCATTTACTTTTGCTTTTATTAAGTCATTCTTTTATTTATGGGGTATGTGTACACCTCTTGGCTTGTAATAGATAGGGCTTGGAGCAGTTGATGAAGACCTATTGAAGACGTGTGCCTAGCTAGCAAATGTAATAGGTTCATTAGTTTGATTGCTTGCTTTTGTGGCTATGTGTTAATTTGCTTTATTAGGTTCTTGCATCTAGTCGAGCATGCTAAGTGTTATGTGCTATGTGTTTATGAGTGTTTGGCATGTCTACTTGCTTTCTATAGTTGTAGATGAATGTGATGGATGAATGTATGTCACCACACTAGTCCAACGCTAGTTGTGGCTTAATGTCCATTTCCACTAGTCCAACTCTAGTAGGAATTCTTAGAAAAGGCTAGTCGCTTTCCCCCTTTCGATAGTGCATATTTGCATGTTCACTACATGTCATGCATTTTTCTTAGTTTTATCATTTGGCATGCTCCTCAAACCCCTTTTCCCCTCATTTTTAGGTTTTTGCATCCTCATGCTAGGTATAGGGTACATTTGCTTGAGGGTCCCCTTTCGATAAGGGAAACGAGCGAGTGTGGCTACAAAATAGCCTTAGCACGCTAGTTCTCCCTTCTAATCAAAGCGAAAATTAAAGTCACAAAGTTAGGACTCCTCGTTCCCGTCTTGATGCATTCCTATAGGATTCATGCATTTTACTCATTCGCTATCACATACACTTCTATTTTATATTCTAACCCTTTTTCCATATTCTCACTTCACCCTACTTTAATTTTGCACGTTTTCACTCAACTACTTACACTTTATAATATCACTCGCACACATGCACTTTATGTCATCACACATACATTTTCACATTATTACTTTACTCACCTTATCTTGTACATCCATTTGCACACTTTCACTTACACACTATTATTTTTATCACTTTTTCACTTCACACAAACTCACATTTGCACATGGCATGTGTGACAGCCCCACCTTCCCCTAAGGCGAACCAAAGGGGTTAGCGGACTGCCTGCCCAACTCTCGCCAGGACTAACGGTTCAGTTTACGTCGATCTATTACGTTCCGGAACTTACTATTGCGCGCTAACAAGTCAAAATCACAAAATAAAATAAAAACGAAAAAAAATCGAAGCCGAAATTTATCCAAACCACGGCCAAGCATATATATACATTGGAAATCAACATTTACAAGCCAAACGGCAAACCAAGATATTCGTCTAGTTCATACAGGTACCAAAAGCCATTAACACACCAAACATTGGTGGAATCAAAATTCTTAGGGTTTTTTTTTTTACCCTCAAGGAGCTATTCAAAAATACATGTACAAGAGCTCAACTTGTCATCCAACTATCACAATCTTTTCCAAAAGTTTCATTTTCCTGTAAGGAAAACAAATGACACGGAATGAGCTAAAGCCCAGTGAGCAACTATCACAATAGCAGTTAAGATCACATAAGCATAACCATTCAATTCAAGTATGCAATTCTGAAGTAAAGCAAATCAGTGAAAGGATACGGTCGGCTCTCAAGAGCCCATTTCCTCGCTTATATTCTTGATCCAACCTCATTGACCCTCCGTCAATGTTAAAAGAATAACCAACCGTAGACAACTCTTTACTTCCATTCCTTCCACCCAACATACCCCAACCGGGCCCGCACTCCATTCAGTCATTTTGGTAATACTCGAGTATACCAGAACCAAGAGTCTCATTACTACAAGGTTCCTCAGTGCAGTCCCCGTGGCATGACAATTTTCACGACCAAGCCCTCGCCGGCTCGATCCAATTGACTACCAAACGGGGTTGAGCTCAGTAATACAGTAAGGCCGTTGGACATTCGTCCAAATGACACCAAAGCAGTTTCCATGAAATGGAATTCACCATCCAATATATCAAGTTCAGTAATGCAGTAAAACGGTAGCCAATCAGTGATACTATCAAAAGGGGTGAGGGCGGTCAAGTACACCCTCACCTTAATCAATTCCAATATCCAAGTAAGCCTTCAAGGCATCACATATACATTTAGCAAAGCCACATAGTAACAATTAAGTGAGTAGTATACTCACCAAGCAAGAAAATGATGTTTCATGCACTGCGGTCCAAAGTGCGTCGTGAACCACCGTTTCCTCCTAGAACACATAAATAAGTGCCATAAGACTCGTGAACGAGTCGCAAAACAATGCTAAACATAACCCCAATAGGGTTTCATATGCATAAATAAGCATCATTGGTAACCAGAAATTACAAAATGGCCTTAGCTTAAGCCTTGATAGGAAAACCGTGTTTGACCTTAAAATGCGGTAATGGCGTCAAATTCACTACGGTTATCGGATGGGGGTGTAAGACCCACCGTTTCGAAGCTAAGAAACAGGGCTACAACATTGTAGAAGGCCATTCAGTCCAAATCCTAGTACAACTAGGTCAAAAATGCAGAATACCAAATCCAGAACCGTAATTGCAGGTTCCCAAATCGCACTATGCTGTAATTACTATAACTCAGCCTATACAGGTCCAAATGCCGAAATTCCAAAGGCATATGTTAGCTAAGACATCCAGATACATTTCATCAGAAGACACCAACTTCAAAATCCAAACCAATTCCAGTCAAAACAAACGATTACAAGCGCAGTTTTCACATTCTGAGCAACCCAGACCAGCAACAGTAATTCCGACATAACTCACTCTACACTAATCCAAATGACCTGAAATTTTACAGGCACCTCAAACACATCAATACCTACAACTTTTATGTTTTGAAAAAAGTCCAATTCGGCCTCTAACCCTATGATCTAAAACCGGACAGAATTAGGGGATTAGGAACCCTAACTTTGCATTTTTCCATCCAAATCCAAAATTGATTGCATTTATCAACAATTCACACCTACTAGAGTCATTTTAAACCATTACCATTCATCATACAAGGCCACAACATCCCATTCATATTAAACCAGAAAATTCATCATAAAATGGAAAACTTCACCAAAACTCTTCAAATCAAGAAATAAATCACATATTCCATCACTCAAGCTACTTCTAAGCATAACATAAACATCATTAGGTGTAGTAGAGTGTTCAAGCATCACTTACCAAGAAATCAAGAGAGAGGGAGATGTTGGACACCTTAGCTCTTCAAACAAACTTCACCAAACTACTTACTAGCACTAGAAGAAAGGTTTTTATGGAGTAGAATCTAATCTAGGTGATTAGTTGTGGAAGATTGAGTGAAATGGAAGCTAGAAAGTTGAAGAATTTCTTTCTTCTTTGCAAGGAAGAGAGCCAGCCACAAGGAGAAGAAAAATGGTGAATTTTGGTGAATTTTTAGGATATTTACTTAATTGGGTCAAAAGTCAAAATAGTTAATAGTATTTCTTAAGTCAAATCCAATAACTATGTGACACTTGTCACTCTCATAAATGCAATCCTATCCTTTCTTTTCTCTCTCACATCAATCATTTCACCCACTCTACTTATCTCTTAACACCCGATAAATTTTACACAGTATCCGAAACTTAACCTTATTGGCCGAATTTTTCCGAACTTTTCGCACTAGTGGGTCCCACGTCCAATATATATTCTTAATTTTCTAAAAATTCTCCAATACTAGAAAAATCATCTAAAAACTATAATTACTCATAAAATTCACCAGGAAAATATTCCTAAGCCAGAAAATGCAGAAAACATGCAATTAAGGGGAAAATAAACCCTAGGAAAATAATTAGGGTTTTACGGGTTCTCACAGCATGCATTCATTTCACTCATTTCTTTTACGTCATTTAGGATTATGTGTGACCTCTCCAAAGGATCATTATTGGGTTTCACAATTAATGTGATTGGCATCACTCAAGCTTTGGAGAGAAATTTTGCCCCCAATACCCCTAGGTCTAGGGTTTGCATTCATGTAGTACATCCAAATGTAATAAATTCTTTGGTTAAAACAAGAAAATCTTTGATTAAATCACGCAACTAGCCTTGGCTAGGTCGAAGGGGTGCCTTGGATTTTTATCCTTGCCTTCCCCTTCGTCAAATGTGACTCCCGAACCTTTTTCGTTGGTTTACGTGGACTAGGAGTCGTTTAAAAGGGGTTTCTTATTACTTTTTCTTATTTTTTCTCTAAAAATTCATTTTTAGGTGACTTGGTACACCTTAACTCATTACCAAGTGGCGACTCCGATTTTTTTATTTCAAAAACCCTTTTTAAACTATAATTTTGGGTCAAATCGTCGCATTCTCAAACCCCCATTTAGACCCATTTTTCTTTTAAATCACAATTCATTTTCCAATCACAAATCGAATCAAAAATATATTTTTTAAACCATTTATTTATTTATCAAAAAATGGGGCGCGACATTGCAGACTGCTCAAGGGTTGATGAAGCAGTAGATTTGAGCCCGAATTTGACACAGTTAGAGACGTTTTTTCCAAAACGTCACAAACAAAACCTATTATTCTATCACCATATATGGTGCAGGAATGAAAAATTCATCTAAAATCCCAACTTTGAAATCGGATTTTTCTCCCCAAAAAGGTCAGATAATCAACCCTGGCTCAGTTTTCTGGAAAATTTTTCTGCAATTTTCCCTCATTTTTCTCCTCTGTTTTCTTCCTGATTTCCCAGACTTCCCCTCCTGGTGTGGATGATGTAGAGGCTTACATCATGCCTGAGGTGTGGAAGTGCGGACCATCAACTGGCTACATGTCCGGTCCTGAAACAAGACGGAAAGGGGGGCCAACTACCGTCGAGGACCAATACTGGATCGGCCAAGGGAGACGGATCCAAACCAAAAGTTCCGGCTAGGGTATATTCCTTAGAGCCCCACCAGATCCCAGAGTCTTCCGAGGTCGTAGAAGGTACGATCCCTATCTTCCACCGCTTTGCCAAAGTTTTAATTGATCCTGGTGCCACTCATTCGTTTGTTAACCCTGATTTCATGTGTGGCATCGATATAAAACCTGAATATCGTTTTTGGATAGTGGTGGTTTTTGAATGTACATAGGGATAGGGATAGAGCCTTAGCTAACTGTTTGGGTGTAGGGTTAGCTACGTGTAAATTTCTTTTGATAGGCCTATCCTCGGGAGGATCGTTTATGTACGTACGTACCTTGGCCGTACTTGACTGACTGCTTGTATATATATGTTTGGCTTGTATATATGTGTGCTTGTGACCCTGTGTGAATTGTATCAATATGTAACAGTGTGAGAGCCCGTAAAACCCTAATTATTTTCCTAGGGTTTATTCCCCTTTAATTGCATAATTTTGCATATTCTGGCTTAGAAATATTTTCTGAGAGGATTTTATGAGCAATTATAGTTTTAAGATGATTTTTCTAGCATTGGCGAGTTTTTAGAAAATTAAGGATAAATCATGGACGTGGGACCCACTAGTGGGAAAAGTTCGGAAAAATTCGGCCAATAATGTTAAGTTTCGGATACTGTTATAAATTTATCGGGTGTTAAGAGATAAGTAGTGTGTGTGAAGTGATTGATGTGAGAGAGAAAAGAAAGATAAGAAGGCATTAATGAAGGTGACAAGTGTCACCTTCTTATTGGATACTTTTAAAGAAATACTATTCATCATTTTGACTTTCTTGACCAAGGGTTAAATATCTCAAAAAAATCATAAAAATTTACCATTTCTTACCTTGTGTTGGCCGGCCATCCCAAGCTCAAGAAGGAGAAGAACTTCTTCATTTTGCAAGCTTCCACTTGGTCCAATCTACCACAAACCAAAGCCTAGAGTTGTTTCTACTCCATAAAAACTTTGCTTCTAGTGTTAGTAAGTGTGTTGGTGAACTTTGTTTGAAGATCAAAGGTGTCCAATATCCCTCTTTCTCTTGATTTCTTGGTAAGTGTTGCTTGAACACCCTACTACCTCTAATAATGGTCTTATGATGCTTAGAAGTGGCATGAGTGTGTGAAAATGTGATTTATTTCTTGATTTGGCTTGTTATGGTGAAGTTTTTATTTTATTGGGATTTTTTCTGGTTTAATATGATCTTGATGTTGGGGGCTTGTATGATGAATTGTAATGGTTGGAAATGACTCTAGTGAGTGTGAATTGTGGTTAAATGCAATCAATTTTGGATTTGGTGTGAAATTTGAAAAGCTAGGGTTCTTGAACCCCAATTCTGTCCGGTTTTAGATCACTATGTTAGAGGCCGAATTTGACTTTGCTCAAAACATGAAAGTTGTAGGTATTGATGAGGTTGATGTGCCTGTAAAATTTCAGGTCATTTGGATTAATGTAGAATGAGTTATGACGAAATTACTGTAGCTGTTCTGCTTTGAGCAGAATGCGAAAACTGCGATAGTAATTGGCTATTTTGACTGGAATTGGTTTGGATTTTGGAGTTGGTGTCTTCTTATGAAATGTATCTGAGTGTCTTAGCTAACATATGCCTTTGGAATTTCGGCATTTGGACTTGTAAGGACTGAGATATACCGATTACAGTTTTTTGTGTTTTGCGAACCTGTTTTAGGAATTCTGGGTTAGTATTTGGCATTTTCGACCTAGTTAAGCTAGGAACTGGATTGAGTGACCTTCTACATTGTTGTAGCCCTGTTCCATAGCTTCGAAACGGTGGGTCTTACACCCCCAACCGATATTCGTAATGAGAGTTGTGCCATTACCGCATAATGAGTGTAAAACAGTTTTCTATATGGGGGCCATGGCTAAGGCCATTTTCGAATTTCTGGTTTGCTATTATGCACACTTATGTATATGAAACCCTATTGGGGTTGTGTTTAGCGTTGCTATATGACTCGTTATCGAGTCTCATTGTATGTGTTATATGTTCTAGGGCTTGAAGGTAGTGCACGACGGCATGGTGATCGTGGTACATGAAATACCACTTACTTACTTGGTGAGTATACTACTCACTTACTTGTTATAATGTGGCTTTGTGCTATGTGTATTTGATGCCTTGAAGGCTTACTTGGTTATTGGAAATGATTGAGGTGAGGGTGTACTTGATCGCCCTCACCCCTCATGACTTTATTCATGACTATTGATTGTTTTACTGAAATACTGCACTGGATATGTGAAATACTGCATTCCATTCATGGAAACTGATTTGGTGTCGTTGGACGAGTATCCAATGGCTTTACTGCATTTATGAGCTCAACCCCGTATGGTAGTTAATTGGATCGAGCCGGCGAGGGCTTGGTCGTGAAAATTATCATGCCACGGGGACTGTACTGGGGAATCTTGTGGTAATGAGACCCTTGGTTCCGGTAAACTCGAGTATTACCAAAATATTACTGAATGGAGTACGGGCCCGGTTGGGGTATGTTGGGTGGAAGGAATGGAAGTAAAGAGATGTCTACGGTTTGGTATTTTAACATTGACGGAGAGTCAATGAGGTTGGTTCAAGATTGCAAGCGTGGAAATGGGCTCTTGAGAGCCGACCGTATCCTTTTACTGTTTTGCTTCATTGCTTATTTGTGCACTTTAAATGAAGGTTCATTCTTATATGACTTTGATTGCTTATTGGGTGGTATACCACTGGGCTTTGGCTCATTCCGTGTTATTTGTTTTCCTTACAGGGATATAATTGCTTTTGAAAATGGACTGGATAGTCAATTGCCATACTGAGCTTGTAAATGTCTTTTGTATAGCTCTTGAAGTGAAACCCTAATGTATAACGGGTTCATTTCCTTTTGATAGGCAAATCGAATGTGTACTCCTTAATGAATAGTTTTGGCATGCCATTACGGTTGTAAATGTTGATTTCCATTGTATATACATGCTTGGCTACGGTTTAGATAAATTTTGGCTTCGTTTCTTTTCGTTTTTTTTTTATTTTGTGTTTTGACTTGTTTGCGCGAAATGGTATGTTCCGGAACGTTTTAGATTGACGTAAACCGTACCGTTAGTCCTGGCGAGAGCTGGGCAGGCAGTCCGCTAACCCCTTTGGTTCGCCTTAGGGGAAGGTGGGGCTGTCACAGGTGGTATCAGAGCCTAGGTTTGAATTAGCCTGGGTGTAATAAAAGTGCTCGACTTGAGGGTTTTATTGATTATGGTTTTTAAGGTTATTCATGTTATTTATTCCTTTGCTATAGGATGGATGCCAGTGGTGACCCGAGTGACCGTCCGGCAGGAGATCGTCCTCGTAGCACGTTGCCGCCGATTAAGTATCAACTTAGGCAGAAGGGGGCCGTGGTCCGTTGGAGCCCGGCCAGCCGCGTTCGACAGTGTGGGTGTCGTAGCAACTTTGCCTACCCAAATACACTAGTTTTGTCGGTGGCAAAGGAACGCGAGGAGTTTGCTAAGGAAAATACTAAGCTTGAAGCTGTGGTTGCTGCGTTGGAAGCTGAGGTGACTCAGGCTAAGGCGACCAATGAGAAGCAAGCCTCGCGTATTAAAGAGATAGAATATGATGTGCAAGAGGTCGAGGAAAGAGTTGATGATCTATGTGATCAGTTGAGAGATGCACGCGAGCGCGAGACTAAGCGAGCTCGTAAGGTCAGGGGTCGTGCTGAGGCGATCCTTAACCTATGCGACGACGGACTCGAGGAGTCTAGTGACGAGGCCTCGTATGCTGGGGCCGAGGCTGGGGAGGAGTCTACCCCATCGCCTGGGTCTCAGACCCCGGCAACCGACTAAGCTATGATATCTAGGCACCTTTTGGGCTAGTGGTGGTTTTTGAATGTACATAGGGATAGGGATAGAGCCTTAGCTAACCGTTTTGGATGTAGAGTTAGCTACGTGTAAATCTCTTTTGATAGGCCTATCCTCAGGTGGATCTTTTGTGTACGTACGTGCTTTGGCCGTACCTGACTGACTGCTTGTATATATGTTTGGCTTGTATATATGTGTGCTTTTGATCTTGTTTGAAATGCATCGTTATGTGCTAAGTGAAAGTTTATTTGCTACTTATATGCTTTGTTACTGCTTTGGTTTAGTAATCTTGCCTAGACCAAGTATATCTTATGGAAGGAACGCGAAGTGGTCGGGGACGTGGGCGCGGTATTAGGCAACCCACACCAGTTAGGGAAACGGGGGAAGCTTCTACTGGACCAAATCCTGAACCCCAAATAGACCCTAATGTGCAAATAGCTGCTGCTATGCAGCAAATGACCAACCTACTTGCACAAGTAGTGCAACAACAGGGCCAAAACCCAAACCCTAACCCCGGAAATCCTGGTAACCACGTTGAGAGCGAGGATAGAGCTCTTGAGCGTTTTCAAAAGTTTTCCCCACCAAAGTTTATTGGGGGACCCGACCCTGACGTTGCCGAGAAATGGCTGGAGAAAATGGTTGATATATTCGCGGCCCTACACTACCCGGACGAACGGCAGGTCACTTTTGCCGTGTTTCAACTTGAAGGGGCTGCCCGTTCCTAGTGGAACGTGATTAGACAAAAATGGGAGCGAGAGCAGACTCCGAGAACGTGGGTTAACTTCATCCGGGAATTTAATGCCAAGTTTTTCCCTCCTCTAGTTCAGGAGAGGAAGGAGGACGAGTTTATCCGGCTCCGGCAAGGGGCTCAGACGGTGGCGGAGTATGAGAGCCAGTTTACCCGCCTGTCCAAATTCGCGCCAGAGTTAATCATGACCGAGCAACGACGAGTGAGGCGCTTCATTCAGGGCTTGAACGTTGAGATCCAGAAGGACCTCGCGGCGGCTCAAATTATCACGTTTAGCGAGGCTATGGAAAAAGCCCAACGAGTTGAGAGTGCACGGCTTCAGGTCCGAAATTTCCAAGCCAAGAAGCGTGGCTTTCATGGGAGTACTTCTGGACAGGGTGAGAAGAGCACTCCCTCCAAAATTGGACGAGGCATGGGTGGTGGTCGTCATTCTGGACCAGGCAGAGGGACTCCGTTCAGGGGCGGCCAAGCTGGGCGAGGACCGAGGGGAAACGTTCAGAGTGGCTCGGCTTCTGCACCTCGTGGTCCCTGTGGGCACTGTGGGAAGACAAACCACACAGAGGACAATTGCTAGAGGAAATTGGGGAAATGTCTGCGGTGTGGAAGTGCAGACCATCAGCTGGCTACATGTCCGGTCCTGAAACAAGACGGAAAGGGGAGCCAACTACCGTCGAGGACCAATACTGGACCGGCCAAGGGAGACGGATCCAAACCAAAAGTGCCGGCTAGGGTATATTCCTTAGAGCCTCACCAGATCCCAGAGTCTTCCGAGGTGGTGGAAGGTACGATCCCTATTTTCCACCGCTTTGCCAAAGTTTTAATTGATCCTGGTGCCACTCATTCGTTTGTTAACCCTGATTTCATGTGTGGCATCGATATAAAACCTGCTAGCTTACCATATGACTTAGAGGTTAGTACACCTACGGGGAGTCAACGTTTGGTGACTAGTATGGTTTATAGGGATTGCGACGTATGGGTAGGTGAAAGGAGGTTTTTAGGAGACTTGATTAGCTTGTCCATTAAAGGGTACGACGTGATTTTGGGAATGGACTGGTTAGCCAAATATAACGCCCAACTGGACTGTAAAACGAAAATAGTTGAATTTCGCATTCCTGGCGAGGCAACCTTAAGGTTAGATATAAGGGGTAGGTTAGCCTCATCTGCTCTCATTTCGGGCATTCGAGCTAGGAAATTGATAAGTAGAGGGGCGCAAGGATTTTTGGCCTTCTTAATTAATACCCCTACGGATAAGTTAAAAGTGGAAGACGTGGCCATAGTGAGGGAATTTCCGGATGTGTTTCCTGATGAGTTAGTGGCTTTACCTCCGGAAAGAGAGATAGAATTCCGAATAGATCTTTTACCTGGAACCGCACCTATCTCCAAAACCCCTTACCGAATGGCGCCTGCAGAACTTAAAGTGTGAGAGCCCGTAAAACCCTAATATTTTTTCCTAGGGTTTATTCCTCCTTAATTGCTTGTTTTTGCATTTTCTGGCTTAGAAATATTTTCTGAGAGGATTTTATGAGCAGTTATAGTTTTAAGATGATTTTTCTAGCATTGGAGAAATTTTAGAAAATTAAGAGTAAATGGTGGATGTGGGACCCACTAGTGCGAAAAGTTCGGAAAACTTCGGCCAATAAGGTTAAGTTTCGGATACTGTTATAAATTTATCGGGTGTTAAGAGATAAGTAGTGTGTGTGAAGTGATTGATGTGAGAGAGAAAAGAAATGATAAGATTGCATTTAATGTAGTGCCACTTGTCACCATGTCATTAGTCTTACTTTAAGAGTTACTATTCACCTTTTGACATTTTTTGACTTTTGACCCAAATAAGTAAATATCTTCAAAAAAATTCACCAAAAATTCTCTCATTTTCTTCCTCCATGGCCGGCCCTCCCTAAGCAAGAAGAAAGACAAAACTCTTCAATATTCTAGCCAACTCCAAGCTCAAATCAACTAAACCACTTGCTTAACTTAGTTTTTACTCCATAAATTTCTTCCTTCTAGTGCTAGCAAGTTGTTTGGTGAACTTTGTTTGAAGAGCAAAGGTGTCCTACATCCCTCTCTCTCTTGATCTCTTGGTAAGTGTTGCTTGAACACCCTACTACCTTCAATAATGGTTACATGATGCTTAGAAGTGGCTTAAGTGTGTGAAAATGTGATTTATTTCTTGAGTTGGCTTGTTATGGTGAAGTTTTTATTTTATTGGGAATTTTTCTGGTTTAATATGATCTTGATGTTGGGGGCTTGTATGATGAATTGTAATGGTTGGAAATGGCTCTAGTGGATGTCAAATGTGGTTAAATGCAACTAGTTTTGGATTTGGATGGAAAATTGGAAAGTTAGGGTTCTTGAAGCCCCAATTCTGTCCGGTTTTAGATCACTGTGTTAGAGGCCGAATTTGACTTTGCTTAAAACATTAAAGTTGTAGGTATTGATGAGGTTGATGTGCCTGTAAAATTTCAGGTCATTTGGATTAATGTAGAATGAGTTATGACGAAATTACTGTAGCTGTTCTGCTTTGAGCAGAATGCGAAAACTGCGATAGTAATTGGCCATTTTGACTGGAATTGGTTTGGATTTTGGAGTTGGTGTCTTCTGATGAAATGTAGCTGAGTGTCTTAGCTAACATATGCCTTTGGAATTTCGGCATTTGGACTTGTAAGGACTGAGATATACCGATTACAGTTTTTTGTGTTTTGCGAACCTGTTTTAGGAATTCTGGGTTAGTATTTGGCATTTTCGACCTAGTTAAGCTAGGAACTGGATTGAGTGACCTTCTACATTGTTGTAGCCCTGTTCCATAGCTTCGAAACGGTGGGTCTTACACCCCCAACCGATATTCGTAATGAGAGTTGTGCCATTACCGCATAATGAGTGTAAAACAGTTTTCTATATGGGGGCCATGGCTAAGGCCATTTTCGAATTTCTGGTTTGCTATTATGCACACTTATGTATATGAAACCCTATTGGGGTTGTGTTTAGCGTTGCTATATGACTCGTTATCGAGTCTCATTGTATGTGTTATATGTTCTAGGGCTTGAAGGTAGTGCACGACGGCTTGGTGATCGTGGTACATGAAATACCACTTACTTGCTTGGTGAGTATACCACTCACTAAATTGTTATTATGTGGCTTTGTTAAATGTTTATGTGATGCCTTGAAGGCTTACTTGCATATTGGAATTGATTAAGGTGAGGGTGTACTTGACCGCCCTCACCTCTTTTGATATTGTCACTGAATGGCTACCGTTTTATTGCATTACTGAACTTGATATATTGGTTGATGAATTCCATTTCATGGAAACTGAATTGATGTCGTTTGGATGATGTCCAACGGCCTTATTGCATTACGGAGCTCAACCCCGTTTGGTAGTCAATTGGATCGAGCCGGCAAGGGCTTGGTCGTTAAGATTGAATTGCCACGGGGACTGTACTGGGGAACCTTGTGGTAATGAGACCCTTGGTTCCGGTAAACTCGAGTATTACCAAAAATATTACTGAATGGAGTGCGGGCCCGGTTGGGGTATGTTGGGTGGAAGGAATGGAAGTAAAGAGTTGTCTACGGTTTGGTATTTTAACATTGACGGAGAGTCAATGAGGTTGGTTCAAGATTGCACGCGTGGAAATGGGCTCTTGAGAGCCGACCGTATCCTTTTACCGTTTTGCTTCATTGCTTATTTGTGCACTTTAAATGAAGGTTCATTCTTATATGACTTTGATTGCTTATTGGGTGGTATACCACTGGGCTTTGGCTCATTCCGTGTTATTTGTTTTCCTTACAGGGATATAATTGCTTTTGAAAATGGACTGGATAGTCAATTGCCATACTGAGCTTGTAAATGTCTTTTGTATAGCTCTTGAAGTGAAACCCTAATGTATAACGGGTTCACTTCCTTTTGATAGGCAAATCGTATGTGTACTCCTTAATGAATGGTTTTGGCATGCCATTATGGTTGTAAATGTTGATTTCCATTGTATATATATGCTTGGCTATGGTTTAGATAAATTTTGGCTTCGTTTCTTTTCGTTTTTTTTTATTTTGTGTTTTGGCTTGTTTGCGCGCAATGGTATGTTCCGGAACGTTTTAGATTGACGTAAACCGTACCGTTAGTCCTGGCGAGAGCTGGGCAGGCAGTCCGCTAACCCCTTTGGTTCGCCTTAGGGGAAGGTGGGGCTGTCACAGGTGGTATCAGAGCCTAGGTTTGAATTAGCCTGGGTGTAATAGAAGTGCTCGACTTGAGGGTTTTATTGATTATGATTTTTAAGGTTATTCATGTTGTTTATTCCTTTGCTATAGGATGGATGCCAGTGGTGACCCGAGTGACCGTCCGGCAGGAGATCGTCCTCGTAGCACGTTGCCGCCGATTAAGTATCAACTTAGGCAGAAGGAGGCCGTGGTCCGTTGGAGCCCGGCCAGCCGCGTTCGACAGTGTGGGTGTCGTAGCAACTTTGCCTACCCAAATACACTAGTTTTGTCGGTGGCAAAGGAACGCGAGGAGTTTGCTAAGGAAAATACTAAGCTTGAAGCTGTGGTTGCTGCGTTGGAAGCTGAGGTGACTCAGGCTAAGGCGACCAATGAGAAGCAAGCCTCGCGTATTAAAGAGTTAGAATATGACGTGCAAGAGGTCGAGGAAAGAGTTGATGATCTATGTGATCAGTTGAGAGATGCACGCGAGCGCGAGACTAAGCGAGCTCGTAAGGTCAGGGGTCGTGCTGAGGCGATTCTTAACCTATGCGACGACGGACTCGAGGAGTCTAGTGACGAGGCCTTGTATGCTGGGGCCGAGGCTGGGGAGGAGTCTACCCCATCGCCTGGGTCTCAGACCCCGGCAACCGACTAAGCTATGATATCTAGGCACCTTTTGGGCTAGTGGTGGTTTTTGGAATGTACATTGGGATAGGGATAGAGCCTTAGCTAACCGTTTTGGATGTAGAGATAGCTACGTGTAAATCTCTTTTGATAGGCCTATCCTCAGGTGGATCTTTTGTGTACGTACGTGCTTTGGTCGTACCTGACTGACTGCTTGTATATATGTTTGGCTTGTATATATGTGTGCTTTTGATCTTGTTTGAAATGCATCGTTATGTGCTAAGTGAAAGTTTATTTGCTACTTATATGCTTTGTTACTGCTTTGGTTTAGTAATTTTGCCTAGACCAAATATACCGTATGGAAGGAACACGGAGTGGTCGGGGACGTGGGCGCGGTTTTAGGCAACCCACACCAGTTAGAGAAACGGGGGAAGCTTCTACTGAACCGAATCCTGAACCCCAGATAAACCCCAATGTTCAAATAGCTGCTGCTATGCAGCAAATGACCAACCTACTCGCACAAGTTGTGCAACAACAGGGCCAGAACCCAAACCCTAACCCTGGAAACCCTGGCCATCATGTCGAGAGTGAAGATAGAGCGCTTGAGCGTTTTCAAAAGTTTTCCCCACCAAAGTTTATTGGGGGACCCGACCCTGACGTCGCCGAGAAATGGCTGGAGAAAATGGTTGATATAATTGCGGCCCTACACTACCCGGACGAACGGCAGGTCACTTTTGCCGTGTTTCAACTTGAAGGGGCTGCCCGTTCCTGGTGGAACGTGATTAGACAAAAATGGGAGCGAGAGCAGACTCCGAGAACGTGGGTGAACTTTATACGAGAGTTTAATGCCAAGTTTTTCCCTCCTCTAGTCCAGGAGAGGAAGGAAGACGAGTTTATCCGGCTCCGGCAAGGGGCTCAGACGGTGGCGGAGTATGAGAGCCAGTTTACCCGCCTGTCCAAATTCGCGCCAGAGTTAATCATGACCGAGCAACGACGAGTGAGGCGCTTCATTCAGGGCTTGAACGTTGAGATCCAGAAGGACCTCGCGGCGGCTCAAATTACCACGTTTAGCGAGGCTATGGAAAAAGCCCAACGCGTTGAGAGTGCACGGCTTCAGGTCCGAAACTTCCAGGCTAAGAAGCGTGGATTTCCTGGGAGTACGTCTGGACAAGGTGAGAAGAGCACTCCCTCCAAGTTTGGACGAGGAACTGGAGGTGGTCGTCATTCTGGACCAGGCAGAGGGACTCCGTTCAGGGGCGGCCAAGCTGGGCGAGGGCAAAGGGGAAACATCCAGAGTGGCTCGGCTTCGGCACCTCGTGGACCCTGTGGGCACTGCGGAAAGACAAACCACACCGAGGACAATTGCTGGAGGAAACTGGGGAAATGTCTGCGGTGTGGAAGTGCGGACCATCAACTGGCTACATGTCCGGTCCTGAAACAAGACGAAAAGGGGAGCCAACTACCGTCGAGAACCAATACTGGATCGGTCAAGGGAGACGGATCCAAACCAAAAGTTCCGGCTAGGGTATATTCCTTAGAGCCTCACCAGATTCCAGAGTCTTCCGAGGTGGTGGAAGGTACGATCCCTATTTTCCACCGCTTTGCCAAAGTTTTAATTGATCCTGGTGCCACTCATTCGTTTGTTAACCCTGATTTCATGTGTGGCATCGATATAAAACCTGCTAGCTTACCATATGACTTAGAGGTTAGTACACCTACGGGGAATCAACGTTTGGTGACTAGTATGGTTTATAAGGATTGTGATGTATGGGTAGGTGAGCGGAGGTTTTTGGGAGACCTGATTAGCTTATCCATTAAGGGGTACGACGTGATTTTGGGAATGGACTGGTTAGCTAAATATAACGCCCAACTGGACTGTAAAACGAAAATAGTTGAATTTCGCATTCCTGGCGAGGCAACCTTAAGGTTAGATATAAGGGGTAGGTTAGCCTCATCTGGTCTCATTTCGGGCATTCGAGCTAGGAAACTGATAAGTAGAGGGGCGCGAGGCTATTTGGCCTTTCTAATTAATACCCCTACGGATAAGTTAAAAGTGGAAGACGTGGCCGTAGTGAGGGAATTTCCGGATGTGTTTCCTGATGAGTTAGTGGCCTTACCTCCGGAAAGGGAGATAGAATTCCGAATAGATCTTTTACCTGGAACGCACCTATCTCCAAAACCCCTTACCGAATGGCACCCGCAGAACTAAAGGAGCTTAAGTTGCAATTGCAAGACCTTTTGGAGCGGGGATTCATTCATGAGAGTGAGTCTCCTTGGGGAGCTCCGGTCCTATTCGTGAAGAAAAAGGATGGAACGTTGAGGATGTGTATTGATATAGGGGGCTGAACAACGTGACGATCAAGAACAAGTATCCACTGCCTCACATTGACGAGTTGTTTGACCAGCTGCAAGGAGCAGTGGTCTTCTCGAAGTTGGACCTCCGACAGGGATACTATCAGTTATTGATAAAGAAGGAGGACATTCCGAAAACTGCTTTCAACTCGAGATACGGGCATTACGAGTTCGCCGTTATGCCCTTTGGACTGACTAATGCTCCCGCCGCCTTCATGGACTTAATGCATAGGGTTTTTAAACCCTACCTGGACCGATTTGTCGTGGTGTTTATTGACGACATTTTGGTCTACTCTAAGACACGCGAGGAGCATGAAGAGCATTTAAGAATGGTGTTGCAGACATTGAGGGAACATCAGCTATGCGCCAAGTTCAGTAAATGCGAGTTTTGGTTGGAGAAAGTGGCGTTTTAGGGCACGTGATCTCCCACGAAGGTATTGCAGTGGACCCGGCGAAGGTTGAAGCTGTGACCAATTGGAAGAGGCCAGAGACCCCCACGGAAATTCGTAGCTTTCTAGGGCTAGCTGGGTATACCGAAGGTTTATTAAGGATTTTTCCAAACTGGCAGGACCATTAACTGACTTGACAAGAACATGGGCCAGTTTATTGGAACGGCCGATGCGAAACGAATTTTCAGGAATTAAAGAAAAGATTGACCATGGCTCCAGTACTGGTCTTGCCAAATGGAGTGGACGGGTTTGCAGTGTATGCGGACGCGTCGCGAGAGGGATTGGGATGTGTTTTGATGCAGAACCGGAATGTGATTGCTTTTGCCTCTAGGAAATTGAAGCTTCACGAGCAGAACTATCCGACTCATGACCTAGAATTAGCTGCAGTTGTGTTTGCTTTGAAAAAGTGGAGGCATACCTATATGGGGTGACCTTCGAAGTGTTTTCGGATCACAAGAGTCTGAGATATCTCTTCTCCCAGAAGGAATGAAATGAGACAACGGCGATGGATGGAATTCTGGAGGATTACGATGTACGATCAATTACCATCCGGGAAAGGCAAATGTAGTAGCAGATGCCTTGAGTCGTAAAGTGCAAGTGGCAGGGCTAATGATTAAGGAGTGGGATTTACTAGAATCCGTGTGTGAGTGGAAACCCTGTCTTGGGAGCCATAAGGTGATATTTAGCAATGTAAGGGTGACCTCCACTCTACTGGAACGTATAAAAGAGGCGCAAGGCGAGGATTGATGGTACGGAAGTGGAGAGAGAAAGTGGAAAAGGGAGAAACAACGGACTTCAATTTGAGTCCTGAGGGTTTCTGAAGTATCGGAACCGAATTGTAGTACCAAAGGACGAGTCATTGAAAGCAGAAATTCTGGAGGAAGCTCATGGTCTAAGTATACAATCCATCCGGGTAGCAGCAAGATGTATCAAGACCTGAAGGGAACTTATTGGTGGGATAATATGAAGAGGGAAATCGCGCAGTACGTGCAGAAATGTCTCATTTGCCAGCAAGTGAAGGCGGAGCATCAAAAACCATCGGGTTTGTTACAACCCTTGGAGATACCCGAGTGGAAGTGGGAAAACATCACTATGGACTTCGTTTCAGGTTTACCAGGACGCAAAGGGGACACGATGCCGTTTGGGTGATCGTTGATCGATTAACCAAATCGGCCCATTTCTTGCCGGTGAACATGAAGTACTCAATGGACAAATTGACCCGACTGTACATGGATGAAGTTGTAAGACTACACGGTGTTCCTGTGAGCATTGTCTCTGATCGGGATCCACGGTTCGTATCTCGGTTTTGGCAGAAGTTCCAAGAAACCCTGGGGACGAAACTCAACTTGAGCACTACTTATCATCCTCAGACGGATGGCCAGTCAGAACGGACAATTCAAACTCTCGAGGACATGCTGCGAACGTGCATCTTGGATTTTGGAGGCAGTTGGGGTCAGCACATGACCTTGGTGGAGTTCGCGTACAACAATAGCTTTCATTCATCGATTCAAATGGCTCCGTACGAAGCTCTCTACGGACGCAAGTGTCGCTCACCGATTTACTGGGACGAAGTTGGTGAAAAGAAGGCACTGGACCCGACAACTATTCCATGGATGGAAGAGGCTCACGAGAAGGTCAAGTTGATAAGGCAACGGCTTCAAACCGCCCAGAGTCGCCAGAAGAGCTACGCGGATAACCGAAGGAAGGATTTAGAATTTGAAGTTGGAGATCAAGTATTTCTTAAGATCACACCCTTACGAAGTCTTACAACGGGTAAAGGAAAGAAACTTCAATCACGGTACGTCGGACCCTACAAAATCCTTCAGAGGGTTGGAGCGGTCGCGTATCGATTGGAACTGCCATCCAGTCTATCTCGAATCCATGATGTATTCCACGTCTCGATGCTAAAGAAGTACCATCCTGACCCATCCCATGTATTGCAACCGGAGGAGATCGAAGTAGATGAATCGCTTGCCTATGAAGAAAACCGGTCCAAGTACTTGATCGAAAAGTCAAGGAGCTCAGAAACAAGAAGATTCGGTTAGTGAAAGTGCTATGGAGAAACCACGGAGTGGAGGAAGCTACCTGGGAGATAGAAGAGGAGATGCGAAAGAAATACCCAAACCTTTTCGGGAATTAAAGTGAGAAATTTCGAGGACGAAATTCTTTTAAGGGGGGGAGAGTGTGAGAGCCCGTAAAACCCTAATATTTTTCCTAGGGTTATTTCCCCTTTAATTGCATGTTTTCGGCATTATCTGGCTTAGAAATATTTTCTTAGTGGATTTTATGAGCAATTATAGTTTTAAGATGATTTTTCTAGCATTGGAGAATTTTTAGAAAATTAAGAGTAAATAGTGGACGTGGGACCCACTAGTGCGAAAAGTTCGGAAAAATTCGGCCAATAAGGTTAAGTTTCGGATACTGTTTAAAATTTATCGGGTGTTAAGAGATAAGTAGTGTGTGTGAAGTGATTGATGTGAGAGAGAAAAGAAATGATAAGATTGCATTTAATGTAGTGCCACTTGTCACCATGTCATTAGTCTTACTTTAAGAGTTACTATTCACCTTTTGACATTTTTTGACTTTTGACCCAAATAAGTAAATATCTTCAAAAAAATTCTCCAAAAATTCTCTCATTTTCTTCCTCCATGGCCGGCCCTCCCTAAGCAAGAAGAAAGACAAAACTCTTCAATATTCTAGCCAACTCCAAGCTCAAATCAACTAAACCACTTGCTTAACTTAGTTTTTACTCCATAAATTTCTTCCTTCTAGTGCTAGCAAGTTGTTTGGTGAACTTTGTTTGAAGAGCAAAGGTGTCCTACATCTCTCTCTCTCTTGATCTCTTGGTAAGTGTTGCTTGAACACCCTACTACCTTCAATAATGGTTACATGATGCTTAGAAGTGGCTTAAGTGGTTGAAAATGTGGTTTATCTCTTGGTTTGGCTTGTTTTGGTGAAGTTTTTATTTTATTGGGAATTTTTCTGGTTTAATATGAATTATATGTTGTGGCCTTGTATGATGAATGGTATTGGTTGATAATGACTCTTGTGAGTGTGAATTGTGGTTAAATGCAATCAATTTTGGATTTGGTGTGAAATTTGGAAAGTTAGGGTTCTTGAACCCCAATTCAGGTCCGGTTTTAGATCACTGGGTTAGAGGCCGAATTTGACTTTGCTCAAAACATGAAAGTTGTAGGTATTGATGGGGTTGATGTGCCTGTAAAATTTCAGGTCATTTGGATGAGTGTAGAGTGAGTTATGCCGTTTTTACTGTAGCTGTTCTGCTTTGGACAGAATGCGAAAACTGCGATAGTAATTGGCTATTTTGACTGGAATTGGTTTGGATTTTGGAGTTGGTGTCTTCTGATGAAATGTAGCTGAGTGTCTTAGCTAACATATGCCTTTGGAATTTCGGCATTTGGACTTGTAAGGACTGAGATATACTGATTACAGTTTTTTGTGTTTTGCAAACCTGTTTTAGGAATTCTGGGTTAGTATTTGGCATTTTCGACCTAGTTAAGCTAGGAACTGGATTGAGTGGTCTTCTACATTATTGTAGCCCTGTTCCATAGCTTCGAAACGGTGGGTCTTACACCCCCATCCGATAACCGTAGAGAATTTGACGCCATTACCGCATTATGAGTGTAAAACAGTTTTCTATTTGGGGCCAAGACTAAGGCCATTTTCTAATTTCTGGTTTGCTATTATGCTCATTTATGCATATGAAACCCTATTGGGGTTGTGTTTAGCGTTGCTATATGACTCGTTATCGAGTCTCATTGTATGTGTTATATGTTCTAGGGCTTGAAGGTAGTGCACGACGGCTTGGTGATCGTGGTACATGAAATACCACTTACTTGCTTGGTGAGTATACCACTCACTTAATTGCTACTATGTGGCTTTGTTAAATGTTATGTGATGCCTTGATGGCTTGCTTGGATATTGGAATTGATTAAGGTGAGGGTGTACTTGACCGCCCTCACCTCTTTTGTTATTGTCACTGAATAGCTACCGTTTTACTGCATTACTGAACTTGATATATTGGTTGATGAATTCCATTTCATGGAAACTGAATTGATGTCGTTTGGACGATGTCCAACGGCCTTACTGCATTACTGAGCTCAACCCCGTTTGGTAGTCAATTGGATCGAGCCGGCGAGGGCTTGGTCGTGAAGATTGAATCGCCACGGGGACTGTACTGGGGAACCTTGTGGTAATGAGACCCTTGGTTCCGGTAAACTCGAGTATTACCAAAAATATTACTGAATGGAGTGCGGGCCCGGTTGGGGTATGTTGGGTGGAAGGAATGGAAGTAAAGAGTTGTCTACGGTTTGGTATTTTAACATTGACGGAGAGTCAATGAGGTTGGTTCAAGATTGCAAGCGTGGAAATGGGCTCTTGAGAGCCGACCGTATCCTTTTACCATTTTGCTTCATTGTTTATTTGTGCACTTTAAATGAAGGTTCATTCTTATATGACTTTGATTGCTTATTGGGTGGTATACCACTGGGCTTTGGCTCATTCCGTGTTATTTGTTTTCCTTACAGGGATATAATTGCTTTTGAAAATGGACTGGATAGTCAATTGCCATACTGAGCTTGTAAATGTCTTTTGTATAGCTCTTGAAGTGAAACCCTAATGTATAACGGGTTCATTTCCTTTTGATAGGCAAATCGAATGTGTACTCCTTAATGAATAGTTTTGGCATGCCATTATGGTTGTAAATGTTGATTTCCGTTGTATATATATGCTTGGCTATGGTTTAGATAAATTTTGGCTTCGTTTCTTTTCGTTTTTTTTTTATTTTGTGTTTTGGCTTGTTTGCGCGCAATGGTATGTTCCGGAACGTTTTAGATTGACGTAAACCGTACCGTTAGTCCTGGCGAGAGCTGGGCAGGCAGTCCGCTAACCCCTTTGGTTCGCCTTAGGGGAAGGTGGGGCTGTCACACATCTCATTTCCCAAAAGCCGTTCACGAGGCTCAAAGTGGTACAAGTACAAAAGTTAACTAGGAAACAACCGAAATGAAAGCAAGCCCTAAAAGAGACTCGATAACGAGTCATAAACCAATGCCAACCACAACCCCAATAAGGTTTCATATGCATATATAAGCATCATAGGTAACCAGAAATTAAGAAATGGCTTTAACTTAGGCCTTAACAAAAAAACGTATTTGACCTCATAATGCGGTAATGACACCACTTTCACTACGGTTATCGGATGGGGGTACAAGACCCACCGTTTCGAAGCTATGAAACAGGGCTACAACAATGTAGAAGGTCGCTCAATCCAGTTCCTGGCCCAACTAGGTCAAAAATGCCAAACACTAAACCAGAATCACCAAAACAGGTTTGCAAAACACAGAAAACTGTAATCGGTATATCTCAGTCCATACAAGTCCAAATGCCGAAATTCCAAAGGCATAAGTTAGCTAAGACATCCAACTACATTTCATCAGAAGACACCAACTTCAAAATCCAAACCAAAACCAGTCAAAATGGCCAATTACTATCGCAGTTTTCGCATTCTGTTCAAAGCAGAACAGCTACAGTAATTTCGTCATAACTCATTCTACATTAATCCAAATGACCTGAAATTTTGTAAGCATCTCAATCACATCAATACCTACAACTTTCATGTTTTGAGCAAAGTCAAATTCGGCCTCTAATTCTATGATCCAAAACCGGACAGAATTGGGGATTTAAGAACCCTAGCTTTTCAATTTTCACACCAAATCCAAAATTAGTTGCATTTATCCACATTTCACATCCACTAGAGTCATTTCCAACCACTACAATTCATCATACAAGCCCCCAACATCAAGATCATATTAAACCAGAAAAATTCCCAATAAAATAAAAACTTCACCAAAACAAGCCAAATCAAGAGATAAATCACATTTTCAAACACTCAAGCCAATTCTAAGCATCATATAACCATTATTAGAGGTAGTAGGGTGTTCAAGAAACACTTACCAAGAAATCAAGAGAGAGGAAGATGTTGTGCACCTTAGTCCTTCAAACAAAGTTCACCAAACAACTTACTAGCACTAGAAGGAAGAATTTTATGGAGCAAATCTAAGTTTAATTGGTTGGAATGGAAGATTGAGATAGTTTGAAGCTTGTAAATTGAAGAAGTTTTTCTTCCTTGTCCAAGAGAGAGAATCGGCCAACAAGAGGTAAGAAAGAATGAATTTTTAGTCAATTTTTGAGATATTTAATCCATGATAAGAAAAGTAAAAAATGTCCAACAAGTGGACCAATCACATACTGCCACTTGGCACTTCATTTAATGCCTTCCTATCACTTGGTTCCTCTCACATCAATGCCATGTCACCCTCTACTTATCTCTTAACACCCGATAAATTTCCACCAGTATCCGAAACTTAACCTTATTGGCCGAATTTTTCCGTACTTTTCGCACTAGTGGGTCCCACGTCCAAAATATATTCTTAATTTTCTAAAAACTCACCAATACTAGAAAAATCATTTAAAAACTATAATTACTCATAAAATCTACCAGAAAAATATTCCTAGGCCCGAAAATGCAGAAAACATACAATTAAGGGGGAAATAAACCCTAGGAAAAATATTAGGGCAAAACGGGTTCTCACACTCTCTCCCCCTTAAAAGAATTTCGTCCTCGAAATTCCTTATCAGCGGAATCCATCAAATCTAAGGTACCCAACGGATCGTACCTTCTACGTCCTCAGACGAGTCAGGGACCTGATGATGCTCCAGGGAATATACTCGAGCCGGTACTTTCGCTCCAGCCCCTTCTCCTTTCGACTGTCCAGGGTTGGTCTTAGCTGGTTGCTGAGAGTTAGTCTTGGTTGGTGGCGGAGTCCCTCTCCCTTCGCGCAGTCGTGCTGGACAGTTAGCAATTCGATGTTCGGCGCTACCACAGCGCAGGCATTTTCCTTCTTTCTTCCAACAATTTGCCTCCGTGTGCTTTGGCCCTCCGCAGTATCCACAGGGACCTCGAGTAGCAGTGCCCGATCCTCCCGATGAGACACCACTGGCCACCCCCGATTGTCGTACTCCCCCGTTCCCTTTTCCACTCTTAGGGGGTGTGCTCTTATCTTCCTGTTCCGAGCTGCTCCCAGGAAAGCCCCTTTTCTTGGTTTGGAAGTTTCTAACTTGTAGCCTCGCATCTTCAACCCGTTGAGCTTTCTCCACAGCGTCACTATAGGTACTAAGTTGAGCTACAGCCAAATCCTTTTGAATCTCAACATTTAGCCCCTGAATAAAACGCCTTATCCGTCTTTGTTCGGTTATGATCAGTTCAGGCGCAAACTTAGACAACCGAGTAAATTGACTCTCATACTCGGCTACGGTTTGTGTTCCCTGGCGAAGCCGAATAAATTCATCTTCCTTCTTTTCTTGGATGAGAGGAGGGAAAAACTTGGCATTAAATTCTCTCATAAAGTTCGCCCACGTCCTCGGAGTTTGTTCTCTTTCCCATTTCATTCGAATGACATTCCACCAGGAACGGGCGGCTCCCTCTAGTTGAAAGACAGCAAATGTCACCTGTCTCTCCTCGGTATAGTGTAAGGTAGCGAAAATATCGATCATCTTCTCCAGCCACTTCTCAGCTATGTCAGGATCAGGGCCTCCAAGAAATTTGGGTGGGGAGAACTTCTGAAATCTCTCAAGGGCTCTATCCTCGCCCTCCATGTGATGACCAGGATTCCCAGGGTTAGGGTTAGGGTTTTGACTTTGTTGGTGCACCACTTGGGCTAGCAAAGCAGTCATTTGCTGCATGGCAGCAGCTATTTGGACATTGGGGTCAACCCTAAGTTCAGGGTTTGGTCCAGATGAGGTTTCCCCAGTACCCCTTTCAGGCGTAGGTTGCCTATTTCCACGCTCACGGCCCCGTCCACTCCGTGTACCTTCCATGAGTTTTACTTGGTCTAGGCAATAATACTAAACCAAAATAAGCACGATGCATGTAAGTAACACTCAAAACTTTTATGATAACACACATTTATAAATTCCAAACAAGATCAAAACATGTATATACAAGCCGGTCAAAATTAAGCCACACACATACATACAGCCAGTTAAGTCAGGTACAAACATAGACGATCCACCGAGGAATAGCCTTTCTAGTTCACCAAATCCTTTCTAACCTAGGCCCTCATATCTTTTGTATCCGGGCACAAGAATCCCATCTAAGATAATTCACAACTCGAGCCGGCCGGTCCCAAGAGTAAACCATCTTTATTAAGGATTCCTACCCGACATACATACCTAGCTTCCTCGAGTCCCATGGTAATGATTCGTACACTTATCACATGCCCGGTTCATAACTTATGCTCAAACGAGCACTTAGACATATTCATGAAATTAGGACCACAACACCACTTGGCCCAGTCTCACTCCGCGCAGAGACCACGCGACGTGGCTCTGATACCACTTGTGACAGCCCCACTTTCCCCTAAGGCGAACCAAAGGGGTGAGCGGACTGCCTGCCCAGCTCTCGCCAGGACTAACGATGCAGACCAGAACTATCTATAGCGATCCGGAACTTACAAACGAGCATAAACAAGTCAAAATGGTAAAATAACCCAAAATAAAAAATGAAATCCGGAGTCGGCCATGAATAGTAACCGACCCGTCAGAACCCAACCAAAATAGCTAACAAACATTCACATCTGAACTTTAGCGTTTACAAATCAAAATGACATACAAAAGTTTTCAAAAGTTAATATATACACATGGTTTGCCAAATCAAAAGAGAAAACGCCCCCAAAAGTACACTTAGGGTTTTAATACATGAGCTATACAAAAGATATGTTCGACTAGCTCAATTTGGCAGCCATTTGTCAAATCCAGACCAAAAGGGGTTTATTTTCCTGTAAGGAAAACAAAAGGAACAGAAAGGGGTGAGCTTGCGCTCAATGAGGTACCAAACATATAGCAGAAAAATCATGGCATTTCACATTTTACAAAATCAGATACACATGTTAGATGTAAAGCAAAGGAACCAAGGATTCAAATCAGAAGGATACGGGTGGCTCTCAGGAGCCAAATTTCCAGCGCCGTACTTGATCCAAATCGGTTGACTCTCCGTCAACGTATATAGAACCAATGCGTCCGTAGACCCCTCTTTACACCGAAGTCCGTCCACCAAACACCCCTTTACCGGGCCCGCTCACCGTAACCGAACAGAAATGGTAATACTCGAGTATACCCGGAATCAAGGGTCTCAATACCCAAAATCCCCGAACAGACTACCGTGGTTCGTTATCTAATCGTCCAGGCCCTTGCCGGCCCGACTCGAATAACTTAGCCACAGGATTGAGCTCATAGGTCATAGAAATCTGAACAGATGCAGACATAGATAACAGATTCAAATTTTGCATAGTAAATTGGCATATGATCAGACTAGAGAACGAGTGTGATAAAGTACACCCTCGTCTCGAACAAATAAACAGATTGCAGAGCAAAATCAAGTTAAACAACAATGAAGGGGAGTGGTATACTCACCGGCTCAACTTCAAAAGTTTTCACTTCAGATTGGCCTTAATCGCCAAGAAACCCTAAAATAATCAAAATAAACCAATTGACGGTTTTACTTCCAGAATCGAGTAAACAGAATGCACATGTGAGGCTCGACTACTAGTCGTATACCTCGCCAAATAATTACTAATGCAAGGGTGCAAAACATGATTTTCTTGGAAACGAAAAGGTAGCATGAAGACCTAGGCGCAAACAACCCAAAAGCCTTTCATTCTACCAAAAGGCAAACCCAACTTAAAGGAACCAAACGGCCTAGAAAATCGGGCAGCACTTCCCCTAAATCTCTTACTTTTCCAGCCATTAAGGCTTCATTCTATCCTCAAATCAGTCCCAACATCTCACACAAAATTCATCTCATTTCCCAAAAGCCGTTCACGAGGCTCAAAGTGGTACAAGTACAAAAGTTAACTAGGAAACAACCGAAATGAAAGCAAGCCCTAAAAGAGACTCGATAACGAGTCATAAACTAATGCCAACCACAACCCCAATAAGGTTTCATATGCATATATAAGCATCATAGGTAACCAGAAATTAAGAAATGGCTTTAACTTAGGCCTTAACAAAAAAACGTATTTGACCTCATAATGCGGTAATGACACCACTTTCACTACGGTTATCGGATGGGGGTGCAAGACCCACCGTTTCGAAGCTATGAAACAGGGCTACAATAATGTAGAAGGTCACTCAATCCAGTTCCTGGCCCAACTAGGTCAAAAATGCCAAACACTAAACCAGAATCACCAAAACAGGTTTGCAAAACACAGAAAACTGTAATCGGTATATCTCAGTCCATACAAGTCCAAATGCCGAAATTCCAAAGGCATAAGTTAGCTAAGACATCCAACTACATTTCATCAGAAGACACCAACTTCAAAATCCAAACCAAAACCAGTCAAAATGGCCAATTACTATCGCAGTTTTCGCATTCTGTTCAAAGCAGAACAGCTACAGTAATTTCGTCATAACTCATTCTACATTAATCCAAATGACCTGAAATTTTGTAAGCATCTCAATCACATCAATACCTACAACTTTCATGTTTTGAGCAAAGTCAAATTCGGCCTCTAATTCTATGATCCAAAACCGGACAGAATTGGGGATTTAAGAACCCTAGCTTTTCAATTTTCACACCAAATCCAAAATTAGTTGCATTTATCCACATTTCACATCCACTAGAGTCATTTCCAACCACTACAATTCATCATACAAGCCCCCAACATCAAGATCATATTAAACCAGAAAAATTCCCAATAAAATAAAAATTTCACCAAAACAAGCCAAATCAAGAGATAAATCACATTTTCAAACACTCAAGCCAATTCTAAGCATCATATAACCATTATTAGAGGTAGTAGGGTGTTCAAGCAACACTTACCAAGAAATCAAGAGAGAGGAAGATGTTGTGCACCTTAGTCCTTCAAACAAAGTTCACCAAACAACTTACTAGCACTAGAAGGAAGAATTTTATGGAGCAAATCTAAGTTTAATTGGTTGGAATGGAAGATTGAGATAGTTTGAAGCTTGTAAATTGAAGAAGTTTTTCTTCCTTGTCCAAGAGAGAGAATCGGCCAACAAGAGGTAAGAAAGAATGAATTTTTAGTCAATTTTTGAGATATTAATCCATGATAAGAAAAGTAAAAAATGTCCAACAAGTGGACCAATCACATAGTGCCACTTGGCACTTCATTTAATGCCTTCCTATCACTTGGTTCCTCTCACATCAATGCCATGTCACCCTCTACTTATCTCTTAACACCCGATAAATTTCCACCAGTATCCGAAACTTAACCTTATTGGCCGAATTTTTCCGTACTTTTCGCACTAGTGGGTCCCACGTCCAAAATATATTCTTAATTTTCTAAAAACTCACCAATACTAGAAAAATCATTTAAAAACTGTAATTACTCATAAAATCTACCAGAAAAATATTCCTAGGCCCGAAAATGCAGAAAACATGCAATTAAGGGGGAAATAAACCCTAGGAAAAATATTAGGGCAAAACGGGTTCTCACACTCTCTCCCCCTTAAAAGAATTTCATCCTCGAAATTCCTTATCAGCGGAATCCATCAAATCTAAGGTACCCAACGGATCGTACCTTCTACGTCCTCAGACGAGTCAGGGACCTGATGATGCTCCAGGGAATATACTCGAGCCGGTACTTTCGCTCCAGCCCCTTCTCCTTTCGACTGTCCAGGGTTGGTCTTAGCTGGTTGCTGAGAGTTAGTCTTGGTTGGTGGCGGAGTCCCTCTCCCTTCGCGCAGTCGTGCTGGACAGTTAGCAATTCGATGTTCGGCGCTACCACAGCGCAGGCATTTTCCTTCTTTCTTCCAACAATTTGCCTCCGTGTGCTTTGGCCCTCCGCAGTATCCACAGGGACCTCGAGTAGCAGTGCCCGATCCTCCCGATGAGACACCACTGGCCACCCCCGATTGTCGTACTCCCCCGTTCCCTTTTCCACTCTTAGGGGGTGTGCTCTTATCTTCCTGTTCCGAGCTGCTCCCAGGAAAGCCCCTTTTCTTGGTTTGGAAGTTTCTAACTTGTAGCCTCGCATCTTCAACCCGTTGAGCTTTCTCCACAGCGTCACTATAGGTACTAAGTTGAGCTACAGCCAAATCCTTTTGAATCTCAACATTTAGCCCCTGAATAAAACGCCTTATCCGTCTTTGTTCGGTTATGATCAGTTCAGGCGCAAACTTAGACAACCGAGTAAATTGACTCTCATATTCGGCTACGGTTTGTGTTCCCTGGCGAAGCCGAATAAATTCATCTTCCTTCTTTTCTTGGATGAGAGGAGGGAAAAACTTGGCATTAAATTCTCTCATAAAGTTCGCCCACGTCCTCGGAGTTTGTTCTCTTTCCCATTTCATTCGAATGACATTCCACCAGGAACGGGCGGCTCCCTCTAGTTGAAAGACAGCAAATGTCACCTGTCTCTCCTCGGTATAGTGTAAGGCAGCGAAAATATCGATCATCTTCTCCAGCCACTTCTCAGCTATGTCAGGATCAGGGCCTCCAAGAAATTTGGGTGGGGAGAACTTCTGAAATCTCTCAAGGGCTCTATCCTCGCCCTCCATGTGATGACCAGGATTCCCAGGGTTAGGGTTAGGGTTTTGACCTTGTTGGTGCACCACTTGGGCTAGCAAAGCAGTCATTTGCTGCATGGCAGCATGTGAGAACCCAGAAACAAAAAAAAAAAAAAAAATTATTATTTATTTATTTATTTATTTATTTATTATTTTATTCCTGTGCACCGTTTTCTTGTATTTTCTTTATTATATTACTTTTATCAACATTTTATCAGTAAATATAGTTTTAAAATCATTTTTCTAGTATAAGGTAGTTCGTGAGGAATTTGGAACGTATTTTGGACGTGGGACCCGCTAGTGCATTTAGTGAGAGAAATTCGGCCGATTCGGTTAAATTTTGCATAAAGGGATTTTATTACTAGGTGTTAGGAGATGATTAGAGGTTACCTAGATGGATTAACTCTGGAGGGACAAGAGGATAACACTAAACAAACAAGGTGCCACGTGTCCAAATGTGGTTGGACCAAGCTTGCCTAACTTTCTTTAACTTTAATAAAAGACCAAAAAATTGACTAAATCATCTTCATTTCAGCCTTGTCTTGGCCGAACCTCTCCAGCAAGCTAAGGAAAAAATTCTTCAACCTTCCATCTTCTAATCTTGCTTCAATCTTGAAAATCAACCGATTACTTCTTGAATTAGTCCATAAAATCATCTTGCTAGGAGTGTTTGAAGACCTTGGTGGTGTTGTTTTGGAAGAAAACTCTCTAAGCTTCAACCTTTCTTGAAGAACTAAGGTATCTTGCTTGGAACTCATCTTTTGTTTCTAATTTTGGCCAAGTGGTGCCTTATAGTAGCTATATGCGTGATTGTACGGAAGATTTGGTGGATTGGAGTGAAGTTTCCTAATTTTCTGATTTTTCTTGGAATTTTCTGGTTTCATATGAATGTGATGTTGTGGTCATCTATGTTGGTTGATAATAAGGGGGAATGACTCTAGTAGGTGTGAATTAGTGATGATGGCAACCAATTTTGAAGTTGGATTGAAAAATGAAAAGTTAGGGTTTCCAAACCCCTAATTCTGTCCGGTTTTGTATCTCAGGCTTAGAGGCCGAATTTGACTTTGCTCAAAACATGAAAGTTGTAGGTATTGATGTGTTTGAGGTCCCTGTAAAATTTCAGGTCATTTGGATTAATGTAGAATGAGTTATGACGAAATTACTGTAGCTGTTCTGCTTTGGACAGAATGCGAAAACTGCGATAGTAATTGGCTATTTTGACTGGAATTGGTTTGGATTTTGGAGTTGGTGTCTTCTGATGAAATGTATCTGGATGACTTAGCTAACTTATGCCTTTGGAATTTCGGCATTTGGACTTGTATGGACTAAGTTATAGTAATTACAGTTTTGTGTGATTTGCAAACCTGTTTTGGTAATTCTGGTATAGTATTTGGCATTTTCGACCTAGTTAAGCTAGGAACTGGATTGAGTAGCCTTCTACATTGTTGTAGCCCTGGTTCTTAGCTTCGAAACGGTAGGTCTTACACCCTAATCCGATAAGCGTAGCGCAATTTGTGCCATTACCGCATTAGGAGGTCAAAACTGTTTTTTTGTCGTTGGAACAAATGAGTTACATTTCCTGATTTTCTGGTTTGCTTTCATGCTTAAAATGCATATGAAACCCTATTGGGGTTGTGATTGGTATTGCTTTATGACTCGTGTTTGAGTCTTAATTGTACTTTCTTGATTATTATAGGGCGTGCCGGTGATCCGAGGCTCACGTCGGGCGGAAACTTGTGAAATTACTTTGTTTGACTTGGTGAGTGTACTACTCACATATTTGTTATTCCGTGGCTTTCTTGTACTTGAATTCTGTGATTTGGACTAGTTGTGATGATTGTTTGGACTAGGTGAGGCGGGGGTGTACTTTACCACTCTCGTACTCTCTAGTCTCTTGACTGTTTATTATATCACTTGAATACTCTTGAATGTACTTGATTTGGTGTCGATTGGATACCATTGTTTACTGTATCTCTGAACCTTTACTGTTCACTCTGAGCTCTACCTCATTGGAAGTCAATGGACTCGAGCCAGTAAGGACTTGGTCGGGGACATTTGACAAGCCATGGGGACTGTATTTGGGAATCTTTGGGTATGAGACCCTTGATTCCGGTATACTCGAGTAATACCAATTCTGTACTATGTGGTGTTCGGGCCCGGTAAGGGGAAAGTGAGGTGGACGGATAATTGGAGTAAAGAGGGGTCTACGGTCATGATTACCTGGTATACATTGACGGAGAGTCAATGAGATGAGATCAAGTATGGCAAAAGAGGAAAAGGGCTCTTGAGAGCCATCCGTATCCTTTTATTCCTTACACTTGGGTGTTATTGCTTTTACGTACTTGACGAACATATTTGGATTGAATATTCTTGTGTTTATGTGCTTTTGGTGTATTTACGTGATAGTACCTCATTGGGCGAAAGCTCACTCCGTTAATTTTGTTTTCCTTACAGGGAATTATATTTTGGACTTTTGACTGTGAAGAGTGAGTTGAGTAGAGCTAGTTGAGAGATTTTGTATAGCTCCTCAATAGTTGGAACCTTTGTTTGTACTTGGATCTAAATGCTTTCCTTTGGCTTGTAACCATATAAATGTGGTTTGTAACAGAGTGTATTCCTATCCAGTGGATTGTACTTGGCTTGTATATATTCTTTTCAGTGATTGTTGGAAATTTCTTGTAATCAATGGGCTCTTGGCGGATTGTGACGTGGCAGCCACTATTCGCTTTACGTTTTGCCTTTTGTTTTCCCGTTTCTCGTTTATTGGGTTGATTAAGCGCGCCAATATTTTCCCGAACGACTTGAGTTAGTGTTTGACCGTTTTAGTAGTCCTGGCGAGAGCTGGGCAGGCAGGCCGCTAACTCCTTTGGTACGCCTTAGGGGAAGGTGGGGCTGTCACACAGCAGCTATTTGGACATTGGGGTCAACCCTAAGTTCAGGGTTTGGTCCAGATGAGGTTTCCCCAGTACCCCTTTCAGGCGTAGGTTGCCTATTTCCACGCTCACGGCCCCGTCCACTCCGTGTACCTTCCATGAGTTTTACTTGGTCTAGGCAATAATACTAAACCAAAATAAGCACGATGCATGTAAGTAACACTCAAAACTTTTATGATAACACACATTTATAAATTCCAAACAAGATCAAAACATGTATATACAAGCCGGTCAAAATTAAGCCACACACATACATACAGCCAGTTAAGTCAGGTACAAACATAGACGATCCACCGAGGAATAGCCTTTCTAGTTCACCAAATCCTTTCTAACCTAGGCCCTCATATCTTTTGTATCCGGGCACAAGAATCCCATCTAAGATAATTCACAACTCGAGCCGGCCGGTCCCAAGAGTAAACCATCTTTATTAAGGATTCCTACCCGACATACATACCTAGCTTCCTCGAGTCCCATGGTAATGATTCGTACACTTATCACATGCCCGGTTCATAACTTATGCTCAAACGAGCACTTAGACATATTCATGAAATTAGGACCACAACACCACTTGGCCCAGTCTCACTCCGCGCAGAGACCACGCGACGTGGCTCTGATACCACTTGTGACAGCCCCACTTTCCCCTAAGGCGAACCAAAGGGGTGAGCGGACTGCCTGCCCAGCTCTCGCCAGGACTAACGATGCAGACCAGAACTATCTATAGCGATCCGGAACTTACAAACGAGCGTAAACAAGTCAAAATGGTAAAATAACCCAAAATAAAAAATGAAATCCGGAGTCGGCCATGAATAGTAACCGACCCGTCAGAACCCAACCAAAATAGCTAACAAACATTCACATCTGAACTTTAGCGTTTACAAATCAAAATGACATACAAAAGTTTTCAAAAGTTAATATATACACATGGTTTGCCAAATCAAAAGAGAAAACGCCCCCAAAAGTACACTTAGGGTTTTAATACATGAGCTATACAAAAGATATGTTCGACTAGCTCAATTTGGCAGCCATTTGTCAAATCCAGACCAAAAGGGGTTTATTTTCCTGTAAGGAAAACAAAAGGAACAGAAAGGGGTGAGCTTGCGCTCAATGAGGTACCAAACATATAGCAGAAAAATCATGGCATTTCACATTTTACAAAATCAGATACACATGTTAGATGTAAAGCAAAGGAACCAAGGATTCAAATCAGAAGGATACGGGTGGCTCTCAGGAGCCAAATTTCCAGCGCCGTACTTGATCCAAATCGGTTGACTCTCCGTCAACGTATATAGAACCAATGCGTCCGTAGACCCCTCTTTACACCGAAGTCCGTCCACCAAACACCCCTTTACCGGGCCCGCTCACCGTAACCGAACAGAAATGGTAATACTCGAGTATACCCGGAATCAAGGGTCTCAATACCCAAAATCCCCGAACAGACTACCGTGGTTCGTTATCTAATCGTCCAGGCCCTTGCCGGCCCGACTCGAATAACTTAGCCACAGGATTGAGCTCATAGGTCATAGAAATCTGAACAGATGCAGACATAGATAACAGATTCAAATTTTGCATAGTAAATTGGCATATGATCAGACTAGAGAACGAGTGTGATAAAGTACACCCTCGTCTCGAACAAATAAACAGATTGCAGAGCAAAATCAAGTTAAACAACAATGAAGGGGAGTGGTATACTCACCGGCTCAACTTCAAAAGTTTTCACTTCAGATTGGCCTTAATCGCCAAGAAACCCTAAAATAATCAAAATAAACCAATTGAAGGTTTTACTTCCAGAATCGAGTAAACAGAATGCACATGTGAGGCTCGACTACTAGTCGTATACCTCGCCAAATAATTACTAATGCAAGGGTGCAAAACATGATTTTCTTGGAAACGAAAAGGTAGCATGAAGACCTAGGCGCAAACAACCCAAAAGCCTTTCATTCTACCAAAAGGCAAACCCAACTTAAAGGAACCAAACGGCCTAGAAAATCGGGCAGCACTTCCCCTAAATCTCTTACTTTTCCAGCCATTAAGGCTTCATTCTATCCTCAAATCAGTCCCAACATCTCACACAAAATTCATCTCATTTCCCAAAAGCCGTTCACGAGGCTCAAAGTGGTACAAGTACAAAAGTTAACTAGGAAACAACCGAAATGAAAGCAAGCCCTAAAAGAGACTCGATAACGAGTCATAAACCAATGCCAACCACAACCCCAATAAGGTTTCATATGCATATATAAGCATCATAGGTAACCAGAAATTAAGAAATGGCTTTAACTTAGGCCTTAACAAAAAAACGTATTTGACCTCATAATGCGGTAATGACACCACTTTCACTACGGTTATCGGATGGGGGTGCAAGACCCACCGTTTCGAAGCTATGAAACAGGGATACAACAATGTAGAAGGTCGCTCAATCCAGTTCCTGGCCCAACTAGGTCAAAAAATGCCAAACACTAAACCAGAATCACCAAAACAGGTTTGCAAAACACAGAAAACTGTAATCGGTATATCTCAGTTCATACAAGTCCAAATGCCGAAATTCCAAAGGCATAAGTTAGCTAAGACATCCAACTACATTTCATCAGAAGACACCAACTTCAAAATCCAAACCAAAACCAGTCAAAATGGCCAATTACTATCGCAGTTTTCGCATTCTGTTCAAAGCAGAACAGCTACAGTAATTTCGTCATAACTCATTCTACATTAATCAAATGACCTGAAATTTTGTAGGCATCTCAATCACATCAATACCTACAACTTTCATATTTTGAGCAAAGTCAAATTCGGCCTCTAATTCTATGATCTAAAACCGGACAGAATTGGGGATTTAAGAACCCTAGCTTTTCAATTTTCACACCAAATCCAAAATTAGTTGCATTTATCCACATTTCACATCCACTAGAGTCATTTCCAACCACTACAATTCATCATACAAGCCCCCAACATCAAGATCATATTAAACTAGAAAAATTCCCAATAAAATAAAAACTTCACCAAAACAAGCCAAATCAAGAGATAAATCATATTTTCAAACACTCAAGCCACTTCTAAGCATCATATAACCATTATTAGAGGTAGTAGGGTGTTCAAGCAACACTTACCAAGAAATCAAGAGAGAGGAAGATGTTGTGCACCTTAGTCCTTCAAACAAAGTTCACCAAACAACTTACTAGCACTAGAAGGAAGAATTTTATGGAGCAAATCTAAGTTTAATTGGTTGGAATGGAAGATTGAGATAGTTTGAAGCTTGTAAATTGAAGAAGTTTTTCTTCCTTGTCCAAGAGAGAGAATCGGCCAACAAGAGGTAAGAAAGAATGAATTTTTAGTCAATTTTTGAGATATTTAATCCATGATAAGAAAAGTCAAAAATGTCCAACAAGTGGACCAATCACATAGTGCCACTTGGCACTTCATTTAATGCCTTCCTATCACTTGGTTCCTCTCACATCAATGCCATGTCACCCTCTACTTATCTCTTAACACCCGATAAATTTCCACCAGTATCCGAAACTTAACCTTATTGGCCGAATTTTTCCGTACTTTTCGCACTAGTGGGTCCCACGTCCAAAATATATTCTTAATTTTCTAAAAACTCACCAATACTAGAAAAATCATTTAAAAACTATAATTACTCATAAAATCTACCAGAAAAATATTCCTAGGCCCGAAAATGCAGAAAACATGCAATTAAGGGGGAAATAAACCCTAGGAAAAATATTAGGGCAAAACGGGTTCTCGCATTGCGGGCCCGAGTGGGTGTTTGGTGGACGGATGAGAAGTAAGTGGCGATCTACGGTTTGGAAATATCAACCCGGTTGACGGAGAGTCATCGCGGGAAGATATACGAATGAACTGGCCAAGCAAGTGGAACTTAGCTCCTGAGAGCTACCATATCCTTGAATTGTTTCTGGTTACATTTTTGGTTGGCATTATTAATTACTTGCAAGCTATTACATGAATCGTTACTTGGGCTTATTATCTAAACTATGTGCCTGCATGTGTGTTCTTGGCCTCACGAACGTTTTTGCTCATCCTGTACATTTGTTTTCCTTAACAGGTTTGAACTCGGAGGCGTACTGGAGAAACCCTCCTGATGTGCTTCTGTTTAGGATTTCTATTATATTTTGGCTATGCCCTTGGTTTTGGGTTGTACTTTTGGAATTGAAATGTAACTTTTGGGGCGTGATGTATATTTGGGAATTATGATGTACTTTGAACACCCGACGTGCGGGGTGGATAATGGATAACTATTGTTAAGTTTGAACGCTTCCGTATTTACTGTATTTAAGTTATATACGAGTGTTGTGTAGATCGATAATAAGCTTGAATGGAATTACTTGAGTCCTGGCGAGAGCTAGGCTGGCGTCCTGCGGATACCCTTTGGTTCGCCTTAGGGTAATGTTTTTAAACTCGGACCGGCCCGTGAACCGGAGAGGTGGACGGTTCGCGGTTCGACCGGTCCAACCGGTCCAACCGGCCGGTTCAAAGGTTCACTGTTTATTTTTTTTAAGTGTTAAGTATTAAGCAGATTTCATTCTACACTTGAACTTTACCAATTTAATTTAAGTTATGATAATAATAAATTTTTTAAAAGTTATACATAAAACATGGAATGATAAATATAATTAAAATATCATAATTCACCACAAGTTTTCATAAATTCATTATAAACATAAATAGATACAATCCAAATGTTCACCAATTATCACAAATAAAAACACAAAAAATAAATAAATTAAATATTGAAATTCTTTTACAACTCTTAAAAAAATCCATAAAAGAGTTCAAGTTAAGACAAACTATTTGAATAGCAAACTTTTATCAGTGGCATGATAAACAACCACACCACCTTCACAATTTCATCAACTTAAGCTGAAAAAGTTAAAATTTTATTATAAAAATATAAATCTAATTGCTCAAACTAAAAAAAACTAAAATTTTTTTAAAAACAAATATACAGTTAAACACATAAAAAATTAATTGCTACTAAACATTACTAATTAACATGTTATATTAAATTCAATGATCCTATACCATTAATTATTTTAAATTCAATTATCAATAGCTTCGATTATGTGCCAACTACCATATTTTTGACCAGCCCAATGTTATTATTTGTAATTCCTACCCAATTCCTACACGGATGTGCACTGCTTTTGCAAAAATTTCATCCTTAATTAATCGAATAAAAATAAAACAAAAATGAGGGAAACATATGAAAATTGAGGGGAAAAAGAAGAAAATGCAAAAAATCAACTAAAGATAATAATATAGAAAAAAAACCTTGGAAAGAAAAAAATTAAACTTACTAAGATGTTGGAAAACAAGAAAAGTTGAAATTTTCAACTTGTTTACAATCTGCTAAAGATAATAATCTGATAATAATGGTGAAGACTTGAGAAAATCTTGTTGTGGATATTTGGGTTAAAAATGGTTGAGAAGAAAAAATTGAAAAAAAAAGAGAAGAACTTGATGTTTTAATATATTTTTTAGTCAAGTAGAATTCTCAACAAACTTAACTACAGTCTAGCGGTGAGATTGTCATATCCAAACTTGGAGACCCAGGTTCGAATCTTAGCTACACCATTCTTTACCATTCTTGATATTTTGTTGAAAAATTTAAAAAACCGCCGGTTCACGGTTCTTAACAGTTCGCACGGTTCGTCCGATTCGTCCGGTTTTCAACGGTTCTCCATGAACTTTCGGCTTTAGCATTAGATCGGACCGGTGACATGGCCGGTTCGCGGTCCAACCAGTCGAACCGGCCGGTCCGGTCCGGTTCTGAAAACATTGCCTTAGGGAGAAGTGGGGGCGTCACAGATTCTGGAATTGATTGCTAGGTCCTCCCTTTCTAAACTTTCTTTATTCAAGATTCTCTTGAAGCTTTTTATGATGAGAGCAAGATCATTGTCATCACCATCCGAGTCATCATCATCCAACTGAACTGGATCATCTTCACCTTGAACTGCCTTTAGAGCTATGTTTCTCTTTGCTCTCGTGTCCTCTTCCTCCTGCACTTTAGTTTTCAACTTCAACTCATAGGAGGTTAGTGAGTTAATGAGAGATTTAATAGGTGCAGAATTCAAATCCTTAGCCTCCTCTATTGCAGTCACTTTACTTTCCCATTCTTTGCCCAATGCATTGAGAATTTTCCTGTTTTTCTCACCCAAGGTGTACTCTTTGCCCAACACCTCGAGATCTTTGATCAAGTCATTGAACCTGCAGTACATTTTGTCAATATTCTCAAGAGGTTCTATTCTAAATGATTCATACTTAGTGACCAAGATAGACTTTTTCTATTCTCTCACGTTGTCACTACCCTCGTGAATTTCTCTTAGGTTATCCCACATTTCCTTGGCAGATTTACATCCTTTTACTCTAATTGATTCATTTGATTCTAAGGCACTATAAAGAACATTCATGGCTTTGGCATTTAATATGAGATTGGTTCTATCTTGAGCATTCATCTCAACTCTTGTTTTTGGTCGAAACAAACCTGTATCTGCATCAAGAATGTTGGCATCATGCGGTCCTTCATTTACAATAAACCATAGCTCAATATCAATGGATTGCAAAAAGATAATCATTCTTTCTTTCCAACTAACATAATTGGAACCAGTAAACATGGGAGGCCTAGTGACAGATTGCCCATCAACAAACATGGCATGATTGGTTGTCATCTTTACTCCAAGCTGATTGAGCTTAATCTCTAGGAGACCAAGCTCTGATACCAATTGTAAGGCCCAAAGATAACCTAAGAGGGGGGTGAATTAGGTTGATTAAAAAACCTTAATTGAGTTTATGCACTTTTTTCTTTAATAAAAATTTACCTTCTTTTCTAGTAGTGATCAACCAAGTAAATTTAAAGAAGAGAACAATGTTGATCAGAAATAAGAGAGTATATAAGCAATGAGAATTTTATTAAACAAAAAGAATAAGATAGAGTATCAAACTGATTGTCTACCAAGCTTTCCTCAAACTTGAAGACCAATCACAATGATGAGCACCTTCTCTTTGAAGAACAAAATCAACTCAATGTACAATGGAGGGATCACTTCCTCCTTGCCCTAAGCCTCACTTAGTCAAGTTAGGAAGTTTTACTATCACTCAGATAACCCTCAACAAAGCTACACTATTGAAAATTTCAAACACAAGAGAAGTGCTTACAAGAAATTCATACCACTTGGAGAACAAATCTAGCTTGGGAGACTATTTTCTAACTAAAATATCTCTTGAGATCTTGTAAACAAAGTGTGCAAAAGTCCCTCACTGGTTCAGAAACGTTTGTATTTAAAGGGGACCAAAAATTGGCTTCAATAATGCTTCCAACGGATAGTAGGCAGATGAAGAGTCAGCTAGCCATTGGACCCGTCGGACGTCCGACAGATTAATCATCGTCTGATCCCATCGTCCGAAAATCAGCCAAGTTGTCGTTCGGACATCCTATGGGATATTATCGTCCGACAGCATCAGCGTCCGATCGTCGATAGAGAGTCATCAACACTTTGTGGAATTTTTAGGACGTCCGATGAGATCGATGTGCGTCCGAAGCATGCGTCCGATCCTTTTGGACGCCCGATGCTTTCTTACAAGCGTCCGACAGAGTTTCCTTCTTGATGTTCTTCATCCTTTCGGACGTCCGACAGATTCCTTTTGGACGTCCGGTATGAGTACTCTGTTTTTGCATCTTCTTTTGGTTGATTTTCTATCCTTGATTCCTTTATACCTGATTCTCTAACAAGCAAAACTTTTATGTTTGGAGAGAATTAGATAAACATTTCAAAGTGTTTTTGTGATCATCAAAATCAAGAATAACACAATGCAATAAGATTGCAAAAGACATAACCGAACTCATGTAGAGTTACTTACGTATCCCACTATGAAAATCAAATCAAAGGTAGTTCAAATACGAATGAACTATGCTGAAATAGATATGTGTCCCCTCAGGGATCTCTCCAGATATAAAGAACTATAAACCCTTAGAATTTCTAAATATGAAACATGAAATACGTGATAAAACACAATTACTAAACAAAACAATTAAGAAAAGCGAGTTCTCATAATTTAAAAAAAGATGCACGGAGGGACACACAGTTATGCTCCAAGAAGGGAGATAGAAGGGTATGCGGCAGACTCTGAGACTCGACAACAGTAAATTAAGTGTGATTACCAAGAAGGGAGATAGAAGGACACACGATAGATGCTGATACTTGCCAAAAATAAATTAAATGTGATTGTCAAGAAGGGAAATAGAAGGGTGTGCGGCGAATGTTGTGACTCACCAACAGTAAAATAAAAATGATTGCCAAGAATGGAGATAGAACGGTGCGTGGCGGATGCTGAGAATCTGTGAAGACTCAAAAAATTTATTATTTTAAATTCCATTTCGAGTTTATTTAAAAATTTAATGGCCCGTTTGTTCCGAATATTATTTTCTAACATAATTAGACCTAATTACATGGGTCTATAGTTTCGTTATATTTTTAAAGTGACTTGCTTCAAAATTTAATTTTTGGAAGCTCGTTAAGTGTGAATAGCGAATACGCATTTGGAGACAATAACCGATTTGAGGATATAATGAGCTTGAAAAATTGGAGACTTGTATATTAGTCTTAAATAGGTATTTTTATGTTTAAGTATTCAAATGATAGTTAGTTATACTATTGTAATAAGAATTTCTTGGAGATTTCACTCTATCACGCTTAAATCGGAAGTACGCGTTTTTACGCGCGCGATTAATTGAGAAACTTTAGACCCTTATTTTGGGACAATTAAGAGTGAATAATATTAATATGAATACAAGTGCATTAGAGATTTAGTGCACTAGTGAAACAAACTCGAGAGGAATTGAGCACAAAACGCGCGCGTACGCGCGTGGGAAAAGAGTTGACTTTTGGACAATTTTGGACCATGCATTAAAGCTTTTCTTGGAAGCTTCATTTGATCAAACACACTCCCTCTCTTCCCTCTCATTCAGCCAGCCAACCAAGGAGGGAAAACACAAAGGAGTTCTTCAATTTTCCTTCTCCACTTCTTCACAAAATCATCACCCATTTCACCTCAAATTTCAACCATACTTAGCTAATCACTTTGAGATTATATCAAGCTAAGAAAGAGAGCTGCTTTCCACGGTTTTCTTGGGCTTCATTGGACCAAAAATTCTGTTTTAGTTCATCTAAGAAGGTAAACCACGATCAACCCTTCAAATCTTGCTTTATGGAAATAGTAGTGCACATATAAGCTCATGCATGCATGTGGGTAGCTTGTTTATGTTGGAAAAATTGTTGTGTGGGCTCTATGAACTCTCACTTTGGTTGGATGGACTGATTTGATGAATGATGATGCTATTAACGTTGGTTTAGTGCTTAAATTAGTGGAATAATGTTGTGTTGTTGGTAGAAACTCAAAGGGGAGTGAAGGTGAAAATTCTCCAACTCTGCCCCTATGTTGTTCATGACCCTTAGGGTGATTTTTTGTGGATCTAATAGCTTATTTATGATGCATATATGTTGTATGGGTTGTGTAAAATGTTTCAAAAAAAATAATGTGATTTGGTTGGCCAAACGTTGTGATTTTGGAAGTTCGGCAAATCTGGAAATTTTCCCGTCACTGCCCTGGCAATGTTTTTCAAAAGGCCATAACTTTTTCCTCTGATGTCAAAATTGAGTGCTGTTTATGGCACTGGAAACTGGACATTCCCAGATTTCCAACGCTATAAAATGCACATTCTAATTCCACCTGAGTAGTTCATGTCAATCGTTAAACATGACTGTCATGTTTCACGTCTACACTGGGAGCCCTGTTTTGAGCAGTGAATTGGTGGTCAAATGTGAGCTAGTTTTGGACCGATTTTCAAAATGATCTCTTCTGAGAAATTGTAGATTTATGAACCTAGTTTTCAATGCCACTAACCGCTCTCAATTCTGAGTTGAATTGAATGAGTTGTGGCCGTATTTCGAAACTGACTCAATGGGTTGAAACCCTCTTGTGGGCTAGTAAATGCTTATATCATGGTTTGGGACTTGTTATTTGAAATTTCTTGGTGTTAATCACCCATCAAACATATCTTGGATCTTAATAAACATTTTCTACCAAAATGTACCATGTTTGCAAGGATTTCATGCGGCCAAAAGCTTAGAAAACGACATTTTATATACAAGGCTGTTTTGCCTTAAAATTTTAGAAACTTGGGTTATTTGGTTAACCAACTTCCCGTGCTTATTTATCCATGAAATTTAGCAGAGAAATAGTCTTTATATGGTAGTATTATACTGCTAATTTTGGTGCCATTCCGAGTCCGTTTTGCTGCTCCACTAAACTTCCAAAATTCATGATTTGAGTTTGGAAAACCCTTATTTAACAAGGAGATTTTAGTAACTTTGAGCTACCATATCTTGGTGCTCAAAACTCCAAATCTTGATCCGCTTGTTGTTTCTTAAACCTATCTTGCAACTCAAATTGATTTAGAAATTTTAGAGGCTGGTTTGTACTGTGTGAATTTTGCCGAAAACCAACCCAAAAACAGCAAATTTGGCTAATTTTTGAATACCTTCCGTTTGGAATCATAGAAATTGTCTTCTAGTAACTTTTAGTACTTTCTAAGAGGTTTCCAATGGTACCAAGTTTTCCAATTTTGTAGAGAGTGAGTTATGATTTTTCAAAAAATGTCGCAAATTCAATAAATCTTGACCGTTTTGAAAAGAATTCTTGCGGGAACACTTTCAAAGAATCCGGCCACATATCCGGCCAGTTCTTGGCCGGATAGTTGGCCAAATTGATGGTGAGAATTGAAAAAAGCTCGGTTGCTCTCTGCCTTGAATCTGGCCAGAAATCCGGCCACATATCTGGCCAGAAATCCGGCCACATATCTAGCCAGATCTTGGCCGGATTGTAACGTGTCACTTCTTCGGCCAACTTCAATCGTTCGTTTGGAAAATGATTTTCATGATTTCATACCTACTTACCTCCATCCAATGATTTTAAGGATAAAAATTAGATTTTCTTGTGTTCTTGGACCCTACTTTAAACCCTCGACTTACAAGAAGAGTTAGGGCTTGTCTTCACGATATTTCTAGGTTGTACATGTGTACGATCTTCCATGATAGTGGAGACTTATAAATGATAGTTTATTATCAATTACTCAGGCATCAAAGAGGACCTTCAAGAGGATTTTACGGTGAACGCTTGAACCTTGCGAGTGGGAATTTCCTTGTTTCTTGTATTGGTGAGTATCAAGTGTGTGACTACTTGAATTCCTGTGAACTTTATACATGCTTGTTTACTATCGATGACTTGAGATTTTGAAAATGGAGTCGAGTGTGTACTTTATTGCACTCGTTCTCATTTGAAATGAATCACTCATGCTTGAAATGTTTGAATATGTCAAATGCTCGAAAGTTCAAATGTTTGAATGTATCAAATGCTTGAATTACATGAAATAGTATACTATGGCTGCATACGTCATTGGAGTGAACCTCCTCGACACTCAAATGTATATGGGGGACGCCCAAACTCATAGGCCAATCTTGGAACTTGAGCCAGCATGGGTTTGGTCGGGAACCTCGGTGAGTTATGAGAATTACATGATAAGCTTGATCTATTAAGAGATCTCGCTTGGCATACTCGTGGAGTGTCGCCTTATAAATGTCGTTCGGGCCCGGTGAGGGTTGTACGGTGGACGGACATGAGAAGTAAGTGGAGATCTATTGATTGGAAATATCGACCCGGATGACGGAGAGTCATTGCGGGAAGATATACTCATGAGATTGGTAAGAAAGTGGAACTTAGCTCCTGAGAGTAACCATATCCTTGAATTTTTTCTGTTTATATTGTATTGAAATTATAAATTACCCGCACTTTATTATTTGACCTGTTATTTGGGCTTGTTACTTGGACTATGTGCTTGCATGTGTGTTCTTGGCCTCACAAGCATTTTACTCACCCTGTAGATTTGTTTTCCTTAACATAATTGGGCATGGATTGAAACTTGGGAGAACTACTTTTGTGGCACTTTTGTAATAGGATTTTAGTGATATTGACTAGACATTATGGTTATTGTATATTTTGGTATTTGGGCTGTATTTTGGAAACCCGATGTAAGGATTGGGCAACTGTTAAATATTGTTAAACTTGAACGCTTCCGCACTAATTGCATTTATTTTATCTGGTTGTGACATCTAGTGCTGCAATAAACTTGAACAGGATTTGCTTGAGTCCTGACGAGAGCTGAGCAGGCGCCCTGTGGATACCCTTTGGTCCGCCTTAGGGAGAAATGAGGGCGTCACAGTTGGTATCAGTGCACTAGGTTAGAGATCTATATGCGAGACATACTAGATACTCTACTCTTAAGACCTGAGACCGGATGACTTAGTCGTACTTTAAGTGATATTTGGGGCAAACTAGTGACTAAGTTAGACATACCTAAGGGACATCCGAGTTAGATAGTGATTAAATTTCTAAGCCGAAAAGTGTGATTATTTTGCAGGGATGGAAAACGGAAATGGAGCCCCGGCAGCTAACGGGAATGGCCATATTAATGGTCACGTAGAGTCTCCTAGGCCTATTTACTACCGAACTCTAGGTGGGGGAGCTCGTGTACGCTACTCGCCTGCTATTTGATACCCCCGATGTGCTTGTAGGGTAACCTTTGCCTACCCGAACCATCTAGTGCTTGCTTTGAACGACGATCGTTGTCAGTTGGCGAACCTTAATCGGGATTTACAGGCTGAGGTGGATGAGTTTAGATAGATAGTAGGTGCTCAGGATGAGAGGATTGCTGAGCTCGAGGAGACCTTGGAGGGGGAGGTGGCCACTGCCGCTGTTACTCGTGAGGAGCTTCAGAGGGCTAGAGCCCGACTTGCCAGATTAGGAGAGGAGATCCGTGACCGGGTTTCCGGGATCTTGGCTGATGCCACTGAGATGATGGATGGGGTGATAGATCTTGTCCAGAGCCCGGTTCAGGGGGAAGACTTAGAGGAGGATCCTGAGGAGGAGATTCCTCCTGATAGCCCCATTGTGGACTAGGTTCCTAGTGATTGACTTTTTTGACCTTTTGACTCTTTTGACTGGTACAGTTAGGATTAGCAGGGGTGATGCTAAGTGCTGAGGCCATTGTATTTTGCATGACTGTGTGGCCTACTTTTGAGGCGCTTGCTTTTACTTTAGTCTTCTGTGACTAAAAGCATTCTTGTGGCACTTGTGTGCTATATTTTTGTGATTCTCCCATGACTTACTAATTGTATGAATCCTGACATGTTAATAAATGTAAATTATTGTTATTTTCAATGTTTTTGTAATCGGTTCTCGTTTTAAGTATTTTCTTGCATAATTGATTTATTTCCCGCACTAGGCACGCTTAGGATAATAGAAGAACTAAGAGGTGGTCGAGGCCGTGGTCAAGGTCGTGTGCGAGGGACTAGACAGGCCCAACCTCATGGTGATAACCAGGGATCGGCAACTGGACCGACCCAGGGACAGGAAAATATAGAGGGAAATCAAGTGGCTACTGCCATTAACAGGATGACTGACATCCTAGAACGCTTAGCTGATAGGCAAGATGTGACAGCCCTACCTCTCCCTAGGGCAAACCCTAGGGTATCAGCGAGTTGCCTGCCCAACTCTCGCCAGGACTCAGTTGTTCAAAGAACTTATATCATCGATGAAACGGATAGAACATCTTCCAAAATACGGAATCAAAACCCTAATCAAAATATAATCACTATTTCAACGTTCCAGCTTAGTACATGTATCATCATATGTCAACTTATCACTCCACACTCAAAATTACATAGCATAAGTCATACTAAAATAATTTAAGCTTACAAGTCAGCTTAAACAGAAGTTACAACCTCAAAACGCGAGTACAAGCAAAACAAAACTAGAAAGTGCTTGATCAAGTTCTTTCCCGATCTGTTAAAGAAAACAAAGGGAATGGGGTGAGCTAAAGCCCAGTGAGGTTCCAAGTAAAACAAGTAAACATATAGTCACATAAGTTCACAAAATAATCAAATATACACCGTACAATAAAATAACAATTTAATCACAGTTCAATTCAAGGATACGGGTGGCTTTCAAAAGCCAAAAATCCATTTGAGTTTGATCATAATTGCCTCCTGTAGACACTCCGTCAACCCTTGTATGCACAGTATATAGGGTCCGTAGAACACCACTTTCACCAATCTCCGTCCACCAATCAACCTCTTACCGGGCCCGAACTGTGACAGCCCCACTTTCCCCTAAGGCGAACCAAAGGGGTGAGCGGACTGCCTGCCCAGCTCTCGCCAGGACTAACGATGCAGACCAGAACTATCTATAGCGATCCGGAACTTACAAACGAGCGTAAACAAGTCAAAATGGTAAAATAACCCAAAATAAAAAAAATGAAATCCGGAGTCGGCCATGAATAGTAACCGACCCGTCAGAACCCAACCGAAATAGCTAACAACCATTCACATCTGAACTTTAGCGTTTACAAATCAAAATGACATACAAAAGTTTTCAAAAGTTAATATATACACATGGTTTGCCAAATCAAAAGAGAAAACACCCCCAAAAGTACACTTAGGGTTTTAAAACAGTGAGCTATACAAAAGATATGTCCAACTAGCTCAGTTCGGCAACCGATTATCAAATCCAGACCAAAAGTGTTTATTTTCCTGTAAGGAAAACAAAAGGAACAGAAAGGGGTGAGCTTGCGCTCAATGAGGTACCAAACAGATAGCATTAAAATCATGGCATTTCACGTTTAGCAAATCAAGTACACATGCCAGATATAAAGCAAAGGAACCAATGATTCAAATCAGAAGGATACGGGTGGCTCTCAGGAGCCAAGTTTCCAGCGCAGTACTTGATCCAGACCGGTTGACTCTCCGTCAACGTATATAGAACCAAACGTCCGTAGACCCCTCTTTACACCGAATTCCGTCCACCAAACACCCCTTTACCGGGCCCGCTCACCGTAACCGAACAGAATTGGTAATACTCGAGTATACCCGGAATCAAGGGTCTCAATACCCAAAATCCCCGAACAGACTACCGTGGTTCGTTATCTAATCGTCCAGGCCCTTGCCGGCCCGACACGAATAACTTAGCCACAGGATTGAGCTCATAGGTCATAGAAATCCGAACAGATGCAGACATAGATAACAGATTCAAATTTTGCATAGTAAATTGGCATATGATCAGACTAGAGAACGAGTGTGATAAAGTACACCCTCGTCTCGAACAAATAAACAGATTGCAGAGCAAAATCAAGTTAAACAACAATGAAGGGGAGTGGTACACTCACCGGCTCAACTTCAAAAGTTTTCACTTCAGATTGGCCTTAATCGCCAAGAAACCCTAAAATAATCAAAATAAACCAATTGAAGGTTTTACTTCCAAAATCGAGTAAACAGAATGCACATGTGAGGCTCGACTACTAGTCGTATACCTTGCCAAATAATTACTAATGCAAGGGTGCAAAACATGATTTTCTTGGAAACGAAAAGGTAGCATGAAGACCTAGGCGCAAACAACCCAAAAGCCTTTCATTCTACCAAAAGGCAAACCTAACTTAAAGGAACCAAACGGCCTAGAAAATCGGGCAGCACTTCCCCTAAATCTCTTACTTTTCCAGCCATTAAGGCTTCATTCTATCCTCAAATCAGTACCAACATCTCACACAAAATTCATCTCATTTCCCAAAAGCCGTTCACTAGGCTCAAAGTGGTACAAGTACAAACATTAACTAGGAAACAACCGAAATGAAAGCAAGCCCTAAAAGAGACTCGATAACGAGTCATAAACCAATGCCAACCACAACCCCAATAAGGTTTCATATGCATATATAAGCATAATAGCAAACCAGAAATTAGAAAATGGCCTTAGTCTTGGCCCCAAATAGAAAACTGTTTTGCCCTTATTATGCGGTAATGGTGTAAAATTCTCTACGGTTATCGGATGGGGGTGCAAGACCCACCGTTTCGAAGCTATGAAACAGGGCTACAACAATGTAGAAGGTCACTCAATCCAGTTCCTGGCCCAACTAGGTCAAAAATACGAAATACTATACCAGAATTCCCAAAACAGGTTTGCAAAACGCAGAAAACTGTAATCGGTATATCTCAGTCCATACTAGTCCAAATGCCGAAATTCAAAAGGCATATGTTAGCTAAGACATTCAGCTATATTTCATCAGAAGACACCAACTTCAAAATCCAAACCAAAACCAGTCAAAATGGCCAATTACTATCGCAGTTTTCGCATTCTGTCCAAAGCAGAACAGCTACAGTAATTTCGTCATAACTCATTCTACATTAATCCAAATGACCTGAAATTTTACAGGCACCTCCAACACATCAATACCTACAACTTTCATGTTTTAAGCAAAGTCTAATTCGGCCTATAACCCAGTGATCTAAAACCGGACAGAATTGGAATTTTATGAACCCTAACTTTCCATTTTTCACACCAAATCCAAAATTGATTGCATTTAACCACAATTCACACTCACTAGAGTCATTTCCAACCATTACAATTCATCATACAAGCCCCCAACATCAAGATCATATTAAACCAGAAAAATTCCCAATAAAATAAAAACTTCACCAAAACAAGCCAAATCAAGAAACAAATCATATATTCCTTCTCTCATGCCCCCATTAAGCACAAAATAAGCATTATTAGATGTAGTAGGGTGTTCAAGCAACACTTACCAAGAAATCAAGAGAGAGAGGGATTGTGGACACCTTAGCTTCTCCAAAAAATTTCACCAAATCACTTACTAGCACTAACTAGAGGGAATTTATGGAGTAGAAACTAGTTTAAGTAATTTTCTTGGAAGATTTGAGCTAGTTTGAAGCTTGAAACTTGGAGAAGTTTTCTTCCTTTTCCTTGCAAGAGGTTCGGCCATGAGAGAGAGAAGAAATGGTGATTTTTGTGAAATTTTAAGATATTTAATCACTTGGTAAAAAAAGTCAAAAAGTGAATAGTGTCCAACCAATCAAATGGTGACACTTGTCACTTCATAAATGAATCTCTATCTCTTTGTTTCCCCCTCATACCAATCCAAATAACATCCTCTACTTATCTCTTAACACCCGATAAATTAACTCCAGTATCCAAAACTTAACCTTATTGGCCGAATTTTTCCGAACTTTTCGCACTAGTGGGTCCCACGTCCACTATTTACTCTTAATTTTCTAAAATTTCTCCAATGCTAGGAAAATCATCTTAAAACTATAATTGCTCATAAAATCCACTAAGAAAATATTTCTAAGCCAGAAAATGCAGAAAACATGCAATTAAGGGGAAATAAACCCTAGGAAAATAATTAGGGTTTTACGGGTTCTCACACGAACTCCATAAACAGTAGTTTGTTAATACTCGAGTATACCAGGAATTCAAGATTCCAAAGAAACAGGATCAAGTCGAGAATTTTACCACTGGTGATGCTGGGCAACACAACAAGCAAGCACAACGGCTATACTTCACCAGGGACCTCCAAACATCAGTCCCCAAGGTTTATCGGCCTTCTCGACCAAGCCCTTGCTGGCTCGATATAACCGACTCACCTAAGAGGTTGGGTACCCAAGCAGTAGCAGTAGTTGATGGGATATCACCCAAACAATTTAAACACAGTCATATATAGAGAAATCACATCTCATAATAACAATACACAGAGCCTCATTGGAAAATAAGGGAGGTCGAGTACGATAAAGTACACACTCGCCTCCATTTTATAAAAACAATATTTGGCTCCAATAGTCATAAATCAAGTATTTCAAATATTCAGATAACAGGTAGCAGATAGTGGAACACTCACCTGTCAAGTAAAGCAGTAGTCAAATGTCAAGTTTTTCAGTTATGATCACCTTCGTTTCTCACCCTGGGCAACGAGTAAAAATTGTTAACCATTAGGTTCATGCCTTACTAAGTTAGGCTCATTGAGAGACCAAGTGAGTAGTCTAAGCTACTTAATCCATCATACAAATATGGCCCAAACCATGGTAAAATTTCATGAGAAAACAAGTTTAATAAGTGCATGAAAGTTCGGCAAAAGAAAAGTTTCATTCAAACTTAAGAGTTTCTTCTCGGGTTGAACAGTCTTGCCCTGGCAATCTTAGGAAAACGGTCGTAACTCACTGTAGAAAAGTCAGAATTAGGTGCCGTCAGTGGCATTGGAAACTAGACTAGAAAGGATTTCCAACGGTACCAAATTCACACTGTAGTTTATCCTCTATCGACACCAGTAACTCAGACAAGGTGGCTGTTTTTCCAACCCTGGAACAGCATTGACCGTATTCCAAACTACTCTAGTTCTAGATGCTAACTTTGTTTGTTTTGGTCCAAATTTACCCAAATCACTCCTCAAGTGACCATATACAAGGATTCAAGTCACCTAGGATCAATGGAGTTCACAATGCAACACACAAACATGATTTAAGACAACCACAATAGTCTCATAATTACAAGAATTCAAAACAGTCTACTAATGGTTCAAAATCACCACTGTACTTGCTTCAATTCCATTCCAACTCAGTTATAGGATTAACCAATAGTTAACCTAGTTTATTAGGCTTGATTAGGGCATAAATAAACAACAAAATCGAGGGAAAACCCCTCCTTCAAGAATCGGTCGGCCAAGAAAAGAACAAACAGCCCACAACTTCTAATATTTGTTCAACCTTAATTCTTGCATGATTTCTCTTAAAATAACATACCAAGTGGTATATCTAACTCAAAAGAAGTTTAAAACATAATAATACCTCATAAACAAACATGAACAAGATCCAAACATTTCATCAAACACTTGGTGTGCATACTAAGAAGTTTAACTAGTACTTGTTTAATTCAAGAGATCAACCTCAAATCTCAACCAAACAACTTGTATTTTGCCATTAACACTTCAAGTGAATGATCTATCATCATAAAACCAAGATTTAAAGAACATATACCTCTCTTGTAGTGAGCTTGAACCACCAAATCAATCCACCAAAGTGAAGCTTCAAGCTTGAATCAAGCACTTAGGGTTGGAGGAAAGTTTCACCCTAACTCAAGATCTTTCTCTTTGATTTTTCTCTCAAGATTTACTAGGGTTAAGAGCAAGGTAAAAATGAAGTTTCTCCCTTCTTCTTCAAGCTTCTAGAAAGTCTGCTATGAGGGAGAAAAAAATGGCTAAAGCTAGCTTAAATAATCTTCTAACTTATGGTCAAACAAAATCCATGGCTAGGGTTTTGCCACTTGGCTCCATCTTGGTCCAATCCTTTATTAATCTTTGACTAATGGTATATTAACCTTTCCAATTGTACCAATATTTGTTTAACACACCTAATCTCTCACATAAAGTCTATACCACTAATAAAAGAACACTTGGACAAATGCAAGTGGTGCATTAATTAAAATCAACTCAAGAAAAATGTTTTACTTCAAGTAAAAAGGAATGAAGTGTAATGCATGAAAATTATTATAATACATAGGAAATATATTGTATGGGCATATTTTAAATGATCTAGATCTTCTAATAAGGCATGTAAATAAGAAAATTGTGTTTTAAAGTGAGGGTCAATACAAGGTATTTGTTGTAACACATAGAAAAATATAATGCTAGGGCATATAAGAGGTGGTTTAAATCTTGGTGCAAGGCATGTAGTTTGGGGAAACTGTATTTTAAAAATAAGGGTTCTCACACTGTCTCCCCATTAAAGAATTTCGCCCTCGAAATTCTCAGCTTTATGATTGAGTATTTCAAAATATTTTCGATGAATATCCTTTTCAACTCTCTCGAGTCCTGTGACCACATGCTTTAGTAAAAGATCAGCAATATAAAGCCATATTATGTAGGAATTAAGGCTCCAAATCTTTATTTAGAACATGTATCAATTTACAAGTTCCATACTCGTATAACCTATCAAAATATAATACTAGCTTGTTCCAATCGAGGCATAATCCTCATGTCCTTACTAATCAATGTTGCAAAAGTCATTTGGAGCAGAAAAGTTTCACTTATAGCCAAACATTTGGAGAAAGTAGAAAAAATGTTCAAAATGCAAAGTTGTAAACTGTCTGACCTAAAATGATTTGAAAACCTCATTTTCCTTTTATTTAAGCCTCAATCCACTCATAAACCAACCTCAAAATAGTTTACCAACTCCAATCCTAAAGTTGGAAATGTAAGTAGGAATAATCCTAGGAAAATAGAAATTTTTTAGTTTTGCATGATCTCATTTGAAAATCATATCTCGAGATTCTTATGTGTGACAGCCCCACTTTCCCCTAAGGCGAACCAAAGGGGTGAGCAGACTGCCTGCCCAGCTCTCGCCAGGACTAACGATGCAGACCAGAACTATCTATAGCGATCCGGAACTTACAAACGAGCGTAAACAAGTCAAAATGGTAAAATAACCCAAAATAAAAAAATGAAATCCGGAGTCGGCCATGAATAGTAACCGACCCGTCAGAACCCAACCTAAATAGCTAACAAACATTCACATCTGAACTTTAGCGTTTACAAATCAAAATGACATACAAAAGTTTTCAAAAGTTAATATATACACATGGTTTGCCAAATCAAAAGAGAAAACGCCCCCAAAAGTACACTTAGGGTTTTAATACATGAGCTATACAAAAGATATGTTCAACTAGCTCAATTTGGCAGCCATTTGTTAAATCCAGACCAAAAGGGGTTTATTTTCCTGTAAGGAAAACAAAAGGAACAGAAAGGGGTGAGCTTGCGCTCAATGAGGTACCAAACATATAGCAGAAAAATCATGGCATTTCACATTTTACAAAATCAGATACACATGCTAGATGTAAAGCAAAGGAACCAAGGATTCAAATCAGAAGGATACGGGTGGCTCTCAGGAGCCAAATTTCCAGCGCCGTACTTGATCCAAATCGGTTGACTCTCCGTCAACGTATATAGAACCAATGCGTCCGTAGACCCCTCTTTACACCGAAATCCGTCCACCAAACACCCCTTTACCGGGCCCGCTCACCGTAACCGAACAGAAATGGTAATACTCGAGTATACCCGGAATCAAGGGTCTCAATACCCAAAATCCCCGAACAGACTACCATGGTTCGTTATCTAATCATCCAGGCCCTTGCCGACCCGACTCGAATAACTTAGCCACAGGATTGAGCTCATAGGTCATAGAAATCCGAACAGATGCAGACATAGATAACAGATTCAAATTTTGCATAGTAAATTGGCATATGATCAGACTAGAGAACGAGTGTGATAAAGTACACCCTCGTCTCGAACAAATAAACAGATTGCAGAGCAAAATCAAGTTAAACAACAATGAAGGGGAGTGGTACACTCACCGGCTCAACTTCAAAAGTTTTCACTTCAGATTGGCCTTAATCGCCAAGAAACCCTAAAATAATCAAAATAAACCAATTGAAGGTTTTACTTCCAGAATCGAGTAAACAGAATGCACATGTGAGGCTCGACTACTAGTCGTATACCTCGCCAAATAATTACTAATGCAAGGGTGCAAAACATGATTTTCTTGGAAACGAAAAGGTAGCATGAAGACCTAGGCGCAAACAACCCAAAAGCCTTTCATTCTACCAAAAGGCAAACCCAACTTAAAGGAACCAAACGGCCTAGAAAATCGGGCAGCACTTCCCCTAAATCTCTTACTTTTCCAGCCATTAAGGCTTCATTCTATCCTCAAATCAGTCCCAACATCTCACACAAAATTCATCTCATTTCCCAAAAGCCGTTCACTAGGCTCAAAGTGGTACAAGTACAAAAGTTAACTAGGAAACAACCGAAATGAAAGCAAGCCCTAAAAGAGACTCGATAACGAGTCATAAACCAATGCCAACCACAACCCCAATAAGGTTTCATATGCATATATAAGCATCATAGGTAACCAGAAATTAAGAAATGGCTTTAACTTAGGCCTTAACAAAAAAACGTATTTGACCTCATAATGCGGTAATGACACCACTTTCACTACGGTTATCGGATGGGGGTGCAAGACCCACCGTTTCGAAGCTATGAAACAGGGCTACAACAATGTAGAAGGTCGCTCAATCCAGTTCCTGGCCCAACTAGGTCAAAAATGCCAAACACTAAACCAGAATCACCAAAACAGGTTTGCAAAACACAGAAAACTGTAATCGGTATATCTCAGTCCATACAAGTCCAAATGCCGAAATTCCAAAGGCATAAGTTAGCTAAGACATCCAACTACATTTCATCAGAAGACACCAACTTCAAAATCCAAACCAAAACCAGTCAAAATGGCCAATGACTATCGCAGTTTTCGCATTCTGTTCAAAGCAGAACAGCTACAGTAATTTCGTCATAACTCATTCTACATTATTCCAAATGACCTGAAATTTTGCAGGCATCTGAATCACATCAATACCTACAACTTTCATGTTTTGAACAAAGTCAAATTCGGCCTCTAACCCTATGATCCAAAACCGGACAGAATTGGGGATTTAAGAACCCTAGCTTTTCAATTTTCACACCAAATCCAAAATTAGTTGCATTTATCCACATTTCACATCCACTAGAGTCATTTCCAACCACTACAATTCATCATACAAGCCCCCAACATCAAGATCATATTAAACCAGAAAAATTCCCAATAAAATAAAAACTTCACCAAAACAAGCCAAATCAAGAGATAAATCACATTTTCAAACACTCAAGCCACTTCTAAGCATCATATAACCATTATTAGAGGTAGTAGGGTGTTCAAGCAACACTTACCAAGAAATCAAGAGAGAGGAAGATGTTGTGCACCTTAGTCCTTCAAACAAAGTTCACCAAACAACTTACTAGCACTAGAAGGAAGAATTTTATGGAGCAAATCTAAGTTTAATTGGTTGGAATGGAAGATTGAGATAGTTTGAAGCTTGTAAATTGAAGAAGTTTTTCTTCCTTGTCCAAGAGAGAGAATCGGCCAACAAGAGGTAAGAAAGAATGAATTTTTAGTCAATTTTTGAGATATTTAATCCATGATAAGAAAAGTAAAAAATGTCCAACAAGTGGACCAATCACATAGTGCCACTTGGCACTTCATTTAATGCCTTCCTATCACTTGGTTCCTCTCACATCAATGCCATGTCACCCTCTACTTATCTCTTAACACCCGATAAATTTCCACCAGTATCCGAAACTTAACCTTATTGGCCGAATTTTTCCGTACTTTTCGCACTAGTGGGTCCCACGTCCAAAGTATATTCTTAATTTTCTAAAAACTCACCAATACTAGAAAAATCATTTAAAAACTATAATTACTCATAAAATCTACCAGAAAAATATTCCTAGGCCCGAAAATGCAGAAAACATGCAATTAAGGGGGAAATAAACCCTAGGAAAAATATTAGGGCAAAACGGGTTCTCACACTCTCTCCCCCTTAAAAGAATTTCGTCCTCGAAATTCCTTATCAGCGGAATCCATCAAATCTAAGGTACCCAACGGATCGTACCTTCTACGTCCTCAGACGAGTCAGGGACCTGATGATGCTCCAGGGAATATACTCGAGCCGGTACTTTCGCTCCAGCCCCTTCTCCTTTCGACTGTCCAGGGTTGGTCTTAGCTGGTTGCTGAGAGTTAGTCTTGGTTGGTGGCGGAGTCCCTCTCCCTTCGCGCAGTCGTGCTGGACAGTTAGCAATTCGATGTTCGGCGCTACCACAGCGCAGGCATTTTCCTTCTTTCTTCCAACAATTTGCCTCCGTGTGCTTTGGCCCTCCGCAGTATCCACAGGGACCTCGAGTAGCAGTGCCCGATCCTCCCGATGAGACACCACTGGCCACCCCCGATTGTCGTACTCCCCCGTTCCCTTTTCCACTCTTAGGGGGTGTGCTCTTATCTTCCTGTTCCGAGCTGCTCCCAGGAAAGCCCCTTTTCTTGGTTTGGAAGTTTCTAACTTGTAGCCTCGCATCTTCAACCCGTTGAGCTTTCTCCACAGCGTCACTAAAGGTACTAAGTTGAGCTACAGCCAAATCCTTTTGAATCTCAACATTTTGCCCCTGAATAAAACGCCTTATCCGTCTTTGTTCGGTTATGATCAGTTCAGGCGCAAACTTAGACAACCGAGTAAATTGACTCTCATACTCGGCTACGGTTTGTGTTCCATGGCGAAGCCGAATAAATTCATCTTCCTTCTTTTCTTGGATGAGAGGAGGGAAAAACTTGGCATTAAATTCTCTCATAAAGTTCGCCCACGTCCTCGGAGTTTGTTCTCTTTCCCATTTCATTCGAATAACATTCCACCAGGAACGGGCGGCTCCCTCTAGTTGAAAGACAGCAAATGTCACCTGTCTCTCCTCGGTATAGTGTAAGGCAGCGAAAATATCGATCATCTTCTCCAGCCACTTCTCAGCTATGTCAGGATCAGGGCCTCCAAGAAATTTGGGTGGGGAGAACTTCTGAAATCTCTCAAGGGCTCTATCCTCGCCCTCCATGTGATGACCAGGATTCCCAGGGTTAGGGTTAGGGTTTTGACCTTGTTGGTGCACCACTTGGGCTAGCAAAGCAGTCATTTGCTACATGGCAGCAGCTATTTGGACATTGGGGTCAACCCTAAGTTCAGGGTTTGGTCCAGATGAGGTTTCCCCAGTACCCCTTTCAGGCGTAGGTTGCCTATTTCCACGCCCACGGCCCCGTCCACTCCGTGTACCTTCCATGAGTTTTACTTGGTCTAGGCAATAATACTAAACCAAAATAAACACGATGCATGTAAGTAACACTCAAAACTTTTATGATAACACACATTTATACATTCCAAACAAGATCAAAACATGTATATACAAGCCGGTCAAAATTAAGCCACACACATACATACAGCCAGTTAAGTCAGGTACAAACATAGACGATCCACCGAGGAATAGCCTTTCTAGTTCACCAAATCCTTTCTAACCTAGGCCCTCATATCTTTTGTATCCGGGCACAAGAATCCCATCAAAGATAATTCACAACTCGAGCCGGCCGGTCCCAAGAGTAAACCATCTTTATTAAGGATTCCTACCCGACATACATACCTAGCTTCCTCGAGTCCCATGGTAATGATTCGTACACTTATCACATGCCCGGTTCATAACTTATGCTCAAACGAGCACTTAGACATATTCATGAAATTAGGACCACAACACCACTTGGCCCAGTCTCACTCCGCGCAGAGACCACGCGACGTGGCTCTGATACCACTTGTGACAGCCCCACTTTCCCCTAAGGCGAACCAAAGGGGTGAGCAGACTGCCTGCCCAGCTCTCGCCAGGACTAACGATGCAGACCAGAACTATCTATAGCAATCCGGAACTTACAAACGAGCGTAAACAAGTCAAAATGGTAAAATAACCCAAAATAAAAAAATGAAATCCGGAGTCGGCCATTAATAGTAACCGACCCGTCAGAACCCAACCAAAATAGCTAACAAACATTCACATCTGAACTTTAGCGTTTACAAATCAAAATGACATACAAAAGTTTTCAAAAGTTAATATATACACATGGTTTGCCAAATCAAAAGAGAAAACGCCCCCAAAAGTACACTTAGGGTTTTAATACATGAGCTATACAAAAGATATGTTCGACTAGCTCAATTTGGCAGCCATTTGTCAAATCCAGACCAAAAGGGGTTTATTTTCCTGTAAGGAAAACAAAAGGAACAGAAAGGGGTGAGCTTGCGCTCAATGAGGTACCAAACATATAGCAGAAAAATCATGGCATTTCACATTTTACAAAATCAGATACACATGCTAGATGTAAAGCAAAGGAACCAAGGATTCAAATCAGAAGGATACGGGTGGCTCTCAGGAGCCAAATTTCCAGCGCCGTACTTGATCCAAATCGGTTGACTCTCCGTCAACGTATATAGAACCAATGCGTCCGTAGACCCCTCTTTACACCGAAGTCCGTCCACCAAACACCCCTTTATCGGGCCCGCTCACCGTAACCGAACAGAAATGGTAATACTCGAGTATACCCGGAATCAAGGGTCTCAATACCCAAAATCCCCGAACAGACAACCGTGGTTCGTTATCTAATCGTCCAGGCCCTTGCCGGCCCGACTCGAATAACTTAGCCATAGGATTGAGCTCATAGGTCATAGAAATCCGAACAGATGCAGACATAGATAACAGATTCAAATTTTGCATAGTAAATTGGCATATGATCAGACTAGAGAACGAGTGTGATAAAGTACACCCTCGTCTCGAACAAATAAACAGATTGCAGAGCAAAATCAAGTTAAACAACAATGAAGGGAGTGGTATACTCACCGGCTCAACTTCAAAAGTTTTCACTTCAGATTGGCCTTAATCGCCAAGAAACCCGAAAATAATCAAAATAAACCAATTGAAGGTTTTACTTCCAGAATCGAGTAAACAGAATGCACATGTGAGGCTCGACTACTAGTCGTATACCTCGCCAAATAATTACTAATGCAAGGGTGCAAAACATGATTTTCTTGGAAACGAAAAGGTAGCATGAAGACCTAGGCGCAAACAACCCAAAAGCCTTTCATTCTACCAAAAGGCAAACCCAACTTAAAGGAACCAAACGGCCTAGAAAATCGGGCAGCACTTCCCCTAAATCTCTTACTTTTCCAGCCATTAAGGCTTCATTCTATCCTCAAATCAGTCCCAACATCTCACACAAAATTCATCTCATTTCCCAAAAGCCGTTCACTAGGCTCAAAGTGGTACAAGTACAAAAGTTAACTAGGAAACAACCGAAATGAAAGCAAGCCCTAAAAGAGACTCGATAACGAGTCATAAACCAATGCCAACCACAACCCCAATAAGGTTTCATATGCATATATAAGCATCATAGGTAACCAGAAATTAAGAAATGGCTTTAACTTAGGCCTTAACAAAAAAACGTATTTGACCTCATAATACGGTAATGACACCACTTTCACTACGGTTATCGGATGGGGGTGCAAGACCCACCGTTTCGAAGCTATGAAACAGGGCTACAACAATGTAGAAGGTCGCTCAATCCAGTTCCTGGCCCAACTAGGTCAAAAATGCCAAACACTAAACCAGAATCACCAAAACAGGTTTGCAAAACACAGAAAACTGTAATCGGTATATCTCAGTCCATACAAGTCCAAATGCCGAAATTCCAAAGGCATAAGTTACCTAAGACATCCAACTACATTTCATCAGAAGACACCAACTTCAAAATCCAAACCAAAACCAGTCAAAATGGCCAATGACTATCGCAGTTTTCGCATTCTGTTCAAAGCAGAACAGCTACAGTAATTTCGTCATAACTCATTCTACATTATTCCAAATGACCTGAAATTTTGCAGGCATCTGAATCACATCAATACCTACAACTTTCATGTTTTGAACAAAGTCAAATTCGGCCTCTAACCCTATGATCCAAAACCGGACAGAATTGGGGATTTAAGAACCCTAGCTTTTCAATTTTCACACCAAATCCAAAATTAGTTGCATTTATCCACATTTCACATCCACTAGAGTCATTTCCAACCACTACAATTCATCATACAAGCCCCCAACATCAAGATCATATTAAACCAGAAAAATTCCCAATAAAATAAAAACTTCACCAAAACAAGCCAAATCAAGAGATAAATCACATTTTCAAACACTCAAGCCACTTCTAAGCATCATATAACCATTATTAGAGGTAGTAGGGTGTTCAAGCAACACTTACCAAGAAATCAAGAGAGAGGAAGATGTTGTGCACCTTAGTCCTTCAAACAAAGTTCACCAAACAACTTACTAGCACTAGAAGGAAGAATTTTATGGAGCAAATCTAAGTTTAATTGGTTGGAATGGAAGATTGAGATAGTTTGAAGCTTGTAAATTGAAGAAGTTTTTCTTCCTTGTCCAAGAGAGAGAATCGGCCAACAAGAGGTAAGAAAGAATGAATTTTTAGTCAATTTTTGAGATATTTAATCCATGATAAGAAAAGTAAAAAATGTCCAACAAGTGGACCAATCACATAGTGCCACTTGGCACTTCATTTAATGCCTTCCTATCACTTGGTTCCTCTCACATCAATGCCATGTCACCCTCTACTTATCTCTTAACACCCGATAAATTTCCACCAGTATCCGAAACTTAACCTTATTGGCCGAATTTTTCCGTACTTTTCGCACTAGTGGGTCCCACGTCCAAAGTATATTCTTAATTTTCTAAAAACTCACCAATACTAGAAAAATCATTTAAAAACTATAATTACTCATAAAATCTACCAGAAAAATATTCCTAGGCCCGAAAATGCAGAAAACATGCAATTAAGGGGGAAATAAACCCTAGGAAAAATATTAGGGCAAAACGGGTTCTCACACTCTCTCCCCCTTAAAAGAATTTCGTCCTCGAAATTCCTTATCAGCGGAATCCATCAAATCTAAGGTTCCCAACGGATCGTACCTTCTACGTCCTCAGACGAGTCAGGGACCTGATGATGCTCCAGGGAATATACTCGAGCCGGTACTTTCGCTCCAGCCCCTTCTCCTTTCGACTGTCCAGGGTTGGCCTTAGCTGGTTGCTGAGAGTTAGTCTTGGTTGGTGGCGGAGTCCCTCTCCCTTCGCGCAGTCGTGCTGGACAGTTAGCAATTCGATGTTCGGCGCTACCACAGCGCAGGCATTTTCCTTCTTTCTTCCAACAATTTGCCTCCGTGTGCTTTGGCCCTCCGCAGTATCCACAGGGACCTCGAGTAGCAGTGCCCGATCCTCCCGATGAGACACCACTGGCCACCCCTGATTGTCGTACTCCCCCGTTCCCTTTTCCACTCTTAGGGGGTGTGCTCTTATCTTCCTGTTCCGAGCTGCTCCCAGGAAAGCCCCTTTTCTTGGTTTGGAAGTTTCTAACTTGTAGCCTCGCATCTTCAACCCGTTGAGCTTTCTCCACAGCGTCACTAAAGGTACTAAGTTGAGCTACAGCCAAATCCTTTTGAATCTCAACATTTAGCCCCTAAATAAAACGCCTTATCCGTCTTTGTTCGGTTATGATCAGTTCAGGCGCAAACTTAGACAACCGAGTAAATTGACTCTCATACTCGGCTACGGTTTGTGTTCCCTGGCGAAGCCGAATAAATTCATCTTCCTTCTTTTCTTGGATGAGAGGAGGGAAAAACTTGGCATTAAATTCTCTCATAAAGTTCGCCCACGTCCTCGGAGTTTGTTCTCTTTCCCATTTCATTCGAATGACATTCCACCAGGAACGGGCGGCTCCCTCTAGTTGAAAGACAGCAAATGTCACCTGTCTCTCCTCGGTATAGTGTAAGGCAGCGAAAATATCGATCATCTTCTCCAGCCACTTCTCAGCTATGTCAGGATCAGGGCCTCCAAGAAATTTGGGTGGGGAGAACTTCTGAAATCTCTCAAGGGCTCTATCCTCGCCCTCCATGTGATGACCAGGATTCCCAGGGTTAGGGTTAGGGTTTTGACCTTGTTGGTGCACCACTTGGGCTAGCAAAGCAGTCATTTGCTGCATGGCAGCAGCTATTTGGACATTGGGGTCAACCCTAAGTTCAGGGTTTGGTCCAGATGAGGTTTCCCCAGTACCCCTTTCAGGCGTAGGTTACCTATTTCCACGCCCACGGCCCCGTCCACTCCGTGTACCTTCCATGAGTTTTACTTCGTCTAGGCAATAATACTAAACCAAAATAAGCACGATGCATGTAAGTAACACTCAAAACTTTTATGATAACACACATTTATACATTCCAAACAAGATCAAAACATGTATATACAAGCCGGTCAAAATTAAGCCACACACATACATACAGCCAGTTAAGTCAGGTACAAACATAGACGATCCACCGAGGAATAGCCTTTCTAGTTCACCAAATCCTTTCTAACCTAGGCCCTCATATCTTTTGTATCCGGGCACAAGAATCCCATCAAAGATAATTCACAACTCGAGCCGGCCGGTCCCAAGAGTAAACCATCTTTATTAAGGATTCCTACCCGACATACATACCTAGCTTCCTCGAGTCCCATGGTAATGATTCGTACACTTATCACATGCCCGGTTCATAACTTATGCTCAAACGAGCACTTAGACATATTCATGAAATTAGGACCACAACACCACTTGGCCCAGTCTCACTCCGCGCAGAGACCACGCGACGTGGCTCTGATACCACTTGTGACAGCCCCACTTTCCCCTAAGGCGAACCAAAGGGGTGAGCAGACTGCCTGCCCAGCTCTCGCCAGGACTAACGATGCAGACCAGAACTATCTATAGCAATCCGAAACTTACAAACGAGCCTAAACAAGTCAAAATGGTAAAATAACCCAAAATAAAAAAATGAAATCCGGAGTCGGCCATGAATAGTAACCGACCCGTCAGAACCCAACCAAAATAGCTAACAAACATTCACATCTGAACTTTAGCGTTTACAAATCAAAATGACATACAAAAGTTTTCAAAAGTTAATATATACACATGGTTTGCCAAATCAAAAGAGAAAACGCCCCCAAAAGTACACTTAGGATTTTAATACATGAGCTATACAAAAGATATGTTCGACTAGCTCAATTTGGCAGCCATTTGTCAAATCCAGACCAAAAGGGGTTTATTTTCCTGTAAGGAAAACAAAAGGAACAGAAAGGGGTGAGCTTGCGCTCAATGAGGTACCAAACATATAGCAGAAAAATCATGGCATTTCACATTTTACAAAATCAGATACACATGCTAGATGTAAAGCAAAGGAACCAAGGATTCAAATCAGAAGGATACGGGTGGCTCTCAGGAGCCAAATTTCAAGCGCCGTACTTGATCCAAATCGGTTGACTCTCCGTCAACGTATATAGAACCAATGCGTCCGTAGACCCCTCTTTACACCGAAGTCCGTCCACCAAACACCCCTTTACCGGGCCCGCTCACCGTAACCGAACAGAAATGGTAATACTCGAGTATACCCGGAATCAAGGGTCTCAATACCCAAAATCCCCGAACAGACTACCGTGGTTCGTTATCTAATCGTCCAGGCCCTTGCCGGCCCGACTCGAATAACTTAGCCACAGGATTGAGCTCATAGGTCATAGAAATCCGAACAGATGCAGACATAGATAACAGATTCAAATTTTGCATAGTAAATTGGCATATGATCAGACTAGAGAACGAGTGTGATAAAGTACACCCTCGTCTCGAACAAATAAACAGATTGCAGAGCAAAATCAAGTTAAACAACAATGAAGGGAGTGGTATACTCACCGGCTCAACTTCAAAATTTTTCACTTCAGATTGGCCTTAATCGCCAAGAAACCCGAAAATAATCAAAATAAACCAATTGAAGGTTTTACTTCCAGAATCGAGTAAACAGAATGCACATGTGAGGCTCGACTACTAGTCGTATACCTCGCCAAATAATTACTAATGCAAGGGTGCAAAACATGATTTTCTTGGAAACGAAAAGGTAGCATGAAGACCTAGGCGCAAACAACCCAAAAGCCTTTCATTCTACCAAAAGGCAAACCCAACTTAAAGGAACCAAACGGCCTAGAAAATCGGGCAGCACTTCCCCTAAATCTCTTACTTTTCCAGCCATTAAGGCTTCATTCTATCCTCAAATCAGTCCCAACATCTCACACAAAATTCATCTCATTTCCCAAAAGCCGTTCACTAGGCTCAAAGTGGTACAAGTACAAAAGTTAACTAGGAAACAACCGAAATGAAAGCAAGCCCTAAAAGAGACTCGATAACGAGTCATAAACCAATGCCAACCACAACCCCAATAAGGTTTCATATGCATATATAAGCATCATAGGTAACCAGAAATTAAGAAATGACTTTAACTTAGGCCTTAACAAAAAAACGTATTTGACCTCATAATGCGGTAATGACACCACTTTCACTACGGTTATCGGATGGGGGTGCAAGACCCACCGTTTCGAAGCTATGAAACAGGGCTACAACAATGTAGAAGGTCGCTCAATCCAGTTCCTGGCCCAACTAGGCCAAAAATGCCAAACACTAAACCAGAATCACCAAAACAGGTTTGCAAAATACAGAAAACTGTAATCGGTATATCTCAGTCCATACAAGTCCAAATGCCGAAATTCCAAAGGCATAAGTTAGCTAAGACATCCAACTACATTTCATCAGAAGACACCAACTTCAAAATCCAAACCAAAACCAGTCAAAATGGCCAATTACTATCGCAGTTTTCGCATTCTGTTCAAAGCAGAACAGCTACAGTAATTTCGTCATAACTCATTCTACATTATTCCAAATGACCTGAAATTTTGCAGGCAACTGAATCACATCAATACCTACAACTTTCATGTTTTGAACAAAGTTAAATTCGGCCTCTAACCCTATGATCCAAAACCGGACAGAATTGGGGATTTAAGAACCCTAGCTTTTCAATTTTCACACCAAATCCAAAATTAGTTGCATTTATCCACATTTCACATCCACTAGAGTCATTTCCAAACCACTACAATTCATCATACAAGCCCCCAACATCAAGATCATATTAAACCAGAAAAATTCCCAATAAAATAAAAACTTCACCAAAACAAGCCAAATCAAGAGATAAATCACATTTTCAAAACACTCAAGCCACTTCTAAGCATCATATAACCATTATTAGAGGTAGTAGGGTGTTCAAGCAACACTTACCAAGAAATCAAGAGAGAGGAAGATGTTGTGCACCTTAGTCCTTCAAACAAAGTTCACCAAACAACTTACTAGCACTAGAAGGAAGAATTTTATGGAGCAAATCTAAGTTTAATTGGTTGGAATGGAAGATTGAGATAGTTTGAAGCTTGTAAATTGAAGAAGTTTTTCTTCCTTGTCCAAGAGAGAGAATCGGCCAACAAGAGGTAAGAAAGAATGAATTTTTAGTCAATTTTTGAGATATTTAATCCATGATAAGAAAAGTAAAAAATGTCCAACAAGTGGACCAATCACATAGTGCCACTTGGCACTTCATTTAATGCCTTCCTATCACTTGGTTCCTCTCACATCAATGCCATGTCACCCTCTACTTATCTCTTAACACCCGATAAATTTCCACCAGTATCCGAAACTTAACCTTATTGGCCGAATTTTTCCGTACTTTTCGCACTAGTGGGTCCCACGTCCAAAGTATATTCTTAATTTTCTAAAAACTCACCAATACTAGAAAAATCATTTAAAAACTATAATTACTCATAAAATCTACCAGAAAAATATTCCTAGGCCCGAAAATGCAGAAAACATGCAATTAAGGGGGAAATAAACCCTAGGAAAAATATTAGGGCAAAACGGGTTCTCACACTCTCTCCCCCTTAAAAGAATTTCGTCCTCGAAATTCCTTATCAGCGGAATCCATCAAATCTAAGGTTCCCAACGGATCGTACCTTCTACGTCCTCAGACGAGTCAGGGACCTGATGATGCTCCAGGGAATATACTCGAGCCGGTACTTTCGCTCCAGCCCCTTCTCCTTTCGACTGTCCAGGGTTGGCCTTAGCTGGTTGCTGAGAGTTAGTCTTGGTTGGTGGCGGAGTCCCTCTCCCTTCGCGCAGTCGTGCTGGACAGTTAGCAATTCGATGTTCGGCGCTACCACAGCGCAGGCATTTTCCTTCTTTCTTCCAACAATGTGCCTCCGTGTGCTTTGGCCCTCCGCAGTATCCACAGGGACCTCGAGTAGCAGTGCCCGATCCTCCCGATGAGACACCACTGGCCACCCCCGATTGTCGTACTCCCCCGTTCCCTTTTCCACTCTTAGGGGGTGTGCTCTTATCTTCCTGTTCCGAGCTGCTCCCAGGAAAGCCCCTTTTCTTGGTTTGGAAGTTTCTAACTTGTAGCCTCGCATCTTCAACCCGTTGAGCTTTCTCCACAGCGTCACTAAAGGTACTAAGTTGAGCTACAGCCAAATCCTTTTGAATCTCAACATTTAGCCCCTGAATAAAACGCCTTATCCGTCTTTGTTCGGTTATGATCAGTTCAGGCGCAAACTTAGACAACCGAGTAAATTGACTCTCATACTCGGCTACGGTTTGTGTTCCCTGGCGAAGCCGAATAAATTCATCTTCCTTCTTTTCTTGGATGAGAGGAGGGAAAAACTTGGCATTAAATTCTCTCATAAAGTTCGCCCACGTCCTCGGAGTTTGTTCTCTTTCCCATTTCATTCGAATGACATTCCACCAGGAACGGGCGGCTCCCTCTAGTTGAAAGACAGCAAATGTCACCTGTCTCTCCTCGGTATAGTGTAAGGCAGCGAAAATATCGATCATCTTCTCCAGCCACTTCTCAGCTATGTCAGGATCAGGGCCTCCAAGAAATTTGGGTGGGGAGAACTTCTGAAATCTCTCAAGGGCTCTATCCTCGCCCTCCATGTGATGACCAGGATTCCCAGGGTTAGGGTTAGGGTTTTGACCTTGTTGGTGCACCACTTGGGCTAGCAAAGCAGTCATTTGCTGCATGGCAGCAGCTATTTGGACATTGGGGTCAACCCTAAGTTCAGGGTTTGGTCCAGATGAGGTTTCCCCAGTACCCCTTTCAGGCGTAGGTTGCCTATTTCCACGCCCACGGCCCCGTCCACTCCGTGTACCTTCCATGAGTTTTACTTCGTCTAGGCAATAATATTAAACCAAAATAAGCACGATGCATGTAAGTAACACTCAAAACTTTTATGATAACACACATTTATACATTCCAAACAAGATCAAAACATGTATATACAAGCCGGTCAAAATTAAGCCACACACATACATACAGCCAGTTAAGTCAGGTACAAACATAGACGATCCACCGAGGAATAGCCTTTCTAGTTCACCAAATCCTTTCTAACCTAGGCCCTCATATCTTTTGTATCCGGGCACAAGAATCCCATCAAAGATAATTCACAACTCGAGCCGGCCGGTCCCAAGAGTAAACCATCTTTATTAAGGATTCCTACCCGACATACATACCTAGCTTCCTCGAGTTCCATGGTAATGATTCGTACACTTATCACATGCCCGGTTCATAACTTATGCTCAAACGAGCACTTAGACATATTCATGAAATTAGGACCACAACACCACTTGGCCCAGTCTCACTCCGCGCAGAGACCACGCGACGTGGCTCTGATACCACTTGTGACAGCCCCACTTTCCCCTAAGGCGAACCAAAGGGGTGAGCAGACTGCCTGCCCAGCTCTCGCCAGGACTAACGATGCAGACCAGAACTATCTATAGCAATCCGGAACTTACAAACGAGCCTAAACAAGTCAAAATGGTAAAATAACCCAAAATAAAAAAATGAAATCCGGAGTCGGCCATGAATAGTAACCGACCCGTCAGAACCCAACCAAAATAGCTAACAAACATTCACATCTGAACTTTAGCGTTTACAAATCAAAATGACATACAAAAGTTTTCAAAAGTTAATATATACACATGGTTTGCCAAATCAAAAGAGAAAACGCCCCCAAAAGTACACTTAGGGTTTTAATACATGAGCTATACAAAAGATATGTTCGACTAGCTCAATTTGGCAGCCATTTGTCAAATCCAGACCAAAAGGGGTTTATTTTCCTGTAAGGAAAACAAAAGGAACAGAAAGGGGTGAGCTTGCGCTCAATGAGGTACCAAACATATAGCAGAAAAATCATGGCATTTCACATTTTACAAAATCAGATACACATGCTAGATGTAAAGCAAAGGAACCAAGGATTCAAATCAGAAGGATACGGGTGGCTCTCAGGAGCCAAATTTCAAGCGCCGTACTTGATCCAAATCGGTTGACTCTCCGTCAACGTATATAGAACCAATGCGTCCGTAGACCCCTCTTTACACCGAAGTCCGTCCACCAAACACCCCTTTACCGGGCCCGCTCACCGTAACCGAACAGAAATGGTAATACTCGAGTATACCCGGAATCAAGGGTCTCAATACCCAAAATCCCCGAACAGACTACCGTGGTTCGTTATCTAATCGTCCAGGCCCTTGCCGGCCCGACTCGAATAACTTAGCCACAGGATTGAGCTCATAGGTCATAGAAATCCGAACAGATGCAGACATAGATAACAGATTCAAATTTTGCATAGTAAATTGGCATATGATCAGACTAGAGAACGAGTGTGATAAAGTACACCCTCGTCTCGAACAAATAAACAGATTGCAGAGCAAAATCAAGTTAAACAACAATGAAGGGAGTGGTATACTCACCGGCTCAACTTCAAAAGTTTTCACTTCAGATTGGCCTTAATCGCCAAGAAACCCGAAAATAATCAAAATAAACCAATTGAAGGTTTTACTTCCAGAATCGAGTAAACAGAATGCACATGTGAGGCTCGACTACTAGTCGTATACCTCGCCAAATAATTACTAATGCAAGGGTGCAAAACATGATTTTCTTGGAAACGAAAAGGTAGCATGAAGACCTAGGCGCAAACAACCCAAAAGCCTTTCATTCTACCAAAAGGCAAACCCAACTTAAAGGAACCAAACGGCCTAGAAAATCGGGCAGCACTTTCCCTAAATCTCTTACTTTTCCAGCCATTAAGGCTTCATTCTATCCTCAAATCAGTCCCAACATCTCACACAAAATTCATCTCATTTCCCAAAAGCCGTTCACTAGGCTCAAAGTGGTACAAGTACAAAAGTTAACTAGGAAACAACCGAAATGAAAGCAAGCCCTAAAAGAGACTCGATAACGAGTCATAAACCAATGCCAACCACAACCCCAATAAGGTTTCATATGCATATATAAGCATCATAGGTAACCAGAAATTAAGAAATGGCTTTAACTTAGGCCTTAACAAAAAAACGTATTTGACCTCATAATGCGGTAATGACACCACTTTCACTACGGTTATCGGATGGGGGTGCAAGACCCACCGTTTCGAAGCTATGAAACAGGGCTACAACAATGTAGAAGGTCGCTCAATCCAGTTCCTGGCCCAACTAGGTCAAAAATGCCAAACACTAAACCAGAATCACCAAAACAGGTTTGCAAAACACAGAAAACTGTAATCGGTATATCTCAGTCCATACAAGTCCAAATGCCCAAATTCCAAAGGCATAAGTTAGCTAAGACATCCAACTACATTTCATCAGAAGACACCAACTTCAAAATCCAAACCAAAACCAGTCAAAATGGCCAATTACTATCGCAGTTTTCGCATTCTGTTCAAAGCAGAACAGCTACAGTAATTTCGTCATAACTCATTTTACATTAATCCAAATGACCTGACATTTTGTAGGCATCTCAATCACATCAATACCTACAACTTTCATGTTTTGAGCAAAGTCAAATTCGGCCTCTAACCCTATGATCCAAAACCGGACAGAATTGGGGATTTAAGAACCCTAGCTTTTCAATTTTCACACCAAATCCAAAATTAGTTGCATTTATCCACATTTCACATCCACTAGAGTCATTTCCAACCACTACAATTCATCATACAAGCCCCCAACATCAAGATCATATTAAACCAGAAAAATTCCCAATAAAATAAAAACTTCACCAAAACAAGCCAAATCAAGAGATAAATCACATTTTCAAACACTCAAGCCACTTCTAAGCATCATATAACCATTATTAGAGGTAGTAGGGTGTTCAAGCAACACTTACCAAGAAATCAAGAGAGAGGAAGATGTTGTGCACCTTAGTCCTTCAAACAAAGTTCACCAAACAACTTACTAGCACTAGAAGGAAGAATTTTATGGAGCAAATCTAAGTTTAATTGGTTGGAATGGAAGATTGAGATAGTTTGAAGCTTGTAAATTGAAGAAGTTTTTCTTCCTTGTCCAAGAGAGAGAATCGGCCAACAAGAGGTAAGAAAGAATGAATTTTTAGTCAATTTTTGAGATATTTAATCCATGATAAGAAAAGTCAAAAATGTCCAACAAGTGGACCAATCACATAGTGCCACTTGGCACTTCATTTAATGCCTTCCTATCACTTGGTTCCTCTCACATCAATGCCATGTCACCCTCTACTTATCTCTTAACACCCGATAAATTTCCACCAGTATCCGAAACTTAACCTTATTGGCCGAATTTTTCCGTACTTTTCGCACTAGTGGGTCCCACGTCCAAAATATATTCTTAATTTTCTAAAAACTCACGAATACTAGAAAAATCATTTAAAAACTATAATTACTCATAAAATCTACCAGAAAAATATTCCTAGGCCCGAAAATGCAGAAAACATGCAATTAAGGGGGAAATAAACCCTAGGAAAAATATTAGGGCAAAACGGGTTCTCACATTGCGGGCCCGAGTGGGTGTTTGGTGGACGGATGAGAAGTAAGTGGTGATCTACGGTTTGGAAATATCAACCCGGTTGACGGAGAGTCATCGCGGGAAGATATACGAATGAACTGGCAAAGCAAGTGGAACTTAGCTCCTGAGAGCTACCATATCCTTGAATTGTTTCTGGTTACATTTTTGGTTGGCATTATTAATTACTTGCAAGCTATTACTTGAATCGTTACTTGGGCTTATTACCTAAACTATGTGCCTGCATGTGTGTTCTTGGCCTCACGAGCGTTTTTGCTCATCCTGTAGATTTGTTTTCCTTAACAGGTTTGAACTCGGAGGCGTACTGGAGAAACCCTCCTGATGTGCTTCTGTTTAGGATTTCTATTATATTTTGGCTATGCCCTTGGTTTTGGGTTGTACTTTTGGAATTGAAATGTAACTTTTGGGGCGTGATGTATATTTGGGAATTATGATGTACTTTGAACACCCGACGTGCGGGGTGGATAATGGATAACTATTGTTAAGTTTGAACGCTTCCGCATTTACTGTATTTAAGTTATATACGAGTGTTGTGTAGATCGATAATAAGCTTGAATGGAATTACTTGAGTCCTGGCGAGAGCTAGGCTGGCGTCCTGCGGATACCCTTTGGTTCGCCTTAGGGTAATGTTTTTAAACTCGGACCGGCCCGTGAACCGGAGAGGTGGACGGTTCGCGGTTCGACCGGTCCAACCGGTCCAACCGGCCGGTTCAAAGGTTCACTGTTTTTTTTTTTTAAAGTGTTAAGTATTAAGCAGATTTCATTCTACACTTGAACTTTACCAATTTAATTTAAGTTATGATAATAATAAATTTTTTAAAAGTTATACATAAAACATGGAATGATAAATATAATTAAAATATCATAATTCACCACAAGTTTTCATAAATTCATTATAAACATAAATAGATACAATCCAAATGTTCACCAATTATCACAAATAAAAACACAAAAAATAAATAAATTAAATATTGAAATTCTTTTACAACTCTTAAAAAAATCCATAAAAGAGTTCAAGTTAAGACAAACTATTTGAATAGCAAACTTTTATCAGTGGCATGATAAACAACCACACCACCTTCACAATTTCATCAACTTAAGCTGAAAAAGTTAAAATTTTATTATAAAAATATAAATCTAATTGCTCAAACTAAAAAAAACTAAAATTTTTTTAAAAACAAATATACAGTTAAACACATAAAAAATTAATTGCTACTAAACATTACTAATTAACATGTTATATTAAATTCAATGATCCTATACCATTAATTATTTTAAATTCAATTATCAATAGCTTCGATTATGTGCCAACTACCATATTTTTGACCAGCCCAATGTTATTATTTGTAATTCCTACCCAATTCCTACACGGATGTGCACTGCTTTTGCAAAAATTTCGTCCTTAATTAATCGAATAAAAATAAAACAAAAATGAGGGAAACATATGAAAATTGAGGGGAAAAAGAAGAAAATGCAAAAAATCAACTAAAGATAATAATATAGAAAAAAAACCTTGGAAAGAAAAAAATTAAACTTACTAAGATGTTGGAAAACAAGAAAAGTTGAAATTTTCAACTTGTTTACAATCTGCTAAAGATAATAATATGATAATAATGGTGAAGACTTGAGAAAATCTTGTTGTGGATATTTGGGTTAAAAATGGTTGAGAAGAAAAAATTGAAAAAAACAAAGAGAAGAACTTGATGTTTTAATATATTTTTTAGTCAAGTAGAATTCTCAACAAACTTAACTACAGTCTAGCGGTGAGATTGTCATATCCAAACTTGGAGACCCAGGTTCGAATCTTAGCTACACCATTCTTGATATTTTGTTGAAAAATTTAAAAAACCGCCGGTTCACGGTTCTTAACAGTTCGCACGGTTCGTCCGATTCGTCCGGTTTTCAACGGTTCTCCATGAACTTTCGGCTTTAGCATTAGATCGGACCGGTGACATGGCCGGTTCGCGGTCCAACCAGTCGAACCGGCCGGTCCGGTCCGGTTCTGAAAACATTGCCTTAGGGAGAAGTGGGGGCGTCACAGATTCTGGAATTGATTGCTAGGTCCTCCCTTTCTAAACTTTCTTTTATTCAAGATTCTCTTGAAGCTTTTTATGATGAGAGCAAGATCATTGTCATCACCATCCGAGTCATCATCATCCAACTGAACTGGATCATCTTCACCTTGAACTGCCTTTAGAGCTATGTTTCTCTTTGCTCTCATGTCCTCTTCCTCCTGCACTTTAGTTTTCAACTTCAACTCATAGGAGGTTAGTGAGTTAATGAGAGATTTAATAGGTGCAGAATTCAAATCCTTAGCCTCCTCTATTGCAGTCACTTTACTTTCCCATTCTTTGCCCAATGCATTGAGAATTTTCCTGTTTTTCTCACCCAAGGTGTACTCTTTGCCCAACACCTCGAGATCTTTGATCAAGTCATTGAACCTGCAGTACATTTTGTCAATATTCTCAAGAGGTTCTATTCTAAATGATTCATACTTAGTGACCAAGATAGACTTTTTCTATTCTCTCACGTTGTCACTACCCTCGTGAATTTCTCTTAGGTTATCCCACATTTCCTTGGCAGATTTACATCCTTTTACTCTAATTGATTCATTTGAGTCTAAGGCACTATAAAGAACATTCATGGCTTTGGCATTTAATATGAGATTGGTTCTATCTTGAGCATTCATCTCAACTCTTGTTTTTGGTCGAAACAAACCTGTATCTGCATCAAGAATGTTGGCATCACGCGGTCCTTCATTTACAATAAACCATAGCTCAATATCAATGGATTGCAAAAAGATAATCATTCTTTCTTTCCAACTAACATAATTGGAACCAGTAAACATGGGAGGCCTAGTGACAGATTGCCCATCAACAAACATGGCATGATTGGTTGTCATCTTTACTCCAAGCTGATTGAGCTTAATCTCTAGGAGACCAAGCTCTGATACCAATTGTAAGGCCCAAAGATAACTTAAGAGGGGGGTGAATTAGGTTGATTAAAAAACCTTAATTGAGTTTATGCACTTTTTTCTTTAATAAAAATTTACCTTCTTTTCTAGTAGTGATCAACCAAGTAAATTTAAAGAAGAGAACAATGTTGATCAGAAATAAGAGAGTATATAAGCAATGAGAATTTTATTAAACAAAAAGAATAAGATAGAGTATCAAACTGATTGTCTACCAAACTTTCCTCAAACTTGAAGACCAATCACAATGATGAGCACCTTCTCTTTGAAGAACAAAATCAACTCAATGTACAATGGAGGGATCACTTCCTCCTTGCCCTAAGCCTCACTTAGTCAAGCTAGAAAGTTTTACTATCACTCAGATAACCCTCAACAAAGCTACACTATTGAAAATTTCAAACACAAGAGAAGTGCTTACAAGAAATTCATACCACTTGGAGAACAAATCTAGCTTGGGAAACTATTTTCTAACTAAAATATCTCTTGAGATCTTGTAAACAAAGTGTGCAAAAGTCCCTCACTGGTTCAGAAACGTTTGTATTTAAAGGGGACCAAAAATTGGCTTCAATAATGCTTCCAACGGATAGTAGGCAGATGAAGAGTCAGCTAGCCATTGGACCCGTCGGACGTCCGACAGATTAATCATCGTCTGATCCCATCGTCCGAAAATCAGCCAAGTTGTCGTTCGGACATCCTATGGGATATTATCGTCCGACAGCATCAGCGTCCGATCGTCGACAGAGAGTCATCAACACTTTGTGGAATTTTTAGGACGTCCGATGAGATCGATGTGCGTCCGAAGCATGCGTCCGATCCTTTTGGACGCCCGATGCTTCCTTACAAGCGTCCGACAGAGTTTCCTTCTTGATGTTCTTCATCCTTTCGGACGTCCGACAGATTCCTTTTGGACGTCCGGTATGAGTACTCTGTTTTTGCATCTTCTTTTGGTTGATTTTCTATCCTTGATTCCTTTATACCTGATTCTCTAACAAGCAAAACTTTTATGTTTGGAGAGAATTAGATAAACATTTCAAAGTGTTTTTGTGATCATCAAAATCAAGAATAACACAATGCAATAAGATTGCAAAAGACATAACCGAACTCATGTAGAGTTACTTACGTATCCCACTATGAAAATCAGATCAAAGGTAGTTCAAGTACGAATGAACTATGCTGAAATAGATATGTGTCCCCTCAGGGATCTCTCCAGATATAAAGAACTATAAACCCTTAGAATTTCTAAATATGAAACACGAAATACGTGATAAAACACAATTACTAAACAAAACAATTAAGAAAAGCGAGTTCTCATAATTTAAAAAAAGATGCACGGAGGGACACACAGTTATGCTCCAAGAAGGGAGATAGAAGGGTATGCGGCAGACTCTGAGACTCGACAATAGTAAGTTAAGTGTGATTACCAAGAAGGGAGATAGAAGGACACACGATAGATGCTGATACTTGCCAAAAATAAATTAAATGTGATTGTCAAGAAGGAAAATAGAAGGGTGTGCGGCGAATGTTGTGACTCACCAACAGTAAAATAAAAATGATTGCCAAGAATGGAGATAGAACGGTGCGTGGCGGATGCTGAGAATCTGTGAAGACTCACAAAAATTTATTATTTTAAATTCCATTTCGAGTTTATTTAAAAATTTAATGGCCCGTTTGTTCCGAATATTATTTTCTAACATAATTAGACCTAATTACATGGGTCTATAGTTTCATTATATTTTTAAAGTGACTTGCTTCAAAATTTAATTTTTGGAAGCTCATTAAGTGTGAATAGCGAATACGCATTTGGAGACAATAACCGATTTGAGGATATAATGAGCTTGAAAAATTGGAGACTTGTATATTAGTCTTAAATAGGTATTTTTATGTTTAAGTATTCAAATGATAGTTAGTTATACTATTGTAATAAGAATTTCTTGGAGATTTCACTCTATCGCGCTTAAATCGGAAGTACGCGTTTTTACGCGCGCGATTAATTGAGAAACTTTAGACCCTTATTTTGGGACAATTAAGAGTGAATAATATTAATATGAATACAAGTGCATTAGAGATTTAGTGCACTAGTGAAACAAACTCGAGAGGAATTGAGCACAAAACGCGCGCGTACGCGCGTGGGAAAAGAGTTGACTTTTGGACAATTTTGGACCATGCATTAAAGCTTTTCTTGGAAGCTTCATTTGATCAAACACACTCCCTCTCTTCCCTCTCATTCAGCCAGCCAACCAAGGAGGGAAAACACAAAGGAGTTCTTCAATTTTCCTTCTCCACTTCTTCACAAAATCATCACCCATTTCACCTCAAATTTCAACCATACTTAGCTAATCACTTTGAGATTACATCAAGCTAAGAAAGAGAGCTGCTTTCCACGGTTTTCTTGGGCTTCATTGGACCAAAAATTCTGTTTTAGTTCATCTAAGAAGGTAAACCACGATCAACCCTTCAAATCTTGCTTTATGGAAATAGTAGTGCACATATAAGCTCATGCATGCATGTGGGTAGCTTGTTTATGTTGGAAAAATTGTTGTGTGGGCTCTATGAACTCTCACTTTGGTTGGATGGACTGATTTGATGAATGATGATGCTATTAACGTTGGTTTAGTGCTTAAATTAGTGGAATAATGTTGTGTTGTTGGTAGAAACTCAAAGGGGAGTGAAGGTGAAAATTCTCCAACTCTGCCCCTATGTTGTTCATGACCCTTAGGGTGATTTTTTGTGGATCTAATAGCTTATTTATGATGCATATATGTTGTATGGGTTGTGTAAAATGTTTCAAAAAAAATAATGTGATTTGGTTGGCCAAACGTTGTGATTTTGGAAGTTCGGCAAATCTGGAAATTTTCCCGTCACTGCCCTGGCAATGTTTTTCAAACGGCCATAAAATTGAGTGCTGTTTATGGCACTGGAAACTGGACATTCCCAGATTTCCAACGCTATAAAATGCACATTCTAATTCCACCTGAGTAGTTCATGTCAATCGTTAAACATGACTGTCATGTTTCACGTCTACACTGGGAGCCCTGTTTTGAGCAGTGAATTGGTGGTCAAATGTGAGCTAGTTGTGGACCGATTTTGAAAATGATCTCTTCTGAGAAATTGTAGATTTATGAACCTAGTTTTCAACGCCACTAACCGCTCTCAATTCTGAGTTGAATTGAATGAGTTGTGGCCGTATTTCGAAACTGACTCAATGGGTTGAAACCCTCTTGTGGGCTAGTAAATGCTTATATCATGGTTTGGGACTTGTTATTTGAAATTTCTTGGTGTTAATCACCCATCAAACACATCTTGGATGTTAATAAACATTTTCTACCAAAATGTACCATGTTTGCAAGGATTTCATGCGGCCAAAAGCTTAGAAAATGACATTTTATATACAAGGCTGTTTTGCCTTAAAATTTTAGAAACTTGGGTTATTTGGTTAACCAACTTCCCGTGCTTATTTATCCATGAAATTTAGCAGAGAAATAGTCTTTATATGGTAGTATTATACTGATAATTTTGGTGCCATTCCGAGTCCGTTTTGCTGCTCCACTAAACTTCCAAAATTCATGATTTGAGTTTGGAAAACCCTTATTTAACAAGGAAATTTTAGTAACTTTGAGCTACCATATCTTGGTGCTCAAAACTCCAAATCTTGATCCGCTTGTTGTTTCTTAAACCTATCTTGCAACTCAAATTGATTTACAAATTTTAGAGGCTGGTTTGTACTGTGTGAATTTTGCCGAAAACCAACCCAAAAACAGCAAATTTGGCTAATTTTTGAATACCTTCCGTTTGGAATCATAGAAATTGTCTTCTAGTAACTTTTAGTACTTTCTAAGAGGTTTCCAATGGTACCAAGTTTTCCAATTTTGTAGAGAGTGAGTTATGATTTTTCAAAAAATGTCGCAAATTCAATAAATCTTGACCGTTTTGAAAAGAATTCTTGCGGGAACACTTTCAAAGAATCCGGCCACATATCCGGCCAGTTCTTGGCCGGATAGTTGGCCAAATTGATGGTGAGAATTGAAAAAAGCTCGGTTGTTCTCTGCCTTGAATCTGGCCAGAAATCCGGCCACATATCTAGCCAGATCTTGGCCGGATTGTAACGTGTCACTTCTTCGGCCAACTTCAATCGTTCGTTTGGAAAATGATTTTCATGATTTCATACCTACTTACCTCCATCCAATGATTTTAAGGATAAAAATTAGATTTTCTTGTGTTCTTGGACCCTACTTTAAACCCTCGACTTACAAGAAGAGTTAGGGCTTGTCTTCACGATATTTCTAGGTTGTACATGTGTACGATCTTCCATGATAATGGAGACTTATAAATGATAGTTTATTATCAATTACTCAGGCATCAAAGAGGACCTTCAAGAGGATTTTACGGTGAACGCTTGAACCTTGCGAGTGGGAATTTCCTTGTTTCTTGTATTGGTGAGTATCAAGTGTGTGACTACTTGAATTCCTGTGAACTTTATACATGCTTGTTTACTATCGATGACTTGAGATTTTGAAAATGGAGTCGAGTGTGTACTTTATTGCACTCGTTCTCATTTGAAATGAATCACTCATGCTTGAAATGTTTGAATATGTCAAATGCTCGAAAGTTCAAATGTTTGAATGTATCAAATGCTTGAATTACATGAAATAGTATACTATGGCTGCATACGTCATTGGAGTGAACCTCCTCGACACTCAAATGTATATGGGGGACGCCCAAACTCATAGGCCAATCTTGGAACTTGAGCCAGCATGGGTTTGGTCGGGAACCTCGGTGAGTTATGAGAATTACATGATAAGCTTGATCTATTAAGAGATCTCGCTTGGCATACTCGTGGAGTATCGCCTTATAAATGTCGTTCGGGCCCGGTGAGGGTTGTACGGTGGACGGACATGAGAAGTAAGTGGAGATCTATTGATTGGAAATATCGACCCGGATGACGGAGAGTCATTGCGGGAAGATATACTCATGAGATTGGTAAGAAAGTGGAACTTAGCTCCTGAGAGTAACCATATCCTTGAATTTTTTCTGTTTATATTGTATTGAAATTATAAATTACCCGCACTTTATTATTTGACCTGTTATTCGGGCTTGTTACTTGGACTATGTGCTTGCATGTGTGTTCTTGGCCTCACAAGCATTTTACTCACCCTGTAGATTTGTTTTCCTTAACATGATTGGGCATGGATTGAAACTTGGGAGAACTACTTTTGTGGCACTTTTGTAATAGGATTTTAGTGATATTGACTAGACATTATGGTTATTGTATATTTTGGTATTTGGGCTGTATTTTGGAAACCCGATGTAAGGATTGGGCAACTGTTAAATATTGTTAAACTTGAACGCTTCCGCACTAATTGCATTTATTTTATCTGGTTGTGACATCTAGTGCTGCAATAAACTTGAACAGGATTTGCTTGAGTCCTGACGAGAGCTGAGCAGGCGCCCTGTGGATACCCTTTGGTCCGCCTTAGGGAGAAATGAGGGCGTCACAGTTGGTATCAGTGCACTAGGTTAGAGATCTATATGCGAGACATACTAGATACTCTACTCTTAAGACCTGAGACCGGATGACTTAGTCGTACTTTAAGTGATATTTGGGGCAAACTAGTGACTAAGTTAGACATACCTAAGGGACATCCGAGTTAGATAGTGATTAAATTTCTAAGCCGAAAAGTGTGATTATTTTGCAGGGATGGAAAACGGAAATGGAGCCCCGGCAGCTAACGGGAATGGCCATATTAATGGTCACGTAGAGCCTCCTAGGCCTATTTACTACCGAACTCTAGGTGGGGGAGCTCGTGTACGCTACTCGCCTGCTATTTGATACCCCCGATGTGCTTGTAGGGTAACCTTTGCCTACCCGAACCATCTAGTGCTTGCTTTGAACGACGATCGTTGTCAGTTGGCGAACCTTAATCGGGATTTACAGGCTGAGGTGGATGAGTTTAGATAGATAGTAGGTGCTCAGGATGAGAGGATTGCTGAGCTCGAGGAGACCTTGGAGGGGGAGGTGGCCACTGCCGCTGTTACTCGTGAGGAGCTTCAGAGGGCTAGAGCCCGACTTGCCAGATTAGGAGAGGAGATCCGTGACCGGGTTTCCGGGATCTTGGCTGATGCCACTGAGATGATGGATGGGGTGATAGATCTTGTCCAGAGCCCCGTTCAGGGGGAAGACTTAGAGGAGGATCCTGAGGAGGAGATTCCTCCTGATAGCCCCATTGTGGACTAGGTTCCTAGTGATTGACTTTTTTGACCTTTTGACTCTTTTGACTGGTACAGTTAGGATTAGCAGGGGTGATGCTAAGTGCTGAGGCCATTGTATTTTGCATGACTGTGTGGCCTACTTTTGAGGCGCTTGCTTTTACTTTAGTCTTCTGTGACTAAAAGCATTCTTGTGGCACTTGTGTGCTATATTTTTGTGATTCTCCCATGACTTGCTAATTGTATGAATCCTGACATGTTAATAAATGTAAATTATTGTTATTTTCAATGTTTTTGTAATCGGTTCTCGTTTTAAGTATTTTCTTGCATAATTGATTTATTTCCTGCACTAGGCACGCTTAGGATAATAGAAGAACTAAGAGGTGGTCGAGGCCGTGGTCAAGGTCGTGTGCGAGGGACTAGACAGGCCCAACCTCATGGTGATAACCAGGGATCGGCAACTGGACCGACCCAGGGACAGGAAAATATAGAGGGAAATCAAGTGGCTACTGCCATTAACAGGATGACTGACATCCTAGAACGCTTAGCTGATAGGCAAGATGTGACAGCCCTACCTCTCCCTAGGGCAAACCCTAGGGTATCAGCGAGTTGCCTGCCCAACTCTCGCCAGGACTCAGTTGTTCAAAGAACTTATATCATCGATGAAACGGATAGAACATCTTCCAAAATACGGAATCAAAACCCTAATCAAAATATAATCACTATTTCAACGTTCCAGCTTAGTACATGTATCATCATATGTCAACTTATCACTCCACACTCAAAATTACATAGCATAAGTCATACTAAAATAATTTAAGCTTACAAGTCAGCTTAAACAGAAGTTACAACCTCAAAACGCGAGTACAAGCAAAACAAAACTAGAAAGTGCTTGATCAAGTTCTTTCCCGATCTGTTAAAGAAAACAAAGGGAATGGGGTGAGCTAAAGCCCAGTGAGGTTCCAAGTAAAACAAGTAAACATATAGTCACATAAGTTCACAAAATAATCAAATATACACCGTACAATAAAATAACAATTTAATCACAGTTCAATTCAAGGATACGGGTGGCTTTCAAAAGCCAAAAATCCATTTGAGTTTGATCATAATTGCCTCCTGTAGACACTCCGTCAACCCTTGTATGCACAGTATATAGGGTCCGTAGAACACCACTTTCACCAATCTCCGTCCACCAATCAACCTCTTACCGGGCCCGAACTCCATAAACAGTAGTTTGTTAATACTCGAGTATACCAGGAATTCAATATTCCAAAGAAACAGGATCAAGTCGAGAATTTTACCACTGGTGATGCTGGGCAACACAACAAGCAAGCACAACGGCTATACTTCACCAGGGACCTCCAAACATCAGTCCCCAAGGTTTATCGGCCTTCTCGACCAAGCCCTTGCTGGCTCGATATAACCGACTCACCTAAGAGGTTGGGTACCCAAGCAGTAGCAGTAGTTGATGGGATATCACCCAAACAATTTAAACACAGTCATATATAGAGAAATCACATCTCATAATAACAGTACACAGAGCCTCATTGGAAAACAAGGGAGGTCGAGTACGATAAAGTACACACTCGCCTCCATTTTATAAAAACAATATTTGGCTCCAATAGTCATAAATCAAGTATTTCAAATATTCAGATAACAGGTAGCAGATAGTGGAACACTCACCTGTCAAGTAAAGCAGTAGTCAAATGTCAAGTTTTTCAGTTATGATCACCTTCGTTTCTCACCCTGGGCAACGAGTAAAAATTGTTAACCATTAGGTTCATGCCTTACTAAGTTAGGCTCATTGAGAGACCAAGTGAGTAGTCTAAGCTACTTAATCCATCATACAAATATGGTCCAAACCATGGTAAAATTTCATGAGAAAACAAGTTTAATAAGTGCATGAAAGTTCGGCAAAAGAAAAGTTTCATTCAAACTTAAGAGTTTCTTCTCGGGTTGAACAGTCTTGCCCTGGCAATCTTAGGAAAACGGTCGTAACTCACTGTAGAAAAGTCAGAATTAGGTGCCGTCAGTGGCATTGGAAACTAGACTAGAAAGGATTTCCAACGGTACCAAATTCACACTGTAGTTTATCCTCTATCGACACCAGTAACTCAGACAAGGTGGCTGTTTTTCCAACCCTGGAACAGCATTGACCGTATTCCAAACTACTCTAGTTCTAGATGCTAACTTTGTTTGTTTTGGTCCAAATTTACCCAAATCACTCCTCAAGTGACCATATACAAGGATTCAAGTCACCTAGGATCAATGGAGTTCACAATGCAACACACAAACATGATTTAAGACAACCACAATAGTCTCATAATTACAAGAATTCAAAACAGTCTACTAATGGTTCAAAATCACCACTGTACTTGCTTCAATTCCATTCCAACTCAGTTATAGGATTAACCAATAGTTAACCTAGTTTATTAGGCTTGATTAGGGCATAAATGAACAACAAAATCGAGGGAAAACCCCTCCTTCAAGAATCGGTCGGCCAAGAAAAGAACAAACAGCCCACAACTTCTAATATTTGTTCAACCTTAATTCTTGCATGATTTCTCTTAAAATAACATACCAAGTGGTATATCTAACTCAAAAGAAGTTTAAAACATAATAATACCTCATAAACAAACATGAACAAGATCCAAACATTTCATCAAACACTTGGTGTGCATACTAAGAAGTTTAACTAGTACTTGTTTAATTCAAGAGATCAACCTCAAATCTCAACCAAACAACTTGTATTTTGCCATTAACACTTCAAGTGAATGATCTATCATCATAAAACCAAGATTTAAAGAACATATACCTCTCTTGTAGTGAGCTTGAACCACCAAATCAATCCACCAAAGTGAAGCTTCAAGCTTGAATCAAGCACTTAGGGTTGGAGGAAAGTTTCACCCTAACTCAAGATCTTTCTCTTTGATTTTTCTCTCAAGATTTACTAGGGTTAAGAGCAAGGTAAAAATGAAGTTTCTCCCTTCTTCTTCAAGCTTCTAGAAAGTCTGCTATGAGGGAGAAAAAAATGGCTAAAGCTAGCTTAAATAATCTTCTAACTTATGGTCAAACAAAATCCATGGCTAGGGTTTTGCCACTTGGCTCCATCTTGGTCCAATCCTTTATTAATCTTTGACTAATGGTATATTAACCTTTCCAATTGTACCAATATTTTTTTAACACACCTAATCTCTCACATAAAGTCTATACCACTAATAAAAGAACACTTGGACAAATGCAAGTGGTGCATTAATTAAAATCAACTCAAGAAAAATGTTTTACTTCAAGTAAAAAGGAATGAAGTGTAATGCATGAAAATTATTATAATACATAGGAAATATATTGTATGGGCATATTTTAAATGATCTAGATCTTATAATAAGGCATGTAAATAAGGAAATTGTGTTTTAAAGTGAGGGTCAATACAAGGTATTTGTTGTAACACATAGAAAAATATAATGCTAGGGCATATAAGAGGTGGTTTAAATCTTGGTGCAAGGCATGTAGTTTGGGGAAACTGTATTTTAAAAATAAGGGTTCTCACACTGTCTCCCCATTAAAGAATTTCGCCCTCGAAATTCTCAGCTTTATGATTGAGTATTTCAAAATATTTTCGATGAATATCCTTTTCAACTCTCTCGAGTCCTGTGACCACATGCTTTAGTAAAAGATCAGCAATATAAAGCCATATTATGTAGGAATTAAGGCTCCAAATCTTTATTTAGAACATGTATCAATTTACAAGTTCCATACTCGTATAACCTATCAAAATATAATACTAGCTTGTTCCAATCGAGGCATAATCCTCATGTCCTTACTAATCAATGTTGCAAAAGTCATTTGGAGCAGAAAAGTTTCACTTATAGCCAAACATTTGGAGAAAGTAGAAAAAATGTTCAAAATGCAAAGTTGTAAACTGTCTGACCTAAAATGATTTGAAAACCTCATTTTCCTTTTATTTAAGCCTCAATCCACTCATAAACCAACCTCAAAATAGTTTACCAACTCCAATCCTAAAGTTGGAAATGTAAGTAGGAATAATCCTAGGAAAATAGAAATTTTTTAGTTTTGCATGATCTCATTTGAAAATCATATCTCGAGATTCTTATGTGTGACAGCCCCACTTTCCCCTAAGGCGAACCAAAGGGGTGAGCAGACTGCCTGCCCAGCTCTCGCCAGGACTAACGATGCAGACCAGAACTATCTATAGCGATCCGGAACTTACAAACGAGCGTAAACAAGTCAAAATGGTAAAATAACCCAAAATAAAAAAATGAAATCCGGAGTCGGCCATGAATAGTAACCGACCCGTCAGAACCCAACCGAAATAGCTAACAAACATTCACATCTGAACTTTAGCGTTTACAAATCAAAATGACATACAAAAGTTTTCAAAAGTTAATATATACACATGGTTTGCCAAATCAAAAGAGAAAACGCCCCCAAAAGTACACTTAGGGTTTTAATACATGAGCTATACAAAAGATATGTTCGACTAGCTCAATTTGGCAGCCATTTGTCAAATCCAGACCAAAAGGGGTTTATTTTCCTGTAAGGAAAACAAAAGGAACAGAAAGGGGTGAGCTTGCGCTCAATGAGGTACCAAACATATAGCAGAAAAATCATGGCATTTCACATTTTACAAAATCAGATACACATGCTAGATGTAAAGCAAAGGAACCAAGGATTCAAATCAGAAGGATACGGGTGGCTCTCAGGAGCCAAATTTCCAGCGCCGTACTTGATCCAAATCGGTTGACTCTCCGTCAACGTATATAGAACCAATGCGTCCGTAGACCCCTCTTTACACCGAAGTCCGTCCACCAAACACCCCTTTATCGGGCCCGCTCACCGTAACCGAACAGAAATGGTAATACTCGAGTATACCCGGAATCAAGGGTCTCAATACCCAAAATCCCCGAACAGACTACCGTGGTTCGTTATCTAATCATCCAGGCCCTTGCCGGCCCGACTCGAATAACTTAGCCACAGGATTGAGCTCATAGGTCATAGAAATCCGAACAGATGCAGACATAGATAACAGATTCAAATTTTGCATAGTAAATTGGCATATGATCAGACTAGAGAACGAGTGTGATAAAGTACACCTTCGTCTCGAACAAATAAACAGATTGCAGAGCAAAATCAAGTTAAACAACAATGAAGGGGAGTGGTACACTCACCGGCTCAACTTCAAAAGTTTTCACTTCAGATTGGCCTTAATCGCCAAGAAACCCTAAAATAATCAAAATAAACCAATTGAAGGTTTTACTTCCAGAATCGAGTAAACAGAATGCACATGTGAGGCTCGACTACTAGTCGTATACCTCGCCAAATAATTACTAATGCAAGGGTGCAAAACATGTATTGGCTGTTTGAGACATTGAAATATTGTTTTGCTTGAGATAATGAACTGAAAAGCAAGCTATGGCTTGAATAGTGCAGAAAGCTTAAGAAATTGCTGAAACTTTGTTGCAGAAGCATATGTTTCGTAGCTTTGCATGCATGCATGGGAAATGTCTTCAAAATTTCATTTTTTGATCCCCTAATACTTGTCTAATGCTGCTATGGCCCTATAAACTTTCAATTTCTTTCAATTGGGTCCTTAATTTAATTACAAATAGGACCCTAAACTTTGTTTTTCTTTAATTGTGACCTCAAATCTTTGTGATGATTATAATTTGACCCCAAGGCTTTGTTAATTTTTGCAATCAAATCCTTTCTTCTTTTGGCTTCTCAAATGTGGGTGGTCTACATGATTTAATTGATTCAATTTCATGTTTACTTTTATCTTTTTGTGATTACTTCTTGATTAAAGTGATGCAATGACTCTTTTATTATTTTGGAGGGTAAATAAGTAATTTCACTCCATTGGGGCTCCAAATCAAGAGAGGTACACCCTATCCCTTGTTTTCTTACTTTATTTGACCCTACGTGCCCTATGTGACTTTACGTGTTTAATTGCATACCTCTTGGATGTTTATTTATTTATTTCATTTATTTATTTATTTGCTTTATTGGCTTTAGCTTTGTATATCTACCATTTGAAAGGCACTTGAATGCCAATTTGTAATAGTTAGGTATTCCTTTAATTATTTATTTATGTATTTCCCCCTTTTAGATTTTAGTAGGGCCTCCCCAGGTGTAATAGTTAGGGGTTTCTTTGCTTTATTCGCCTTGTGTGTTTCTGCATGCCTATGTGTTATGTGTTTATCCGCTTTCTTAGGGTCTTGCATCTAGATATCATGCTTATATGTTATGTGCTATACGTGATTTATGTGTTTACATGCTTTTATTAGGTCTTACATGATTTATTTGATTGTAACCGATGTGTGACGCTACCACACTAGTCCAATGCTAGTTGTGGCCCTTTTGTTCCGATTTTTCACTAGTCCAATGCTAGTAGGAATTCATAGACATGGGCTAGTCCAACGCTAGACCCTTAGGAGCCCCTTGAGCGCTAAATCATATTTGTGTGACTACATTACATTCTCATGCATTATTTTTCACCTTTTAGGGTTCTTACCATGTTGCATGATACTTTCTTATATAAGTACATCCTTTATCCCATATTCCCTTCTATTTATATCCCTTCCCCCATATTTTCTATTATATGTATATTCCTTACCCCTTTGTATGGAAACATGACATTAGACTTGCATTTTATATAAGCATTAGAACTAGGTTAGTTCATTTGCTTGATTAGATTAGGGAATAACCCCTTGGATATGGGATATGGACGAGTTTGGCTTCCCTAGCCTTAGTACGCTCGTATTCCCTCTATTAAAGGGAACATTGAGTCACGAACATTAGTCCCCCGCACCCGACATGATGCATTCCTCTAAAACATGTATATTTGTATAATTATTTTATTCTTTTTTCTTTTCTTAGAGTCTCATATTTTTGCATTATTCGTGACCTCTCCAAAGAGTCATTATTGGGCATTACAATTAATGTGATTGGCACCATTCAAGCTTTGAAGAGAAATTTTGCCCCCGATACCCTCCTAAGTCTAGGGTTTGCATTCATATAGTACATTCCAAATATGATAAATTCTTTGGTTAAAACAAGAAAATCTTTGACTAAATCACGCAACTAGCCTTGGCTAGGTCGAAGGGGTGTCTTGGATTTCATCCTTGCCTTCCCCTTCGTCAAATGTGACTCCCGAACCTTTTTTTTTATTTACGTAGACTAGGAGTCGTTTAAAAGGGGTTTTTTCCACTTTTTCCTTTGAAAACTCATTTTAGGTGACTTGGTACACCTTAACTCTATACCAAGTGGCGACTCCATTTTTCATTCAATAAACCCTTTTTAAACTATATTTTGGGTCAAATCGTCGCATTTTTATGTCCCATTTAGACCCATATTTTTCATTTTCTTTTTCAAATAAAAAATTCACTTTTTGAAACCATTTATTTATTTTTCTTCTTTCAAAAAATGGGGCGCGACAGCTGGCGACTCCACTGGGGACTTAGAGAGTCCGAGCATTTGATTTAGTCGATTATTTTCTTCTTTTAACCTTCTTATATATTACATTTGGATGCTTAGGATTGCATTTTTTTAGGATTTTTGCATTTCGCGTATCAACTCACTCCCTCACACATTTGCGTACAATTGATTTGATGGATGAATGGTTTATTTATGTAATCTCGCGCCTTGCATTGCATTTGGGTGGGGGGAATTTTACCCTAGAGCCTCGCGTTGATTCTCGATCCCTCCCCTTCAAACGAAGCACTTCATACGTGCATGTATAGTTTTATACCCTATTTTTTTTCTTTCTTTTTCGTGGGCGCCATCCCACACCTCCTTGTAGGATTAGGATCGATTGCCTTGGGTAGGCGGATGGTGTGCTCTGCGCCCATAGCACTACCTAAGGGATCACTCGAGCCACCGACCGAAGGCCCTGGGAGTGATGACCCTTCGCCTTTAGGTCTGAAGGCTTGGGAGCCGAACCCATCGAGTCTAGATGCATTAGTGAGCCAATACCTCGTGCATCCATTATAGTTTGCCTAGGGTAGAGTCTGCTTTATCCTATTAGGGACACTATTCACGAGGGGAGGGATCCAACCCCTCTTTTCCTTTTATTGCTTTATCTCTTTATTTGCTTTGCTACAAAGGTGTTATGTGCATTTATCTGGTTGAACTAACTTTTCTTATTTTTGTCTCCATTGCATTCATAAGCCCTAGAAAATAAAGAGTCCTGGTATGGTACTCTCTAGAAGCCTACCCTATTTGATATGACACTTTTAAATTCAATGCTTCGCATTGGCAGCATGAATACATTTCATTTTAGACTAACCCCGGCATACAAAAGGGGTTCCTTTAGGACACGTTTCATTCGTGTATTGCATGTTTATTGGCTTTGATAAACTGGCATCATGCATACACCCTAGAAAGGGAATGCCATTTAGGGGATCCCATGTTAGGAATAAACCACCTCGTGTCTCGGATACTTAATCCAAGGAGACTTGCACGTTTATATTTTGTACCATCCGAAGGGGTAGTGCACGAGGTAAGGTAGGATCCGATCATTTTCAAGAGCGTTCTTTGGAATATAGGCGTCTAATAATCACTTTTTGGCCATTTTATCAAAATTGGTAAAAATCCCTTGCTTAAAGGACATTAATTTGAAGAAATTCACAAGTAATTCCTCACAATTGAGATGATAAATAAATTGAGACCAAAATTTGATTTTAGAAGGCTCATAGACTAATGCATCGCAATAATTTTTTGAAACTACCAGTAGATAGATTGATTTTCAAATAAGCTGTCAATTCAATTCCCTCCATTGGCCCATTTTATTCATTAATTTCATCCAATTCATTTTATCAATTTGTTCATTTTTAGGGCAGTATAGTCGATTTAGAAAGCATTTGACTAGTTTACCAATTCTTAAGGCAATCTAGTCGATTTTGAATAGATCACCAATTTCATTCAATTCATTTGATTGGTTTACCCATTTTTAGGGCAATCTTATTGATTTTGAATAAATCATCAATTTTGGCCGATCCATTTGACCAGTTTACCTATTTTTAGAACAATTCGGTCGATTTTGAATAAATCCTCATTTCACTCGATCTGTTTGATCAATTGATTTCATTCAATTCATTTGATTAGTTTAATTCATTTTTAGGGTTATCCATTCAATTTTCAATAAATAATCAAATTTCATTCCATGAATTTGACCATTTTTACCCCTTTTGGCACATCATGCGTCGATCAAAGCAAGCAATCCATTCGGACTTTGTCCTCATTTTTTAGGACAAATGTCTCTTCTCATTCCAATTGGTCAAATTTTTCAAATCATTTTCCACTCAATCAATTGATCGGATACATCAGGTATTGTATAGTGCCTATCCTAGAGGATTGCATTTTCATGCTAGGCCTACCCTTGGCATAAAAAGGGCTCCCCCGTAGGACATGCATACCGATTTTATAGTCTTGCTTACTAACTCAGGGTTTTTTTTTTCTTTTGTTTTCCCCCTCCCCCCTGCACTCATAAAAAATATTTTAATAAGGTGAAAATATTTTTCTATATCTGATAACAATTTTGATCTAATAAAGTTTGAAAATTACAAGTATTACTTGATTCTTGGGCGGACCCTGCAATAAAAACATGAAGGATCTATTTGGAAGCGCTAGGCTAAAGCCTCTAAGAGTCTTCATCATTACTTTTCAAAGAAAAGAAAAATTCTGTTCCGAAAAGGAGGCAAACAAGTGTATATATGTGGAGCTCTTTAGAAGTTTTTCTCTTTTCATTTGTATTATAATTGAACGAGAAATTTTGTTTTAAACTTTTTCAGCAATAAAGTTTTAGACAATTATTGTTTTGTATATAATCATGTACGTTTCATTCTTTTGCTCATCGGAGATTTTATGATGAATTTTGAGAAATAAAGCTAAATTGAGATTTCCTCAACCTCCAGCCTGAAATTTCACGAGTGTATGCTTTCTAAAATCCTTACGTACACTCAATTGGTGATCCGAGCTATACAATAAGGGTGGTTAGAGTTTAAAAGAAAAAGAAGGTGAGCGGTCACTCAAAAGGCCCAATGAGATACCTTTTCTCCTTCACAAAAGCACCAAAATAAAATCAGTCACATTGATTGATAAATTACAAATTGGGGTAATCTTTGCTTGAAAATTGTCCATTGTGTCTAATCATATTCAATTCACATCTAAGTGAAAGCAAAAATGTGCATTATCCTTGTTTATTTTGGAAATTTGAAATGATACTTCGAGCGTTTGTTTCTCTACCCATACAGATTTTATCATTTGCTCTCCCATTTGAGCTTTTGAAAGAATAATTTCGTTTCAAATAAGAGCCTTAATGATCACTACCCTACATTGGAAAATTTTTAAATATCAAAAGGAAGTGGATTTTCAATGAGCAATTCGTTACTTTGGTTGTCATGAAGCATAAGAATGATGTTTTGACCATCGTTTCTCCAACCTAAATACTGTTTTACCCCTTGCATCCTCATTTGAGCTAAAATCGGTGGTTCTTTTCAAAGCACCTATGATCGCACCCCACATTGGGGAAGGAGATTGGAGAATTTTCCTAAAAAAGGAGAAAAAGCAAAATGCTAAAATTAAAAGAAAGAGAGAACCCCGAATGGGAAAATTTGATCCTACCTGGGCTTCAATTTAAAAAAAAAAAGAGAAGAAAGAGAAAAGAAAAGGAAGAGTTTTGTCCGGCGGATCACCTATGCTTCACAGATATGGATGAACAAGAGTCTTCCTCAATCAATTAATTCAGATACATGTGAGAAATTTTGCGATAATGAAAGTTTCTTTTCAGAGTTAATGTAAGGAACGGATTGAAAGTCGGGCCCTCTTCTTTTCCAATCAAACATTCTATCCCTAGTTATCCCTTTTGAGCCTTCAGAATAAAATATTTCATTTGGCAACCCCTGAGAATCGCAAACCCCACACTGGGGCAGGTTTGAGTTGAAAAAGAAAGAAAAGTCCCAAGAGTTGAAAAAACAAGAAAAGAGAACCTCGATTGAACTAAAGTTGGGGCAAATTTTTGGAAAAGTTCAAAAAAATGGCAGAACGTCAAAAACAAAAAGAAGAACAAAATGAAAAAGAAAAGAGCATCAATTGAGAATAAACTGAGGCGAGTTCCGATTTAATCCTAAAGAGAGAGTTGATATAATAATGCGATCTCAGATCATTTGAACCACTTTTAAGAAATCTGCTTTCAAGCCTTAACCTTTCTAAACACCCCACCTGACCCCATTACAAAAGCCGGAAGCCCTGACTTCTGTTCTTTGCAATATCTCTGTCAAGAAATTTTCTAATTGGCAAGTGATGCTCATATACTGATGCCGAGAAATTTTTTAGATGTATTTCTGAATTGATTAGATGAGATTGACACTGCTCATCATGTGAAAATCCGTAAGGGCACATTTGAAAAGAGAAGAAAAGGCAAGCAAAATGAATGCAAAGAAAAATGCAAAAAGATTCGACGCTGAAGTCCCTGGTCAATGATGAGAAAATGCAAACAAAGTTTGAGATCTTTGAGTTCAAAATAGGGGCAATTTTGGAAAAAATACGATCTTCGGTGCAATGTCCTCGAAAGTTTTATTCTTTAACTATCGTTTTCAAGCCACATTATAAGCTTATAAAGTCCATCGCTGACTTATCCTTCATGGCAACCCAAAGTGAGAATTATACTTCTGAGGAATCCATCAATCATCTGTGATCTTAAGGCTATAACCTGTTTTCACATGTTTTAGCTATCGTTTCTACCCATATGTTGCAAGCTTACAGCTTATATGTTGACTAGATTTTCTTAAAAAATGAGGGTGATAAACTCTTTGCTTTCACTAAGATGTGGTACTGAATAAGTTACATACCATTGGGGCATAAGAATAAGACAAATCTTGACCTCCCTTTTCCTTTAGCTACTTCCAAATCAGAAATAACGCCCACTTGATTGGTTCTGAAAGATGAGCCAACCAGAAGTGGTGACCCATTACCCTAAGCACCGATGCTAAAAGTGAGGAAGAAATCTTCTTGAATTTGGTGTTACTCTAAGGGATTCATCTTGAAATTTCTGTATGAGTTCAAACTCGACGTTTAAGTTTCTTCACATTTGTATATATTTTTTCTAAATTTTAGAAAGTGCGGTTTCTCTTTGTTCAAATAAATGGGGAATCATCTGAACAAATTTTTACCATTAAGGGAGCCCACACTGGGGCAAATTTTTGTAACACATTTGAGGACTTTGCCCAAGAGTCAAGTAATACACTTTTAATTTCAATAACACTGTTTTTTCATGAGGAATAGTTGCATGTTGTACTTTGATAAGCCCCCTGCGCAGGCGTTTACAACTGAAAATTGATAAAGAAGCGCGAGAGTGCTACTTATGAACTTAACCCCTGGCATAAAGAAGTGTCACAAGATTCCCAAGATCTTCAAAATATGAGTATGGAGGAGATTAGGTGGGCTAAAGCAGCAAATTGACTTGTTGACAAGGTCGAAGATGATGTGAGATTGATGATGGATCGCTGATGTTTAACGCCAAAAGAAGGCTTGTCTTGACAACACAGCTTATGAAAAAATTGCGTCGCCTTCCACCAGCAGCAATATTGTCTGTGAATGCTAATTTAGAATATGGGAGTGTGGGTTGCTCAGATTAGCATTAGAGGATAACATCAGGAAGCATTAAGGATCAACTTCTGTTGAAAGTCATGGATGATCTCACAGCAAGAGCAAGAAAGCTTGGAGATAAGTTTTGCGATTGGACAAGAGAGTATCAGTTTTGGACTTGGTAATGGAATGTCAAAATCTAGAAAAGTTTTCAGTGATCAATCATTTTGCTAAATTCCATGATCAAAGGAAGGTTCAGGATTCATCCCAATGACCCAAATAAAGGTAGGCTTGGGTATTCATCCAACTGATCAAATCAAAAGAGCATTTGGATCTGTTCATCCCTAGAAAAGTGTGATGAAACAACGAACAGTTAACCATCTTGATTCCAGACAGAGAGGTTTATCTCAATGGAATGTCAGAAGGAAGTCTCAAAGTGGCTTGATGTCAAAACAGCTTGCCGAACAAAAATGGACATCACGGATGATAAGATTTGGAAAGGTCACATGAAGACTCATGTTTACACGATTTTCGAAGGAAAGTTTCAAGTGAAAATGACAACACACCACACTGGGGCAAAAATTTTTTGTAACCCATTTAAGGAGTGCAGGAATCCATGGCTTGAAATCGATGAAGAAGCATAAGTCAGAATCTTGCGAATCGAGGCCTTAAGGAGGAGCAACCATGCCGTAACGCAAATCAAATGATCGGCTGCACAATAATTGGTAGACACTGGGGCAAATTATTTTTGGAAAGATTCTCAAAAAAATCAAAAAGATTCTCAAAAAATCAAAAAAAGAAAAAGAAATCAAAAAATCAAAAATCAAATCCAGTTTTATCACGGCAGGCTCGGGTTTAATCCCACTGACTGATGGTCAAGGCTTTTTCTTTACACTGCCACTAGCCTCGGGTCAGTCCCGATTTTAAATTTCATGTTGGGGTCAGTCCCCTCGGATCAGTCCCGATTTTAAGTTTTCTGTTCAGGTCAGTCCCATGATTTTAAGTTTTATTCGGGTCAGTCTCATGATTTTAAATTTTGTTCGGGTCAGTCCCATGATTTTAAGTTTTATTCGGGTCAGTCCCATGATTTTAAGTTTTGTTCGGGTCAGTCCCATGATTTTAAATTTTGTTCGGATTAGTCCCATGATTTAAATTTTGTTTGGGTCAGTCCCATTTTAAATTTCTGGTTCGGGCCAGTCCCACATTTTAAATTTCTTGTCTGGGTCAGTCCCATTTTAAAATTTTGTCAAAGGGGTCAGTCCCTGTCGCGCCCCATTTTTTGGAAAAATAAAATGATAGTTTTTGTGATTTTATTGGTTTGGAAAAAGTGAATTTTTTGATAAAAATAAAAATGGGTCTAATGGGACTTTTGAAAATGCGACGATTTGACCCAAGAAAAATAGTTCAAAAAGGGTTTTTTATATGAAAAATGGAGTCGCCACTTGGTATAGAGTTAGGGTGTACCAAGTCACCCAAAAAGTGAATTTTTTAAGGAAAAAAGTAAGAAACCCTTTTGAACGACTCCTAGTCCACGCAAACAAAGAAAAAGGTTCGGGAGTCACATTTGACGAAGGGGAAGGCAAGGATAAAAATCCAAGGCACCCCTTCGACCTAGCCAAGGCTAGTTGCGTGATTTAACCCTTATTTTCCTAATTTTTTCTACCCAAAGTATGTATTTGCAATTTGGACAAAGACTAATGAATGAGAAATGCAATCCTAAATCTAAGAAATGTCTCTTATGAGGCTCGTGGTCCCATTCACATGAATTGTGAAGGTCAATAAGAAGGACCTCATAGAAAATCGTGAATGATGCAAATGAGGACTCAAATAAGAGTGTAAGTGTGCAAAGTGTAGAGAAGGGCATGTGTGCAATTTGAAAGTGTTTGTATGCAAATGAATGAAAATATAAATGCTCGTGTGCAAGTGAACAAAAATAGTAAGTATATATAAGTAAAAAGATAGGTGCAATGTGTGAGGTGAAAAATAAAGAAGTGAATAGGTGTGTGAATATGGTATATGGATTAAAAAATTTAATGAGAAAATGAAAATGTATGAACTTAGAGGAATGCATCAAGTCGGGTACGGGGGTTGACTTCTAACTTTTCGACTTCGATTTTCCCTTGGATTAGAAGGCGAAACTAGCGTGCTAAGGCTATCGAGTAGCCACACTCGCTCGTTTCCCTTATCGGAGGGGGATTTTCACGCAAATGAACCCTAACTAGCATGAGATGCAAGTCCTAAAGTGAAGGGGAAGGGGTTTGAGGAACATGCCAAATGATAAACTAAGGAAAAATGCGTGATATGTGATGATCATGCATTTAATGAAAAAAAAAGGGAAAAAAGAACCTATTGGGTCTAGCATTGGACTAGCCCTTTCTATGACATTCTACTATCATTAGATTAGTAAAAAAATGAACCACAACTAGCGTTGGACTAGTGTGGTGACGTACATTCATCCATTCCATTCATCTATACTACAAAAAGCGAGTAGACATGCAAATCACTTAAATCATGTAGCACTCATCATGCTCGACTAAATGCAAGATCCTAATAAAGCATTTAACATATAACACATAGGCATGCAACCATTACATTTGCTAACTAAAACAAAGGGGAAAGGGAAAATGGACCAAATTACTTGCTACGCCCTATCTATTACAAGCCAAGAGGTGTACACATACCCCATTAATAAAAATCAAAAGTAAATGAAATAAATGAAAGGAAATAAGGAGAGGCTAGGAAAGCAAGTAGACATGCAAATTTCACTTAGCACGTTGAATCACATAGGAGAAACAAAAAGGATAAAAGAAAGTTATACCTCCCCTTGGAATGGTGCCCAAAAAGGAAAGGAAAAACAGCTTCAAAACAATAAAAAGATCAAGGTACCACTTTAAATGGGAATTAAGCATGAAATGAGTATTAAACATGGAATAAACCGTGCATGTGTAGGCAAACTCGGTCCCAGATAAAAGGTTTCAAAAGTCTAAAATGGAGTACTAAGTTGAATGGCTTAAGGTGGAATCCATCTTAATCAAATGCAAAGATCACAAAAAGAAGAATGGAAAATTATTTATTAGAATTAAAAAACAAAACTAGCTAAGAAAAACTAAATCAAACGAAAACAAGACTATAAATTCCTCCAAATTATTAAGCCTTCATGATTTTATCCTAAAATCGATTGAAAGTTGTCCACAATTCACGTGAAAACATATCAAGGCAAATTATCATGCACAAGGAATCCAATTGCAAACATCAATCAATCATGTGAGTCCAATTAGAACATTTAAGCACTTCGAAAGTCCCCAAAAATAATAAGAGGCCAAATAACGGTTAAAGTTGCAATCAATTTAGGACTTAATTGCAAGAGATTGAAACATGACTGGGCCATAGTAGGACAGAGGGGGACTTGAGGGGGTTAAGAAGCAATTTTGAAGAATTATTATACATGCAGCAACGTAAGAAACGAAATTTTCTGCAAACTACAAGAAACTGCTGCGTTCCTCAAGCTTTCGGCAAGTTCCAGCAAACAAACTCCATCCATTTTATCATGTAAACAAGTTCATCAACCCAGAAATTATTGACCCAATTCACAACATGAAATTTTGAGTGCAAGATTAAGATGGCAAAACTGGTTTTGATCAGCAACAAAAGAAGAAAGGAAAGCTGCGGCAAGATACATTTCCAAACCAAGCAAAACTGCTGCATTTTTATTTGTTCATAACCAGATTTTGAACGCGACAACTTGGTTATTTATTTTCCCAGCAAAGCATTTGAATGTGGTTCATGTAAACCCAACATTTCTTATCCTCTTGATAGATTAACAAGCAAATTGAATAGCCGCAACTTTGATTGTGGGCTATTGAAGAGCAGAAAGACAGCAAAGACTCACAAATGAATGCAACAGCTTTTGCTACTTCAGCCTGGATATGTTTGTGCGTGAGAAATTGAACAAACTCCCCTAATTTGACAACCCCAACCGACATGTAACGACTTCAGCTCATGCCCCAAAATGCAGTTACTTCTTTCCAGCAGATTCACAAGTTCAAACAACTATAAGAATAAAATGCAGCTGGGATGCTAGGGAAGGGACTTGCGGTGAGTATGCACAAACGAGGGAATAAGAGGAAAAGAAAATCTGCAATTTCAACCATGTTTTCCTGCGATTATGGTGTTCATTCGAATGCAATCTTTCCATCAGAACCCAACTAATATCTTAACCCACATCAAAGTCTTGATCCCAAACGGCTAATCCCACAGAACTTGATATCCAAACAAATCGAAAAAGCAAAGAAAACTTAGAATGGGGACACGGGATTCTAAAAAGAATTCTGCTATTACTGCCATAAACAAATCATCATTTTTTATCCAAACAAACACAAACATAACCCATCTAATTGTGACAGAACGTGCACTGAGCATTCAAAATAAGAAAATCAGTAACAAATGGCAAACAACAACATCAGCAAATATGCTACAAACCATGAAAGAACGACATTCTTCCGATTGCCTTCTACCCAAATCCAAAAATTACAAATACAAACATGGCAAGGTTACAACGATAACATTAACAGATTTTAAACGGGAAAGTAGACATGAATATACCTAAACAGCTTGGAAAGATCCCAGTGAATAGCTTGTTGCAAAAGCCGGTGCCTTTCAACAATGATGGAAGCCGATCATGGAGATGTTGAGTTTCTCCTTCACTCGCTGTCTCCCAGATCCTTTTCATCCGCCGTGCTTTCCTTCAACCGTCCACTCCTCTTCCTTTTGAAACCTTTTCCCAGTTTTCCCTTTTGGTATCTTAACTCTCTTAGCTTTCAGCCGTCCTCAACCGCTCTACCGTAGCCTTTTTGCTCTCCTAAAACTTTCCCCAGCCGTCCCTAATTTCTCCCTTCTCTCTGTCGGCTGTCGCTAAAATCACTCCCCCCTTTTTAATCCTAGCCGCTGCTCTAGACACTCTCTTATTCTCCCCCAATCTTCAGTCTTCTTCACACCTCGTTCATAGCTCTCTGTATCTTTTCTTTTTTATCTCCATTCAGGCTTTCTCTCATTTTTCTTATGCAGCTGTCCTTTCTTGCTTGTTTCCGTCACTCTCTCCGTAAAAATCCCCGTTGCGGCTGATCCTTTCTCTTGTTTTATATGGTGAATCAACCCTAAAACCTGATTGTACTTTCTTCAGTAATTGCACTCCCAGGAGCCGTCCCAATCCTCTTTGTAAGCTGCGCAAGTCCGCAGCTTTCATGCTGCGGCAAAATTTTTTTTTCTTTTTCTTTACTTAAATGAAATTGACAAGATATAAATAATAGAAATAACAATAAAATGCAATCAAAAACACAAATGCTTGTAACCTGAAATATTAATATTTTTTGGAATTTTTCTTTTCTTTGAAAATAATTAAAATGTATCAAAAAGTAAATAATGCCTATTACACTAAAAGCTTCTCTTTTTTTTTTTTAATTTTCAAACTTTTCATTTTTTTCTTTTTTCAAAAATAGGCCAATATGCATTAAACCATTTTTCCCTTTTCTTTTCCCCCCCTTTTTTCATTTTTCACTTTTCCTCTTTTTTCTTTTTTCTCTAAAAATTCTACGCTAAACTTACAAAATAAAAACTACAAAAACAACTAAAAACTAAAAAGGGAATAAAACTAAAATAAAATAAAACCTAAAAGGGCTAGACAAACAAATAATGAACTAAAACGCAAATCATCTAAACACAAAGCATTAATTCAAAATTTGGTGTCTACAGTTTGCCCTCTTTGTCTGAGTTTTGAAAAAACTTGAGACAAAGAAGTAGACACCAAATACCTACCTGCTTTATTTGGTGGCGAACGTCATGAACGGTGGACGTTTTTAGAAATGGGGACTGACCCCTCTTGACAAAACTTAAAGTGTAATTGATTTAGATCAGGAAATTAAAAGCGGGACTGGCCCGAACAAAAATTAAAGATGGGACTGGCCCGAACAGGAATTAAACGGGACTGACCCGAACGGAAATTTAAACGGGATTGACCCGAACAGAAATTTAAAACGGGACTGACCCGAACAGAAATTAAACGGGACTGACCCGAACAGAAATTTAAATGGGACTGACCCGAACTAGAATTAAAACGGGACTGACCCGAACAAAAATTAAAACGGGACTGACCCGAACAGACATTTAAACGGGACTGACCCGAACAGGAATTTAAACGGGACTGACCCGAACAGAATTTTAAACGGGACTGACCCGAACAGGAATTTTAAACGGGACTGACCCGAACAGAAATTTAAACGGGACTGACCCGAACAGGAATTTTAAACGGAACTGACCCAAACAGGAATTTTAAACGGGACTGACCCGAACAGGAATTTAAACGGGACTGACCCGAACAAGATTTTAAACGGGACTGACCCGAACAGAATTTTTAAACGGGACTGACCCGAACTGGAATTTTAAACGGGACTGACCCGAACAGAAATTAAATGGGACTGACCCGAACCAGAATTAAAACGGGACTGACCCGAACCAGAATTAAAACGGGACTGACCCGAACAGAAATTAAATGGGACTGACCCGAACCAGAATTAAAACGGGACTGACCCGAACCAGAATTAAAACGGGACTGACCCGAACAAAAATTAAAACGGGACAGACCCGAACAGACATTTAAACGGGACTGACCTGAACAGGAATTTAAACGGGACTGACCCGAACAGAATTTTAAACGGGACTGACCCGAACAGGAATTTTAAACGGGACTGACCCGAACAGGAATTGAAACGGGACTGACCCGAACAGAATTTTTAAACGGAACTGACCCAAACAGGAATTTTAAACGGGATTGACCCGAACAGGAATTTAAACGGGACTGACCCGAACAGGAATTTAAACGGGACTGACCCGAACTGGAATTTTAAACGGGACTGACCCGAACAGGAATTTAAACGGGACTGACCCGAACAGGAATTTAAAACGGGACTGACCCGAACAGAAATTTAAACAGGACTGACCCGAACAGGAATTTAAACGGGACTGACCCGAACAGGAATTTAAAACGGGACTGACCCGAACAGAAATTAAACGGGACTGACCCGAACAGAAATTAAACGGGACTGGCCCGAACAGAAATTTAAACGGGACTGACCCGAACAGGAATTTAAACGGGACTGACCCGAACAGAATTTTTAAACGGGATTGACCCAAACTGGAATTTAAACGGGACTGACCCGAATAGAAATTTAAACGGGACTGACCCGAACAGGAATTTAAACGGGACTGAACCGAACAGAAATTAAACGGGACTGACCCGAACAGAAATTAAACGGGACTGACCCGAACAGAAATTTAAACGGGACTGACCCGAACAGGATTTTAAACGGGACTGACCCGAACAGAATTTTTAAACGGGACTGACCCGAACTGGAATTTTAAACGGGACTGACCCGAACAGAAATTAAATGGGACTGACCCGAACAGAAATTTAAATGGGACTGACCCGAACCAGAATTAAAACGGGACTGACCCGAACAAAAATTAAAACGGGACTGACCCGAACAGACATTTAAACGGGACTGACCCGAACAGGAATTTAAACGGGACTGACCCGAACAGAATTTTAAACGGGACTGACCCGAACTGGAATTTTAAACGGGACTGACCCGAACAGGAATTTAAACGGGACTGACCCGAACAGAATTTTTAAACGGAACTGACCCAAACAGGAATTTTAAACGGGACTGACCCGAACAGGAATTTAAACGGGACTGACCCGAACAAGATTTTAAACGGGACTGACCCGAACAGAATTTTTAAACGGGACTGACCCGAACTGGAATTTTTAAACGGGACTGACCCGAACAGAAATTAAATGGGACTGACCCGAACCAGAATTAAAACGGGACTGACCCGAACCAGAATTAAAACGGGACTGACCCGAACAAAAATTAAAACGGGACAGACCCGAACAGACATTTAAACGGGACTGACCCGAACAGGAATTTAAACGGGACTGACCCGAACAGAATTTTAAACGGGACTGACCCGAACAGGAATTTTAAACGGGACTGACCCGAACAGGAATTGAAACGGGACTGACCCGAACAGAATTTTTAAACGGAACTGACCCAAACAGGAATTTTAAACGGGATTGACCCGAACAGGAATTTAAACGGGACTGACCCGAACAGGAATTTAAACGGGACTGACCCGAACTGGAATTTTAAACGGGACTGACCCGAACAGGAATTTAAACGGGACTGACCCGAACAGGAATTTAAAACGGGACTGACCCGAACAGAAATTTAAACAGGACTGACCCGAACAGGAATTTAAACGGGACTGACCCGAACAGGAATTTAAAACGGGACTGACCCGAACAGAAATTAAACGGGACTGACCCGAACAGAAATTAAACGGGACTGGCCCGAACAGAAATTTAAACGGGACTGACCCGAACAGGAATTTAAACGGGACTGACCCGAACAGAATTTTTAAACGGGATTGACCCAAACTGGAATTTAAACGGGACTGACCCGAATAGAAATTTAAACGGGACTGACCCGAACAGGAATTTAAACGGGACTGAACCGAACAGAAATTAAACGGGACTGACCCGAACAGAAATTTAAACGGGACTGACCCGAACAGGATTTTAAACGGGACTGACCCGAACAGAATTTTTAAACGGGACTGACCCGAACTGGAATTTTAAACGGGACTGACCCGAACAGAAATTAAATGGGACTGACCCGAACAGAAATTTAAATGGGACTGACCCGAACCAGAATTAAAACGGGACTGACCCGAACAAAAATTAAAACGGGACTGACCCGAACAGACATTTAAACGGGACTGACCCGAACAGGAATTTAAACGGGACTGACCCGAACAGAATTTTAAACGGGACTGACCCGAACTGGAATTTTAAACGGGACTGACCCGAACAGGAATTTAAACGGGACTGACCCGAACAGAATTTTTAAACGGAACTGACCCAAACAGGAATTTAAACGGGACTGACCCGAACAGGAATTTAAACGGGACTGACCCGAACTGGAATTTTAAACGGGAAACGGGACTGACCCGAACAGGAATTTAAACGGGACTGACCCGAACAGAAATTTAAACGGGACTGACCCGAACAGAAATTTAAACGGGACTGACCCGAACAGGAATTTAAACGGGACTGACCCGAACAGAATTTTTAAACGGGACTGACCCGAACAGGAATTTAAACGGGACTGACCCGAACAGGATTTTAAACGGGACTGACCCGAACAGGAATTTAAAACGGGACTGACCCGAACAGAAATTTAAACGGGACTGACCCGAACAGAAATTTAAACGGGACTGACCCGAACAGGAATTTAAACGGGACTGACCCGAACAGGAATTTAAACGGGACTGACCCGAACAGAATTTTTAAACGGGATTGACCCGAACTGGAATTTAAACGGGACTGACCCGAATAGAAATTTAAACGGGACTGACCCGAACAGGATTTTAAACGGGACTGACCCGAACAGGAATTTAAACGGGACTGACCCGAACAGGAATTAAACGGGACTGACCCGAACAGGAATTAAACGGGACTGGCCCGAACAGAAATTTAAACGGGACTGACCCGAACTGGAATTTAAACGGGACTGACCCGAATAGAAATTTAAACGGGACTGACCCGAACTGGATTTTAAACGGGACTGACCCGAACAGGAATTTAAACGGGACTGACCCGAACAGAAATTAAACGGGACTGACCCGAACAGAAATTAAACGGGACTGGCCCGAACAGAAATTTAAACGGGACTGACCCGAACAGGATTTTAAACGGGACTGACCCGAACAGGAATTTAAACGGGACTGACCCGAACAGAAATTAAACGGGACTGGCCCGAACAGAAATTAAACGGGACTGACCCGAACAGAAATTTAAACGGGACTGGCCCGAACAGAAATTAAACGGGACTGACCCGAACAGAAATTTAAACGGGACTGACCCGAACAGAAATTTAAACGGGACTGACCCGAACAGGAATTTAAACGGGACTGACCCGAACAGGAATTTAAACGGGACTGACCCGAACAGAATTTTTAAACGGGATTGACCCGAACTGGAATTTAAACGGGACTGACCCGAATAGAAATTTAAACGGGACTGACCCGAACAGGATTTTAAACGGGACTGACCCGAACAGGAATTTAAACGGGACTGACCCGAACAGAAATTAAACGGGACTGACCCGAACAGAAATTAAACGGGACTGGCCCGAACAGAAATTTAAACGGGACTGACCCGAACAGGATTTTAAACGGGACTGACCCGAACAGGAATTTAAACGGGACTGACCCGAACAGAAATTAAACGGGACTGGCCCGAACAAAAATTAAACGGGACTGACCCGAACAGAATTTAAACGGGACTGACCCGAAAATGCTTTTGATCATGGGACTGACCCGAAAATGCTTTTGATCATGGGACTGACCCGAATAAGCTTTTGATCATGGGACTGACCCGGATAAACTCTTGATCGTGGGACTGACCCGAAAATACTTTTGATCATGGGACTGACCCGAAAATGCTTTTGATCGTGGGACTGACCCGAATAACCTTTTGTGTGACGCCCCACATCTCCTTAAGGCGGACCAAAGGGTATCCGCGGACGCCTGCCCAACTCTCGCCAGGACTCAAGCAATTCCATTCAATTTAAAACCGAATTAAGCACTTCGATGAGAGCAACATGAATAAAATAATGCGGAAGCGTTCAAGTTTAATAAGTCACTTAATGTATAACCAGTACATCGGGTAATCATGAAACGACTTCAATTCAAAGTACACATCAGGGCCCAAACTTTTCAAGTTTACAATTTCCAAAAGTATAACCCAAACCAAGGCCTAGTCAAAATATATAACAGGAGTCTTAACAAAATTACAACGGATGGTTTCTCCATAATTCTCCAAGAGTCGGTCCTGTTAAGGAAAATAAAACTATAGGGTGAGCTAAACGCTCGTGAGGCCAAGAACACACGTGCAAGCACTTAGTCAAATAACAATCCCAGATTTAATAAATAAAGCCATGTCTTTTCAATAATCAATCAATCAAACAGGAAAAAGTAATCAGAAACAATTCAAGGATATAGTAGCTCTCAGGAGCTAAGTTCCACTCGATCTGTCGATGTCATTCGTATACTTTCCCGCATTGACCCTCCTGTCAACCGGGTCGGTATTTCCATTTCCGTAGATCACCACTTTCTTCCCTCCGTCCACCGTACACCCCAAGGGCCCACAATGACCATAATTGGGCGATACTCAACGAGTATGCCAAGTAAGACCTCTTATTAGGTCGAGTTTATGTGTATCTCATGGCTCGTCCAAATCCCCGACCAAGCCCATTGCTGGCTCGAGTCTAAGGACGGCCTATGAGTTTGGGCGTCCCCCATTCATTTGGTAGTCGAGGAGATTCACTCCAACGACACAAGCATTCATGACATGACATTGCATTTCATTCATTCATTCAATACATTTCATTCATTCATTCATTCATTCATTTGAAATTAGAACGAGTGCGATAAAGTACGCACCCGCCCTTATTTTTAAAACTCCCAACAAGTATCACAATAAGCAAGTATCAAATTCATACACTTGACACTCACCGAGCAATTCAATAAGAATTATTTCCCGGAAGTTCAAGTGTCCACGGTGAGATCCTCTTGAAGGTCTCCTTGCGCGCCTGTAAATTTAATAGTGGATAATTACACAATTAACCCACTTATCAAGAAAGATTGTACACTAGTACAATCTAAGAATTATTTTGCAAAAGGAACCTCAATTACACGTAAATCGAGGTTCGACTTGCCTTTTATTAGGTACAATATTATTTGAGTTTTTGATCATGAAAATCGTAAACGAAACGTTTAAGAACATCAAAAGAATAAAGAGTTTTTGAAAAACTCTATTTCTTTGAAATTGGAAAATTTTCCAGTTTTATGATGAATCTTTGAAAAATCATAACTCACTCGGTATAAGTCGAGAATTGGAAAACTTTATACCGTTAGAAACCTCTTAGAGAGTACTATAAGTTCCTAGAAGACACTTTTCCATGAATCGAAGTGGAAAGTGATCAAAAATGAGTTTGAAGACGCAGCTTCAGTTTACAAGGCAGAATTAAGTTGGATTTCGGCCAACTTTGAAAATTCGGCACGATTCGTACGTTGCAAACCGGCCTCTGAAATTTTTAGCTCAATTAGTGTTGCAAGTGAAGTGTATGACAAAACAAGCGGATCAAGAATCGGAGTTTCGAGTACCGAGATACGGTAGCCCGAAGTTGGGGAAATTCAAGACTGGATGAGAATTTTCCAGATTTGAACCTCTAACTTTAGTAATTCAATTGGGTATCGAAACGAACTTGAATCGGCACCAAAATTGGCAGTATTTCAATACTATATGGAAAGTATCTCTCTATTGAATTTCGGGGAAAAAATACCTTCGGCAAGGTAGTTAATGAGCCAACCGAAGTTCAAGAAAATTCCTAAGGCATTCTGCCTTTGACTTTCATTTCCCAAATTTCCAATCGTTTAACCAAGAAAGTTATCCAACCATGGTTCATTTGTGAAATAAGGGTCTAAGATATACCCATGATACCTTTGGTAAGTGTTTAATATCAAAAACATCAACTAACAAGTTCACTCCAAGATTTGGTTCCAAACCAGTCCAACATTAGGGTTTTCCAAAACAGAGCAGACCGCTTGTTTCAGTCACAACTCAGTCAATATAGCTCGAAATCGAGCGTGGCTTACGCCGTTGGAAAATACATTCATAGAGTTAAAATATCACAGAAGAAATCATTCCCAAATTCGGCACCCATCTGGTTCAAATTCGGGCATCAAGTTGCTGCCTGAACACTTCATTCCAGATGAACAGAGTGACAGGACAGCGAACTTAAAACATTTGGTTCGACTTGGTCACAAAGAATCAGAATGTGCATTATATACCAAATTAAAGCTAGGAATGTCTAGTTTCAAACACCACCGACGGCACATGATTTCGACATCCGAGGACAGAGTTATAGCCAAAATACTACTGCTGGTCAGAGACATACGCGAATCAGTTTCCAGATTTGCTGGTTTCGAAAAAAAATTCATTTGCTCCATCAAACCTCAATATTTTCCAATGAAATTTTTCACACATCTAATACATCCTATAAACATCCAATCCAAGCCATTAAACCATTAAAATTTGGCCTGGAAATGGCCGAACATAGCAGGGGCAAAATCGGAAGTTTTAGCCTCTTACACCCAAAGAAGTTTCCACTAATTACCCATCACTAATGCATCATTATAATCACTAAACCAACAATATAATCACCATTAATCATCACATCAGCAACAACAACCCAAGTGTGGGAATTCCAAGAGCCCACAATCACATTTTTACACCATAAACAAGTAACTAAGTGCATGCATGAGCTTAATCTTGTCACATAATCTCCAAAAGATAAGAATCCAAGGGTTGATCATTACCTACTCCTTTGGTTTGCAAGGTCAGAATTTTCGGCCCTCTTGAAGCTCCAAGAAACCGTGAGAGTTCCCTTCCTCCTTAGCTAGATGTAGTCTCCAAGTGGTTTGCTAAGAGATCTCCAAGTTTGGTGTGATTTGGGTGGATTTTGGTGCATGGATTGAAGATGAAAAATGAAGACAATGGAGAGCTCTTCTCCTTCTTGTTGTTCGGCCAAGTGAGGTGAAGAGAGAGAGAGTGCTGATGCAATTGGCTTCCAAAGGAAGATTCTTTGTGTGGTGCAAAATGCACCTCAAAGTCAACTTGAAATAGTGCAATTTAGGGTGCGTTTGGACTCGATTTTCTCGCGCGTTTGGTTCACTAGTGCACTAAACCTCCAAGGCATATATATTCTTGTAAATATTATTCACTCTTAGTTGTCCCGGAATAAGGGTCTAAAGTCCCTCAAATGAAGTCGCGCGTGTGAAAACGCGTACCGTCAATTTTACCGCTATAACGCGAAACTTTCGAAAAATTCTTATAACGATTGCACTACTAACTATCACTTGAATATTTATTCATAAAATTACCTATTTTAGGACCCTAGTACAAGTCTCCAATATTCCAAGCTTATTGGGCTACTATGCGGATAAAATCTCCAAGTACTATTCACTATTTTTACTAAACGCGCTCTAGGAAATTAATTTTCGAAACGAATCATTTTAATAATATAACGAAGTTATATTATCATGCGTTTAGGTCTCATAAGACTAGAAAATATTCTTTGGAAATAAAATCCAATTAAATAATTTATTAAGCCATAAATTAGGCATAAAATAATAGTTTTTACGAGTCCTCACATCCTCCCCCCCTTAAGAAAATTTCGTCCTCGAAATTTACCTTGGTCGATGAACAAGTCTGGATACTTCTCTCTGATTGTCTCTTCAACTTCCCATGTTGCTTCTTCTACTCCATGGTTCTCCCATAAAACTTTCACTAGTGGTATCTGCTTGTTCCTCAATTCCTTCACCTTTCGATCCAGAAGTTTTACCGGTCTCTCCTCATAGGTCAGGGTTTCATCAATCTCAATATTCTCCGGTTGTAAAACATGAGAGGGGTCTGGATGATACTTCTTAAGCATGGACACATGAAACACGTTATGAATACGAGATAAACTCGGTGGTAATTCCAGCTTATAGGCTACATTCCCAACTCGCTGAATAATCTTATAAGGCCCTACAAACCTTGGTTGTAGTTTCTTCCCTTTTCCGGACATCAAACTTGCTTTTAATGGCGTAATCTTGAGAAATACCATATCTCCAACAGTGAACTCCAAATCCTTCCTCCGATTGTCGGCATAACTTTTTTGTCTACTCTGAGCGGTTTGAATTCTTTGCCGTACCAATTTCACCTTTTCATTGGCCTCCTCAATCCAAGATATAGTAGTCGCGTCTAAAATTTTCCGTTCACCTACTTCATCCCAACAAATTGGGGATCTACACTTCCGACCATAAAGTGCCTCATACGGAGCCATTTGAATAGAAGAGTGGAAACTATTGTTATAGGCAAATTCCACTAAAGTCAGGAACTTACTCCAATTCTCTCCAAAATCTAGTACACAAGTCCTCAACATGTCCTCAAGAGTTTGAATTGTTCTTTCAGATTGTCCATCAGTCTGGGGATGATAGGTGGTACTAAAGTTCAACTTAGTCCCCAACACTTCTTGCATCTTTTGCCAAAACCTCGAAACAAATCTTGGATCTCTATCCGACACAATACTCACAGGTATACCATGTAGTCTGATGATCTCATCCAAGTACAATCTGGCCAACTTCTCCAATGGATATTTCATATTAATCGGCAGAAAATGAGCCGATTTAGTCAATCTATCTACTATCACCCAAATGGCATCATGGCCTCTCTGTGTCCTTGGTAAGCCTGATACAAAATCCATGGTAATATTTTCCCATTTCCACTCAGGTATTTCTAGAGGTTGCAAAAGCCCAGATGGTTTCTGATGTTCGGCTTTAACCTGTTGACAAACCAAGCATGTCTGAACAAATTGGACAATTTCCTTCTTCATATTTTTCCACCAATATAGACTCTTCAAGTCTTGGTACATTTTATTCCCTCCTGGATGTACTGTAAACTTTGATCGGTGGGCTTCTTCCAAAATTTCTTTTCTAAGCCCTTCGTCCTTTGGCATAACCACCCGATTTCGAAATCTTAATATTCCATCTGATCCCGAAGTGAAATCGGTCTGGTCTCCCATCTTGACTTTCTCCACCAACTTTCGCATTTCAGGGTCCTTTTCCTGAGATTCCTTAATACGTTCCAATAAAGTGGAGGTTATCACAATGTTCCCCAAAATCACTTTCCTTGGTTCTAATCGGGGATTCCAATAGCTAACTTCTTCCAACAATCGAAATTCCTTAACCATCAATCCAGCCATTTGTACCTGACGGCTCAAAGCATCGGCCACTACATTGGCTTTCCCAGGATGGTACTTAATCGTGCAGTCATAATCTTCCAAAAATTCCATCCATCTACGTTGCCTTAAATTCAGCTCCTTCTGAGAAAATAAGTACTTAAGGCTTTTGTGATCTGTAAAAACCTCAAATGTCACTCCGTATAAATAGTGTCTCCATTTCTTCAAAGCAAAGACCACAGCCGCTAACTCCAAATCATGGGTCGGATAATTTCCTTCATGCGGTTTCAACTTTCTAGAGGCATAAGCTATCACTTTATCATTCTGCATCAAAACACATCCCAAACCTTCCTTAGATGCATCTGTGTAAACCACAAAACTATCATGTCCATTTGGTAGAGCTAGGACAGGCGCTCTAGTCAACCGTCTTTTCAACTCCTGAAAACTTCCTTCACACTTAGAACTCCAAATAAACTTTCCATTTTTCTTGGTCAACTCAGTCATAGGTCCAGCGATTTTCGAAAAATCCTGGATGAATCTCCGGTAATACCCTGCCAATCCTATAAAACTCCGAACTTCCGTTGGGTTTTCCGGTCGTTTCCATTTCGAAACAGCTTCCACTTTAGCTGGATCCACTTTAATCCCATCCTTAGAAATTATATGCCCTAGGAAAGTCACTTCCTTCAGCCAGAATTCACACTTGCTAAACTTAGCATATAACTGATGTTCCCTCAAGATTTGTAAAACAATTCTCAAATGTTTCTCATGATCTTTCACATTCTTAGAATACACCAAAATGTCATCAATGAAAATCACCACAAATTGATCCAAGTAAGGCTTAAAAACCCTATGCATTAAATCCATGAAAGCGGCAGGTGCATTGGTTAACCCAAAAGGCATTACTGCAAACTCGAAGTGCCCATACCTCGAGTTAAAAGCAGTCTTAGGTATATCCTTCTCCAAAATCCTCAATTGATAGTAACCTTGCCTTAGATCCAACTTTGAAAACACTACCGCCCCTTGCAGTTGGTCAAACAGTTCATCAATGTGGGGCAGTGGGTATTTATTCTTAATCGTAACATCATTTAAGCCTCGATAATCTATACATAACCTCAAACTCCCATCCTTCTTCTTTACAAACAAAACTGGGGCTCCCCCACGGGGAATCACTCTCCCGTATAAAACCTCGTTCCAACAAATCCTGTAATTGTAATTTCAACTCCTTCAATTCAGCTGGGGCCATCCTGTATGGTGTCCTTGATATAGGTGCTGTTCCCGGAGCTAAATCAATTTTAAAAGCTATTTCCCGTTCCGGGGGTAGAGACTCCAATTCTTCAGGAAAAACATCAGAAAATTCTTTTACTACCAGTGTGTCCTCCAGATTCACCTTATCGCTAGGGGTATTGTCGCGCCCCACTTTTTGGAAAAAAATAATTGGTTTTGTTTTTGTGAATTTTGTTGATTTGGAAAAAATGAATTTTTTGATTTGAAAAAGAAAATAAAAATAACATGGGTCTAATGGGACTTTGAAAATGCGACGATTTGACCCAAGAAATATAGTTCAAAAAGGGTTTTATATGAAAAAATGGAGTCGCCACTTGGTATAGAGTTAGGGTGTACCAAGTCACCAAAAAAAAATGAATTTTTTGAACAAATAGTAAGAAACCCTTTTTAAACGACTCCTAGTCCACGTAAACCAACGAAAAAGGTTCGGGAGTCACATTTGACGAAGGGGAAGGCAAGGATAAAAATCCAAGGCACCCCTTCGACCTAGCCAAGGCTAGTTGCGTGATTTAAACATTATTTTCCTAATTTTTTTCTACCCAAGGTATGTATTGCAAGTTTGGATATGACTAATGAATGAGAAATGCAATTCTAAATCTAAGAAATGTCTCTCATGAAGCTTTTGGTCCCATTCACATGAATTGTGAAGGCCAATAAGAAAGACCTCATAGAAAATCGTGAATGATGCAAATGAGGACTCAAATAAGAGTGTAAGTGTGCAAAGTGTAGAGAAGGGCATGTGTGTAATTTGAGAGTGTTTGTGTGCAAATGAATGAAAATATAAGTGCTCGTGTGCAAATGAGCAAAAATAGTAAATATATATAAGTAAAAAGATAGGTGCAATGTGTGAAGTGAAAAATAAAGAAGTGAATAGGTGTGTGAATATGGCATATGGATTAAAAAATTTAATGAGGAGAATAATGAAAAAAATGAAAATGTATGAACTTAGAGGAATGCATCAAGTCGGGTACGGGGATGACCTCTAGTTTTATGATTTTAATTTTCCCTCGGATTAGAAGGTAAAACTAGCGTGCTAAGGCTATCGAGTAGCCACACTCGCTCGTTTCCCTTATCAAGAGGGGATTTTCATGCAAATGAACCCTAACTAGCATGAGATGCAAGTCCTAAAGTGAAGGGGAAGGGGTTTGAGGAACATACCAAATGATAAACTAAGGAAAAATGCGTGATATGTGGTGATCATGCACTTAATGAAAAAGGGAAAAAAGAACCTATTGGGTCTAGCATTGGACTAGCCCATTCTATGAATTCCGACTAGCGTTGGACTAGTGGAAACGATAAAAGAAGCCACAACTAGCGTTGGACTAGTGTGGTGACGTACATTCATCCATTCCATTCATCTATACTACAAAAAGCGAGTAGACATGCAAATCACCTAAATCATGTAGCACTTATCATGCTCGACTAGATGCAAGATCCTAATAAAGCATTTAACATATAACACATAGGCATGCAACCATTACATTTGCTAACTAAAGCAAAGGGGAAAGGGAAAATGGACCAGAAAGCTCACCAAGCCCTATCTATTACAAGCCAAGAGGTGTACACATACCCCATAAAGAATAACTTAAATAAAAAGCAAAAGTAAATGAAGTAAATGAAAGGAATTAAAGAAAAACAAGGAAAGCGAAATAGACATGCATACTCACATAACACGTAGGATCACATAGGAGAGACAAAAAAGATAAAAGAAGTTATACCTCCCCCTCGATGGTGATCAAATGAAGTAAAAATGGCTTCAAAACAATAAGAAGATCAAGGTACCACTTTATTTAAGAACAATTAAAAGAAATGCGCAAAACAAAGCTCACTTGATCATAAAGTCCCTAAAGTCATGACTTAAGTGCAATTGAAACAAAGCATGGTAGTTAATTGAAACAAACGAGCAATGAAGTTGCACAAATGAAAATTACCAAGGACCAAATTGATGAAATTATTTAACTGATTGGGTCCTAGTGGAACAAGGAGAGACTTGGGGGGCCAAAATGTAAAATTTGAAAGATTTTCATGCATGCTTTATGCAAAGCTACGAGAGAAACATTCTGCAAGCAAGTTTCGACAATCTGCTGCACTTTTGTTCCAACTTCAAACAATACATTCCGATTTGCTCTTACACTTCAACAAAAGCTTGCTTGATCCAACATCAGATTTCAAACTACACAACACAAAGCATGCACTTGACATCCGAACAAGCAAAATCATAGAAGGAAATCATGTACAGATTGAAAAATTCATGCAAAAGTTTGATCAAGAAGCTTTCTACAACAAGAAAAATCTGTTGCAATTTCAGTTTTGTTATCAAAGTTTGATCAAAAACTTCTAAACCAAACCTCCAAACTTTGAGCTAAGCACCAAGACACATGACTTAGACATTCAAACAAGCAAGAAACTTAACAAGACCTGGTACAAAAATTTGGAAAAAACATGCAAAGATTTGAAGAACAACAGCTGCTGCAATTAAGCTCTGAGATACAATCTCCCTTTCATTCAAGTGCAGCTCATGTCTTTCCTAACAACAAATAGATCAAGGTAACAAGATAACCAAGCTTTCTTTTCATATTTAGACACAAAAAATCTAAAGAGCAAGAGCAGGCAAATCTGGCCAAACAAACTTCTGAGAAAAGAACGTGAAGCATGATAACATACGGAGAATCATTTCAACATTCTGCAAACCCATCTTTTGGCCGAGCAAACTCCCAAACAGATCCAGAAATAACATCGTAAAACCTTCCTCAATCAACCTTCCTTCTACACAATCATAAAACCCTTGGATTTAAACACAAAAGGATCGAAACATAGGAACTTGCAAATCTGGAAAATCGTTTTACAGCTTGCGTATTCATTTTCTCAATTGCAGACTTCATTACCAAACACTCGCATGGGGCAAATCAATTCCAATCCAACCAAACATGCACACATTATACTTATTACCGCTAAGAAACTAACACAAGCAGACAAAGAAAAATGAGATAGCAATGAAAACAAAGGAAAAGACATTAGACAGCAAAATGGAGAGCAAATAAACAGCAAAAGGAAGCAACTTGGACTGTACGATACAAGCAAATGCAAAGAAACAGCAACAGTTGGCCACTGGACTGTAACGGATAGATTCACAGACTTCGAACAATTTAAGACTGATCGAAGCCTCACCCATCAGAACAGAAATCATAGCGGACAAACATCAGCAACGGACAACTGAAGCAAAAGGCACAAACATCAGCAGGAGAAGAGAAATTTTACCCAAATGAAAAGGAAGATCAACAGCGGACAAGCTGCAAAAGTCCGTGCTTTTTCCAACGAGGATTGAAGACGATGATGGCGGCAATGGGTTCCTCCTCTGTCACTCCCTCTCTTCAGCCGTTGCCTCTCTCAGTTTTTTAGCCGTCAATCCTTTTCCTTGCCCGTAGCTTTCTAGCCTCTCTTGGGTTCTCTCTAGCCTTCCCACAGAAGCTTGCTCAGTTTTTTTTCTTTTGTTTTGCCCCCTTGTGGCCGTCAACCTTCCAGCTCCCTCTCCCTCTTTCTCTTTTCTTTTTTCCTTTCTGCCCAATCACCAAACCCCAGCCGTTGGAAGCCTTCAGATTTTTCTCCCTCCACCGTTATCTTTCCCTCGGCCTTTTCTTAGCTGTTTCTCTTTCACCTCATTCGAGAGCCTCTCCTCATGCTCTCTTATGCAGCCGCCACTCGATTTCTGTTTCTTCCCTCTAATCCTCAGCCCGTAACCCCACTGCCAATCCTTTCTTTGTTTTTTCTTTCTTTCAGCCGTAGCTCCTCTCCCCCCAAAACCTCTCTAGCGGCTACCTCCTTGCTCTTCTATTTATATGGAACTTCAAATCCCTCAAACCCTTGTCCTTTCTTTCATATTTGCTGCCAAGGGCTGCCCGAAGCCCCTTTCTGGCAAGCTGCAAAATATGCAGCTAGCATGCGCGACACACTCCTTTTTTTTTTTTTTTTTTTTTTTAAAATAAGACTAAAATGATAATAAATTAATTAACAACAAAAATGATAATAGTAAAACAATAATAATTAATGATGAAAACAACTTAATTAACATTAGATAAAAAAAATAAACTAAAAACAACAAAAATGCAATTTTCCATTTTCATTTTTCTCATTTTTCACTTTTCTTCATTCATTTTTCGTTTTTCTGCCTTTTCCCTTTTCTTTTTTTCCTTTTCAAAAATAAAATAAAATAACGAAAATGAACAAAATGCCAAAAGATTGCATTTAAAAGAAATGAACGTATTTTTGTGAACCATTTTCTTCTTTTTCTCTTCTTTTTTCATTTTTCATTTTCATTCTCATTTTCCATTTTTCCGAGAAAACATATTTTTTTGAATGCTTTTCTTTTCTTTTCGAGAAATTCTATGCTAAAAACTTAAAAATAATAATAACACAAAAAACTAAAAAACTAAAAACTAAAAAGTAAATAAAACGAGCATAACCTAAAAAAAAAAATAAATAGTAAATGAAATTACACCAAAATTTGGTGTCTACAGTTTGCCCCTCTTTGTCTGAGTTTTGGAAAAACTTGAGACAAAGAAGTAGACACCAAATGCTTACCTGCTTTATTCGGTGGCAAACGTCACGAACGGTGGACGTTTTAGAAATAAGGACTGACCCCTTTTGGCAAAACTTTTAAAATGGAATTGACTTATACAGGAAATTTAAAGCGGGACTGACCCGAACGAAATTTAAAGACGGGACTGGCCCAAACAGAAACTTAAAGCGGGACTGACCCGAACAGAGATTTAAAACGGGACTAACCCGAACATGGATTGAAAACGGGACTGACCCGAACATGGATTGAAAACGGGACTGACCCGGACAGGAATGTAAATGGGATAGACCCACGGAATAGACCTGAATAGAAATTTAAATGGGATAGACCCAGACAGAAATATTAAAATTGGGACTGACTAGAGAAGGAAATTCAAATCATGGGACTGGCCCGAACAAGCTTTGAATTGCGGGACTGACCCGAATAAGCTTTGAATCGCGGGACTGACCCGAACAGGCTTTGAATTGCGGGACTGACCCGAATGAACTTTCAATCGTGGGACTGACCCGAATGAGTTTTGAATCGTGGGATTGACCCGAATGATCGTGGGACTGACCCGAATGATCGTGGGACTGACCCGAATGAACTGTCAATCGTGGGACTGACCCGAATGATCGTGGGACTGACCCGAATGAACTGTCAATCGTGGGACTGACCCGAATGAGCTTTGAATCGTGGGACTGACCCGAATGATTTTGATCGTGGGACTGACCCGAAAATGCTTTTGATCATGGGACTGACCCGAAAATGCTTTTGATCGTGGGACTGACCCGAATAAGCTGTTGATCGTGGGACTGACCCGAAAATGCTTTTGATCGTGGGACTGACCCGAATAAGCTCTTGATCGTGGGACTGACCCGAAAATGCTTTTGATCGTGGGACTGACCCGAATAAGCTTTTGATCGTGGGACTGACCCGAATAAGCTTTTGATCGTGGGACTGACCCGAAAATGCTTTTGACCATGGGACTGACCCGGATAAGCTCTTGATCGTGGGACTGACCCGAAAATGCTTTTGATCATGGGACTGACCCGGATAATGCTTTTGATAAAATTTGTGTTGATTTCTGATTGATGATTTTTCTTTTTGCTTTTCTTTTGACTTTTGAAAATCTTTCCAAGAAATTAATTTGCCCCAGTATGATGAATTGGTCGGTGGGATAACATCTGAGCCTGACGGGGTGTGGACGGTCAGCGGGATAAAACCCGGTCCTGCCGAGGTTGGCGGGATAAAACCCGGTCCCAATGAAGTAAGCGGTCAGCGGGATAAAATCCGGTCCTGCCGAGGTTAGCGGGATGAAACCCGGTCCCAACGTGATATAAAGCACGGTCAGCGGGATAAAACCCGGTCCTGCCGAGATTGGCGGGATAAAACCCGGTCCCAATTGATATAAGCGGTCAGCGGGATTACACCCGGTCCTGCCGTGATTGGCGGGATGAAACCCGGTCCCCAATTTGATAAAAGCGGTCAGCGGGATTAAACCCGGTCCTGCCGTGATTGGCGGGATGAAACCCGGTCCCAATTTGATAAAAGCGGTCAACGGGATTATACCCGGTCCTGCCGTGATTGGCGGGATGAAACCCGGTCCCAATTTGATAAAAGCGGTCAGCGGGATTAAACCCGGTCCTGCCGTTCATTGGCGGGATGAAACCCGGTCCCAATTTGATAAAAGCGGTCAGCGGGATTATACCCGGTCCTGCCGTGATTGGCGGGATGAAACCCGGTCCCAATTTGATAAAAGCGGTCAGCGGGATTAAACCCGGTCCTGCCGTTCATTGGCGGGATGAAACCCGGTCCCAATTTGATAAAAGCGGTCAGCGGGATTAAACCCGGTCCTGCCGTTCATTGGCGGGATGAAACCCGGTCCCAATTTGATAAAAGCGGTCAGCGGGATAGAACCCGGTCCTGCCGAGGTCGGAGGGATAAAACCCATGCCCTACGAAAATAAAAGCGGTCAGTGGGATAAAACTCGAGCCTGCCGAGGTCGGAGGGATAAAACCCATGCCCTACGAAAATAAAAGCGGTCAGTGGGATAAAACCCGAGCCTACCGAGAGAATTGGAGGGATAAAACCCATGCCCAATGAAAATAAAAGCGGTCAGTGGGATAAAACCCGAGCCTGCCGAGAGAATTGGAGGGATAAAACCCATGCCCAATGAAAATAAAAGCGGTCAAGAAATTGAATTTGATTTTCCAAGAAACAAGAATTTAAACTTGATTTTTGATTTTTGAAATTTTTGAATTTTTCTGATTTTTTGTAAGAATCTTTTTCAAAAATAATTTGCCCCAGTGTAGGGCCCTTTTCCCTTCTTTTTTTCTTTTTCGGCATCGGCCTTCCACATCACCAGATGCTCTTTCGTCGATTTCAACAATGAATACCTGCACATGGGGCTTACCAAAATATGACATGCATTCACATTTACATGAAAAGAGCAGCGTGATTGATTTGAAAGATGCATTATTTGATTCTTGGGCGAAATCCTCAATTGGACTAACAAAAATATTTGCCCCTGTGTGAGCTTGTTTTGCGAAATTTTGCAAATAAAAATTTTGCCCCAGTGTGGGCCCATTTGATTGCAAAAATTGGTTTGGATGCTTCTCCATTTATTTGCACAGGGTAAGCAATTGCTTTTCCTAACATGAAGAAAATTTGAATGTCTTGCTTAAACTGATATAACACATTCCATGATGAATGTCTCAAAATAATGCCAAATTACGAAAGATTTCTTCCCCACTTTAGCATCAATGCTTTAGGTAATGGGTCACCATTTCTTGTTGGTTCATCTGTCAGGACCAATGATCTGATTTTTGAGGGGGTTAAGGGAAATGAGAAGACGAGATTTGTTTGGTTCTTGTGCCCAAATTTGTAATTCCTTCAATGCCACATCTTAGTGAAAGCAAAGAGTTTGTCACCCTTATTTTTCAAGAAAACTTAGTCAACATACAAGCTTTCTAGGCATGCAACGTATGGGCAGAAGTGATAGCTAAACATGTGGAAACGGGTTATACCCTTATGATCACAAATGACTTGATGAATTTCTTATGAGCATGATCCTCACTTTGGATTGTCATGAAAGAATAAGTCAACGATGGACTTTGTTAGCTTGTAATGTGGCTTGAAAATGATAGCTAAAGAATAAAATTTTCAAGGACATTGCACCGAAGATCGCATTTTCCCAAAATTGCCCCTATTTTGAACTCAAAGATCTCAGACTTTGTTTGCATTTTTCTCATCACTCACCAGGGACTTCAGCGTCGAATTTTTTCCTGCATTTTCTTTTCTTGCTTTTTTTCGCTTCTTTTCTTTTCCCTCGAGCTGATGGGTTTTCACATGGTGAGTAGCGTCAACCTCATACTCAAGCAATTCAGAAATATAGCTAAAATTTTTCGGCATCAGAAATTTTCTTGACAGGGCCATTGCAAAGAACAGAAGTCAGGACTTTCGGCTTTTGTAATGAGGTCAGGTGGGGTGCTTAGAAAAGTTAAGGCTTGAAAGCGGATTTCAAAAGTGGTTTGCAGAATCTGAGATCGCATTGTTGCACCAACCCTATTTTAGGGTTAAATCAGAATTTGCCCCAGAGTTTATGCTCAATTGAGGCTTTTCTCTTTCATTTTCTTTTGATTGAATTTCCTTTGGCTTTTTTGCCATTTTGAACTTTCACAAAATTTACCCCAGTTTATTTTTTGAACTGAGGTTCTCTTTTCTTTTCTCTTCTTTTGCTTTTGTTGCTTTAGCACTTTTCGCCCTTTGGGACTTTTATTTCTTTTTCAATCTCAAAGTTACCCCAGTGTGGGGTTTGCGATTCTCAGGGGTCGCCAAACGAAATAATTTATTCTGAAAGCTCAAAAGGGACAACTAGGGATAGAATGTTCGATTGGAAAAGAAGAGGGCCTGACTTTTAATCCGTTCCTTATATTAACTCTGAAAGGAAACTTTCGTGATTGCGAAATTTCTTGCCTGTATCTGAATTAATTGACTGAGGAAGACGTTCATGATCCGCCGGGCAAAACTCTTCCTTTTCTTCTTTTTTTCCTTTTCTTTCAAAATTGAAGCTCAAGTAGAATCAAATTCCTCCGATTTATGATTCCCTCTTTTCCCTTTTTAATTTTAGCATTTTTGCTTTTTCTCCTTTTGGAAAATTCTCCAATCTCCTTCCCCAATGTGGGGTGCGATCATTAGTGCTTTGAAAAGAACCACCGATTTTAGCTCGAATGAGGATGCAATGAGTAAATTGTGTTTAGATTGTAGAAACGATGGCCAAAGTATCATTCTTACACTCCATGACAACCAAAGTAACGAATTGCTCATTGAAAATTCATTCCCTTTTTTGATATTTGAAAAATTTTTCCGTGTAGGGTAGTGATCATTAAGGCTCTTATTTGAAACGAAATTATTCTTTCAAAGGCTCAAATGGGAGGTCAAATGATAAAAGCTATATGGATAGAGAAACAAACGCTTGAAATATCATCCCAAATTCCCAAAATAGATAAGGATAGTGCACCATTTTGCTTTCACTGAGATGTAGATTGAATCTAATTAGACACAATGGACATTTTTCAAGCAAAGATTGCCCCAATTTGCAATTTATCAATCAATGTGACTGATTTTATTTTGGGGTTAAATGAAGGAGAAAAGGTATCTCATTGGGCCTTTCGAGTGACCTCTTACTTTTTCCTGAGCACTCTTATTGTATAACTCGAATCACCAATCGAGTGTAAGGATCTTAGGAAACATTCACTTGTGAATTTTCAGGCTGGAGATTAAAAATATCTCAATTTGGTCTTATTTCTCAAAATTCATCATGAAATCTCCAATGAGTAAGAATAAAGAATGAAATGTACATAAATATACACAAAACAATAATTGTCCAAAAATTTTATTGCTGAAAAACAATTTGAAACAAAATTTCTCGTTCAATTATGATACAAATGAGAAGAGAATTTATTGTTTCCTTTTCTTTTAGAACAAAATTTTATAAACAAATAAAAAAAAACAGAATTTCCCTTTGGAAAATAATTACAACTTCTCTCAGAGGCTTTAGCGTAGAGCTTCCAAATGGATCATTTATGTTTTTATTGTAGGATCTGCCCAAGAATCAAATAACACTTGTAATCTTCAAACTTTATGGGATTAAAATTAGCATCAGATATAGAAGAATATTTTCGTCTTATTGAAACATTTTTATGAATGCAGGGGAGGGGAAAAACAAAAGAAAAATACCCAGAATTAGTAGGCAAAACTGCAAAATCGGTATGCATGTCCTATGGGGGGAGCCCTTTTTGTGCCAAGGGTAGGCCTAGCATGAAAATGCAATCCTCTAGGGTAGGCACCATACCATACCTGATGGATCTGATCAACTCATTGAGTGAAAGTAATTTTTGCAAAATGAGGTCCACGTCCGAATGGATTGACCACTTCTGATCAATACAAGATTTTTGCAAAAACGCACGGGTTTGACCTTGACGAACTTCCTATCAAAGAGATTGGAATTCGTTGATAAAATTTCTCAGTGAATTACGGGTCAAAACCCCAACGGATCAAATGGCTGGATGCAATGGATGGTTTTCTCAAAAATCGACTAAGTTTTGAAATCCGACATTGAAACCCTAATTGGTCAAATGAAATTGACTATTTATTAAAAATCGACCGGATTACCCTAAAAAGGGAAACGGGTCAAATGAATTGAGTGAAATTTAAAACTTACTCAAAATTGACCGAATCATCCTAGAAAAGGAACTTGGTCAAATGAATTGAATGAAATTGAGAATTTATTCAAAATTGACCAGATCGCCCTAAAAGGGTAAATTGGTCAAATGAATCGACGATTTATTCAAAATCGACCAGGTGACCCTGAAAAGGGTAAATTGGTCAAATGAATGGATGATTTTTAAAAAATTGACCGGATGACCCTAAAAAAGGGTAAATTGGTCAAATGAATTGGTCAAATGATGAATGAATTGACAAAATGGATTGGATAAAATGGATGATTTATTCAAAAATCGACCGAATCGCCTTCAAAAAGGGTAAAATGGTCAAATGCATTTATTCAAAATTGAATGGATAACCCTAAGAATGAATTAAACTAATCAAATGAATTGAATGAAGTCAATTGATCAAACAGATCGAGTGAAATGATGATTTGACCAACTCGCCCTAAAACTAGGCAAATCGGTCCAATGGATCGAATGATTGATTCAAAATTGACTAGATCACCCTAAAAGGGTAAACTAGTCAAATGAAATCGGATGACTTATTCAAAATTGATTGAATTGACCTAAGAAATGAGTAAATTGGTCCAATGAATAAAATGGAGATTGATGATTTATGCAAAAATCGACCAAATCACCCTAAAAGGGTAAATTGGTCCAATGAATTGATTTATTCAAAATTGATTAGGAATTGACAAAATGGATCGATTGAATCGTTCTGCCATTGATGGTTTCAAAAAAATTAGTCTATGAGCCTTCTAAAATCACGATTTGGCCTCAGTTTATTTATCGTCTCAAAAGGAGGAATCATTTGTGAATTTCTTCAAATTAATGTCCTTTACGCAAGGGATTTTTACCAATTTTTGATAAAATGGCCAAAAAGTGATTATTAGATGCTCATATTCCAAAGATCACTCTATGAAAATGATCGGACCCTACCTTACCTTGTGCACTACCCCTTTGGATGGTACAAAATGTAAACGTGCAAGTCTCATTGGATTAAGTATCCGAGACGCAAGGTGGTTTATTCCTAACACGGGATCCCCTAAGTGGCATTCCCTTTCTAGGGTTTATGCATGATGCCATTTTATTAAAACAATAAAATATGCAATTTGAAATGAAACGTGACCTAAGGAACCCTTTATTTGCCAGGGTAGGCCTAGAATGATATGCAATCATTAATCTACGAATGCGATATACCAAAATCTTTAAACGTGCAATAACCTATCTACAAGGGTAGGTTCTAAAAGAAAGTCATGCCAGACCTCTTATTTCCTAATGTTTGTGAATGCAAAAGACAAGAGACAAGGAAACGTGAGTTCAACACATAATCACATAACACATTTGGACAAAAAGCAACAAAGACAGATAATGAAAGAGGGTGGGACCCCTCCCCTCGTGAACAGTGTTTCCTAATTTAGGGTAAGGTCGACTCTTCCCTAGGCAATTCTAATATGGATGCATGAGGCTTGGCTTACTAATGCATCTAGACTCGATAGGTCATAGGCCCCCGAGCCTTCAGACTTAGAAACCAAGGGTCATCAATCCCAAGGTTCTTTGTCGGTGGCTCGAGCGATTCCCCAAACACCGCTACGCACACATCGTGTCACGGCTACGTGTTTGAGTGAATCTATCAAAACCTCAATCTTCGACAAAAAGCTAAAGGCTATCAACCAATAGCTTTAAGCGGAAGATTGAGTGACCCATTGGATCATGCTACACACACATCGTGTCGTGATCACATGTCCAAGTGAGTCACCTAATCCTAATAGGGTGGAGTGGCGTGACAAGCCACTAAAGAAAAATAAAAGGGATAAAAGAAGTAAAGCGTATGCTCGTATGCTAGTGCTCGTTTGGAGGGGAAGGGTCAAGAACCAACGCGAGGCTCTAGGGTGACCCATACCTCCCAAAATGCAATGCAAGCGCGAGATAACAAATAAACATTCATTCAAACATACATTCGTGAGTCGAGGGATTGGTTTGATTACGTATATAAGACAAAAGGTCCTAAAAAATGAAAAATGCAATCCTAATATCCACATGCCATGCATAGAAAGGGTAGAAAAAGGAAACGAATGGTTAAGTCAAAATGCTTGGACCCACTTAGGAAATCCCCAGTGGAGTCGCCAACTGTCGCGCCCCACTTTTTGGAAAAAAATAATTGGTTTTGTTTTTGTGAATTTTGTTGATTTGGAAAAAATGAATTTTTTGATTTGAAAAAGAAAATAAAAATAACATGGGTCTAATGGGACTTTGAAAATGCGACGATTTGACCCAAGAAATATAGTTCAAAAAGGGTTTTATATGAAAAAATGGAGTCGCCACTTGGTATAGAGTTAGGGTGTACCAAGTCACCAAAAAAAAAATGAATTTTTTGAACAAATAGTAAGAAACCCTTTTTAAACGACTCCTAATCCACGTAAACCAACGAAAAAGGTTCGGGAGTCACATTTGACGAAGGGGAAGGCAAGGATAAAAATCCAAGGCACCCCTTCGACCTAGCCAAGGCTAGTTGCGTGATTTAAACATTATTTTCCTAATTTTTTTCTACCCAAGGTATGTATTGCAAGTTTGGATATGACTAATGAATGAGAAATGCAATTCTAAATCTAAGAAATGTCTCTCATGAAGCTTTTGGTCCCATTCACATGAATTGTGAAGGCCAATAAGAAAGACCTCATAGAAAATCGTGAATGATGCAAATGAGGACTCAAATAAGAGTGTAAGTGTGCAAAGTGTAGAGAAGGGCATGTGTGCAATTTGAGAGTGTTTGTGTGCAAATGAATGAAAATATAAGTGCTCGTGTGCAAATGAGCAAAAATAGTAAATATATATAAGTAAAAAGATAGGTGCAATGTGTGAAGTGAAAAATAAAGAAGTGAATAGGTGTGTGAATATGGCATATGGATTAAAAAATTTAATGAGGAGAATAATGAAAAAAATGAAAATGTATGAACTTAGAGGAATGCATCAAGTCGGGTACGGGGATGACCTCTAGTTTTATGATTTTAATTTTCCCTCGGATTAGAAGGTAAAACTAGCGTGCTAAGGCTATCGAGTAGCCACACTCGCTCGTTTCCCTTATCAAGAGGGGATTTTCATGCAAATGAACCCTAACTAGCATGAGATGCAAGTCCTAAAGTGAAGGGGAAGGGGTTTGAGGAACATACCAAATGATAAACTAAGGAAAAATGCGTGATATGTGGTGATCATGCACTTAATGAAAAAGGGAAAAAAGAACCTATTGGGTCTAGCATTGGACTAGCCCATTCTATGAATTCCGACTAGCGTTGGACTAGTGGAAACGATAAAAGAAGCCACAACTAGCGTTGGACTAGTGTGGTGACGTACATTCATCCATTCCATTCATCTATACTACAAAAAGCGAGTAGACATGCAAATCACCTAAATCATGTAGCACTTATCATGCTCGACTAGATGCAAGATCCTAATAAAGCATTTAACATATAACACATAGGCATGCAACCATTACATTTGCTAACTAAAGCAAAGGGGAAAGGGAAAATGGACCAGAAAGCTCACCAAGCCCTATCTATTACAAGCCAAGAGGTGTACACATACCCCATAAAGAATAACTTAAATAAAAAGCAAAAGTAAATGAAGTAAATGAAAGGAATTAAAGAAAAACAAGGAAAGCGAAATAGACATGCATACTCACATAACACGTAGGATCACATAGGAGAGACAAAAAAGATAAAAGAAGTTATACCTCCCCCTCGATGGTGATCAAATGAAGTAAAAATGGCTTCAAAACAATAAGAAGATCAAGGTACCACTTTATTTAAGAACAATTAAAAGAAATGCGCAAAACAAAGCTCACTTGATCATAAAGTCCCTAAAGTCATGACTTAAGTGCAATTGAAACAAAGCATGGTAGTTAATTGAAACAAACGAGCAATGAAGTTGCACAAATGAAAATTACCAAGGACCAAATTGATGAAATTATTTAACTGATTGGGTCCTAGTGGAACAAGGAGAGACTTGGGGGGCCAAAATGTAAAATTTGAAAGATTTTCATGCATACTTTATGCAAAGCTACGAGAGAAACATTCTGCAAGCAAGTTTCGACAATCTGCTGCACTTTTGTTCCAACTTCAAACAATACATTCCGATTTGCTCTTACACTTCAACAAAAGCTTGCTTGATCCAACATCAGATTTCAAACTACACAACACAAAGCATGCACTTGACATCCGAACAAGCAAAATCATAGAAGGAAATCATGTACAGATTGAAAAATTCATGCAAAAGTTTGATCAAGAAGCTTTCTACAACAAGAAAAATCTGTTGCAATTTCAGTTTTGTTATCAAAGTTTGATCAAAAACTTCTAAACCAAACCTCCAAACTTTGAGCTAAGCACCAAGACACATGACTTAGACATTCAAACAAGCAAGAAACTTAACAAGACCTGGTACAAAAATTTGGAAAAAACATGCAAAGATTTGAAGAACAACAGCTGCTGCAATTAAGCTCTGAGATACAATCTCCCTTTCATTCAAGTGCAGCTCATGTCTTTCCTAACAACAAATAGATCAAGGTAACAAGATAACCAAGCTTTCTTTTCATATTTAGACACAAAAAATCTAAAGAGCAAGAGCAGGCAAATCTGGCCAAACAAACTTCTGAGAAAAGAACGTGAAGCATGATAACATACGGAGAATCATTTCAACATTCTGCAAACCCATCTTTTGGCCGAGCAAACTCCCAAACAGATCCAGAAATAACATCGTAAAACCTTCCTCAATCAACCTTCCTTCTACACAATCATAAAACCCTTGGATTTAAACACAAAAGGATCGAAACATAGGAACTTGCAAATCTGGAAAATCGTTTTACAGCTTGCGTATTCATTTTCTCAATTGCAGACTTCATTACCAAACACTCGCATGGGGCAAATCAATTCCAATCCAACCAAACATGCACACATTATACTTATTACCGCTAAGAAACTAACACAAGCAGACAAAGAAAAATGAGATAGCAATGAAAACAAAGGAAAAGACATTAGACAGCAAAATGGAGAGCAAATAAACAGCAAAAGGAAGCAACTTGGACTGTACGATACAAGCAAATGCAAAGAAACAGCAACAGTTGGCCACTGGACTGTAACGGATAGATTCACAGACTTCGAACAATTTAAGACTGATCGAAGCCTCACCCATCAGAACAGAAATCATAGCGGACAAACATCAGCAACGGACAACTGAAGCAAAAGGCACAAACATCAGCAGGAGAAGAGAAATTTTACCCAAATGAAAAGGAAGATCAACAGCGGACAAGCTGCAAAAGTCCGTGCTTTTTCCAACGAGGATTGAAGACGATGATGGCGGCAATGGGTTCCTCCTCTGTCACTCCCTCTCTTCAGCCGTTGCCTCTCTCAGTTTTTTAGCCGTCAATCCTTTTCCTTGCCCGTAGCTTTCTAGCCTCTCTTGGGTTCTCTCTAGCCTTCCCACAGAAGCTTGCTCAGTTTTTTTTCTTTTGTTTTGCCCCCTTGTGGCCGTCAACCTTCCAGCTCCCTCTCCCTCTTTCTCTTTTCTTTTTTCCTTTCTGCCCAATCACCAAACCCCAGCCGTTGGAAGCCTTCAGATTTTTCTCCCTCCACCGTTATCTTTCCCTCGGCCTTTTCTTAGCTGTTTCTCTTTCACCTCATTCGAGAGCCTCTCCTCATGCTCTCTTATGCAGCCGCCACTCGATTTCTGTTTCTTCCCTCTAATCCTCAGCCCGTAACCCCACTGCCAATCCTTTCTTTGTTTTTTCTTTCTTTCAGCCGTAGCTCCTCTCCCCCCAAAACCTCTCTAGCGGCTACCTCCTTGCTCTTCTATTTATATGGAACTTCAAATCCCTCAAACCCTTGTCCTTTCTTTCATATTTGCTGCCAAGGGCTGCCCGAAGCCCCTTTCTGGCAAGCTGCAAAATATGCAGCTAGCATGCGCGACACACTCCTTTTTTTTTTTTTTAAATAAGACTAAAATGATAATAAATTAATTAACAACAAAAATGATAATAGTAAAACAATAATAATTAATGATGAAAACAACTTAATTAACATTAGATAAAAAAAATAAACTAAAAACAACAAAAATGCAATTTTCCATTTTCATTTTTCTCATTTTTCACTTTTCTTCATTCATTTTTCGTTTTTCTGCCTTTTCCCTTTTCTTTTTTTTCCTTTTCAAAAATAAAATAAAATAACGAAAATGAACAAAATGCCAAAAGATTGCATTTAAAAGAAATGAACGTATTTTTGTGAACCATTTTCTTCTTTTTCTCTTCTTTTTTCATTTTTCATTTTCATTCTCATTTTCCATTTTTCCGAGAAAACATATTTTTTTGAATGCTTTTCTTTTCTTTTCGAGAAATTCTATGCTAAAAACTTAAAAATAATAATAACACAAAAAACTAAAAAACTAAAAACTAAAAAGTAAATAAAACGAGCATAACCTAAAAAAAAAAATAAATAGTAAATGAAATTACACCAAAATTTGGTGTCTACAGGTATTAATAAGAAAAGCCAAATACCCTTGAGCTCCTTTACTTAACAACTTTCTAGCCCGAATTCCCGAAATAAGTGCAGACGAGGCTAACTTACCCCTTACATCCAATTTCAAGGTTGCCTCCCCTGGAATACACAATTCTACAATTTTCGTCCTACAATTTAACTGAGCATTATAACGGGCTAACCAATCCATCCCTAGGATCACATCATATCCTTTAATCGCTAAGCCTATCAAATCGGCCAGCAATTTTCTTTCCCTCACGCAAATTTCACTATTCTTATACACCATATTAGCAATTAGACTTTTGTCCCCAGTGGGTGTTTTAACCTCCAAGTCATATGGTAACTTAATTGGCTTCAAGTCTATTCCACTCATGAAATCAGGGTTTACAAAAGAGTGCGTTGCACCCGGATCAATTAAAACCCTAGCTAGGCGGTGAAAGATTGGAATTGTACTTTCGACCACTTCGGTCGCATCTGGAGCTTGTGGATAGTCCAATGCGTAGACCCTAGCCGGTACTTTCGGTCGACTCCCTCCGGCACTGGTCTGCTTAGAGGTTGATTTTTCAGGCCTCTGCAGGCTTCCCCCTGTCTTCAACGATTTCGGACAATTCGCGATTTGATGCTCAGTGCTCCCACACAGCAAGCATTTTCCCAGCTTTCTCCAGCAGTCATTCTCAGAGTGGTTGGATTTACCACAATACCCACAAGTAACTTGAGGGGTCACAGTCGATCCAACAGATGGTGCTCCCCTAGCTTGAGTCGTCCCGCTACGACCTCCCCTAGATAGAGCTCCCCTAGAAGCTCCAGCAGTTCTCGTTCCTCCTTCTCCTCTTCCCTTTTTAGAAGGGTGTACAAACTTACTGGTCTGCCCAGTAGTGCGACTAGGGAAATTTATTTTTCTATTGTGGAAATCCCTCACTTGAGATCTTGCATTCTCAACCCTTTGCGCTTTCTCTAAAGCCTCAGTAAAAGTAGAGATTTGGGCTGCAGCCAGGCCCTCCTGAAGTTCCACAATAAGTCCCTGTATGAACCTTCTAATCCTTCTCCGTTCATCGGCTACTAACTCAGGAGCGTATTTGGAAAGTTTAGTGAACTTCCCTTCATACTCTGCTACAGTAAGGGTTCCTTGTTTCAACTTAATAAATTCGTCCTCCCTTTTCTCTTGGATCAAGGGCGGAAGAAACTTTTCATTAAACTCCCTGGTGAAATTCTCCCAAGTCCAAGGGGTTCGAGCTCTTTCCCATTTTCCTTTTATCAAATCCCACCAAGCACGGGCTACTCCCTCAAATTGAAAAGCAGCAAAGTTCACTCGCCTATCCTCAGTATAGTCTAGAGCGGCGAATATATTGGTCATTCTTTCTAACCAATTCTCCGCTACTTCGGGGTCAGGTTCACCCATAAACTTAGGCGGGTTAAACTTTAGGAATCTTTTCAGGGCTCTATCCTCTCCCCTATCCTGGCCCCCAGGTTGGTTAAATGGTCCAGGACCCTGTCTCTCCGCTAGACGTTCTAGGATATCAGTCATCCTATTGATGGCAGTAGCCACTTGGTTACCCTCAACGTTTTCCTGTCCCTGGGTCGGTCCAGTTGCCGATCCCTGGTCATCCCCCTGAGGTTGGGCCTGTCTAGACGCTCGTCCACGGCCTCGACCACTTCTTAATCCTTCCATTAGTCTAAACGTGCCTAGTGCAAGAAATAAATTAATTTAAGCAGAAAACAAGAATTATATCGAAATTAGAACTAACCAAGAAAGCATTAAAATTAACAATAATTTACATTCATAAGCATGTCAAGTTCGTACAATTAGCAAGTTAGGGACAATTCACAAAATATAGCACACAGGTGCTCAAAAGTATACTTCTAGTCACAGAAGACTAAAGTAAGAACAAGTGCCCAAAAGTAGGCCACACAAGCATGCAAAATACAATGGCCTCAGCACTCGCGTCACCCTAACTAGTCCTAACTGTACCAGTCAAAAGTCAAAAGGGGTCAACGACCAAGATCCTAGTCCATAGCAGGGCTATCAGGAGGAACCTCCTCCTCGGGATCCTCCTCGGGATCCTCCTCGGGATCCTCCTCCTCATCATCAGGAATCACCGCAGTAGCGTCCTCAACCAGACTAGTAGCATCAACCAGCATCTCGAAAGCCCGAGTACGGACATCTCGTGCTAACCTAATGAGTCGAGCCCTAGTATCCCGAAGCTCCTCATTAACCACTGCAGATGTGGCTACCTCACCCTCTAGCACCTCCTCAAGCTCAGCAATCCGCTCACCCTGAGCGCCAACCATCTGCCTAAGCTCATCTACCTCAGTCTGCAAATCACGGTTGGCATCCACCAACTGACGACGCTCGTCGTCCAAAGCAAGTACCACATAGTCCGGGTAGGCGAAAGTCAACCTACACGAACATCGAGGGTATCTATCATACGGTGAGTAGCGTACACGAGCTCCTCCTGCTATAGATCGGTAGTAGATAGTCCTAAGGGGCACGTAATGACCATTCGCATGGCCATTCCCGTTAGCTGCCGGGGCTCCGTTTCCATCAGCCATCCCTGCAAAATAATAACAATAATAATATTTTCAGGTTAGCACTTAAATCACTACTCAGTTCCAATATCCTGCAATGCATGTCTATCTTAATAGCTGGTTCATCCCATTCGTCACTTGAGGTAGGACTAACTTAGTTGCTAGCTCGCCTCAAGTATCACTTAGGGTAGGATTAAGTTATCCCATATCGAGTCTTAAAGGTAGAGTATCTAATATGTCTCCCATATAGACCTCAAACCTAGGGCTCTGATACCAACTGTGACGCCCCACATCTCCCTAAGGCGGACCAAAGGGTATCCGCGGACGCCTGCCCAGCTCTCGCCAGGACTCAAGCAATTCCATTCAATTTAAAACCGAATTAAGCACTTCGATGAGAGCAACATGAATACAATAATGCGGAAGCATTCAAGCTTAATAAGTCACTTAATGTATAACCAGTACATCGGGTAATCATGAAACGACTTCAATTCAAAGTACACATCAGGGCCCAAACTTTTCAAGTTTACAATTTCCAAAAGTACAACCCAAACCAGGGCCTAGTCAAAATATATAACAGGAGTCTTAACAAAATTACAACGGATGGTTTCTCCATAATTCTCCAAGAGTCGGTCCTGTTAAGGAAAACAAAACTATAGGGTGAGCTAAACGCTCGTGAGGCCAAGAACACACATGCAAGCACTTAGTCAAATAACAATCCCAGATTTAATAAATAAAGCCATGTCTTTTCAATAATCAATCAATCAAACAGGAAAAAGTAATCAGAAACAATTCAAGGATATAGTAGCTCTCAGGAGCTAAGTTCCACTCGATCTGTCGATGTCATTCGTATACTTTCCCGCATTGACCCTCCTGTCAACCGGGTCGGTATTTCCATTTCCGTAGATCACCACTTTCTTCCCTCCGTCCACCGTACACCCCAAGGGCCCACAATGACCATAATTGGGCGATACTCAACGAGTATGCCAAGCAAGACCTCTTATTAGGTCGAGCTTATGTGTATCTCATGGCTCGTCCAAATCCCCGACCAAGCCCACTGCTGGCTCGAGTCTAAGGACGGCCTATGAGTTTGGGCGTCCCCCATTCATTTGGTAGTCGAGGAGATTCACTCCAACGACACAAGCATTCATGACATGACATTGCATTTCATTCATTCATTCAATACATTTCATTCATTCATTCATTCATTCATTTGAAATTAGAACGAGTGCGATAAAGTACGCACCCGCCCTTATTTTTAAAACTCCCAACAAGTATCAAATTCATACACTTGACACTCACCGAGCAATTCAATAAGAATTATTTCCCGGAAGTTCAAGTGTCCACGGTGAGATCCTCTTGAAGGTCTCCTTGCGCGCCTGGCAATTTAATAGTGGATAATTACACAATTAACCCACTTATCAAGAAAGATTGTACACTAGTACAATCTAAGAATTATTTTGCAAAAGAAACCTCAATTACACGTAAATCGAGGTTCGACTTGCCTTTTATTAGGTACAATATTATTTGAGTTTTTGATCATGAAAATCGTAAACAAAACGTTTAAGAACATCAAAAGAATAAAGAGTTTTTGAAAAACTCTATTTCTTTGAAATTGGAAAATTTTCCAGTTTTATGATGAATCTTTGAAAAATCATAACTCGCTCGGTATAAGTCGAGAATTGGAAAACTTTATACCGTTAGAAACCTCTTAGAGAGTACTATAAGTTCCTAGAAGACACTTTTCCATGAATCGAAGTGGAAAGTGATCAAAAATGAGTTTGAAGACGCAGCTTCAGTTTACAAGGCAGAATTAAGTTGCATTTCGGCCAACTTTGAAAATTCGGCACGATTCGCACGTTGCAAACCGGCCTCTGAAATTTTCAGCTCAATTAGTGTTGCAAGTGAAGTGTATGACAAAACAAGCGGATCAAGAATCGGAGTTTCGAGTACCGAGATACGGTAGCCCGAAGTTGGGGAAATTCAAGACTGGATGAGAATTTTCCAGATTTGAACCTCTAACTTTAGTAATTCAATTGGGTATCGAAACGAACTTGAATCGGCACCAAAATTGGCAGTATTTCAATACTATATGGAAAGTATCTCTCTATCGAATTTCAGGGAAAAAATACCTTCGGCAAGGTAGTTAATGAGCCAACCGAAGTTCAAGAAAATTCCTATGGCATTCTGCCTTTGACTTTCATTTCCCAAATTTCCAATCGTTTGACCAAGAAAGTTATCCAACCATGGTTCATTTGTGAAATAAGGGTCTAAGATATACCCATGATACCTTTGGTAAGTGTTTAATATCAAAAACATCAACTAACAAGTTCACTCCAAGATTTGGTTCCAAACCAGTCCAACATTAGGGTTTTCCAAAACAGAGCAGACCGCTTGTTTCAGTCACAACTCAGTCAATATAGCTCGAAATCGAGCGTGGCTTACGCCGTTGGAAAATACATTCATAGAGTTAAAATATCACAGAAGAAATCATTCCCAAATTCGACACCCATCTGGTTCAAATTCGGGCATCAAGTTGCTGCCTGAACACTTCATTCCAGATGAACAGAGTGACAGGACAGCGAACTTAAAACATTTGGTTCGACTTGGTCACAAAGAATCAGAACGTGCATTATATACCAAATTAAAGCTAGGAATGTCTAGTTTCAAACGCCACCGACAGCACATGATTTCGACATCCGAGGACAGAGTTATAGCCAAAATACTACTGCTGGTCAGAGACATACGCGAATCAGTTTCCAGATTTGCTGGTTTCGAAAAAAAATTCATTTGCTCCATCAAACCTCAATATTTTCCAATGAAATTTTTCACACATCTAATACATCCTATAAACATCCAATCCAAGCCATTAAACCATTAAAATTTGGCCTGGAAATGGCCGAACATAGCAGGGGCAAAATCGGAAGTTTTAGCCTCTTACACCCAAAGAAGTTTCCACTAATTACCCATCACTAATGCATCATTATAATCACTAAACCAACAATATAATCACCATTAATCATCACATCAGCAACAACAACCCAAGTGTGGGAATTCCAAGAGCCCACAATCACATTTTTACACCATAAACAAGTAACTAAGTGCATGCATGAGCTTAATCTTGTCACATAATCTCCAAAAGATAAGAATCCAAGGGTTGATCATTACCTACTCCTTTGGTTTGCAAGGTCAGAATTTTCGGCCCTCTTGAAGCTCCAAGAAACCGTGAGAGTTCCCTTCCTCCTTAGCTAGATGTAGTCTCCAAGTGGTTTGCTAAGAGATCTCCAAGTTTGGTGTGATTTGGGTGGATTTTGGTGCATGGATTGAAGATGAAAAATGAAGACAATGGAGAGCTCTTCTCCTTCTTGTTGTTCGGCCAAGTGAGGTGAAGAGAGAGAGAGTGCTGATGCAATTGGCTTCCAAAGGAAGATTCTTTGTGTGGTGCAAAATGCACCTCAAAGTCAACTTGAAATAGTGCAATTTAGGGTGCGTTTGGACTCGATTTTCTCGCGCGTTTGGTTCACTAGTGCACTAAACCTCCAAGGCATATATATTCTTGTAAATATTATTCACTCTTAGTTGTCCCGGAATAAGGGTCTAAAGTCCCTCAAATGAAGTCGCGCGTGTGAAAACGCGTACCGTCAATTTTACCGCTATAACGCGAAACTTTCGAAAAATTCTTATAACGATTGCACTACTAACTATCACTTGAATATTTATTCATAAAATTACCTATTTTAGGACCCTAGTACAAGTCTCCAATATTCCAAGCTTATTGGGCTACTATGCGGATAAAATCTCCAAGTACTATTCACTATTTTTACTAAACGCGCTCTAGAAAATTAATTTTCGAAACGAATCATTTTAATAATATAACGAAGTTATATTATCATGCGTTTAGGTCTCATAAGACTAGAAAATATTCTTTGGAAATAAAATCCAATTAAATAATTTATTAAGCCATAAATTAGGCATAAAATAATAGTTTTTACGAGTCCTCACATTTTGATCATGGGACTGACCCGAAAATACTTTGACAATCGGACAGTGGGATTAAACCCAATCCTGCCGTGATGAAACTTGATTTGATTTTGATTTTGATTCTTTTCTTTTCTTTCTTTTCTTTTTTTTCTGATTTTTTTTTATTTTTTTTTCTGATTTTTTTGGTTTTTTTGATTTTATTTTTTTTTTGATTTTTTTGATTTTTTGATTGATTTTTTTTTTTTTTGATTTTTGAGAAGCTTTCCAAAGATAATTTGCCCCAGTGTGATGAATTGGTCAGTGGGATTACACCCAAGCCTGCCTTGGTTGCACTGGCGGCACAAATTTCATACTCAATAGGATGTCGGCGGCACAAAGTGCAGGCCCGACGTGATTTGTGATGTTGGCGGCATGAAATCCCGGCCCAACTTGATTTTTGGAGGGTTGGCGGCACGAAATCCAGGCCCAATGTGATATTTGTGAATGGCAAGTGGGATAAGACCCAGTCCTGCCACCCAATTGGTCAAGAAATTGAATTTGATTTGTCAAGAAACAAGAAATTTGATTTTCCAAGAAACAAGAATTTGAACTTGATTTTTGATTTTTGAATTTTGAATTTTTTCTGATTTTTCGAGAGAATCTTTTTCAAAATAATTTGCCCTCAGTGTAGGGCCCTTTTCCCCTTCTTTCTTTTCTTTCTTCGGCGTCGGCTTTCCACACCACCAGATGCTCCTTCGTCGATTTCAACTATGAATACCTGCACAGGGGCTTACCAAAATATGACATGCACTTGAATTTCATGAAAAGAAACAGCGTGATTGATTTGAAAAATGCATTATTTGATTCTTGGACGAAATCCTCAAATGAACTATAAAAATTTTGCCCCAGTGTGAGCTTATTCTGTGAAATCCCATGAATAAAAATTTGCCCCAGTGTGGGCACAATTTGCGAAATCTTGTAAATGAAAATTTGCCCCATTATGGGCCTATTTTGCAAAATCCCTCAAATGAAAATTTGCCCCAGCGTGGGCTTATTTAATTGCAAAAAAATTGTTTGGATGACACTCCATTTATTTGAACAATGTAAGAAAATGTGTTTCCTAACAGAAAATTTGATGATGAATCTTTCGAAATAATTCCAAATTACAAAAGATTTCTTTCCCACTTTAGCATAAATGCTTAGGGTAATGGATTACCACTTCTCATCTTTCAGGACCAATCAAGTGGGTGTTATTTTTGATTTTGAGGTGGCTAAGGAAAATGAGAAATCAAGATTTGTCTTGTTTTTGTGCCCCCAATCGTATGTAATCCATTCAATATCACATCTTAGTGAAAGCAAATAGTTTGTCACCCCTATTTCTTAAGAAAATTTAGTCAACATATAAGCTTTAAACTTGTACCAAAATGGGTAGAAGCGATAGCTAAACCTGTGAAAACTGGTTATACCCCCATGATCACAAATGATTGATGGATTTCTTACGAGCATAATCCTCACTTTGGATTGTCATGAAGGAATAAGTCAACGATGGACTTTATTAACTTGTAATGTGGCTTGAAACGATAGCTGAAGGATAAGTCTTTCAAGGACATTGCACCGAAGATCGCATTTTTCCAAAACTGCCCCTATTCTGAACTCAAAGATCTCAGAATTTGTTTGTATTCTTCTCATCATTCACCAGGGACTTCAACGTCGAATTTTTCTGCTTTTCTTGCATTTACTTTTTTTACTTTGCTTTTTGCCTCTTTTTCCTTTCCCTCAACTTGGTGGGTTTTCACATGGTGAGTAGTGTCAACCCCATACCCAAACAATTCAGAAATACAGCTACAATTTTTGGCATCAGAAATTTTCTTGACAGGGCCATTGCAAAGAACAGAAGTCAGCACTTTTCAGCTTTTGTAATGGGGTCTGGTGGGGTGCTTAGAAAAGTTAAGGCTTGAAAGCGGATTTCAAAAGTGGTTTGAATAATCTGAGATCGCATTGCTGCGCCAACCCTATTTTAGGGCTAAATCAGAATTTGCCCCAGTTTATGCTCAATTGAGGCTTTTTCTCTTTCATTTTGTTTTTCCCTCGGCCTTTTGCCATTCCTTTGAAATTTTTCAAAAATTTGCCCCAGTTTATTTTGAACTGAGGTTCTCTTTTCTTTTGCTTTTGTTGTTGCCTTAGCACTTTTCACCTCTTGGGACTTTTCTTTTCTTTTCCAACTCAAAGTTACCCCAGTGTGGGGTTTGCGATTCTCAGGGGTTGCCAAACGAAGTAATTTATTCTGAAAGCTCAAAAGGGATAATTAGGGATAGAATGTTCGATTGGAAAAGAAGAGGGCCTGACTTTTAATCCGTTCCTTACATTAACTCTGAAAGGAAAATTTTCATTAATGCGAAATTTTTGCATGCATCTGAATCAACTGACTGAGGAAGACCCTTGGTCATCCATATCTGTGAAACATAGAGGATCCGCCAGACAACTTTTCTTTCTTTTCTTTTCACTCTTCTTTTTCTCACAATTGAAGCTCAGGTAGAATCAAATTCCTCCGATTTGCGGTTCCCTCTTTTGAGTTTTAGCATTTTTTGCTTTTCTTTTTTTTGAAAAAATCTCCAATCTCCCTCCCCAATGTGCGGTGCGATCATAGGTGCTTTGAAAAGAACCATCAATTTAGCTCAAATGAGAATGCAAGGGGTAAATTGTGTTTAGATTGTAGAAACGACGGCCAAAGCATCATTCTTACGCTCCATGACAATTAAGGTGACGAAACGCTCATTGAGAATCCATTCCCCTTTTGATATGTGAAAATTTTCCAATGTAGGGTAGTGAGCTTTAAGACTCTTATTTGAAACGAAATTATTCTTTTAAAGGCTCAAATGGGAGAGCAAATGATAAAAACTGTATGGATAGAGAAACGAATACTTAAAGTATCATTCCAAATTTTCAAAACAAACAAGAATAATGCACATTTTTGCTTTCATTGAGATGTGAATTGAATCTAATTAGACGCTATGGACATTTTTCCAAGCAAAGATTGCCCCAATTTGCAATTTATCAATCAATGTGACTGATTTTATTTTGGGGTCAATAGGAGTGGGCAAAATATGAATTGTACAGTAAAGGAAAAAAAGGTATCTCATTGGATCTTTTGAGTGACTTCTTTTAACTTTGAGCACTCTTATTGGATAGCTCGGATCACCAATCTAGTGTACGCAAGAATTTTAGAAAGCATACACTTGTGAATTTTCAGACTGGAGGTTGAGGAAATCTCAATTTAGTCTTATTTTCTTAAAATTCATCATGAAATTTCCAATGAGCAAAAAGAATGAAATGTACATGGATATACAAAACAATAATTGTCCAAAAATTTTATTGCTGAAAGAGTTTGAAACAAAATGCTCATTCAATTATAATACAAATGAGAAGAGAAAAACTTCTAAGAACTCCCCATATACACATTTCTGCCTCTTTTGGGAACAAGAATGTATTAACAAATCCAATATACAGAGTCTTCTTTGAAAAACAATTATGAAATCTCTTAGAAGCTCTTAGTCTAGAACTTTCAGATGGATCTTTCACGTTTCCATTGTAGGATCTGCCCAAGAATCAAATAATACTTGTAATTTTCACACTTTATTAGATCAGAAATGTTATCAAATGTAGAAAAATATTTTTGCCTTATTGAAACATTTTTTATGAATGCAGGGGAGGGGGAAAAACAAAAGAAAAATAACCCGAGTTAGTAAACAAGACTGCAAAATCGGTATGCATGTCCTATGGGGGAACCCTTTTTGTGCCAAAGGTAGGCCTAGCATGAAAATGCAATCCTTTAGGGTAGGCACCATACAATACCTGATGAATCCGATCAGTTGATTGGGTGAAAAAAAATGATTTGAAAAATTTGGCCTCCAATTGGAGTAAAAAGACACATTTGTCCTAAAAATTAGGACAAAGTCCGAATGGATTGCTTGCCTTGATTGACACAAAAAATGACGTGTAAAAGAGATTGCAATGTTTAGACTAGGTCACTCAGTGAACCTTAGACCGAAACCCTAAGAGAGGGAAATCTGGTCAAATGCATAGGATGAAATTGATGGTTTATTCAAAAATTGACTAGATTACCTTAAGAAGGGTAAAATGGTCAAATGCATTGAATGAAATTTGATTATTTATTCAAAATCGAATGGATAACCCTAAAAAATGAATTAAATGAATCAAATGAACTAAATGAAGTCAATTGATCAAACGCATTGAGTGAAATGATGATTTATTCAAAATCGACCGTATGACCCTAAAAAGGGTAAATTGGTCAAATGAATTGAATGAAATTGATGAATTGACCGAACGACCCTAAAAAGGGTAAATTGGTCAGATGAACTGAATGAAATTGATTTATTCAAAAATTGACCGAATGACCCTAGAAAGGGTAGATTGGACAAATGGACTAAATGAAAACTTGATTTATTCAAAATTGGTTCGATTGCCCTACCAATGGGTGAATTAGCCAAATGAATGAAATGGAGATTGATAACTTATGCAAAAATCGACCAAATCACCCTAAAAGGGTAAATTGGTCCAATGAATTGATGACTTATCCAAAGATCGGCTGGCTGACCCTAAAAAGGGTAAATTGGTCAAATGAATGAATGATTTTTCAAAAATTGACCGGATGACCCTAAAAAGGGTAAATTGGTCAAATGAATGGATGATTTTTCAAAAATCGACCTGATGACCCTAAAAAGGGTAAATTGGTCAAATGAATGAATTGGTCAAATGATGAATGAATTGACAAAATGGATTGGATAAAATGGATGATTTATTCAAAAATCGACCGAATCGCCTTCAAAAAGGGTAAAATGGTCAAATGCATTTATTCAAAATTGAATGGATAACCCTAAGAATGAATTAAACTAATCAAATGAATTGAATGAAGTCAATTGATCAAACAGATCGAGTGAAATGATGATTTGACCAACTCGCCCTAAAACTAGGCAAATCGGTCCAATGGATCGAATGATTGATTCAAAATTGACTAGATCACCCTAAAAGGGTAAACTAGTCAAATGAAATCGGATGACTTATTCAAAATTGATTGAATTGACCTAAGAAATGAGTAAATTGGTCCAATGAATAAAATGGAGATTGATGATTTATGCAAAAATCGACCAAATCACCCTAAAAGGGTAAATTGGTCCAATGAATTGAATGAAATTGATTTATTCAAAAATTGACCGAATGACCCTAAAAAGGGTAAATTGGTCAAATGAATTGATTTATTCAAAATTGACTAGGAATTGACAAAATGGATCGATTGAATCGTTCGGCCATTGGTGGTTTCAAAAAATTAGTCTATGAGCCTTCTAAAATCACGATTTGGCCTCAGTTTATTAACTGTCTCAATGATAAGGAATTATTTGTGAATTTCTTCAAATTAATGTCCTTTACGCAAGGGATTTTTACCAGTTAGGTTTAAAAATGGCCAAAAAGCGATTATTAGATGCTCATATTCCAAGGATCGCTTTATGAAAAATGATCGGATCCTACCTTACCTTGTGCACTACCCCTTTGGATGGTACGAGAAAGGTAAACGTGCAAGTCTCATTGGATTATATATCCGAGACATGGGGTGGCTGATTTCTAAAACGGGATTCCCTATGTGGCATTCCCTTCTAAGGTGGATGCATGATGCCATTTATTAAAGCGATGTAAATATGTCACAAATATGGCCTAAAGGACATAAATAATGCATCGGGGGAAAAAGGTCTAAAAATGAAAAATGTACTTACTGAAAATTAAGTGTAATGACTGAAATTTAAACATGTGAATTATCTAGTGGGTAAGTCACTAAAAGAGTGCCCAAGGGGCCTCTTATTGCTAAGGCACATGAATGCAAGCCAGGAAAACAAAAGAATGGTTAGTGCAATTGATAGTACACATAACACATTGGGAGCAATAAAAGAAATACAATAAAAGCAAATAAAAGGGGTGGAACCCCTTCCCTCGTGCCTAATGTGCTTAATAGGGTAAGGTCGACTCTACCCTAGGCAAGTCTAACATGGATGCATGAGGCTGGGGTTCACTAATGCAACTAGACTCGATAAGGCTTCGGCTCCCAAGCCTTCAGACCTAAAGGCAAAGGGTCATCACTCCCAAAGCCTTCGATCGGTGGCTTGAGTGATCCCTTAGGTAGCGCTATGGGCGCAGTGCACACCAGCCGCCTACCCAAGGCAATCGATCCTAATCCTACAAGGCGGTGTGGGATAGCGCCCACGAAAAATAAAATAAAATGGGATAACAATAAGTAAACGTGCACGTATGAAGTGCTCCCTATTTTGAGGGAAGGGGTTGAGAACCACGCGAGGCTCTAAAGGTGACACCCCCCCCCCCAAATGCAATGCAAGCGCGAGATAAACATACATCCAATCAATCATACATACGTGAGTGAGGGGGTAGTTGAATGCGTACGTGAGACAAAAGGTCCTAAAAATGGAAGATGCAACCCTAATATCCAAATGCAATGCATAATAAGGGTAGAAAATGGAAAAGAATGGCTAAATCAAAAGCTTGGACCCACTTAGGTAGTCCCCAGTGGAGTCGCCAACTGTCGCGCCCCATTTTTTGGAAAAATAAAATGATAGTTTTTGTGATTTTATTGGTTTGGAAAAAGTGAATTTTTTGATAAAAATAAAAATGGGTCTAAATGGGACTTTTGAAAATGCGACGATTTGACCCAAGAAAAATAGTTCAAAAAGGGTTTTTTATATGAAAAATGGAGTCGCCACTTGGTATAGAGTTAGGGCGTACCAAGTCACCCAAAAAGTGAATTTTTTAAGGAAAAAAGTAAGAAACCCTTTTGAACGACTCCTAGTCCACGCAAACAAAGAAAAAGGTTCGGGAGTCACATTTGACGAAGGGGAAGGCAAGGATAAAAATCCAAGGCACCCCTTCGACCTAGCCAAGGCTAGTTGCGTGATTTAACCCTTATTTTCCTAATTTTTTCTACCCAAAGTATGTATTTGCAATTTGGACAAAGACTAATGAATGAGAAATGCAATCCTAAATCTAAGAAATGTCTCTTATGAGGCTCGTGGTCCCATTCACATGAATTGTGAAGGCCAATAAGAAGGACCTCATAGAAAATCGTGAATGATGCAAATGAGGACTCAAATAAGAGTGTAAGTGTGCAAAGTGTAGAGAAGGGCATGTGTGCAATTTGAAAGTGTTTGTGTGCAAATGAATGAAAATATAAATGCTCGTGTGCAAGTGAACAAAAATAGTAAGTATATATAAGTAAAAAGATAGGTGCAATGTGTGAGGTGAAAAATAAAGAAGTGAATAGGTGTGTGAATATGGTATATGGATTAAAAAATTTAATGAGAAAATGAAAATGTATGAACTTAGAGGAATGCATCAAGTCGGGTACGGGGGTTGACTTCTAACTTTTCGACTTCGATTTTCCCTTGGATTAGAAGGCGAAACTAGCGTGCTAAGGCTATCGAGTAGCCACACTCGCTCGTTTCCCTTATCGGAGGGGGATTTTCACGCAAATGAACCCTAACTAGCATGAGATGCAAGTCCTAAAGTGAAGGGGAAGGGGTTTGAGGAACATGCCAAATGATAAACTAAGGAAAAATGCGTGATATGTGATGATCATGCATTTAATGAAAAAAAAAGGGAAAAAAGAACCTATTGGGTCTAGCATTGGACTAGCCCTTTCTATGACATTCTACTATCATTAGATTAGTAAAAAAATGAACCACAACTAGCGTTGGACTAGTGTGGTGACGTACATTCATCCATTCCATTCATCTATACTACAAAAAGCGAGTAGACATGCAAATCACTTAAATCATGTAGCACTCATCATGCTCGACTAAATGCAAGATCCTAATAAAGCATTTAACATATAACACATAGGCATGCAACCATTACATTTGCTAACTAAAACAAAGGGGAAAGGGAAAATGGACCAAATTACTTGCTACGCCCTATCTATTACAAGTCAAGAGGTGTACACATACCCCATTAATAAAAATCAAAAGTAAATGAAATAAATGAAAGGAAATAAGGAGAGGCTAGGAAAGCAAGTAGACATGCAAATTTCACTTAGCACGTTGAATCACATAGGAGAAACAAAAAGGATAAAAGAAAGTTATACCTCCCCTTGGAATGGTGCCCAAAAAGGAAAGGAAAAACAGCTTCAAAACAATAAAAAGATCAAGGTACCACTTTAAATGGGAATTAAGCATGAAATGAGTATTAAACATGGAATAAACCGTGCATGTGTAGGCAAACTCGGTCCCAGATAAAAGGTTTCAAAAGTCTAAAATGGAGTACTAAGTTGAATGGCTTAAGGTGGAATCCATCTTAATCAAATGCAAAGATCACAAAAAGAAGAATGGAAAATTATTTATTAGAATTAAAAAACAAAACTAGCTAAGAAAAACTAAATCAAACGAAAACAAGACTATAAATTCCTCCAAATTATTAAGCCTTCATGATTTTATCCTAAAATCGATTGAAAGTTGTCCACAATTCACGTGAAAACATATCAAGGCAAATTATCATGCACAAGGAATCCAATTACAAACATCAATCAATCATGTGAGTCCAATTAGAACATTTAAGCACTTCGAAAGTCCCCAAAAATAATAAGAGGCCAAATAACGGTTAAAGTTGCAATCAATTTAGGACTTAATTGCAAGAGATTGAAACATGACTGGGCCATAGTAGGACAGAGGGGGACTTGAGGGGGTTAAGAAGCAATTTTGAAGAATTATTATACATGCAGCAACGTAAGAAACGAAATTTTCTGCAAACTACAAGAAACTGCTGCGTTCCTCAAGCTTTCGGCAAGTTCCAGCAAACAAACTCCATCCATTTTATCATGTAAACAAGTTCATCAACCCAGAAATTATTGACCCAATTCACAACATGAAATTTTGAGTGCAAGATTAAGATGGCAAAACTGGTTTTGATCAGCAACAAAAGAAGAAAGGAAAGCTGCGGCAAGATACATTTCCAAACCAAGCAAAACTGCTGCATTTTTATTTGTTCATAACCAGATTTTGAACGCGACAACTTGGTTATTTATTTTCCCAGCAAAGCATTTGAATGTGGTTCATGTAAACCCAACATTTCTTATCCTCTTGATAGATTAACAAGCAAATTGAATAGCCGCAACTTTGATTGTGGGCTATTGAAGAGCAGAAAGACAGCAAAGACTCACAAATGAATGCAACAGCTTTTGCTACTTCAGCCTGGATATGTTTGTGCGTGAGAAATTGAACAAACTCCCCTAATTTGACAACCCCAACCGACATGTAACGACTTCAGCTCATGCCCCAAAATGCAGTTACTTCTTTCCAGCAGATTCACAAGTTCAAACAACTATAAGAATAAAATGCAGCTGGGATGCTAGGGAAGGGACTTGCGGTGAGTATGCACAAACGAGGGAATAAGAGGAAAAGAAAATCTGCAATTTCAACCATGTTTTCCTGCGATTATGGTGTTCATTCGAATGCAATCTTTCCATCAGAACCCAACTAATATCTTAACCCACATCAAAGTCTTGATCCCAAACGGCTAATCCCACAGAACTTGATATCCAAACAAATCGAAAAAGCAAAGAAAACTTAGAATGGGGACACGGGATTCTAAAAAGAATTCTGCTATTACTGCCATAAACAAATCATCATTTTTTATCCAAACAAACACAAACATAACCCATCTAATTGTGACAGAACGTGCACTGAGCATTCAAAATAAGAAAATCAGTAACAAATGGCAAACAACAACATCAGCAAATATGCTACAAACCATGAAAGAACGACATTCTTCCGATTGCCTTCTACCCAAATCCAAAAATTACAAATACAAACATGGCAAGGTTACAACGATAACATTAACAGATTTTAAACGGGAAAGTAGACATGAATATACCTAAACAGCTTGGAAAGATCCCAGTGAATAGCTTGTTGCAAAAGCCGGTGCCTTTCAACAATGATGGAAGCCGATCATGGAGATGTTGAGTTTCTCCTTCACTCGCTGTCTCCCAGATCCTTTTCATCCGCCGTGCTTTCCTTCAACCGTCCACTCCTCTTCCTTTTGAAACCTTTTCCCAGTTTTCCCTTTTGGTATCTTAACTCTCTTAGCTTTCAGCCGTCCTCAACCGCTCTACCGTAGCCTTTTTGCTCTCCTAAAACTTTCCCCAGCCGTCCCTAATTTCTCCCTTCTCTCTGTCGGCTGTCGCTAAAATCACTCCCCCCTTTTTAATCCTAGCCGCTGCTCTAGACACTCTCTTATTCTCCCCCAATCTTCAGTCTTCTTCACACCTCGTTCATAGCTCTCTGTATCTTTTCTTTTTTATCTCCATTCAGGCTTTCTCTCATTTTTCTTATGCAGCTGTCCTTTCTTGCTTGTTTCCGTCACTCTCTCCGTAAAAATCCCCGTTGCGGCTGATCCTTTCTCTTGTTTTTATATGGTTAATCAACCCTAAAACCTGATTGTACTTTCTTCAGTAATTGCACTCCCAGGAGCCGTCCCAATCCTCTTTGTAAGCTGCGCAAGTCCGCAGCTTTCATGCTGCGGCAAAATTTTTTTTTCTTTTTCTTTACTTAAATGAAATTGACAAGATATAAATAATAGAAATAACAATAAAATGCAATCAAAAACACAAATGCTTGTAACCTGAAATATTAATATTTTTTGGAATTTTTCTTTTCTTTGAAAAATAATTAAAATGTATCAAAAAGTAAATAATGCCTATTACACTAAAAGCTTCTCTTTTTTTTTTTAATTTTCAAACTTTTCATTTTTTTCTTTTTTCAAAAATAGGCCAATATGCATTAAACCATTTTTCCCTTTTCTTTTCCCCCCCTTTTTTCATTTTTCACTTTTCCTCTTTTTTCTTTTTTCTCTAAAAATTCTACGCTAAACTTACAAAATAAAAACTACAAAAACAACTAAAAACTAAAAAGGGAATAAAACTAAAATAAAATAAAACCTAAAAGGGCTAGACAAACAAATAATGAACTAAAACGCAAATCATCTAAACACAAAGCATTAATTCAAAATTTGGTGTCTACAGTCCCCATTTCTAAAGCATTCATCGTTCGAGACGTTCACCGCCGAATAACGCAGGTAAGTATTTGGTGTCTACTTCTTTGTCTCAAGTTTTTCCAAAACTCAGACAAAGAGGGGCAAACTTTAGACACCAAATTTTTATTTTTATTTTTATTTTTTTTTATCCACGTTTGCTCATTAGTCTCCTAATTTTATTTTTAGGCATTTTTAGCATTAAAAAAAAAGAAAGGAAAAAAAAGGTTCACAAAATACGTTTTCTTTTAGCATTTTGTTTATCTTGTTTTATTTGTATTATTTCATTATTAAAAAAAAAAAGAAAAAAGGACAGACCAAGCTCATGCACCGTGAGCCACACAAGATCAAAACTCTTTCTTTGTACCATATTCATTAGCAGAAAACATGCGGGAAGAAAAGAATCGGAGGGCTAAAAGGAAAGAGAAAAAAAACTGAGGTTCACGGAGAGCCTTGGATATCAGGTTTTGGGGCTGGCCATTGGGTATAAAGGAGGCAGCATCGAATGACGTCAAAGAGGGGAGATCGAGAGAGGGTATTAGGAGAGAGCTACGAGAGAGTTTTGGAGGGAGACCGAGAGAAACAACGGCCAGAGGGGGTGACAGCTGGAAAACTGAGGGCTTTGAGAGAGTTAAAACAGAAAGGGAGCGGCGGCTGAAAAAAAGAAAACGTGAGGGAGAGGTTTTGGGAGACGGCTAAAAAGAAACCGAAAGAGGGTGCGGCGGATAAGGGAGCGAAAGAGAAAACAAGGGTTTGGTCTGGGGAGCAAACAAAGTTTCAGGCAAGAACGGCTGAAGAACAAGGGAAGGGAAAACTTGGGAGAATCAGAGAAGATTAAAAGAGAAAAGCAGCAAATGTTTCTGAAATCATCAGTCCGTGGAGGAACGTTGCAGCGCAGGAGTTGAGATGTTTCTCGACAAGGTTCTCGCAAAGACCTGCTCTTCCTATCACCCCACACCTTGCTTTGCCTTTTGAAAGGCCAAAGGTAATGCTTTTCACCATTTTTTCTGCCCATAGATTATAGGATTCACCTCAGAAGTATTGAAGCCTTTGCTGCGATGCCTGTTTCTGTTTTTCTTCCTCCATGTGCATCCTATTTGTGAATCTGGTTGGGGTGGAGGATTTCGTGTTGGATTGAGTTTTGGAGGGCAGGAGCTTATGTTTTCTATAGGGTTTCATCTGGTGAATCTATGAGTTTTGGTTGAAGTTTATGGCTGATGTTTATAGCAAGCAAGCCCGGTAGATTGTAGATCCTTTTTTCTTCAGAGTTGCAGGACCTTTTAATCTGTTCTTTGTTTTTTTTTTTTTGTCCGGTTTCCCCTCGATTGCATCTGCTAAAGACAGGCCATCATGTTTGGCTTCTGTAAGCAATGAGGGGTTGAGGATTATGTGATTTTTGGCTGACGAAATAATGGGTCTGGTTTGGGTTTTTGTATGGACATAACTATGTGGGATGAGCTGTAAAGTTCACAGCAGAACTCTGTTGCAGCAGAGCTTCGACCAGGCTGCATTTTTTGTTGTTGAACTATCATGGCTATAGTTGTTTAATTTAGGAAATGTCCAGTCTTGTGTTACTTTGCATGAATACCTCTGAACTGGGTAAGGAAGAAATGAAACTATTTTGTTGCAGAAATTGTTTGTTTGTTGCCCAAGATCTGCATGCTCGAATGTCGAATTTCTGTGGTTTTGATATTTGAAACCATAGTTTTGCTGTTTGGTTGAGAAGCTGGACGTGTTTGGATGAAAAATTACATCTGATGAACACCACAAGTGTGACTAATCGTAGCTAAAAAAAAATGCGAAAGTTTGTTATTTGATGCTTGCATGATCTTTTGTATGAATTTCTGATGTTTAAACATAAGGATCTTATGTTGGAAAGTGAGATGAGTGCTTAATGACCGTGTTGTATTAGCTGTTTGAGACATTGAAATATTGTTTTGCTTGAGATAATGAACTGAAAAGCAAGCTATGGCTGGAATAGTGCAGAAAGCTTAAGAAATTGCTGAAACTTTGTTGCAGAAGCATATGTTTCGTAGCTTTGCATGCATGCATGGGAAATGTCTTCAAAATTTCATTTTTTGATCCCCTAATACTTGTCTAATGCTGCTATGGCCCTATAAACTTTCAATTTCTTTCAATTGGGTCCTTAATTTAATTACAAATAGGACCCTAAACTTTGTTTTTCTTTAATTGTGACCTCAAATCTTTGTGATGATTATAATTTGACCCCAAGGCTTTGTTAATTTTTGCAATCAAGTCCTTTCTTCTTTTGGCTTCTCAAATGTGGGTGGTCTACATGATTTAATTGATTCAATTTCATGTTTACTTTTATCTTTTTGTGATTATTTCTTGATTAAAGTGATGCATTGACTCTTTTATTATTTTGGAGGGTAAATAAGTAATTTCACTCCATTGGGGCTCCAAATCAAGGGAGGTACACCCTATCCCTTGTTTTCTTACTTTATTTGACCCTACGTGCCCTATGTGACTTTACGTGTTTAATTGCATACCTCTTGGATGTTTATTTATTTATTTCATTTATTTATTTATTTGCTTTATTGGCTTTAGCTTTGTATATCTACCATTTGAAAGGCACTTGAATGCCAATTTGTAATAGTTAGGTATTCCTTTAATTATTTATTTATGTATTTCCCCCTTTTAGATTTTAGTAGGGCCTCCCCAAGTGTAATAGTTAGGGGTTTCTTTGCTTTATTCGCCTTGTGTGTTTCTGCATGCCTATGTGTTATGTGTTTATCCGCTTTCTTAGGGTCTTGCATCTAGATATCATGCTTATATGTTATGTGCTATACGTGATTTATGTGTTTACATGCTTTTATTAGGTCTTACATGATTTATTTGATTGTAACCGATGTGTGACGCTACCACACTAGTCCAATGCTAGTTGTGCCCCTTTTGTTCCGATTTTCCACGAGTCCAATGCTAGTAGGAATTCATAGACATGGGTTAGTCCAACGCTAGACCCTTAGGAGCCCCTTGAGCGCTAGATCATATTTGTGTGACTACATTACATTCTAATGCATATTTTTTCACCTTTTAAGGTTCTTACCATGTTGCATGATACTTTCTTATATAAGTACATTCTTTATCCCATATTCCCTTCTATTTATATCCCTTCCCCCATATTTTCTATTATATGTATATTCCTTACCCCTTTGTATGGAAACATGACATTAGATTTGCATTTCATATAAGCATTAGAACTAGGTTAGTTCATTTGCTTGATTAGATTAGGGAATAACCCCTTGGATATGGGATATGGACGAGTTTGACTTCCCTAGCCTTAGCACGCTCGTATTCCCTCTATTAAAGGGAACATTGAGTCACGAACATTAGTCCCCCGCACCCGACATGATGTATTCCTCTAAGACATGTATATTTGTATAATTATTTTATTCTTTTTTCTTTTCTTAGAGTCTCATATTTTTGCATTATTCGTGACCTCTCCAAAGAGTCATTATTGGGCATTACAATTAATGTGATTGACACCGTTCAAGCTTTGAAGAGAAATTTTGCCCCCGATACCCTCCTAGGTCTAGGGTTTGCATTCATATAGTACATTCCAAATGTGATAAATTCTTTGGTTAAAACAAGAAAATCTTTGACTAAATCACGCAACTAGCCTTGGCTAGGTCGAAGGGGTGCCTTGGATTTCATCCTTGCCTTCCCCTTCATCAAATGTGACTCCCGAACTTTTTTCTTTGATTTACGTAGACTAAGAGTCGTTTAAAAGGAGTTTTTTCCACTTTTTCCTTTGAAAACTCATTTTAGGTGACTTGGTACACCTTAACTCCATACCAAGTGGTGACTCCATTTTTCATTCAATAAACCCTTTTTAAATTATATTTTGGGTCAAATCATCGCATTTTTATGTCCCATTTAGACCCATATTTTTCATTTTCTTTTTCAAATCAAAAATTCACTTTTTAAAACCATTTATTTATTTTTCTTCTTTCAAAAAATGGGGCGCGACAGTAGTCCAATAAATTCATCCTCCCTCCTTTTTTGGACTAAAGGTGGGAGATACTTTTTATTATATTCCCTTAGGAAGTTAGCCCATGTCCATACAGTTTGTTCTCTTTCCCACTTTGCCTTAATCACGTTCCACCATGCTCGGGCCGGTCTTTCAAATTGAAATACCGCAAAGTTCACTTGCCTTTGTTCGGTATAGTTCAAAGCTGCAAAGATGTTGATCATGGCCTCCAGCCACTATTCGGCTACATCTCGATCAGACCTTCCAAGGAATTTCGGAGGAGCAAACTTCTGAAACCTCTCAAGAGCCCGATTTTCTCCTATTTTAGGGTTCGGAGGTTGATTCACAGGTATTTGACCTTGTTAGTCCACCAACCTTGCTAAAATGTTTGTCATTTGTTGAATTGCCATCGCCATTTGGTCCCCGGCTTCAACCCTCGGTCCTTGCTCTTGTGCAGCTGTTGTTTCCCTTTCCTCTCTTGGCTCTTGAGCTCGTTTATTCTCACGGCCACGTCCACGTCCACGACTACATCTCCCGTCCATATATATATGTTTTCCCTCTCTCCTTTCTTTTCTTTTCCCCCCAAAAGGTAATTTAGTGAATAAACACAGTAAATTGACTAAAGTAACAAATTCCTGCATACCAAATACACAAATAAACATATACGCACATAACACACCATATACCAAGAAGACAGATGATAAAATACACAAAGGCATATCAAATTAGACAGATAATCATGTGTATAAATACACCAACTAACGTCATGTAATAATAATATAAGGACAAATCAAAAGAAAAGGTGATATCATCCTAGTTTCAGTTGAATAACCCCGTTCGGTCTCTCACGTCACTTACTATCCAAACTAGATATCAATTGACCTCTTGTGCTCATTCTAGCTAGACAAAGCCTGTTCTTGTTCCCAAAATGCAATTTTCAAGTACTTAACGCCACCTCAACTTTGGAGTACTCGGGCACAAGAATCCGAAATAAGACAATTCACATCTCGAGCTGGCCAGTCCCAAGAGTAAATTATCTACAATCGAAATTCTTACCCGACGTACCTATCTATGATCCTCAGATACCACAGGAAAGATATAAGGCTTATAACATTCGCAATTCATACCTTATGCTGAAACGAGTACTTAATCCTTCATACCTATTCACGACTCAGTCCAGGCTCACTCCGCACAGAGACCACGCGAAGCAGGCTCTAATACCAACTGTGATAGCCCCACCTCACCCTAAGGCGAACCAAAGGGTTCGGCGGACCGCCTGCCCAGCTCTCGCCGGGACTCAGTCGTTCACTTCAATCATCAATTAAAATCGAAATAAATCACAGGAATAAATATAACGACAATCCAAAACTTAATGCAAAACTTATGTACATTACTATTTCAAAAGGGAGTACAAACATCGAATATACAAAGGTTCTTAGTTCACCACACATCCAACCCGTACCAAGCACTAGGGCGAGAACCATTACAAAATCAGAAAGTAGTCTAGGCCAGTCTAAACCGAGCTCTCGTCCTTGCTCGCCTTCCCTTGTTAAGGAAAACAAACTAAAGGGGTGAGTTAAAAGTTCCGTGAGGTTCCGAACACATAATCAAACAATAAAGCTAATGTATTAACCATAAATAACAAGTAATGCAAGAAACATGACAATATAAAGCAATAATAACATTCATTAAAAGGATACGGGCTCACAGGGAGCCATTTATTCGTTCGTTCATTCTCCTGTCGTTCCCCTTATTTCTCCAATCATTTTAAAATGAAATTTTGTAAGTAAAACCCCGCGTTCGCTTGTTTGTTCATTTCATTCACCCCCTCCTGGACGTTGGCCAGGCTCCACCAACCTACAAGGTAATACTCGAGTATACCAAACGTTCACCCAGGGTCACTAAATCGCCCGACCGAGTCCGTTTCTGGCTTGAGTCGATCAGTAACGAAGGGCAGGGCCCAGTTCAGCCAAGAGGCTTATATTCATGTACAACTAGCATTTAATCATTTAAACATTGAAAATTTCACATTTCATTTAGGTCGAGTGCGATAAAGTACACACTCGCCTAACAAACTCATTTTAAGCAATCATTGAAAACATTTAACATGTTATCATTCGTTCATAACAAATCATATAAGCAAGAACAAGCCACATAGGCAATGAAAATATAACAAACAAGGAACACTCACCTATGTACGCAAAACAATGTGCAAAATATCCTTCCGGATATTATCCTCAGTCACCGAGAAAACCTAAGATTAAACGACAAAGAATATTACAGCTCATCTAGTGCAAACAATTAGGTGAAATAAAAGAAACTTGACAAATGATGAGTGGAACGTGTAAAAAGGCTTTAAAGTGAAATGAGGACATTTGGACCCGTGGACAAAAATAACTAGGGTTTCATAGTCCAAACGTAAAACCCAACTGAAAAGGGTTATAAAATTTTCCAATGGAAACACTTGAACCAAAGGCAAGTCGGAATCCAGCTAGATAGGCTAAGAAATACTGTTTTCGGGATCATTTATATGGTTCAAAATCATCTCATATTCAAGTAGATATTATAGACTAAATGTCTTAATGAAATTCATGTAAAAGGGAGGACAAAATACCCAAGAAAACCCTAAACCACTCCTTTTTATTTGGGTAAGAGTAAGTAAATATTTGGAGTTTCCAATTGAAGAAGGATCATGTTTTAAGATGGAAAAACGGTCATAGTATTTGCCAAACGAAAATATATAAGTTCAAGTAGAAACTTGGCCCTCGAACGAAAATTTGGGCAGCACGCCCTTTGTATTTACCTATTTTTCCAGCCATTTATGGCTTCATTGTTTTCCTCAATCAATCCCAAAGTCACACACAATATCATCTCATTTCAATAGCCATTCCATAGGCTCAAAGTCATATAAGTACAAAATCAAGCTAATGACATGTGCGGAAATGAAGTTTAGCAAAAGGACAGATTTGACGTGGTTTTGCGTAATGGACACAACCGAGGCTACGCTTGTCAGATTGAGGTGCAATTTATACTGTTTTGAAGCTAAGACAAAGAGCTATAACTTTGATGGGGACTACTTAGTCCAGTTCTCACCCTAACTAGGTCAAATGTACCAAAACAACTCCGGATTTTCCAGTTCGAAGCTCACTGTGAAATTCAACAAGCAGTCCTGATTCATTCACTCATATCTCAGCACACACAACTCCAATTCAGGTAATTCCAAAGCCATTTGAAAGCTAAGATATAAGGCTATAATTCATAAGAAGACATCAACAACCAAATCGATAATATTCTTGGTCAAACTAACCACTCACATAAGCTGATTATCAGTTTTGGACAGAAACAAGGCAGCAGGGGTATTTTGGTCTTTTCACAGGTTACGTTTCTCCGATTGAGCTGAAATTTTACAAGTAGCTAGCTAACTCAATTATCAACAACTTTTTGTTTTAATCTTAGGCTAATTCAGCCTCTAACCTGCTCAAATAAATTCGGACAGAACAGGCCTGTGTGAAACCCTAACCTGGAAATTTCTCCCCAAACCAGAATTTTTGCACAATCAATCACATCCAACATATATCAACTTCATTTTACACTATAACTAACCAACAATCCATGACTAACTAACACCAAACATATGAAATCAGAAAAATCAAGCATAAAATAAAAAATTCATCAATCTCCACCAAAATCATAAAATCTTCCACTAAAACATCTCTTTACCCCTCACAAGTCATCAATTTAACACTATCATGAACAAAGGAAGAATTTTTTGGTCACTTACCTTGTAAACTCAAGAAAAGAAGTAACTTAGCACCTTTCCTTCTCAAACCACTTCACCAATCACCTTAATCCTACCAAGAAAAGGTTTTTATGGAGCAAATCCATGTTTTAACGGTTGGTTTGTGAGATCAAGGCAAGAAATGGAGGAAACAAGTTGAGAGCTTTGTTTTCTTTTCTTGTTGAGAGGGCCAGCCAAAGGAGCTAAAAATGAAGAAATGTTTTGATCAAAATTAGCTTTAAGAAGGTAAAAATATCTTGGTCAAAAGTCCAAGGGTGAATTGAATGGTGACACTTGTCACCTTTTGCTTAAAGCTTATCTCTTAGTCTCTCTAATACTAATCTATATAGGTAACTTCTAATTATTTCTTAACACCTTGTAAAATAATATCATTTAATACAAAACTCCAACAAGTTGTCAAAAATATATCGCATTTACCGCACTAGTGGGTCCCATGTCCATAATACACTTCAAACTCAACGTACACTAACTCATACTGGGAAGATGATTTTAAAATAGTACTTACCTATAAAAATGCATAGAAAATTCAATATTTCCAAGGAAAGTATAAAATGTAATCAAAGAAATAAAATAATGCTGAGAACATGTAAAATTTTTTGGGTCCTCACATATCTAATCATCAGTAAGTCCTCATGGGGTGTCTCGCCAACCGGTCTATCACTAGGGCCACAAGATCCGTCCATCCTACACAAAGTGTAGATAAAACGTATGTACTCTTAAGGGAAAAATAATCACATATAATCCTCAAGTTGAAAATACCCAACTCGTCCAGGCCAATTCAACCCTGGGCTCTAATTCTTATCCCTTTTAGTGGTCACTTAACTTTTTAGACCAATCCAACAGTCCAGCATCCCAAACGTTTAAGTCTAGCATATACTACAAGGATCTAAAGCCTAGGCTCTGATACCAACTGTAACAACCCCACCTCTCCTTAGGGCGAACCCTAGGGTATCAGCGAGCTGCCTGCCCAACTCTCGCCAGGACTCAGGTGTTCAAAGAACTAATATCATCGATGAAACGGATAGAACATCTTCCAAAATAGGGAATCAAAACCCTAATCAGAACATAATCACTATTTCAACGTTCCAGCTTAGTACATGTATCATCACATGTCAACTTACCACTCCACACTCAAAATTCATAGCATAAGTCAAACTAAAATAATTTAAGCTTACAAGTCAACTTAAACAGAAGTTACAACCTCAAAACGCGAGTACAAGCAAAACAAAACTAGAAAGCGCTTGATCAAGTTCTTTCCCGATCTATTAAAGAAAACAAAGGGAATGGGGTGAGCTAAAGTCTAGTGAGGTTCCAAGTAAAACAAGTAAACGTATAGTCACATAAGGTCACAAAATAATCAAATAAACACCGTACAGTAGAATAACAGTTTAATCACAGTTCAATTCAAGGATACGAGTGGCTTTCAAAAGCCAAAAATCCATTTGAGCTTGATCATAATTGCCTCCTGTTGACACTCCATCAACCCTTGTATGCACAGTATATAGGGTCCGTAGAACACCACTTTCACCAATCTCCGTCTGTAACGGTCCCACTTCTCCCTAGGGCGTACCCCAGGGTATCGGCGGACCGTCTGCCCAGCTCTCGCCGGGACTCAGTCAGTTGCTATAAGAGAAGGCAAGAAAATCCACAAAACAATCGAAATAACAAAAATTTCAAACTTAACGTAAACTTATATACATATTTATTCCAAAAGCAAAACAACTTTTGTACAAAGGTTCCCCATTCTCCATACAACCAGCCCACCAAACATTGGGGCGAGAACCAAACAAAAGAAACAAAAGTACTAAAACGGCTAATCTATTCGTAGCTTCCGTCCTCGCACGTCTTCCCCTGCTAAGGAAAACAAAAACTAAAGGGATGAGCTGGAAAGCTCAGTGAGGTTCCGTACACATAGGCAACAAGAGAAACAAATGCATGTAAACAACAATTCACGATACAAGTACAATAAAGCGATAAACACATTCATTAAAAGGATACGGGCTCACAAGGAGCCAATCGTTCATTCATTCATTCATTCATTCTCCTTCCATTCTCCAACCTTCAATCATTTGAAAATGCATTTTGTATAAATAAAACCCCTCGTTCATTCATTCATTCATTCTCCCCGTCCCTGGCTTTTGGCCAGGCTCCACCAACCTACAGGGTAATACTCGAGTATACCGGATTGTTCACCCAAGTTCCTAATCGCTCGACCGAGTCCGACTGGCTCGAGACGACCGGTAACAAAGGGCTATGGCCAGTTCAGCCCGAAGGCCTACATTCATGCACAATTAACATTTCAATCGCTCAATCATTAAAATTTCACAATCATTTAGGCTAAGTGCGGTAAAGTACACACTCGCCTCGAAAATCGTTTTAGCAATCATTGAAAGCGTTTAACATGTTATCAATCATTCAAACAAGCCAGATAATCAGGAAATATAACAAATAAGGAACACTCACCTATAACCGCAAAACAACGCCCAATTCTCAATCACCAATGAAACCTAAAATTCCACAAAGATCGCATTACAATCCATCTAACATGATTTAGATGCAATTAAGAAATACCCGACTATTCGCGAGTAAACGTATAAAAGACCTTCAAAGTGTAAAGAGCGCACTTGGATCCGTAGACAAGAATAACCCTAATGCGACCCAAACCGAGAGGGTTATAAAGTCTCTAAAAGAAACACTTAACTATAACAAATTAAAATCCCAATAGATAGGCTAAGGAAATATTCTCTTGGAATTATAAAGAATCATTCGTGCAGCTACAAGCCACTATATATTCAAGTAGCGGTTATATAATAAGGGTTTTGATGAGAATCATATGGAAAAGAGGGCTCTTAAAACCTTACTTGAAAGTAGTTCACTTGTGGCCGAGAAAACCCTAACTTGGCCGATAAAACCCCTAATTCATACCTCTTTATTTTGAATACGGGGTAAGTAAACATTTGGTGGTTCAAATCGAAGAGGTAACATGTTTTCGAACGGTAAAATGGTCACATTAGTTGCCTTGCGGAAATATACAAGTTTAACTAGAACTTAGCCCTCGAATCCCTATTTGAAAGACCCAATGAAATTCTCTAGGAAATACACCCAACTTGATACAAAATACATTTCCAAAGACCACTTTAACTCATTCAATTTCCAAGAAAATAAACGGACGGCATGTCCCTTGTGTTTACCTATTTTCCAGCCATTAATGGCTTCATTATTTTCTCAAATCAGTCCCAACATGTCATATAGAATAATCTCATGTCCAAAAGCCGTTCACTAGGCTTAAATTCATATACAACAATAAATACGAAAAGCAAGCTAGAAACACTTTCAGATAAAACAATGCGTGACAACATTTTGCGGAAATAGCACTAAAGGCACTACGATTATTGGTTTAGGGTGTAAGACCCACCGTTTCGAAGCTAAGAGGCAGGGCTACAACAATGTAGAAGGTCACTTAATCCAGTTTGTAGTGCAACTAGGTCAAAAATACAAGACACTAGTTCAGAACTGCAAAATACAGGTGGACAAGCCACGTTCTGGTTAACGAACTACAATTCGGTCTACTTAGGTCCAAATCCATTGATTCCAAAGCCAAATGATAGCTAGGACATCAGGCTACATTTCATTAGAAGACCTCTACAACCAGTTCAGAAGTTTTCCTAGCCAAAATAGCTAATTACTGCAACAATTCCCAAGTTCGGATGAAACCAGAGCAGCAGGGGTAAATTCGACTTTTCTCACTCTACATTACTCCAATTGACCTGAAATTTTACAGGCACCTCTAACACATCAATACCTACAACTTTCATGTTTTAAGCAAAGGCCAATTCGGCCTCTAACTATGCTAAACAGGGCCGGCCAGAATTGAAGGGTGTGACACCCTAACTTTTCCAAATTTCCTTTCAAACAAGAATTCCTTGCATTAAACCATCATTTACATTAACTAACCTCATTCTATATCATTCCCCTTCATCTTACATGGCCACATAGACAACATCAAATTCAAATAGAAAAAAAAAATCATAATAAAAAAAAATAAAATGTCACCATAAATCAACCCAAATCAAAATATCACTCACAAAATGACATTTCCAACCCTTATAATTCACAACTTAACCATTATCAATGTAAAAGAGAACTTTCTTAAGCACCTTACCTCACAACTCAAGAAGACTAGCAATTCAAAGCTTCCCTTGCCAAAACACTCCACCCAAAAGCTTTAACCTTCCAAGAAGCTCACTTGTATGGAGGGAATTAAAAATCCATTGGTGAAGTTTCAAGATTGAAGCAAAAATCAAAGATGGAGATTGAAGAGTTTTTCTCTCTTTGCTCTCAAAGCTCACGGCTGGACAAGAAGAGGAAATGAAGATATTTTGGTGAACCAAGGGGATAAGAAGGAAGAAACAGCCGGTCAAAGCTGCTGACCGGCTGTGTCACATCAGAATCCGGCCGGATTCTGGCCGGATTCCTGGCCGGATATGAGGCCGAGAGGAAACATTTTTTTTTTCAAAAACGCAGGGCAATCCGGCCAGAAACTGGCCGGATTTCCGGCCAGATTTGGCCACTTCAGCTTTCCAAAATTTTTTTTTTTCCGAATTCGATTGTCGCGCTCAAACGTATTTCTACCACATACACATCCATACATATCTCATACATGATTGCACATATCCACGACCTTTCATACTTTAAACCAAAAGGGGTTGACAAATTTTCACTAAAATGGGGCAAAGAAAGTAAGCCAAAGGCCAAGAAAATTGAGGGAAGTTAGGGTTCTCACACTCTCCCCCCCTTAAGAAATTTCGTCCTCGAAATTTTTACCTTCATTAGCCTCAGGCGAATCCGGAACCGTTCGGTTGTCTAATGCATATGCTTTGGCCGGTACATTTGTTCGGTTCCCTCTTTCTTTCACTGGTTTTGATTTCGTTCCATCTGGTGACTGAGTACTACCCTCACGTAGATGCCTCCTCGGACAAGTGCTCACTTGATGCTCACTGCTTCCACAAATTAAACATTTCCCTCCTTTTCGCCAACAAGCATCTTCGGTGTGGTTGGCCTTTCCACAGTAACCACAAATCAAGGGAGAGGTCATCTTTTGACTATCTTGGGAAATCTCCTTAGATCCAATTTGACTTCCTTTAGTAGACCTCTCATCCATCGCCCTTATTGTCCATGGCGGATAGGATAACTGGTTCCCCTTTTGTACTTTAGACGGCGCCATCGTTTCACTAAACTCTTCCAATCCACTGCCCGATGCACCTCTTTTCCGAGTTTGGGAGGCCTTTATTTGTGCCTTGGCTCTCTCGATTCGTTGAGCTTTCTCAAGGGCCTCCGTAAACGTATTCACTTGCGCGGCTGCCAACGCCTCTTGGATGTCCAGGTTCAATCCCTGTATGAACCGCCTCACTCTTCTCGGTTCCGTAGCTACTAATTCGGAGGCAAACTTGGATAGTTTGGTGAATTTTGTTTCGTATTCAGCCACACTTAATGTCCCCTGGCGTAATCCAATAAATTCGTCCTCCCTCCTTTCTTGGACTAAAGGTGGGAGGTACTTCTCATTGAATTCTCTGGTAAAGTTCGCCCAAGTCCACATGGTCCGTTCCCTTTCCCATTTTGCTCTAATTACATTCCACCATGATCGAGCCGGTCCTTCAAATTGAAACACTGCGAAGTTCACTTGCCTTTGCTCGGTGTAGTTTAAGGCCGTAAATATATTCACCATGGCCTCTAGCCATTGTTCAGCGGTATCCGGGTCAGGCCCTCCGGCGAATTTTGGAGGTGCAAACTTCTGAAACCTCTCCAGAGCCTTATCTTCGCCCATCTCAGGGTTTCGGGGTTGATTCACAGGTATTGGGCCTTGTTGGTCCACCAACCTCGTCAAAATGTTTGCCATTTGTTGAATTGCCGTCGCCATTTGGTCTCCGGCCTCAACTCTAGGTTCTTGCTCTTGTTCGGCGGACGTTTCCCTTTCTACTCTAGGTTCTGGGGTCCGTTTAGTTCCACGGCCTCGACCACGTCCCTGACTACGTCTCCCGTCCATAGATATATCTTTCCCTTCTCTCTTTTTCAAAAATTAATTTAATGAATAAAGGCGATAAGATGACTAAGACAACAACAGCGAGGTACCAAGTACACAAGTAACATATTTGCACATAGCACTCAATATATCAAATCAATTACACAAGTACGTAACAAGTCAGGCAAATATTCATACGCACAATTACAGCAATGGAGGTCATATACTAAGAATATACGGGTAAATTAAACGAGGAGGTGATGTGTCGTCCCAGTCTCAGCTAAGGTAGCCCCGTCCGGTCTCTCACGTCACTTACTGTTCACACTGAATATCCCTTAACCTCTGGTACTCATTCTAGTCGAACAAAGCCTTCATAGTCTCAAAATATAAGTCTCATATACTTAACATCGTCTTAACTCTGGAGTACTCGGGTACGAGAATCCGAGATAAGATAATTCACCTCTCGAGCTGGCCAGTCCCAAGAGTAAACCATCTACAATCGGAATTCCTCCCAGACGTACCTATCTATTGTCCTTAAATACCACGAGAAAGATTTAAGGCCTATAACATTCACAGTTCAAAGCTTATGCTCCAACGAGCACTTAATCCATCATACCTATTTATCACTCAGTCCAGGCTCACTCCGCGCAGAGACCACGCGAAGCAGGTTCTGATACCAACTGTAACGGTCCCACTTCTCCCTAGGGCGTACCCCAGGGTATCGGCGGACCGTCTGCCCAGCTCTCGCCGGGACTCAGTCAGTTGCTATAAGAGAAGGCAAGAAAATCCACAAAACAATCGAAATAACAAAAATTTCAAACTTAACGTAAACTTATATACATATTTATTCCAAAAGCAAAACAACTTTTGTACAAAGGTTCCCCATTCTCCATACAACCAGCCCACCAAACATTGGGGCGAGAACCAAACAAAAGAAACAAAAGTACTAAAACGGCTAATCTATTCGTAGCTTCCGTCCTCGCACGTCTTCCCCTGCTAAGGAAAACAAAAACTAAAGGGATGAGCTGGAAAGCTCAGTGAGGTTCCGTACACATAGGCAACAAGAGAAACAAATGCATGTAAACAACAATTCACGATACAAGTACAATAAAGCGATAAACACATTCATTAAAAGGATACGGGCTCACAAGGAGCCAATCGTTCATTCATTCATTCATTCATTCTCCTTCCATTCTCCAACCTTCAATCATTTGAAAATGCATTTTGTATAAATAAAACCCCTCGTTCATTCATTCATTCATTCTCCCCGTCCCTGGCTTTTGGCCAGGCTCCACCAACCTACAGGGTAATACTCGAGTATACCGGATTGTTCACCCAAGTTCCTAATCGCTCGACCGAGTCCGACTGGCTCGAGACGACCGGTAACAAAGGGCTATGGCCAGTTCAGCCCGAAGGCCTACATTCATGCACAATTAACATTTCAATCGCTCAATCATTAAAATTTCACAATCATTTAGGCTAAGTGCGGTAAAGTACACACTCGCCTCGAAAATCGTTTTAGCAATCATTGAAAGCGTTTAACATGTTATCAATCATTCAAACAAGCCAGATAATCAGGAAATATAACAAATAAGGAACACTCACCTATAACCGCAAAACAACGCCCAATTCTCAATCACCAATGAAACCTAAAATTCCACAAAGATCGCATTACAATCCATCTAACATGATTTAGATGCAATTAAGAAATACCCGACTATTCGCGAGTAAACGTATAAAAGACCTTCAAAGTGTAAAGAGTGCACTTGGATCCGTAGACAAGAATAACCCTAATGCGACCCAAACCGAGAGGGTTATAAAGTCTCTAAAAGAAACACTTAACTATAACAAATTAAAATCCCAATAGATAGGCTAAGGAAATATTCTCTTGGAATTATAAAGAATCATTCGTGCAGCTACAAGCCACTATATATTCAAGTAGCGGTTATATAATAAGGGTTTTGATGAGAATCATATGGAAAAGAGGACTCTTAAAACCTTACTTGAAAGTAGTTCACTTGTGGCCGAGAAAACCCTAACTTGGCCGATAAAACCCCTAATTCATACCTCTTTATTTTGAATACGGGGTAAGTAAACATTTGGTGGTTCAAATCGAAGAGGTAACATGTTTTCGAACGGTAAAATGGTCACATTAGTTGCCTTGCGGAAATATACAAGTTTAACTAGAACTTAGCCCTCGAATCCCTATTTGAAAGACCCAATGAAATTCTCTAGGAAATACACCCAACTTGATACAAAATACATTTCCAAAGACCACTTTAACTCATTCAATTTCCAAGAAAATAAACGGACGGCATGTCCCTTGTGTTTACCTATTTTCCAGCCATTAATGGCTTCATTATTTTCTCAAATCAGTCCCAACATGTCATATAGAATAATCTCATGTCCAAAAGCCGTTCACTAGGCTTAAATTCATATACAACAATAAATACGAAAAGCAAGCTAGAAACACTTTCAGATAAAACAATGCGTGACAACATTTTGCGGAAATAGCACTAAAGGCACTACGATTATTGGTTTAGGGTGTAAGACCCACCGTTTCGAAGCTAAGAGGCAGGGCTACAACAATGTAGAAGGTCACTTAATCCAGTTTGTAGTGCAACTAGGTCAAAAATACAAGACACTAGTTCAGAACTGCAAAATACAGGTGGACAAGCCACGTTCTGGTTAACGAACTACAATTCGGTCTACTTAGGTCCAAATCCATTGATTCCAAAGCCAAATGATAGCTAGGACATCAGGCTACATTTCATTAGAAGACCTCTACAACCAGTTCAGAAGTTTTCCTAGCCAAAATAGCTAATTACTGCAACAATTCTCAAGTTCGGATGAAACCAGAGCAGCAGGGGTAAATTCGACTTTTCTCACTCTACATTACTCCAATTGACCTGAAATTTTACAGGCACCTCTAACACATCAATACCTACAACTTTCATGTTTTAAGCAAAGGCCAATTCGGCCTCTAACTATGCTAAACAGGGCCGGCCAGAATTGAAGGGTGTGACACCCTAACTTTTCCAAATTTCCTTTCAAACAAGAATTCCTTGCATTAAACCATCATTTACATTAACTAACCTCATTCTATATCATTCCCCTTCATCTTACATGGCCACATAGACAACATCAAATTCAAATAGAAAAAAAAATCATAATAAAAAAAAATAAAATGTCACCATAAATCAACCCAAATCAAAATATCACTCACAAAATGACATTTCCAACCCTTATAATTCACAACTTAACCATTATCAATGTAAAAGAGAACTTTCTTAAGCATCTTACCTCACAACTCAAGAAGACTAGCAATTCAAAGCTTCCCTTGCCAAAACACTCCACCCAAAAGCTTTAACCTTCCAAGAAGCTCACTTGTATGGAGGGAATTAAAAATCCATTGGTGAAGTTTCAAGATTGAAGCAAAAATCAAAGATGGAGATTGAAGAGTTTTTCTCTCTTTGCTCTCAAAGCTCACGGCTGGACAAGAAGAGGAAATGAAGATATTTTGGTGAACCAAGGGGATAAGAAGGAAGAAACAGCCGGTCAAAGCTGCTGACCGGCTGTGTCACATCAGAATCCGGCCGGATTCTGGCCGGATTCCTGGCCGGATATGAGGCCGAGAGGAAACATTTTTTTTTTCAAAAACGCAGGGCAATCCGGCCAGCTATCCGGCCAGAAACTGGCCGGATTTCCGGCCGGATTTGGCCACTTCAGCTTTCCAAAAATTTTTTTTTTTTTCCGAATTCGATTGTCGCGCTCAAACGTATTTCTACCACATACACATCCATACATATCTCATACATGATTGCACATATCCACGACCTTTCATACTTTAAACCAAAAGGGGTTGACAAATTTTCACTAAAATGGGGCAAAGAAAGTAAGCCAAAGGCCAAGAAAATTGAGGGAAGTTAGGGTTCTCACACCGTCCACCAATCAACCCCCTACCAGGCCCGAACTCTATAAACAGTAGTTTGGTAATACTCGAGTATACCAGGAATTCAAGATTCCAAAGAAACAGGATCAAGTCGAGGATTTTACCATTGGTGGTGCTGGGCAACACAACAAGCAAGTACAATGGCTATACTTCACCAGGGACCTCCACACATCAGTCCCCAAGGTTTATCGGCCTTCTCGACCAAGCCCTTGCTGGCTTGATACAACCGACTTCGCCTAAGAGGTTGGGTACCCAAGCAGTAGCAGTAGTTGATGGGATATCACCCAAACAATTTAAACACAGTCATATATAGAGAAATCACATCTCATAATAACAGTACACAGAGCCTCATTGGAAAACAAGGGAGGTCGAGTGCGATAAAGTACACACTCGCCTCCATTTTATCAAAACAGTATTTGGCTCTAACAGTCATAAATCAAGTATTTCAAATATTCAGATAACAGGTAGCAGATAGTGGAACACTCACCTGTCGAGCAAAGCAGTAGTCAAATGTCAAGTTTCTTAGTTACGATCACCTTCGTTTCTCACCCCTAGGGCAACGAGTGAAAATTGTTAACCATTAGGTTCATGCCTTACTAAGTTAGGCTCATTGAGAGACCAAGTGAGTAGTCTAAGCTACTTAATCCATCATACAAATAAGGTCCAAACCATGGTAAAAGTTCATGAGAAAACAAGTTTAATAAGTGCATGAAAGTTCGGCAAAAGAAAAGTTTCATTCAAGCTTAAGAGTTTCTTCTCGGGTTGAACAGTCTTGCCTTGGCAGTCTTAGGAAAATAGTCGTAACTCATTGTAGAAAAGTCGGAATTAGGTGCTGTTAGTGGCGTTGGAAACTAGACTCGAAGGGCTTTCCAACGGTACCAAAACACACCATAGTCCATCCCCTGTCGACACCAGTAACTCAGACAAGGTGGCTGTTTTTCCAACCCTGGATCAGCATTGACCGTATTCCAAACTACTCTAGTTCTAGATGCTAACTTCGTTTGTTTTGGTCCAAATTTACCCAAATCACTCCTCAAGTGATCATATACAAGGATTCAAGTCACCTAGGATCAATGGAGTTCACAATGCAACACACAATCATGATTTAAGACAACCACAATAGTCTCATAATTACAAGAATTCAAAATAGTCTACTAATGGTTCAAAATCACCACTTTACTTGCTCCAATTCCATTCCAACTCACTCATAGGCTTAACCAATAGTTAACCTAGTTTATTAGGCTTGACTAGGGCATAAATGAACAACAAAATTGAGGGAAAACCCCTCCTTCAAGAATCGGTCAGCCAAGAAAAGAACAAACAGCCCACAACTTCCAATATTTGTTCAACCTTCATTCTTGCATGATTTCTTTTAAAATAACATACCAAGTGGTAGATCTAACTCAAAAGAAGTTTAAAACATAATAATACCTCATAAACAAGATCCAATCATTTCATCAAACACTTGGTGTGCATACTAAGAAGCTTAACTACTACTTGTTTAATTCAAGAGATCAACCTCAAATCTCAACCAAACAACTTGTATTTTGCCATTAACACTTCAAGTCCATGATCTATCATCATAAAACCAAGATTTAAAGAACATATACCTCTCTTATAGTGAGCTTGAACCACCAAATCAATCCACCAAAGTGAAGCTTCAATCTTGAATCAAGCACTTAGGGTTGGAGGAAAGTTTCACCCTAACTCAAGATTTTTCTCTTTGATTTTTCTCTCAAGATTTACTAGGGTTAAGAGCAAGGTAAAAATGAAGTTTCTCCCTTCTTCTCCAAGCTTCAAGAAAGTCTGCTATGAGAAGAAAAAAAATGGCTAAAGCTAGCTCAAATAATCTTCTAACTTCTGGTCAAACAAAATCCATGGCTAGGGTTTTGCCACTTGGCTCCATCTTGGTCCAATCCTTTATTAATCTTTGACTAATGATATATTAACCTTTCCAATTGTACCAATACTTGTTTAACACACCTAATCTCTCACATAAAGTCTCTACCACTAATAAAAGAACACTTGGACAAATGCAAGTGGTGCATTAATTAAAATCAACTCAAGAAAAATGTTTTACTTCAAGTAAAAAGGAATGAAGTGTATGCATGAAAATTATTATAATACATAGGAAATATATTGTAAGGGCATATTTTAAATGGTCTAGATCTTATAATAAGGCATGTAAATAAGAAAATTGTGTTTAAAGTTAGGGTCAATACAAGAGATTTGTTGTAACACATAGAAAAATATAATGTTAGGGCATATAAGAGGCGGTTTAAATCTTGGTGCAAGGCATGTAGTTTGAGAAACTGTATTTTAAAAATGAGGGTTCTTACACAAGATTCTGGACCGCTTAATCAAACTGGGGGATAGAATAGAGGTGAGGATAGAGTCTTGGAAAGGTTCCTAAAGTTCCACCTAAGGTCATGGTGAACCCGACCTGGAAATAGCGGAGAATTGGTTAGAAAGGATGACCAACATATTTGCCGCTTTAGACTATACAGAGGATAAGCGAGTGAATTTTACTGCTTTCCAATTTGAGGGAGTGGCTCGTATTTGGTGGGACATGATAAAAGAAAAATGGGAGAGAGCTCAGACCCCTTGGACTTGGGAGAATTTCACGAGGGAGCTTAATGAAAAGTTTCTTCCGCCCTTAATCCAAGAAAAGAGGGAGGATGAATTTATCAAGTTGAAACAAGGGACCCTTAATGTTGCTGAGTACAAAGGGAAGTTTACTAAACTTTCTAAATACACTCCTGAGTTGGTGATCAATGAACGGAGGAGGATAAGACGGTTCGTACAAGGGCTTAATGTGGAAATCCAGGAGGGATTGGCTGCAACTCAAATCTCTACTTTTACCGAGGCCCTAGAGAAAGCACAAAGGGTTGAAAATGCGAGAATGCAAGTTAAGGACTTTCAAAATAGGAAGAGAAACTTTCTAGTCGTATATTTGGACAGAATAGTAAGAGTTCACAGCCTTCTAAAATTGGAAGAGATATGGGAGAAACAAGGACTGCTGGAGCTGCTACAGGAGCTTTATCCAGAAAAGGTCGTAGTGGACCGGTTCGAGCTAGGGGAGCACCTTGTTGTGGTTCGGCAGTGACCCTTCAAGTCACTTGTGGTTACTGCGAAAAACCCAACCACTCCGAGAATGATTGTTGGAGGAAATCTGGGAAGTGTTTGGCGTATGGTAGTACGGACCACCAACTCGCAAACTGTCTAAACAAAATGAAGATGGGAGGTAACACTCAATGGCCTGAAAAGTCAACCTCTAAGGAGACCAGTGCGGGAGGAAGCTGACTTAAGGTACCAGGTAGGGTTTATACACTGGATCATCAACAAATGCCTGATGCAACTGAGTTGGTTGAAGGTACGATTCCTGTCTTTCACTGCTTAGCTAGGGTTTTAATCGATCCGGGTGCAACTCACTCTTTTGTAAACCTTAATTTCATGAGCGGAATAGACTTGAAGCCAATTAAGTTACCTTATGGCTTGGAGGTTGAAACACCTACTGGGAATCAAAGTTTAATCGCTAACTTGGTTTATAGAGATAGTGAGATCTGGGTTGGAGAGCGAAAATTACTGGCTGACCTGATAGGGTTAGCAATTAAGGGATATGATGTGATCCTAGGAATGGACTGGTTAGCCCGTTATAATACCCAATTGAATTGCAAGACGAAAATAGTGGAATTGTGCATTACGGGAGAGGCAACCCTGAAATTGGATGTAAAGGGTAGAATAGTCTCATTTACACTTATCTCAGAAATCCGAACTAGGAAAATGCTAAGTAAGGGAGCTCAGGGTTACTTGGCTTTTCTAATCAACCCCCCTAGTGATAAGGTGAGATTGGAGGACATACCTGTAGTAAAAGATTATCCAAAGGTTTTTCCTGAAGAGTTAGAGCCTTTAAAATTGATGTGATTCCGGGAGTAGCACCTATCTCTAAGACGTCATATCGGATGGCTCCAGCCGAGTTGAAAGAATTGAAATTACAACTACAGAACTTGTTGGAATGGGGCTTTATAAAAGAAAGTGAATCACCATGGGGAGCCCCGATTTTGTTTGTTAAAAGGAAGGATGGGAGTTTGAGGTTGTGTAAAGATTACCTAGGCTTGAATGATTTTACTATCAAGAATAAGTATCCGTTGCCCCACATTGATGAATTGTTTGACCAACTACAAGGGGCGGTAGTATTCTCGAAGTTAGATTTGAGACAAGGTTATTATCAATTGAGGATTTTGGAGAAGGATATACCCAAGACTGCTTTTAAATCGAGGTATGGACACTTTGAATTTGCAGTAATGCCATTTGGATTGACTAATGCACCTGCTGCTTTCATGGATTTAATGCATAGGATTTTTAAGCCATATCTAGACCAATTTGTGGTGGTCTTTATTGATGATATTTTGATGTACTCTAAAAATGTGGAGGATCATGAGAGGCACCTGAGAATTGTTTTACAAACCCTGAGAGAACACAAATTGTATGCTAAGTTTAACAAGTGTGAATTTTGGTTGAAAGAAGTGACATTCTTGGGGCACATAATTTCTAAAGATGGGATTAAGGTGGATCCGACTAAGGTTGAAGCTGTGAGAACCCGTAAATCCCTCTTAATAATTTTCCTAGGGTTTATCCCCTTTAATGGCATGTTTTCTGTATTTTCTGGCTTAGGAAAATTTTTTTCCTGGTGAATTTTATGAGTAATTATGTTTTTAGATGATTTTTCTAGTATTGGAGAGTTTTTGAAAAATTAAGAATATATAACGGACGTGGGACCCACTAGTGCGAAAAGTTCGGAAAGATTTGGCCAATTAGGTTAAATTTCGGATACTGGTTGAAATTTATCGGGTGTTAAGAGATAAGTAGAGGATGTGAAGTGATTGATGTGAGAGGAAAAGAAAGGGATAGGAATGCATTGAACGAAGTGACAAGTGTCACTCTTCCATTGGTTGGACTTGGTGGACAACTATTCACCTTTTGACATTTTTTGACTAATTGATTAAATACCCCAAAAATCACCAAAAATTCACTCTTTTCTTCTCCTTGTTGGTCGGCTCTCTCTCTCTAGCAAAGGAAGGAAGAAAACTCTTCAAAGGTTGGCATCCATCTAGCTCAAATCATCCCAAGCAATCCCTTAAACTTGTTTCTACTCCATAAAACCTCTTCATTTGGTGTTGTTTAGTGGTTTGGTGAAGTGTTTGGAGGAGCTAAGGTGTCCTACAACTCTCCCTCTCTTGTTTACTAGGTGAGTGGTGATTGAACTTCCTCCTACACTTAATGAAGCTTAAGTTATGCCTAGTGGGAGCTAAAGTGCTGAAATTTGTGGTTTATTTCTTGGTTTGAGATGAATTGGTGAAGTTTTTAATTTATTGATGTTTTTTCTGGTTTAATTTGATCATGAGGTTGTGGCTGTCCATGATGGTTGGAAATGATGTTTAATAACTCTAGTAGGTGTAAATGATTGGTAATTGCAACCAATTTTGGGTTTGGAAGGAATTTGAGAAAGTTAGGGTTTTATATCCCCAATTCTGTCTGGTTTTGTATCTCATGGTTAGAGGCCGAATTTGTGAGGACCCAGACCGTTCGTAAGTTGATATTAGGGTTAGGGCTAAGAAGAAAACCCTAATTTCCGGTTAAGATTGAAAACTCGCATTTTCTACATTTTCTTGATTAGAAAAGTTTCCCAGATAAGTTTTATGAGTAAATATAGTTTTAGATGATTTTTTCTAGTATTAGTTAGTTTTTGAGAAATTAAGAACTGAGATACATAAGGATTATTTGGTATCAAAATGGAAAAAATCTGGTATAAGAATCGTAGGAACGGACCGTGCGACTTCGGCGCGCGATAACGGCAAAACTGGGAAACAGGACAGTTTAACAACTGAACTTCGGCTTCATTTTTCTTAATGCTATATACGGATTTAGGAATTCCTCAAAACATGAAAGTCGTATCCCCTTGAGTCCTGTTTATGCCTGTAAAATTTCAGGTCAATCGGATTAGTGTAGCCTGAGTTATCGACGTAATGCTCAAGCCTGTTTTGACCCTTTGATTCTGCGCGTTTTTCTAGTTTAGCTTCTGCCGTGATTTTTCGGTTTTGATCCCATTCGATCTGGGTGTCGACTCCTTCATAAGAAATTTAGATCTTGGTCTCAGCTTCGAAATGGTATAAAGTACGTCGAAAACCGAGTTCCGTAGCTCCGGTTGTGATCAGAACAATATCGCTCGTCAGAACTGCCTTGTATTTGGACAGTTCTGACGGGTACTTTGGCACTCGAATTTTGTTTTGTTCTGAATAGATTCAGGTCTTGGCCAAAACATGAAAGTTTTAGCCTTATGTCTCAGCTTTCTAATACCTTTGGAATTTCTTAATTTCGATTTCTGAGCCGTGAGTTACGGCCTTGCAAACAGGGCCTGTTTGGTAACTCGCAATGAAACAGCTGGAACTGTTTCACGCAATTTTCACCTATACCCATTGAGATCTGGGTTGCGATGTCTTCATGAACATTGTAGCCCCTCCTCTTAGCTTCGTAACGGTACCTCATGTACCTTGATCCGATATTCCTAGCCTAATTTTTGACCAAAACGGTTTGAGATGGCCGACTTGGCCATTTCCGTTTGCCGTTCCGCGCGGACGTGTGCGGCCGTTTTGCCGTTCCCGCACTTGCGCGTGCCAATTTTGCCGTTTTGCTTGTTTTAAGTACGTTAGTTGCCGTTTATGATATATTGTGACATAATCTTCGATTTCAGACAGTGGTGAGCTAGGCGGTGCCGGTGGGGCCCACTACTAGCCAACACACAAAGTGAATTCCGCCTTTATACTACTTTTGGTATTTTGAGTAAGTATTCACGCCGCTTTTGTATGTTAGTTGCTTATGTGATTCGATATGTATGAAGAGGGTACTTAGACGAGGGTGTACTTTATCGCACTCGCTCTAAACCCTAATTTGCGCACATATTTGTACATGGCTTATGTATATGAGAAATTTTGGAACTAAAACCCTTGAGCTGGTGGCTCAGGGTGACTTTTGAATAATTTTGTGAATTTTGTGAGTTGAGGTTGAACTCAATACCTAGAGGGACTATTCGAGCCGGTTAGGGCTTGGTCGAAGTCAGTCCAACTTGGTTTGAGGTCACCAAGTTTGTGAACCCGGTTCGCTGAGTATGTGGACCAATTTTGTGACCCGAGCTTGTGACTCAAGCTCAAGTTTGTGATTTCGTTCGCCTGGGCAAGTTTGTGAGGTGATTGGCCAGTGAGGGTGATAAGGTGTCGGTGGGTGTACAAGTGAAGTTCTACGGACCTTATTTATGGTCGACGGAGTGTCGACAGGAGATCACGCATGGCAAATGACTTGGCTTTGGAGCCACCCGTATCCTTATTATGTGATGTTACTTTTCTGCTTTTGCTTTACTCTTACTGTGTAATTGATGTTACGTGAAATTTACGCTTTTGCCCCTGTTTACTTACTAAGCTTTTAGCTTACCCCATTCCTTTTGTTTTCCTTAGCAGGGGCCGACGCGGGTACGTTTGGGCACTTACACTAGTATAGTATAGTTAGACTTGCTTGTAATAGCGGACAATTAGGATGCTTGTTTTTATTGTGGTGGTTTGTATAAGGACCCTTCTTAGGGTCTACCTTTTGGTTTTGATTGTAATTATAAGGATGTAATAGTTTGAGCAGGTACTTTTGGGGAATGTACTTATAACTCTTTTGGGATTGCATATATATGTATAGTACTCTTTTGGATTTTGCTAGCTTTCGTTGTTTTAAGTTTTGAGTCCTGGCGCGAGCTAGGCAGGCGGCCCGCCGATACCCTTGGGTTCGCCCTAGGGAGAAGTGGGGTCGTCACAGTTGGTATCAGAGCGCCTAGGTTAGAGGACTTGGGCAATTGTGGGACATACGCGATAGGCATTAGGCATATTGGATTCTTTTAAGTTGAATGATATCTTTTAAGTTGAAATGCCGGTTGACTGACGACTTAATGTTTTGTAGGTATGGACCCAGGCAGTTCGAGTAGGAGGGGCCCAGAGGATCGACCGCTGCGTAAGCGGGCTATCCGTTATCGACAGAGGCTGGGAGAGCCTTACACTTTGTACTCCCCCTTCGGCCAGGTGTCGCGCCGACCCTGCGCGTGTTGGTATACTTACGGCTATCCCGACGAGATAGTCTTAGCATTGGATGATGAGCGTTATCACCTCGACAGGACGGTCGAGACTCTGAGGGAGCAGCTTGAGGAGGCTAGACAGTTTAGCCGCTGGCAGGCGTTACGCGTTAGGGGCCTGGAGCGGGACCTCCGGGACACACACCAGCACCTCTTCTCTTTGAAGAGGCAGCTTAGGGAGAGGGCCCGGAGTATCACGTTTGACTGCGGGGTCTTGCTAGATATGGCCGCAGAGGCACCCCCGCGAGCTACTGGGCCAGAGCAGATAGGCGAAATTGGTACTTTAGGTTCCGTTGGGGACCAGGGCCCTAGGGGAGGCGTTTAGGATCGCTTTCGTCTTTTGATTAGCTGGTAGATTCCTTTTGTTAAAACTGGCATGACCACTTTCTTTCTTTATTTGGTTGGCCGACTAGATCTTGGAGCCGGGGTGCTCATGTGTACATTGGGTTTTGTACCGACTGGAGGTCGGTAATCTGTAAATCTTTTGGTGTGATTTTGTATATCTATGTATATATTTGAGTAGCATTTTGAAGTTATCCTTTGTGTGTCTTTTGTTCATACGCTTTACGTCCGTACTTTTGCTCATAGTCCGGATAATAAGTTTATGTGTAATGTTCCGATCTATAGACGTTTGCACTTAAATGGCCTCCGGTACTCGAGGTGGAGGTAGAGGGCGAGCACGAAGCCCTGAAAGGGAACAAGGACCAGAGCAAGATCAAGTCGTTACAGCCATCCAGCGGATGGCCGATTTACTAGAGCAAATAACAAATCAACAGGGCCAAGGGAGCGGTATGGGGAATCCTGGACATAATCCGGGACATAACCCAGGCAATCACGAGGGTGAAGACCGTGCCTTGGAGCGATTCCAAAAATTCGCACCCCCAAAGTTTATCGGTGGGGCCGACCCTGACTTAGCAGAGGGTTGGCTAGACCGTATGTTAGACATATTTGCCGCGCTTAGGTATTCAGAGGAGCGGCAGATATCCTTTGCGGTCTTTCAGTTTGAAGGGGCCGCTCGAGCCTGGTGGAATGTAATCAAAGCCAAGTGGGAGCGCGAACAGACTCCTTGGACCTGGATCAACTTCACACGGGAGTTTAATGAAAAATATTTACCACCCATTGTGCAAGAAAAACGGGAAGATGATTTCATCCGCCTGCGCCAAGGGACATTGAGTGTAGCGGAGTACGAGACCCAGTTTACAAAGCTCTCTCGTTTTGCCCCGGAGTTGGTGCTAACGGAGCGAAAACGCATCCGCCGCTTCGTTCAAGGTTTAAATGTGGAGATCCAGGAGGCACTTGCAGCTGCCCAGTTGGACACCTTTAGTCAAGCTCTGGAAAAGGCACAGAGAATTGAAACAGCTAGGGGACAGGTAAAAGCTTTTCATGATAAAAAAAGAAAGCAACCTAGCTCCGATGTTGCCACCGGACAAAGTTCGGGAAATGAGCCACCTTTTAAAAGAGGTCGCGGAATAGATGGTTCCCGACCCGTAGGAACCCTAAACCAGAGTACTTTTGGAAAAGGTCGAGTAGGGCAAGAGTCCCAGCGGAGTGCCCAGCGTGGAGGGCCAAGTGTGGGCATGAAGGCAACCTGTGGTTTCTGTGGGGGCAACCACACCGATGAAAATTGTTGGAAAAATAGTTCGGTACGGAAATGATTCAAATGTGGTAGCACCGAACATCTGATTGCCCGGTGCCCTAAGATGCAGAAGGAAGGACTCAAGCCACCGACTGAAGGGACCACAACGAAGGCGTCAAATGCAGGGGAAAATCGACCCAAAGGACCAGCAAGGGTCTATGCGATGGGTCAACCTGAGATGATTAATCCTTCGGCAGGTTTCGAAGGTACGTTTTGACCAACGAATTAATTTCGAGGACGAAATTGTCCTAAGTGGGGGAGATTGTGAGGACCCAGACCGTTCGTAAGTTGATATTAGGGTTAGGGCTAAGAAGAAAACCCTAATTTCCGGTTAAGATTGAAAACTCGCATTTTCTACATTTTCTTGATTAGAAAAGTTTCCCAGATAAGTTTTGAGTAAATATAGTTTTAGATGATTTTTTCTAGTATTAGTTAGTTTTTGAGAAATTAAGAACTGAGATACATAAGGATTATTTGGTATCAAAATGGAAAAAATCTGGTATAAGAATCGTAGGAACGGACCGTGCGACTTCGGCGCGCGATAACGGCAAAACTGGGAAACAGGACAGTTTAACAACTGAACTTCGGCTTCATTTTTCTTAATGCTATATACGGATTTAGGAATTCCTCAAAACATGAAAGTCGTAGCCCCTTGAGTCCTGTTTATGCCTGTAAAATTTCAGGTCAATCGGATTAGTGTAGCCTGAGTTATCGACGTAATGCTCAAGCCTGTTTTGACCCTTTGATTCTGCGCGTTTTTCTAGTTTAGCTTCTGCCGTGATTTTTCGGTTTTGATCCCATTCGATCTGGGTGTCGACTCCTTCATAAGAAATTTAGATCTTGGTCTCAGCTTCGAAATGGTATAAAGTACGTCGAAAACCGAGTTCCGTAGCTCCGGTTGTGATCAGAACAATATCGCTCGTCAGAACTGCCTTGTATTTGGACAGTTCTGACGGGTACTTTGGCACTCGAATTTTGTTTTGTTCTGAATAGATTCAGGTCTTGGCCAAAACATGAAAGTTTTAGCCTTATGTCTCAGCTTTCTAATACCTTTGGAATTTCTTAATTTCGATTTCTGAGCCGTGAGTTACGGCCTTGCAAACAGGGCCTGTTTGGTAACTCGCAATGAAACAGCTGGAACTGTTTCATGCAATTTTCACCTATACCCATTGAGATCTGGGTTGCGATGTCTTCATGAACATTGTAGCCCCTCCTCTTAGCTTCGTAACGGTACCTCATGTACCTTGATCCGATATTCCTAGCCTAATTTTTGACCAAAACGGTTTGAGATGGCCGACTTGGCCATTTCCGTTTGCCGTTCCGCGCGGACGTGTGCGGCCGTTTTGCCGTTCCCGCACTTGCGCGTGCCAATTTTGCCGTTTTGCTTGTTTTAAGTACGTTAGTTGCCGTTTATGATATATTGTGACATAATCTTCGATTTCAGACAGTGGTGAGCTAGGCGGTGCCGGTGGGGCCCACTACTAGCCAACACACAAAGTGAATTCCGCCTTTATACTACTTTTGGTATTTTGAGTAAGTATTCAGGCCGCTTTTGTATGTTAGTTGCTTATGTGATTCGATATGTATGAAGAGGGTACTTAGACGAGGGTGTACTTTATCGCACTCGCTCTAAACCCTAATTTGCGCACATATTTGTACATGGCTTATGTATATGAGAAATTTTGGAACTAAAACCCTTGAGCTGGTGGCTCAGGGTGACTTTTGAATAATTTTGTGAATTTTGTGAGTTGAGGTTGAACTCAATACCTAGAGGGACTATTCGAGCCGGTTAGGGCTTGGTCGAAGTCAGTCCAACTTGGTTTGAGATCACCAAGTTTGTGAACCCGGTTCGCTGAGTATGTGGACCAATTTTGTGACCCGAGCTTGTGACTCAAGCTCAAGTTTGTGATTTCGTTCGCCTGGGCAAGTTTGTGAGGTGATTGGCCAGTGAGGGTGATAAGGTGTCGGTGGGTGTACAAGTGAAGTTCTACGGACCTTATTTATGGTCGACGGAGTGTCGACAGGAGATCACGCATGGCAAATGACTTGGCTTTGGAGCCACCCGTATCCTTATTATGTGATGTTACTTTTCTGCTTTTGCTTTACTCTTACTGTGTAATTGATGTTACGTGAAATTTACGCTTTTGCCCCTGTTTACTTACTAAGCTTTTAGCTTACCCCATTCCTTTTGTTTTCCTTAGCAGGGGCCGACGCGGGTACGTTTGGGCACTTACACTAGTATAGTATAGTTAGACTTGCTTGTAATAGCGGACAATTAGGATGCTTGTTTTTATTGTGGTGGTTTGTATAAGGACCCTTCTTAGGGTCTACCTTTTGGTTTTGATTGTAATTATAAGGATGTAATAGTTTGAGCAGGTACTTTTGGGGAATGTACTTATAACTCTTTTGGGATTGCATATATATGTATAGTACTCTTTTGGATTTTGCTAGCTTTCGTTGTTTTAAGTTTTGAGTCCTGGCGCGAGCTAGGCAGGCGGCCCGCCGATACCCTTGGGTTCGCCCTAGGGAGAAGTGGGGTCGTCACAGAATTGGCCTTGGCTTAAAACATGAAAGTTGTAGGTATTGATGTTTTAAAGGTGCCTGTAAAATTGTAGGTCAATTGGAGTAGTGTGGAGTGAGAAAAGTCGGAAATACTGAGACTGGTCTGGGAAGGGGTGCTGCGAACAGGGTTGTCTTTTCACTCAATTTGACCGTGACTTTTCACCCTGATCCTCACCGAATCAGATTTTGGCCAAAGCATGAAAGTTGTATCCAAGACTATAATATAGTTGCCTGTAAATTTTCAGCTTGATCCGACAACTGTACCATTTGAAATGATCGAAATACCCTTGACTGTTTTTGAAACCTGTTTCGTGCCCAGATTTCTGTTTTCGTGTAGTCTTCCATTTTCGACCATGAAAATGCATGATTTGGCCTTTGAGGTCTTCTGATGAAATGTAGCTTGATGTCTTAGCTACCATATGCCTTTGGAATTTCTGAATTTGGACCTGTATAGACTGAGTTGTACTGATTACAGCAGAATGTAGTTTGTGGACCCGTTATTGTGGTTCTGGTTTAGTATCTCGCATATTTGACCTGGTTGTGCTAGGAATTGGACTGAGTGATCTTCTACATTATTGTAGCCCTGTTTCTTAGCTTTCAGCTGGTTTTGGAATTTCTGGATTTGGACTTGTAGAGCCTGAGTTATGATGTTTCCGCTAGAATGCGTTTTGGTGAATCTGTTTTACGTTTTTGATATAGTATCTTGCATTTTTTACCTGTTTGCACTCAAAACTGGGTTGAGTGACCTTCTGTAATGTTGTAGCCCTGTCTTTTAGCTTCGAGATGGTGGGTCTTGCACCCTCATCCGATAATCGTAGTGAAATTGGTACCATTACCGCAAAATGAGGACAAAAACTATTTTTTTCAGGGCCAAAGTTAATTGCATTTCCGGATTTTCTGGTTACCTATGATACTTGTATATGCATATGAAACCCTATTGGGGTTGTGATTGCCATTGCTTTATGACTCGTTATCGAGTCTCATTGTACTTGTTTACGTGTTCTAGGGCGTGACGGTGGTTCACGACATTCTCTTGACGGAAGTGCATGAAACAACACTTAATTGATAAGTGAGTATACTACTCACTTGAATGTTACAATGTGGCTTTGCTATATGTGATTTTGATGCCTTGAAGGCTTATTTGGCTATTGGAATTGATTGAGGTGAGGGTGTACTTGACCGCCCTCACCCCTTGTGATACCGTTAATGACTGTTTACCGCTTCACTGATATACTGCACTTGCTATATGAGATATTGAATTCACTTCATGAAAAACTGATTTGGTGTCGTTTGGACGAGTATCCAACGGCCTTATTGTACTACTGAGCTCAACCCCGTTGGTAGTCAATTGAATTGAGCCGGCGAGGGCTTGGTCGTGAAAATTGGCATGCCACAGGGACTGTACTGGGGAATCTTGTAGTAATGAGACTCTTGATTCCGGTAAACTCGAGTATTACCAAAAGCTACTGATTGGAGTGCGGGCCCGGTTGGGGTATATTTGGTGGAAGGGATGGGAGTGAAGTGGGTTCTACGGTTGGTACTCATAAACATTGATGGAGAGTCAATGAGATTTGATCAAGAATGTAAGCGTGGAAATGGGCTCTTGAGAGCTGTCCGTATTTTTTTATCGACTTGTTTTATTCTGTAATTGTGTACTTGAAATGAAAGGTTATGCTATATGCTCTTTGTTGCTTATGTGGTAGTAACTCACTGAGCTTAAGCTCATTCCGTTCCATTTGTTTTCCTTACAGGAAATGACCACTTTTGGAAAAGGTTGTGTTAGTTGGTTGTCAAGTTGAGCTCATGTAAATGTCTTTTGAATAGCTCTTTGAATGAAGCCCTAATGTGTATTGGGTTCAATTTCTTTTGATTGGCAAACCGAACATGTATATCCATGATGAATCGTTTTGATATGCCGCTTTGGCTTTTGGCTTGTAAATGTTACATTTCAATGTATATATGTTTGGTTGACATTTGGTGGGATTTCGGATTAACTCGTATTTCAAACGGCAAAAGAAAATTTGGCTACTCTTGGCCTAGTATCCGGATTCTGACGTGGACGGTACTGTTCATCGTCGGCTTCGTGTTTTCATTTTTTTTATTTTGTGATTTTGACTTGTTTACGCACGTGGGTATGTTCCAGAACTTATTTGATCGACGTGAACTGATTCGTAGTCCTGGCGAGAGCTGGGCAGGCAGTCCGCTAACCCCTTTGGTTCGCCTTAGGGGAAAGTGGGGCTGTTACAGAAGCTGTGGCAAAGTGGAAACGACCGGAAAACCCTACTGAGATTCGAAGTTTCATTGGACTAGCAGGGTATTACCGGAGGTTTATCCAAGATTTTTCTAAAATTGCTAGACCTATGACTGAGTTGACCAAGAAAAGTGAAAAATTTATTTGAAGTCCTAAGTGTGAAGAGAGTTTCCAAGAATTAAAGAGACGTTTGACGAGAGCACCTGTATTAGCTCTACCGAATGGAAAGGATAACTTTATAGTTTATACAGATGCATCTAAGGAAGGATTGGGATGTGTTTCAATGCAAAATGATAAGGTGATAGCATATGCATCTAGGAAATTGAAACCGCATGAAGGAAATTACCCGACTCATGACTTGGAGTTAGCGGCTGTGGTATTTGCTTTGAAGAAATGGAGACATTATCTATATGGAGTGACATTTGAGGTTTTTACCGACCAAAAAAGCCTTAAGTATTTATTTTCTCTAAAGGAGCTGAATTTGAGGCAACGTAGATGGATGGAATTTTTGGAAAACTATGATTGTACAATTAAGTACCATCCAGGAAAGGCCAAAGTAGTGGCCGATGCTTTGAGTCGTCAAGTGCAAATGGCTGGATTGATGATCAAGGAATTTTAGTTGTTGGAAGAAGTTAGTTGTTGGAATTCTCAACTGGAACCGAGGAAAGTAACTTTGGAGAATATTGTAGTGAATTCCACTCTGATGGAACGTATCAAGGAATTCCAGGAAAAGGATGCCGAAGTGCAAAAATGGCTGGAAAATGTCAAAAAGGGAAATTAGTTGGATTTTAACTTAAGATCAAATGGTGTATTGAGGTTTCAGAATCGGATAGTAGTGCCAAAAGATGAGGAGCTTAAAAAGGAAATCTTGGAAGAGGCACACAAATCGAAATTTACGGTATACCCTGGAGGGAATGAAATGTACCAAGATTTGAAGAGTCTTTATTGGTGGGAGAGTATGAAGAAGGAAATTGCTCAATTTGTCCAGACCTGTTTGGTTTGTCAACAGGTTAAGGCTGAATATTATAAACCATCTGGACTTTTACAACCTTTAGAAATACCTGAATGGAAATGAGAGAACATCACTATAGATTTTGTATCAGAATTACCAAGGACACAAAAAGGTCATGATGCTATCTGGGTAATAGTGGATAGACTGACTAAATCAACTCGCTTTCTCCCGATTAATATGAAATACCCATTGGAGAAGTCGGCCAAGTTGTATTTGGATGATATCATTATGTTACATGGAATTCCTGTCAGTATTGTGTCTGATAGAGATCCAACATTTGTTTCGAGATTCTGACAAAAGATGTAAGAAGTGTTGGGGACTAAACTAAATTTTAGTACCACTTATCATTCTCAGACCGATGGACAGTCTGAGAGGACAATTCAGACCCTTGAGGACATGTGTTTTGGATTTTGGGGAGAGTTGGAGTAAGTTTTTGACATTGGTGGAGTTTGCCTTTAACAATAGCTTTCACTCTTCTATTCAAATGGCCCCATATGAAGTGCTATATGGTCGAAAGTGTAGATCTCCAATTTGTTGGGACGAAATAGGTGAACGAAAGATTTTAGACTGACTACAATGTCTTGGATTGAGGAAGCTAATGAGAAAGTAAAGTTGGTATGCCAGAGGATTCAAACCGCATAGAGTCCTCTAAAGAGTTACGCAGATAATCGGAGGAAGGACTTAGAATTTGTAGTTGGAGATCTAGTATTTTTCAAGATTATTCCTTTGAAAGAAAGCTTAATGTCTGGGAAAGGAGAAAAGTTACAACCAAGATTTGTAGTGTAACGACCCCACCTCCCCCTAAGGCGTACCAGAGGGTTCGGCGGGCCGCCTGCCCAGCTCTCGCCGGGACTCGGTCGTTCTTTAATCAAATCCAGAACAAATCACAAGAATAAATAGGGCAGCAATCCAAACTTAAAGTGGAACTTATATATATTGCTATCTCAAAAGGAAGTACAACCATCAAATGTACAAAGGTTCTCACTTCACCATACAACTAGCCCGTGCCAAGCACTAGGGCGAGAACCATTACAAAAGAAACAAAAGACCTAGACTAAGCTAGTCTATGCTCTCATCCTGCTCCCCGTCCCCTGTTAAGGAAAACAAACTAGAGGGGTGAGCTAAAAGCTCAGTGAGGTTCCAAACAGATAATCAAACAATCAAACAATCAATTCAATACATTAAACATGGGGTATCAATAATTCAAGAAACATTTACAATGGAAAGCAATAGTAACATTCATTAAAAGGATACGGCTCACAAGGAGCAATTCGTTCATTCATTCATTCGTTCTCCTGACATTTCCCCTTATTCCTCCAATCATTTGAAAATGCATTTTTTGTTTATCAATAAACCCTCGTTCGTTCGTTCGTTCGTTCGTTCATTCATTCATTCACCCCCGTCCTGGCCGTTGGCCAGTCTCCACCAACCTACAGGGTAATACTCGAGTATACCAAACGTTCACCCAAGTCCCTAATCGCCCGACCGAGTCCGCTTCTGGCTCGAGACGACCGGTAACAAGGGGCAATGGCCAGTTCAGCCCAAAAGGCTTACATTCATGCGCAAGTAACATTTCAATCATTAAATCCTTGAAAATTGCATAGTTATTTAGGTCGAGTGCGATAAAGTACACACTCGCCTAGAAAGCTCGTTTTGGAAATCATTAAAAGCAATTAACACAATAGCAAATGATAACAACAAGCCATAAAGTCAAATAAGGAACACTCACCTAGATATGCAAAATAACGTGCAAAATATCCTTCCGGATATTACCCTTAGTCACCAATGAAACCTAAGGTTGAACAAGAGAACATATTACAGTTTATCGAGCAAAACATTTAAGGGAAACAAAGAAACCCGACTAATTAGGAGTAAAACGTGTAAAGATGACTTTCAAGTAAGAAGAGGGTTGTTTGAACCCCAGGATGAAAAATCATGTTTTAAAATGGAAAACCGGTCATGGTATTGGCCAAACAAAAGTATATAAGTTCAAATAGAAACCTAGCCCTCGAGCGAAAATTTGGGCAGCACGCCCTTTGTGTTTACCTAATTTTCCAGCCATTTTGGCTTCATTATTTTTCCTCAACCACAACCCAACATCACACATAAGCAATTCAAGTCAAGAGCCATTCCATAGGCTCACAATATCATAAGAATAAGAATTACAACAATCACAAGTGCAGAAATTCAACTTAGCACAAGACAGATTTGACGTACGAATGCGGAAATAACATATCCGAAGCTACGCTTATCGGATTGAGAAAAAACCTATGCCGTTTCGAAGCTATGACACAGAGCTACAACATTCATGAAGGTCACTTAGTCCAGTTCCTAATATAACTTAGTCAAATTCTCAAATTACTAAACCAGAAACCAATTCGTCGGCTGTTTAAACGCAGAACACTGTAATGGACATATCTCAGAGTACACAAGTCCGAATCCGGTGTTCTTAGAGGAATTTGAAAGCTAATTCAGAATACTACAAATTTCATGTTTTGTCAAAACACTAAATCAGAATGAATCCTAGTCAAAAAAACGGGATAAACTGGACTTAACTGATCACACGGACTGCTTAGGAAATACTTAAAACAGTAAGGGTATTTCGGACTTTTCACATCCTATGTTTCTCCGATTGAGCTGAAATTTTGTAGGAACCTATAAAATACCATTCTCTACAACTTTCCTTCTTTGACCTAAGGCCAATTCAGCCTCTAACATACAGCTACAAAACCGGATAGAAAGGAAGAACAATTTTCCAGAAATCTGGAATTTTCGGTTTCTAGTGGAATTTTCTCAAATTTCTGGTTCTAATCACCACCAAAAAACCTTATATAACCTTAATTGCAACATATATTAACCATACACCAAGTTGGTCAGCAATTCAGCAAACCCTAGTTCATAATACCACAAGGAAAACAACACCCAAGACATGCTAACAACCGTTATTCACCACAAATTTGAGTTGCTAAGCTAATTTGAACAAGATTAGGAGTAAAAATTGGGGAAATTATCATCCTTACCTTGCTTAGTGTCTTCCAAGAGCAACCCTAGCTTTCCCCTTCAAACATTCACCAACACTTCACTAAACCAACACTCAAAGGCAACTTTAATCGGTTTACTTTCGTTGTTTTCTCACTTTGTAGCTCAAAATCAAGAAGGATGGTGTTTTTTTCTTGCTCTCTCTTTCCCTCTCTATCAAGCTCGACCAGACCAGAAAGAAATGAAGGAAAGATAGCTGGAATGAAGGATAAAAAGGCAAGAAAAAAAAATTAATCAAGGAGCCATGAGGTGGTGACACTTGGCACCACCAAAGCCATGTAAATTTTTCTCTCTCTCCCTTGCATTTTTGGCCACAAATTTTGGTCAAACTAGCTGGAAATAAGGAGATATTTTGCTCAAATATCAATGAGCTCATGTGGTAAGAAAGTGGTGGTCCAGTGGTGCGTTCAATCGGTAGTGCGCGGGACCCGCCGGTTCGCGCTGTTTTTCTAAAAAACTCACGTACTAGGGTTTTTACTTCCCATTCACTAACCTTATATCATTGCCACTAGTCACATATTATTTCTCACTTAAAAGTCACTTTTAATCCCCAAATTAATTCTTACTCTGTACCGAAAATTCATCCGGCGGAAAATCGCGAAAACCCTAATTTCGCTCCAAACTTGAAACCGAAGCGTAAAACCCTATTTTCTAGGTTTATCTACACTTAATGTGAAATATTTGGGTAGTGGCCTTTGATAAATACTAATTTTCAAATAAAAGGGTAATTTTGAGGAAAAATACAAGGAATTTGCGAGTCCTCACATGTAGGATTTTATAAGGTTATCCAATGCATGGGAAATGTAGCATATAAGTTAGAGTTGCCACCGAGTATGTCTCGAATTCATAACGTGTTCCACGTGTCTATGCTTAAGAAGTACCACCCAGATCCTTCTCACATTTTGCAGCCGGAAAGTGTTGAAATTGATGAGACTTTAACCTATGAGGAGAAACAGGTAAAACTTCTGAATCGAAAGGTGAAAGAGCTAAGGAGTAAACATATACCCTTGGTAAAAGTTCTCTGGAGAAATCATGGATTAGAAGAAGCAATTTGGGAAGTCGAAGAAACAATTCAAGAAAAGTACCCAGACCTGTTCACCAATCAAGGTAAATTTCGAGGACGAAATTTTCTTAAAGGGGAGAGGATGTGAGGACTCAGAAAAATTTATTATTTTAAATTCCATTTCGATCTTATTTAAATATTTAATGGCTCGTTTGTTCCGAATATTATTTTCTAACCTAATTAGACCTAATTACATGGGTCCATAGTTTTGTTATATTTTTAAAGTGATTTGTTTCAAAATTTAATTTTTGGAAGCTCGTTAAGCGTGAATAGCGAATACGCGTTTGGAGACAATAATCGATTTGAGAATATAATGAGTTTGAAAAATTGGAGACTTGTATATTAGTTTTAAATAGGTATTTTCATATTTAAGTATTCAAATGATAGTTAGTTATACTATCGTAATAAGAATTTCTTGGAAATTTCACTATCACGCTTAAATCGGAAGTACGCGTTTTTACGCGCACGATTAATTGAGGAACTTTAGACCCTTATTTTGGGGTAATTTAAGAGTGAATAATATTAATATGAATACAAGTGCATTAGAGGTTTAGTGCACTGGTGAAACAAACTCGAGAGGAATCGAGTACAAAACGCGCGTGTACGCGCGCGGTGAGAAAGTTGACTTTTGAATAATTTTGGACCACACATTAAAGCTTCTCTTGGAAGCTTCATTTGATCAAACATACTCTCTCTCTTCCCTCTCATTCAGCCGGCCAACCAAGGAGTTCTTCAATTTTCCTTCTTCATTTCTTCACAAAATCATCACCCATTTCACCTCAAATTTCAACCACACTTAGCTAATCACTTGGAGATTACATCAAGCTGAGAAAGAGGGCTACTTTCCATGGTTTTCTTGGGCTTCATTGGACCGAAAATTCTGTCTTAGTTCATCTAAGAAGGTAAACCACAATCAACCCTTCAAATCTTGCTTTATGGAAGCAGTAGTGCACATATAAGCTCATGCATGCATGTGGGTAGCTTATTTATGTTGGAAAAATTATTGTGTGGGCTCTATGAACTCCCACTTTGGTTGGATGGACTGATTTGATGAATGATGATGCTATTAATTTTGGTTTAGTGCTTAAATTAGTGGAATAATGTTGTATTGTTGATAGAAACTCAAAGGGGAGTGAAGGTGAAAATTTTCCAACTCTGCCCCTATGTTGTTCGTGACCCTTAGGGTGATTTTTTCGTGGTTCTAACGGCTTATTTATGATGTATATATGTTTATGGGTTGTGTAAAAGGTTTCATCAAAAAATAACGTGATTTGGTTGGCCAAACATTGTGATTTCGGAAGTTCGGCAAATCTGGAAATTTTCCCGTCACTGCCCTGGCAGTGTTTTTCAAACGGCCATAATATTTTACTCCGATGTCAAAATCGAGTGCCGTTTGTGGCATTGGAAACTAGACATTCCCAGATTTCCAACAGTATAAAATGCGTATTTGATTCTACCTGAGTAGTCCATACCAATCGTTTAAACGTGACTGTCTTGTTCCACGTCTACACTAGGAGCCCTGTTTTGAGCAGTGAATTGGTGCTCAAATGTCGGCTAGTTGTGGACAGATTTTTAAAATGATCTCTTCTGAGAAATTGTAGCTTTATGAATCCAGTTTTTAATGCCACTACCTGTGGCAATATTTCGAAACTAACTCAATAGGTTGAAACCCTCTTGTGGGCTGGTAAATGCTTATATCATGGTTTGGGACTTGTTATTTGAAATTTCTTGGTGTTAATCACCCATCAAACATATCTTGGATGTTGATAAACATTGTCTACCAAAATGTACCATGTTTGCAAGGATTTCATTTGGCCAAAAACTTAGAAAAGGACATTTTATATACAAGGCAGTTTTGCCTTAAAAGTTTAGAAACTTGGGGATTTGGTTAACCAACTTCCCGTGCTTATTTATCCATGAAATTTGGCAGAGAAATACTCTTTATATGGTAGTATTATACTGCTAATTTTGGTGCCATCCGAGTCAGTTTCGCTGCTCCACTAAACTTCCAAAGTTCATGATTTGAGTTTAGAAAACCCTTGTTTAACAAGGAAATTTTAGTAACTTTAAGCTACCATATCTTGGTGCTCAAAACTCTGAATCTTGATCCACTTGTTGTGTCTTAAACCTAGCTTGCAACTCAATTTGAGTTACAAATTTCAAAGGCTGGTTTGTACTGTGTGAATTTTGCCAAATTACCAAACTTTGCCGAAAACCAACCCCAAAACAAAAACTTTGTGCCAATTTTTTAATACCTTCCATTTGGAAGCATGGAAAATTGTCTTCTAGGAACTTTTAGTACTTTCTAAGAGGTTTCCAACGGTACCAAGTTTTCCAATTTTGGACTTGTGGAGAGTGATTTATGATTTTTCAAAGAATGTCGCAAATTCAATAAATCTTGACCCTTTTGAAAAGAATTTGTGTGGCAACACTTTCAATGAATCTAGCCACGTATCCAGCCAATTCTTGGCCGAATAGTTGGCTGGATTGATGGTGAGAATTGAAAAAAAATTCGGTTGCTCTCTGCCTTGAATCCGGCCAGATCTTGGCCGAATTGTGACGCGTCACTTCTTCGTTCGACTTCAGTCGTTCGTTTGGAAAATGATTTTCATGATTTCATACTTACTTATCTCCGTCCAATGATTTTAAGGATAAAAATTAGATTTTCTTGTGTTCTTGGACCTTACTTTAAACCCTCGACTTGCAAGAAGAGTTAGGGCTTGTCTTCACGATATTTCTAGGTTGTACATGTGTACGATCTTCCATGATAATGGAGACTTATAAATGATAGTTTATTATCAATTACTCAGACATCCAAGAGGACCTTCAAAAGGATCCTACAGTGAATGCCTAAACCTGCGAGTGGGAACTTCCTTGTTTCTTGTATTGGTGAGTGTCAAGTGTATGACTACTTGAACTTCTGTGAACTTTATACATGCTTGTTTACCATCGATGACTTAAGATTTTGAAAATGGAGTCGAGTGTGTACTTTATCGCACTCGTTTTCATTTGAAATGAATCACTCATGCTTGAAATGTATAAATATGTCAAATGCTCGAAAGTTCAAATGCTTGAATGTATCAAATGCTTGAATTACATGAAATAGTATGCTATGGCTGCATACCTCCTCAACACTCAAATATACATGGGAGATGCCTAAACTCATAGACCGACCTTGTAACTCGAGCCGGCATGGGCTTGGTCGGGAACCTCGGTAAGCCATGAGAATTACATGATAAGCTTGATCTATTAAGAGATCTCGCTTGGCATACTCATGGAGTATCTGTGACAGCCCCACCTTCCCCTAAGGCGAACCAAAGAGGTTAGCGGACTACCTGCCCAGCTCTCGCCAGGACTAACGGTGCAGTATAGAGCGATCTTTCACGTTCCGGAACTTATAACGAGCGCAAATAAGGCAAAAGGGCAAAATAACCCAAAATAAAAGAAAATGAAATCCGGAGTCGGCCATGAATAGTAACCGACTCGTCCGAACCCAACCAAACATCGAATTACATATACCACATAACATTTAGCCTTTACAAACCAGAAATGACATTTAAAAGTGATACAAAAGTCACTACATATATGGTTTGCCAAAACAAAAGTGAAAACGGCCCTAATGATACATTTAGGGTCCCATTTTATATACAATACAAAAGAGTCATTCATCTAGTTCATTCGGCAACCATTTATCAAAATTCGTTCCAAAAGAGTCATATTCCTGTAAGGAAAACAAAAGGAACGGGGTGAGCTAATTGCCCAGTGAGAATACAACTCAAGCAACCAAGTTCATGGATACATCAAGTTTAACAGTCCAATTTACCAAAATAAATAAAGCCACACATTAATAATGAGGATAAAAGGATACGGGTGGCTCTCAAGAGCCCTTTTCCTCGTTTGAATTCTTGATCAGGTCTCATTGACTCTCCGTCAATGTCTGAAAAGTAACCAACCGTAGACTCCTCTTAACTTCCATTCCCTTCCTCCTAACATTCCTCAACCGGGCCCGAAATCCAAACACTTGCATTGTGGTATTACTCGAGTAAACCGGAATCAAGAGTCTCTCATACTACAAGATTCCCTATGATGTTGCCCCAAGGCACATTAATTGGCACGACCAAGCCCTCGCCGGCTCGATTCAATCAATAACCAATGGGGTTGAGCTCATGGATAATATTTGAAGTCATGTATTTCATTTCATATAACATTTCATATAACTTTCCAATAACATGCGAAACAATAAGTGAAAGTGATAAAGTACACTCTCACTTGGATCAATCAACATTCAACATCTCAAGTACGAAGATCAAAGCCATGTAATAGCACATAAGTGAGTAGTACACTCACCAAGCTAGCACAATGTGGTTTCAAACACTTTAGTCAAAAGAACGTTGTGCACCACCGTCACGCCCTAAAAACATGCAAACAAATACAATGAGACTCGATAACGAGTCCTAAACCAAGGCCAAACATGACCCCAATAAGGTTCCATAAACATTTACAAACAATAGAGGAAACCAGAAATTTCGGAAATGTAACTAGCATTGGCCCGGAAAAATACAGTTTTGACGTCATTTTGCGGTAATAGCACAAATTCCACTACGAGTATCGGATGAGGGTGCAAGACCCACCATCTCGAAGCTAAAAGATAGGGCTACAACAATGTAGAAGGTCACTCAGTCTAAATCCTAGCACAACTAGGTCAAATGTGCCAAATACTCAACCGGAAACACTAAAACACAGGTTTACAAATCACATAATGCTGTAATTACTATAACTCAGTCTATACAGGTCCAAATGCCGAAATTCCAAAGGCATATGTTAGCTAAGACATCCAGCTACATTTCATCAGAAGACACCAACTTCAAAATCCAAACCAATTCCAGTCAAAACAAACGATTACAAGCGCAGTTTTCACATTCTGAGCAACCCAGATCAGCAATAGTAAAATCGACATATCTCACTCCACACAACTCTGATTGACCTGAAATTTTGTAGGTACCTTTAAAATGTCATTCCCTACAACTTTCATGTTTTGAGCTAAGGCCAAATCGGCCTCTATCTAGTACCTAAAAATTCGGACAGAATGTACCCTTAAGAACCCTAGATTTTCCAATTTTCTTCCAAAACAGAAATTGGTTGCAATTAATCACTTTTCCCACCTCCTTAAGTCATTAGAGATCATTTCCATACATCATAGATAGCCACACCCTCATGCTTGAATTAAAACAGAAAATTCCCCAAAAATAATAAAAAGTCATCATTCAACCACAAATCAAGAATTAATCCATAAACTTGCATCTTCTACTTCCACTAAGCATGATTTGAGCATCAATTAAAGAAGGAGGGTGGTTCTTCACAACTTACCTTTAAAACAAGAGAGAGAGAGCTATGAGTCACCTTAACCTTCCAAATAACTTCACACAACAACTCACCACCACTACTTGAAGGTGTTTTATGGAGAAAAATCAAGGTTGGATGGTTGGTTTTGATGATTGAAGCAAGATTGAAGCCAAAACTTGAAGAGGTTTTCTTTCTTCCTTTGAGAGAGAGGGCCGGCACTTGAGAGGAGAAAATGGTGCAATTTTTGGTTAATTTTTGTGATTTATTTGGTCAATGGTAAGACATGGAATAGTAGTCTTAAAGGTAACCCAATCAAATGGTGACACTTGTCACCCAATTTAATGCAAGTCTATCACTTTGTTCCCTCTCACATCAATCCAAATAGCTTCCTCTAATTATCTCTTAACACCCGATAAAATAATTCCAGTATCCAAAACTTAATCTAGTTGACCGAAATTTTCCGAACTTTTCACACTAGTGGGTCCCACGTCCGGTATACGCTCTTAATTTCTCAAAATCTATTTGATAATAGAAAAATCATCTAAAAATTATATATGCTCCTTAAATTTATCTAGAAAAATTTTCTAATCACGAAAATGCAGAAAACAAGTCATGAAAAATAATAAAACTTAGAAAATGAAAATTACGGGTTCTCACACTCTCTCCCCCTTAAAAGAATTTCGTCCTCGAAATTTCTCACCATGGTTCACAAATAGCTCAGGGTATTGTTTTTTCCACCTCCCAGGTAGCCTTTTCTATCCCATGATTTTTTTTTCTTCGCGAACACTATTCTCTCTCCTACCCAAACCCTGCGATCCTTACAAATCATACCAAGACTCGAACGATGATTTTCCCCAAAGGATTACTACTTTCAGGTAGGCGTGATATCTATTTCGTCCATCAGAATTGGGACTGACAAATGGATGAGTAACACCAGGATCTACTAATGTTTCCCCAGAAATACCGTAATCGTACCTTCCTCAATCTCAGGAGAATCGGGGACCTGTTGTGGCTCCAGTGAATACACTCGAGCTGCTACCTTAGGTTTCGTTCCATTCCCCTTATCCGGTCTCGTGTTGGTCTTTGACATAGTTTGAGCTCCCCTTCCTTCTTGCGTCATAAGTAGGCAGGTAGCAAGCTTGTGGTCTGCGCTTCCACAACGCAGACATTTGCCTCTTTTCTTCCAGCAATTGTCTTCAGAATGATTCGACTTTCCGCAATACCCGCAAGGTCCGCGTGCTGCAGAAGCCGAGCCTTCTCTCTGGCCTCTCCCCAACTGGCTGCCTCGTGACGGGCTCTCTCGTGACACTCCCGGTACCCTTTCTTCCCCAATTCCTCGCCCAAACTTGGAAGGGGTACTCTCATTCCCCTGCCCCGAATTATTTCCAGGAAATCCTCGCTTTTTCGCCTGGAAATTTCTTACTTGCAATCTGGCACTCTCTACCCGTTGGGCCTTCTCAACGGCCTCGCTAAAAGCATTGATTTGAGCCACTGCGAGGTCCTTCTGAATCTCCACGTTTAGGCCCTGGATAAAACGCCTAATTCGCCGTTGCTCCGTCACAATCAACTCAGGCGCAAATTTGGACAGGCGGGTGAACTGGCTCTCGTATTCCGCCACCGATTGAGCTCCTTGGCGGAGTCGGATGAACTCATCTTCCTTCCTTTCCTGAACCAGAGGAGGGAAGAATTTCGCGTTAAACTCCCTCATAAAATTTACCCAAGTCCTGGGCGTTTGTTCCCTCTCCCATTTTTTGCCGAATGACATTCCACCAGGAGCGGGCCGCCTCTTCTAGCTGGAAAACGGCAAAAGTCACCTGCCGTTCTTCGGTATAGTGCAGGGCGGCAAAAATATCGACCATCTTTTCGAGCCACCTTTCGGCAACATCCGGATCAGGTCCCCCGATGAACTTGGGTGGGGCAAACTTTTGAAATCGTTCCAGAGCTCTGTCTTCGCTCTCAACATGATTGCCAGGGTTTCCAGGATTAGGGTTTGGATTCTGGCCTTGTTGCTGCACCACTTGTGCCAACAGGTTTGTCATTTGCTGCATAGCGGCAGCTATCTGTACATTAGGGTCAACTCTCGGTTCAGGATGGGGTCCAGAGGAGGTTTCTCCAGTACCCCGGTCTGGCGTAGGTTGCCTATTCCCGCGCCCACGGCCCCGTCCACTACGTGTGCCGTCCATACAATCTAAGTCGATCTAGGTCACAAAATAAATATACTGTTAATGGGCAATGGGCACCTAACCCCTCCTTTTCGCAGCCCGAAACAGGAACAAGTAAACAAGAACAAATAACTACTCCACTCCCTCGTCGTGCATTTAAACACATAACACATATACAGAGAACACATAACAGTATCAACATGTATACAGAACAGTCAGTCAAGTACATATAAAGTCATCCATAGAATCGCAATTTCTAGTTCGCCCCATTCTTTCTAACCTAGACTCTCGTCTCTTTCGTATCCGGGCGCAAGAATCCCATTTAAGATAATTCACAACTCGAGCCGGCCGGTCCCAAGCGTAAATCATCCATATTATAGATTCCTACCCGACATACATATCTATCTTCCTCAAGTTGCATAATAAAGATTTTTGCACTTATAACATGCCCCATTCATAACTTACGCTCAAACGAGCACTTAGACATCTCCATGAAATCAGGACCATAACACCACTTGGCCCTAGGCTCACTCCGCGCAGAGACCACGCGAAGTGGCTCTGATACCACCTGTGACACCCCCACCTTCCCCTAAGGCGAACCAAAGAGGTTAGCGGACTGCCTGCCCAGCTCTCGCCAGGACTAACGGTGCAGTATAGAGCGATCTTTCATGTTCCGGAACTTATAACGAGCGCAAATAAGGCAAAAGGGCAAAATAACCCAAAATAAAAGAAAATGAAATCCGGAGTCGGCCATGAATAGTAACCGACTCGTCCGAACCCAACCAAACATCGAATTACATATACCACATAACATTTAGCCTTTACAAACCAGAAATGACATTTAAAAGTGATACAAAAGTCACTACATATATGGTTTGCCAAAACAAAAGTGAAAATGGCCCTAATGATACATTTAGGGTCCCATTTTATATACAATACAAAAGAGTCATTCATCTAGTTCATTCGGCAACCATTTATCAAAATTCGTTCCAAAAGAGTCATATTCCTGTAAGGAAAACAAAAGGAACGGGGTGAGCTAATTGCCCAGTGAGAATACAACTCAAGCAACCAAGTTCATGGATACATCAAGTTTAACAGTCCAATTTACCAAAATAAATAAAGCCACACATTAATAATGAGGATAAAAGGATACGGGTGGCTCTCAAGAGCCCTTTTCCTCGTTTGAATTCTTGATCAGGTCTCATTGACTCTCCGTCAATGTCTGAAAAGTAACCAACCGTAGACTCCTCTTAACTTCCATTCCCTTCCTCCTAACATTCCTCAACCGGGCCCGAAATCCAAACACTTGCATTGTGGTATTACTCGAGTAAACCGGAATCAAGAGTCTCTCATACTACAAGATTCCCTATGATGTTGCCCCAAGGCACATTAATTGGCACGACCAAGCCCTCGCCGGCTCGATTCAATCAATAACCAATGGGGTTGAGCTCATGGATAATATTTGAAGTCATGTATTTCATTTCATATAACATTTCATATAACTTTCCAATAACATGCGAAACAATAAGTGAAAGTGATAAAGTACACTCTCACTTGGATCAATCAACATTCAACATCTCAAGTACGAAGATCAAAGCCATGTAATAGCACATAAGTGAGTAGTACACTCACCAAGCTAGCACAATGTGGTTTCAAACACTTTAGTCAAAAGAACGTTGTGCACCACCGTCACGCCCTAAAAACATGCAAACAAATACAATGAGACTCGATAACGAGTCCTAAACCAAGGCCAAACATGACCCCAATAAGGTTCCATAAACATTTACAAACAATAGAGGAAACCAGAAATTTCGGAAATGTAACTAGCATTGGCCCGGAAAAATACAGTTTTGACGTCATTTTGCGGTAATAGCACAAATTCCACTACGAGTATCGGATGAGGGTGCAAGACCCACCATCTCGAAGCTAAAAGATAGGGCTACAACAATGTAGAAGGTCACTCAGTCTAAATCCTAGCACAACTAGGTCAAATGTGCCAAATACTCAACCGGAAACACTAAAACACAGGTTTACAAATCACATAATGCTGTAATTACTATAACTCAGTCTATACAGGTCCAAATGCCGAAATTCCAAAGGCATATGTTAGCTAAGACATCCAGCTACATTTCATCAGAAGACACCAACTTCAAAATCCAAACCAATTCCAGTCAAAACAAACGATTACAAGCGCAGTTTTCACATTCTGAGCAACCCAGATCAGCAATAGTAAAATCGACATATCTCACTCCACACAACTCCGATTGACCTGAAATTTTGTAGGTACCTTTAAAATGTCATTCCCTACAACTTTCATGTTTTGAGCTAAGGCCAATTCGGCCTCTATCTAGTACCTAAAAATTCGGACAGAATGTACCCTTAAGAACCCTAGATTTTCCAATTTTCTTCCAAAACAGAAATTGGTTGCAATTAATCACTTTTCCCACCTCCTTAAGTCATTAGAGATCATTTCCATACATCATAGATAGCCACACCCTCATGCTTGAATTAAAACAGAAAATTCCCCAAAAATAATAAAAAGTCATCATTCAACCACAAATCAAGAATTAATCCATAAACTTGCATCTTCTACTTCCACTAAGCATGATTTGAGCATCAATTAAAGAAGGAGGGTGGTTCTTCACAACTTACCTTTAAAACAAGAGAGAGAGAGCTATGAGTCACCTTAACCTTCCAAATAACTTCACACAACAACTCACCACCACTACTTGAAGGTGTTTTATGGAGAAAAATCAAGGTTGGATGGTTGGTTTTGATGATTGAAGCAAGATTGAAGCCAAAACTTGAAGAGGTTTTCTTTCTTCCTTTGAGAGAGAGGGCCGGCACTTGAGAGGAGAAAATGGTGCAATTTTTGGTTAATTTTTGTGATTTATTTGGTCAATGGTAAGACATGGAATAGTAGTCTTAAAGGTAACCCAATCAAATGGTGACACTTGTCACCCAATTTAATGCAAGTCTATCACTTTGTTCCCTCTCACATCAATCCAAATAGCTTCCTCTAATTATCTCTTAACACCCGATAAAATAATTCCAGTATCCAAAACTTAATCTAGTTGACCGAAATTTTCCGAACTTTTCACACTAGTGGGTCCCACGTCCGGTATACGCTCTTAATTTCTCAAAATCTATTTGATAATAGAAAAATCATCTAAAAATTATATCTGCTCCTTAAATTTATCTAGAAAAATTTTCTAATCACGAAAATGCAGAAAACAAGTCATGAAAAATAATAAAACTTAGAAAATGAAAATTACGGGTTCTCACAGTATCGCCTTATAAATGTCGTTCGGGCCCGGTGATGGCTGTACGGTGAACGGACATGAGAAGTAAGTGGAGATCTACGGATTGGAAATATCGACCCGGATGACGGGGAGTCATTGTGGGAAGATATACTCATGAGATTGGCAAGCAAGTGGAACTTAGCTCCTGAGAGCTACCATATCCTTGAATTGTTTCTGTTTATGTTGTATTGAAATTGTAAATTATCCGCACTTTATTATTTGACCTGTTATTTGGGCTTGTTACTTGGACTATGTGCTTGCATGTGTGTTCTTGTCCTCATGAGCATTTTGCTCACCCTGTAGATTTGTTTCCCTTAACAGGATTGGGCATGGATTGAAACTTGGGAGAACTATTTTTGTGGCACTTTTGTAATAGGATTTCAGTGATATTGACTAGACATTATGGTTATTGTATATTTTGGTATTTGGGCTGTATTTTGGAAACCCGATGTAAGGATTGGGCAATTATTACACATTGTCAAGCTTGAACGCTTCCGCACTGATTGCATTTATTTTATCTGGTCGTGATGTCTAGCGCTTGTGAGGACTCGCAAATTCCTTATATTTTTCTTAAAAATGCCCTTTTATTTGGAAATTATTCATTTATTATAGCCCTACAACCCAATCATTCCACATTAAGTGCAAATGAACCTAGCAAGTAGGGTTTCACTTTTCGTTTTCAAGTTGGAGCAAGTTAGGGTTTTCATGTGTATCCGTAGTGTAATTATCCGGTACGGAGCAAGGATCAAATTTGGTGTTTAAGAGTGAGTTTTGGGTGAGAAATAATATGTGATTAGAAACAATGATAAAAAGTTAGTGAATAGGAAGTAAAAACCCTAATACGTGCGATTTAAGGAAAAATGGCGCAAACCGTCGGGTACCGCGCACTACCGATTGAACGCACCACTTGACCACCACTTTCTTACCATACAAGCTCATTAATATTCGAGCAAAATATCCTCTCATTTTCCAGCTAGCTTTGACCGAATATTAGGGCTAAAAATGCAAGAAAGAAAAAGAAAATTTTGGTTGGTATTAGTGGTGACAAGTGTCACTCAACCATGGCTACTTAAACAAGCCAAAAGTCCAACCTTCTTATCCTTCATTTTGCTCCATTTCCCTCCATTTTTCTGCTGCTTGGCTGAGACAAGAGAGGAGAGAAAGAGAGCAAGAAACAAACTTCCTTCTTCTTGAGTTGAGCCATCCAAGTAAGGACTTAAAATTCTAAACCGATTAAAGAGTGAGTTGTGAGCTTGAGAAGCTAGGGGAACCAAGAATTCCAAGAGGAGGTGAAGTATTACTCTTGCAAGCTTCAATTGTTGAGGTATGAGGCTAAACCATGGCTTTGGTTCTTTTATTTTGGTTTAAGTTGTTGTATAATTCATGAGGTGGTTGGATTAGTAGTGATACAAGTTGTTATGATGATTTAAAGGTGACATATGTCAGTTAGGGTTTGAGGTATTTGCTGCCTATACTTGCTATATGGATGAGATATGTTGTATCTAAGCTTATATAAGTGGTCGTAGCGATGATTGGAGCAAGAAATCAAGAAAGTTTCATTGAATCCCAAAATTTCCAAATTTCTGGAAAATTTCAGTTCAGTTCTGTCCGGTTTTATTGCATCATGTTAGAGGCTGAATTAGGCTTGGCATAAAACAAAAAAATTGTAGAGAATGACATTTTATAGGTTTCTACAAAATTTCAGCTCAATCGGAGCAACGTATCCTGTGAAAAGACTAAAATACCTTCGCTGCCCTAGGATATTTCCAGTCATCCGTTTTGGACAGTTCATCCAATTGATTGTGTTTATTCACTATGATCCATACTGATTTAGCCATTTTCCAAAACATGAAAGTTTTAGTATTCTATCTTAGCTTTTAAACGCCTCCAAGAACACCTTAAATGGACTTTGGTAGCCTGAGATATGACCATTTAAATGTAGTACAGTTAATTAGCCGATTTGTTGGAACCTGGTTCGGTGAACTGAGAATTTGACTGGGTTACACTGGAAATTGGACCAAGTGATCTTCATGAAAATTGTAAACCTTCGTCTTAGCTTCAAAATGGTATAGGTTTCATCTCAATCCGATAAGCCTAGTATTGGTTGTGTGATTTCCGCAAAAATCCGTCAAATCTGTCTTTTGTTAAGTTTTATTTCCGCACTTGTTATTAACTTGAATTTTTGTCTTTGTATTGTCTTGAGCCTATTGGACTGCTATTGAAGTTAAATTGTTGTGTGTGTACCTTTGGGTTTGAATGAGAAAGATAATGAAGCTAAAATGGTTGGAAAATTAGGTAAACACAAAGGGCATGCTGCCCAAATTTACGCTCGAGGACTAAAGAAATACACTTGCGACTTGGGTAAAGTTGATAAGTGAATATCACTTGAACCATCTAGGACTTTTGTTACCTTGTTATCAAGGGTTATACGTTAGAACCTAGCCGAACTTGTACCCTTAGGAAAAATGGTAATAACCAATGTAAATCCGTTTTCCTTGCACTTTCGACTCAAAAGTTATTTCCAAGTATACATGTTACAAAACTTTTCAGTTTGAAAAGCGAGCAACCGTTTCACGACTATTCTTCAAGTGAATTTCAATTTCTTGATTCTTATTGAACGAAATGTTTAAGTTTCGAATCTTACTGGATTTTTCCAAATTCTTAAGCAACGTTTTATCGCAGATTTGGACTCCAAGCCAGGAGTACCACCTGGACGAGATCATTAAAAGCACTATACTTGTTTTGGTGAGTGCTTTCAAATATTGAATTGCACTGAATACTTGTATTTGATACATGACCAATGTGATTACATGTTATATACGTGAAATTTTAGGACAAGAGTGTATTTGATCGCACTTGCCCTAATCAAATTTGCTATTGTTCCATGATTTTCACTTGAAATGCTATACTTGCATACAAATTTCATCTTGTCTGGAATTTTAGAAACCCTAAGGCTTGTTAATCGAGTCGAGCTGGCAAGGGTCTGGTCGATTAGATAACGAACCCTGGATAACTAGTAATGTCGAGTGGAGTGTATCTCCTCGGCAGAATGGTATACTCGAGTATTATCACCCGTGTTTCGTGTGGCGTGCGGGCCCGGAAAAGGGGTTGGATTGGTGGACGGAGACTGGCGTGAAGTGGGGTATTATTTCTGGACTAGTTATTACTTGAAAGTTGACGGAGTGTCAACTACTAATTGATCAAACTGGGAAGGAGCCGAGACATGAGCCACTGTATCCTTACGTGTGAACATGATCCATATATTTCTTGACTACTTGAAGTACTATCTCTTTGATTGAACTTGTTTGCTCGCTATTTCACTATTGCACTATTATTACCTTGTTTGAGGTCCAATTTGATATTTGGAACTTCACTAAGCTTTGGCTCACTCCGTTAGTTTTGTTTTCCTTACAAGGGTACGAGCGAGGCATGAGACGTGTAAAGACTAGTGTAGTCTAGTTGTTTAACTTTTGACTTATGATTTGTACTCGCGCTATTCCTCGAATAGAATGTTTTGTATTAGGATTGTATATACTTTGAACCCGTTTGGGGTATATTAAGGATTTGTACCTTGATCTTACATCAATGTAAATTATAAGCTTGAACTGCGATGTTATCTATGGTCCATGAATGTATGCACGTGATATGAGTGAGTGAGTCTTGGCGAGAGCTGGACAGGCGGTCCGCCGAACCCTTTGGTACGCCTTAGGGGAAGGTGGGGTCATCACAGTGCTAAAATAAGCTTGAACGGGATTTGCTTGAATCCTGGCGAGAGCTAGGCAGGCGTCTCGCGGATACCCTTTGGTCCGTTTCAGGGAGAAGTGGGGGCGTCACAGAATCACCAATAGTAAAAATAAAGGTGATTGTCAAGAATGGAGTTAGAAGGGTACGCGACAGACACTGAGACTCACCAATAGTAAATTAAATGATTGCTAAAAAAGGAGATAGAAGGGTATGCAGCAGATATTGAGACTCACTAATAATAAATAAAATGTGATTGCCAAGAAGGGAGATAGAAGGGTGTGCAGTGGAAGTTATGACTCATCAACAATAAAATAAATGATTGCTAAGAAGGGAGATAATAAGTGTGTGGCGGACACTGAAACTTGCCAACAATAAAATAAAAAATGATTGTCAAAAAAGGAGATTGAAGAGTGTGCGGCAGACATTGAGACTCGCCAACGATAAATAAAAATGATTGTCAAAAAGGGAGATAGACTCGCCAACAGTAAATTAAATGATTGCCAAGAAGGGAGATAGAAGGGTTTCTGACGGACGCATAGATTCGCCAATAGTAAAATAAAAGTGATTGTCAAGAATGGAAATAGAAGGGTGCACGGTGGATGCTGAGACTCGCCATTAGTAAAATAAAAGTGTTTCTTGAATCTAAACTATTCGGTGGAATTGAATCCAAACCCAAATGCCTAACAAGAGAATAAAAATATGCCACAAGTCTAGACCGTTAATGGGATTAGATCCAAATCTGGACAACTAACAGGAGAAATGAAAATACACCCTAAGCTTAAATTGTTGGTGGGATTAGACCCAAACCCAGATAACTAGTGAGAGAAATGAAAATACAAATTCTAGACTGCCAAACTTGAAGAGTAAAATGCATACCGCTCAAAACAATAAACAAAAAATGCATATAATGACAAAATTACTTGGTGGATTTACAATCCTTTTAATTTTCAAACTTTAGAAGAAAAAGAATGATAATTTTTTTTTGTTTGGGAAAAAGTCAAAGTGACAAGTTTTGAAATTTCAAAAATACAAGTAAAAACTCTCCCTTCAAGGGATTTGAAAAGCGCATACATATGTCACTATTCTCTCAATCTTCAAAATTTTTCTTCAAAAATCAATTTGAACTGCATTGTCAAATCAGAGCTCACTCCTTTTAAAATTTGCTCCAATGTAAATCATGCTCAACTAAATAAAGGCTGCATTTTTCATGCTTTCGAAAAGGCATAAACAATAACCATGTAATTTCACCTGCAAAAGTAAGAGAAAACAACTGTGATGAAAACAATGCCACCACCGTATGATCCCTTTGGATTGAGAACTACGTAAGCATGAGCTTGCAATGTTAAGAAATTACTCCCTTAAATTTATTACATAACCTATTTGGAATCTTTGCAACTTTCTAATACCAATCCTTATGTTTTACTGTACACCACAAGACATCTGCTTCCAATGGCCTTTGACAAAGGAAAATGTCACATCTGACCCCTTTGATGTCATCCATCTTCTATTTATGATGCCCTTGTGTCTGAAAATCTTACCTTAGGCCCTTTTGAATTTTCACTATGGTCACCCTGCCCCTTTCTTTTCTTTTTCAATTTTCTTCATTTTTTCTTTTTTTTTTGAAGGAAGATGCATCTTTTCGAGTTTTCACCTTGAGATGGGGAGAAGACCATGGAATGACGTAAACAATTTTAATCTCAACTATATCAATCTAGTCATATTCTTGGCAATTAGTGCCATCAGTAAAACAATCTTCTCTTACAGGTTTCAGAAAAAGATGTATTTACATCATTTGCCAATTAATTAAGAAAATTTTTCCTCAAAAATACTGCAATAGGTAGAGGTTGGTAACATTTTGACTTTTCTAATAGGGTCCAGTGGGGTGTAAAGAAAAAGTTAAGGTTTGAAGATAGATCATAAAATAGGTTTGAAATAATTCTGAGATCGCAATCTTCCAAAATTTGCCTCACTGTAGAGCTGATAAGAACTAAAAATTTGCCCCAATTTAATTCTAACTGGACTTTTTTTTCTTTTTTTTCATGCCTCTTTTCTTGCTTTTTTTTTCTCTCTGTTTTTTTTAAACAAAAAAAATTCCCCCAGTGTGAGGTTTGCGATCTTAAGGAGCTATCAAGTGAAAAAGAATAAGTTATTCCAAAAGATCAAAGTGGAAAACTAAGGATAAAACATCCAAATGAAAAAGGAAAGAAGGCATGCCTCGAGTCCATCTCTTGCAATAATTTTAAAAGAAAATTGTCATAATCAAATGAAAAAATTTTTGCACATGTCTAAATTGAATAGTTGAGGAAAAACTCGTTCATCCATCTCCATGAGAATAAGCACTTCTCTGGATAGCACTTTTTTAACAATGAATAGTCTTTGCCAATTCGGACCCAACTTTCCTTTAGCCTTCTCTTGAATTGGAAGAATTCACTTTCAAGTCCTTATTTCCTACTTCAAACAAGTAAGGTTTAACTTTCTTGTTGTAAGCACGAGCCATCCTTTGTTGATAACATTGCCCATGACAAATAACATTCAATCCTTTTTCATCCATTGGAGACAGCAACTCATCGTGCTCCTTGACCCATTTGATTTCTTCTAGTTGGGTTTTCATCAAAATGCACAGGAATGAGATTTGAATTTTGACAGGAATTACCACTTTCATTCCAAACATAATAGAATAAGATGTTGCCTCAACTTAGAAGCACAATTCCAAAGTGAAATGTTCCCAAAGTTGAATAGCAGAATTTGTAAAATTGAAGGAAAAACATTTTTTTCTCTTTTTCTATTTCTTTTTCTTTTCCCTTTTTTTCTTCTTTTGTTTTCCTTTCTTTTCAAAATTGATTGCTAAAGTAAATACTCCTTCTCAATGGACAAGCCAGTCCTCCAGTTTGCAATGTAGCATTAATGTCCCTTTTTATTCGTGGTTGACTTTCAAATTTGTAAGATTTTGACTTGCGCTTCTTCCTTAAACTCAGAGCTAAGCACCTACACAGAAGGGGTTTGCCAAAATAGTGCATGCACTTGAATTTTTTCATGAAAATTTCTTTCTTTATTTGAAAGAATAATATAACAATTGCTACTCATGAAAAATGTTAACTTATCAAAGTCAGATTTTGAACAATAGATTTCAAGGTATATTACTTGACCTTGGGCATTCCCCACAAATATATTACAAAAATTTATCCCAATTTACGCCATTTAATTGTAAAATTTTTGTTTGGATGACTTTCCATTTATTTGGCAAAAACAAAACAATTATGCTCCCTAAAATTTAGAAACAATCATATGCTAATATGCAATGTATATTGGTGTATCATTAAGTATATGCATTATGCAATATAATAGAAATTACATTTTTCAAATGAAAAACAAGCCAAAATTATCATGCCCAAACTCATATAGGAAATCTCATGATAAACCTCTCGAAACAAACCAAATTGTAATGGATTTCTTCCTCACTTGGGATCAGTGTTTAAAGAAAAGAATCACTATTTCTTGTTAGTTCATCTTTTAGAACCAAAGAAATGAGTATTATTCCTAATTTTCAGGTGGTTAAGAGAAATAATAACTAAAAACTATATATTAGGATATCTCTTAACTTTTTGTTTGAATTGCATGTAACCCATTTAATACCACATATTGGTGAAAGCAAATAGTTTCTCGCTCTTATTTCTCATGAAAACTCAGTCAACATATAAACTCTATAAGTTTGTAATATAAGGATCGAAGAGATAGCTAAACACATTGACACAGGTTATGATCTTATGATCATGAGTGATTGGTAGATCCCTTAGAGGTTTGATCCTTACTTCAAGTACCCATGAAAGATAAGTCAGTAATGAACTTTATAAGCTTGTAATGTGGCTTAAAAATGATAGTTAAAAGAAATGAGATTTTCAAGAATGTTGCATTGAAGATCGTATTCCTTCCAAAATTACCCCATATTTAGGTTCAGACTTAAAAGATCTTTGACTCTATTTTGACTTTTATCATCATCACTGAAGGGATTTCAACAGTGAATTTTCTCTTTTTTTCACATTTTCTTTTTCCTTTCTTTTTTTTCTTTGTTTTTTTCCCTTTTTCCTTTTTTTTATTTTTTTTGTCAATACTAAAGTCCAACTATCAATAGTAGAATAAAAATTCCTCTAATTGTTAGAAGATGATGTCTTTTTCTTTTTTCTTTTATTTTTTTTGAATTCTTCGTGTCTCTTAAAAAAAAATAGCATCTTTGTTATTATTGAAAATTCTCAAATCTCCTACCCCAATGAGGGGTGCGATGTACTTTTGAAACGAACCACCAATTTATATTTAAATGAAGATGCAAAGGATAAACGGTGTCCAAATAATAGAAAAGATGTTAGATGTGACGACCCCATCTCCCCCTAGGGTGTACCCAAAAGACATGGCGGACCGCTTGCCCAACTCTCACCAGGACTCACTCCTTCACTCAATCGACTCTCAAGATTAATCAATCAAGCCTCCAAAATAACATTTAAGTTCTACAATTCAACCAAAATGCAAACTTATTTACAATCCAAAAATCAAATATATGTACAACATCAAATGTCAAAATACATCCTACCAACCAAGAGTACAAATACAAGAGGGTTATACACTCTAGATCACACTTAATTGCTCCAGACCGCCATTCCTGTAAGGAAAACAAAAACTAAAAGAATGAACTACAAGCCCAGTGAGGTTCCCAAACAAGCAATCAGGTAGAGAAACCATGGAAGTATGGTATTTAATAGTTTGAACACTTTGCACAATAATAAACAGTCATTCAAGAAATAAATATTCATTCATTGGAAGGATACGTGCTCAATTGGAGCCATTCATTCAGTCATTCAGTCGCCAATGATTTCCCTTATTCGTCCGCCATTTGAAAATATTTAACAGTGAAAACTCGTTCAATATTCATTGTCGTTCATTCATTGATTTCATTGTATTGAATTCATTGGCCAGTTCTCCACCAGATTTCATGGTAATACTCGAGTATACCAAAACACTGTCCCAAGGTCACCAGCCGCCGATCGAGTCTGCTTTTGGCTCGAGTCTACTGGCAACGAAGGGCAAGGGTCTAGTTCAGCCAAAAGGCTTGTATTCATGCACAAGTAGCATTTGATCATTTAATCATTGAAAATTTCACGTTCACTTAGGTCGAGTGCAATAAAGTACACACTCGCCTATCGAAAATTCATTTAACAATCATTGAAAAACATTTAACATTCAAGCAAACATTCACAACAATTCACATAGTCATTGGAAGCACAACATGCAAAGAACACTCACCAGTTTAAGCAAACTAACGTCAAAAGTTTCCTTTCGGATTATGCCCTTGATCACTGACAAACCCTAAGAAGAACCAATAGAAAATATGATGGTTCAACCATCCAAAGTTTAGGTGAACCAAAGAAAATCCAAGTAACTACTAGTATAAAGGTGCAAATATGGTTTTGGTGTGAAAAGAGAACATTTAGACCCAAGGGACATGAGTAACCAAGAATTTCCTCATTCCAATCATAAACCAAGCTCAAAATGGTTTAACAACTCCTACTTAAAGTTGGAAATGAAAATAAGGACAGTTTTAGGAAAACAGAATTTTTCCAGTTTTGCATGATGCTATTTGAAAAATCATATCTCAAGCTTCTTAAGTCCAAAATTTATAAACTTATATCGTTGGAAAATAGAATCAAAGAGTTACAATTTCTCAGAAGACACATTTGCAAGATTCTGTCCACAAATCAGTTAAAATCCATTCTCAAGTGGCTGCTTTATCCAGTAGAAAGACAGAACAGGATTGAAAATTCAGTCAATTTTGGAAAATCACAAATATTCATAGGAATTGAGAAAAATTCTGAAATTTTCACGGTAGAAAGTGCTCTGAATCTATTTTCAAATATAATAAGCAGAACTCAATTTAGATTTTTCTACACCAAGATATGTTAGATTTCCCAAGACTGCTCAGAGTCTCCTGCGGGAAAAATTTTCAGCAGCACTTCCTTTGTATTTACCAATTTTTTTCAGCCACTTTCAAGGCTACAATCTCATAGTATAACAGCCCCAAATCAAGCTCACAACTTATAGGAGACAATCGGTACATATTCTATATAGTAAAGACTAACCAAATTCAGCATATACTTGATATATAAACAAATGCCCAAGCTGAAATTTTGAAACCCTAAGTTGGAAAATTCTAGCAACTTCACAAATTCATGATATCTTCCATAAAACTTCTAATTTCAAGACATCTTCTCCATAAATTGCAAGATAAGAAAAAGAAAGAAGGTTTCTTATCTTGGTACCTTCAATCCTCAAGGAAAAATACAAAACCAAGGCTACCTATGCAAAATCACTCCACCTCAAGCTTCCTTATCACCTAATTTGTACACCAAGTCAACAGCTCGTTATTAGGGTTTCAAGCTTGTAAGCTCTCTAGAGGCTACAAACGTTAGGGTTTTGGTACCGCCGGCAATTGGTTGCATGCCCAGGAGGTGGGGATGGCAACGCACCCCCCAGGTAGGAAATCCTTTGCGGCGGCGTTAATTGGAAGGACCATCAGCCATAGCGGGAGGTAGCACTTTGCCTAATTATGGGGTCATTTCTTCGTTTTGTGGGAAGCCCGTGCTGCTGATCTCTCGGGATGAATTATTGGACTTATCGCGACCCTACCAAAACTGTCTGGTGGGGAGGTTTACGTATCATAGACCCTCAATGGCGGGCATCAGGTAGCATTGGGACTGAAAGGGGAAGGCGAATCATGAGTCCTCGATAGTACCTATTTGGGTTTGTTTTCCTGAGCTGCCCCTACCACTGTTCAATATGAAATATCTTAACAAACTTGCTTCCTGGCTGGGGCATCCATTACGGGTGGATACAGCGACTCTGGACTTACGGAGGCCTTCAATGGCGAGGGTTTTGGTTGAAATCGATGTGGCTAAGGCTCCCACTCAATGTCTCTGGATTGGAGATGAGTCCAAGGGAATGTGGTAGAAGGTGGAATATAAGATGTGGCCGGATTTTTGTCACTTCTGTGAGCGAATCGGTCATGTCTAGGATTAATGTTTCAAGAAGCATCCCGAACTGCGCCCACCAAAAGTCTCGAAACTAGCTTCGGCTCCCAAACAGATATTTGTTCCCAAGCCTGGGAGTACACCCACAGTGAGGGAGGGGCAAGAAGGGCTCGTGGGGGATGGGAGTTACAAGGCAGCGCATGCAATGCCACACAGGGAAGGGAGATGGTCCCAGAGCCATCTCCAGCCAGGCCAGATAAGATGGCCATGGTGATGATACCGGCGGACCTGTGCAACTTAGGAGGAGTAGGCAACATCATGGGGCAGGAGGGGTTGTGGAATGGGATCAAACACGAAGCTGACCGTTTGAGTTCAGCTCGAGTACGAACTGCTACGGGCATCGAGTCGCAGCCTCCATGTCAAAACCGATCACTTTCCCCACCGCAGACTCAGGCCATGCAGCAGCGATCAAGACATCACTCAGTCGAGAGAGGAACAAGTAGTTGGGTACCTTTTCAATAGTTTCGAGCCTTTAAGGAGGCACTGGATGCTAGAGCTGGTCTGTGCCAGCTATGAGAGAGAGATCTCCCTCGTGCTGTGGTGATCGATTCAAAGGACATTTTTTTGCTGAACAGGGTCTCAAAAAGCAAGGGCCCGCCTCTAAACATCTGGAAGAAGGTGTAGGCCTTTAACTCGCAAACTTAGATTGCTCTGATCATTCATGATAAATCCAATTAATATGTTGTTTTGGAATATACGGGGAATTTCCCGATGAGAGACGCAGAGGTACCTAAAGGACATTTGTGTTAGGAACTCCATCAAAGTCCTGGTGTTGATAGACCCAATTGTAGACACCAAATTTTTGGTGTAATTTTATTTTTCATGTTAGTTTGGTATTTATTTCTTTTATTTTCTTTAGTCTTTCATTTTATTTTATTTTTCAGTCATTTTAGCATGTTTATTGGAAAAGAATTTCATTCGCCAAAATATGTTTATTTCTTTTTAGCATTCAAATTATTGTTTACAAATTGAAAAAAGGGGAAAAGGAAAAATGAATGAAAAAAAAAGAAAAACGATGAAAATGGAAAATGAAAAAAGGGAAATGGAAATTACATTTTGTTGTCTCTAGTTTATTTATTTTTCATCCAATGTTAATTAAATTGTTTTGTTATTTATTTTATTATCAATTTTGTTTTAATTAATTAAAAAAAAAGAGATACGCGACTTGCAAGCTGCGTTTTTCGCAGCTTGCAAAGAAGGGCTCGGGCGGACCTTGGGCTGCAAATATAGCAGAATTAGCTGAGGGTTTTAGGGTTGCTCTGGATATAAAAGGAAAGAGATAGCCGCAGCTGGAGGGGGGCATGGAGTGGCGGCTGGAAGCAAGGATAGAGGGAGAGAGGGCCGAGAGATTGATAGAGCTTCAAGAGAGGTCTGAAAACAAAGGAGAGAAAAAGGGACGGGCTGGAAAAGATGAACTTCGCGGGAGATTGAGTAACAGGAGAGCTGAGGAGAGAAAAGAACTCTGAGAGGAGGCTTTCAACCGAGCAAAGATCCTTTCTTTCGACCCTTTCAGACCTCGATTTGCTTTCAAAAGGCTAAAGAATGAAAGAAACCAGAGAGGAGAAAGGTGCAGCGGCTGGGGTCTTGGGAATCTGGAGCTGACGGCTAGGGTTCTGGACAAGAAAGCTAAGGGTTTCAGAGAAGATCTAGGGAAGTAAAGGGGTGGTAGAGAGAGATCTGAAAGGAAGAAAACAGCAGAGGAAAAGGGAAAACGAGGTGCTGCTACCACTGCAACAAATCTGCCTGGGCGTTGTTTTTCCCAGAAACCAACGTCACTTTCCTGAGCTTTCCCGTTTGATTTACTTCACAGACGTTTGTAGGTGACTCTAGCCTTTCTTGCTGTCATTTTCATACCATTTTGTGAAGATCTGGGGTTCATTGCATGAATTTCCTCCTTGTACATGCATGTTTTGTTTCCTTTCTTTGTGGTTTCATCTCTGTTTCTTTGTAGAAACCCGTGTGGCCGTGTGGTAACTTGTTTCAGCTGTATATCTCTGTGTTTGAATCGTGTGTTGTTATAGCTCATGAAACCCAGGGTATAGGAATCATTTCCAGCCTCCCTTTAGTTGATGATTAATCTTCATTTTGCCGAAAGGAGGTTGTAGAATTTTTTTTTCAGATTTTGGCCGGCTCTTTTCCTCTAATTTTTGTATTTAAACATGAGAATTTTGTGGTTCAAAGTGAAAAATGTGTGGTCATGTTGTAACTTTGATTCATGCTTCATCGATTAAACCCAGTAGTGGTGTTTGAATGAACAAAACCAGAAAACTGCAGAAAGCCTTCGGCTTTATGATTTTCGCCATGTTCAGATTCCTAATGCTCCCTTGGTTGCTGCTTCTTTTTGTGTCTTTGCGATATTAATGATGGGTTTTAGCAATGAAAGGCTCAGATAACATGGTTTTTGTTGGTTTGGAAATGGGTTGGAATTTCTGGTTTCGCATTTTGCGTATTTGAGCAGCCAGTTCACGTTACCTTTCTGCATTTTCTGTCCGAGAGTGTCCGTTGGGTTCCTTCCCCTCTCTTTTGCCTCATATTCTCTCATTTCTGGCCTTGGACAAATTGGGAATTGTATTGAATCATTTCCTTGGTATGCTAGAATTGCATGAGAAACTAGAAGCTGCTGCATTTTTTTTGCTGTCTTCTCCGCAGCCACTCACCAATTTTGAATCCCTTTGCTAGTTAAATCTGGTGCCTAAGTGTTTAATGATGGGGTTGTATGTTTGGTTGAAGCTATAAAGGTTTTTGCGTGAACTTAAGATGAGTTGCGGCTGCAAAAGTTGCAGCAAGTGCACTTTCGGTTGCTGGGCTGGCTGCCAAAAACTTCTTATTGTTGCAGAAATGTTTCGTAAGCTTTATATGAAGATTGCTTGAGCTGTCCAAATGTGCATGTTGTTGTCCGACTTTTGGTGTTTAAATCTACAAGTTTCATGATGCAAAAGTGAGAGGATTGTGTGGTAGTTTTGCTTGGATTTGATTGTGTTTGAAAGCTGGATTTGTGAAGTGCTGAATTGCAGAAACATAGCAACCAGAAATGAAGAAAGTTCTTCGTGCATGCATGAAATAATTCTGAAAAATTGCACTTCAGCCCCTCAAGTTTTCCCTTATGCCACTATGACCCAACCAATTGAATAATGTCCTTAATTTGGTCCTTGGCAGCTTTAGTTTTTGCAATTTCATTGTTTGTTTTGCTTCAATTAACTACCATGCTTTATCAATTGCACTTAAGTCATAACTTTAGGGGCGTTACGATCAAGTGAGCTTTGTTTTGCACATTTCTTTAATTTTTCTTAATAAATTGGTACCTTGACCATTTCTTTAATTTTGGAGGATAAATAAGTGACTTCACCCCATTAGAGCTCCAACTCAAGGGAGGTATAACTTCTTTTATCTTTTTTGTCTCTCCTATGTGATCCAACGTGCTACGTGAAAATTGCATGTCTACTTGCTTCCCTTGCTTTTCCTTAATTCCTTTCATTTATTTCATTTTACTTTTGCTTTTTATTTAAGTTATTCTTTATGGGGTATGTGTACACCTCTTGGCTTGTAATAGATAGGGCTTGGAAAGCACTTGATGAAGACCTATTGAAGACGTGTGCCTAGCTAGCAAATGTAATAGGTCCATTAGCTTGGTTGCTTGCTATATGTTATGTGTTACTTGCTTTATTAGGTTCTTGCATCTAGTCGAGCATGCTAAGTGTTATGTGTTACGTGTTTATAAGTGTTTGGCATGTCTACTTGCTTTCTATAGTAGTAGATGAATGTGATGGATGAATGTACGTCACCACACTAGTCCAATGCTAGTTGTGGCTCTTTATTCCGTTAGGAATGCATAGAAAGGGCTAGTCCAACGCTAGACCCAATAGGCCGTCCCCCTTTCGTTAGTGCATACTTGCATGTTCACTACATGTCATGCATTTTTCTTAGTTTTATCATTTGGCATGCTCCTCGAACCCTTTTTCCCCTCATTTTAGGATTTTTGCACCTCATGCTAGTTATAGGGTACATTTGCTTGAAGAGTCCCCTTTCGATAAGGGAAACGAGCGAGTGTGGCTACAAAATAGCCTTAGCACGTTAGTTCTCCCTTCTAATCAAAGGGAAAATTAAAGTCACAAAGTTAGGACTCCCTGTTCCCGTCTTGATGCATTCCTATAGGATTCATGCATTTTACTCATTCGCTATCACATACATTTCTACTTTATATTCTAACCATTTTTCCACATTCTCACTTCACACTACTTTAATTTTGCGCATTTCCACTTAATTACTCACACTTTATACCATGTCACTCGCACACATGCACTTTATGTTATTTTCACATCATCATTCTTTACTCACCTTACCTTGTAAATACATTTGCACACCTCCACTTACATCCTATTATTTTTTATTACTTTTCTCACTTCACACAAACTCACATTTTCACATGGCATGCATTCCACTCATTTTTACGTCATTTAGGATTATGTGTGACCTCTCCAAAGGATCATTATTGGGCTTCACAATTAATGTGATTGGCACCACTCAACCTTTGAAGAGAAATTTCCCCCATGTCCCCCTAGGTCTAGGTTTTTGCATTCATATAGTCATATCCAACATGCGATACATATCTCCGGTAGGAAAAAATTAGGAAAAGTGGGGCTAAGTCACGCAACTAGCTTTGGCTAGGGTAAGGGAGTGCCTTAGGCGTTGCCTTTACCTTCTCCCTTATCAAATGTGACCCCCGATCCCTTTCTTTGGTTTCGTAGATCTAAAAGTTTAAAAGGGTTTGTTTATTTTTTCGTTCAAAAACAAAACCATTTTTGGGTGACTTGGTACACCCTAACTCTATACCAAGTGGCGACTCCATTTTTTCATACAAAAAACCCTTTTGAACTTTATTTGGCCAAACCGTCGCATTTCACAATCCCACGGCCTTTTATTTTGTCATTTTCACACACCACACACACTTCCACAAAAAGTGGGGCGCGACACCAATGACGTTAGGAGAACAAGTAATGAATATACGCCAGTTCTTAAATTTTGACCACAGCCGGGTTTATTTGGAGGGGAAAATTTAGGTTCTTTGGGTCAATTTTGTATCCATTTCATTCTAGGAATTGGGGGAACAGTTGGTCCATATGCAGCTAGTTTTTTCCTCAGGCATTTCCTGTTATGTGTCGGCCGTTTTATGCCAAATGTACGAGAGTGGGAAGGGGACCACTATGGCAGGCCATGAAAACGATTGGGGAGGGGCAACATGGGCCATGGCTACTAGGCGGGGATTTTAACGTGATTGCCAATAGAAGTGAACGAGTAGGTGGGGCTCCGACAAATGTGAGAAATATGGAAGAGTTGAACATGGCGATCTTGGAGTGTGGCCTGACATCTATTCATTTTGATGGCTCTCCCTTCACGCGGACAAACGGGACTATGTGGCAGCGACTGGATAGAGTTCTGGCCAATAGGGGATGGGACGAAGTCTATGAGATTACTCATGTATCTCATTTGGCCAGAGGGAGATCGGACCATGCTCCAATGCTGGTCAAGTGTGGTCTGAGCAGAACGGCGCATCGGGCCTTTCGATACTTGAACATGTGGACTAAGAATAATACTTTTTTGGACGAAGTCAGGAAAGCTTGGCAACAGCCAGTACAGTGCTCGAGGTTAGGGGTTTTCTTCAAGAAACTAATGCTAACCAGGAAAGCTTTATCCAGGTGGAATAAAGAGAAGTTTGGGGACATTTTTCAGAGCGTGCAAGATGCAGAACTAGACATACGGAGGAAGTAGGAGCAGTATGACATTTGTTGAGATGATGCCTCAATGGTGCAATTTAAGGAGGCCCGTGCTATTTACACACAAGCTCGGACTGTAGAGTGTGAATATTGGAGACAAAAGGCCGCACTCGAATGGGCCTAGGAAAGCGATGCAAATATAGCTTTTTTCCATGCACAAGTGCGGCAACGGTGATGCTCCAATTTTATTGGGCGTATTAAGGAAGAGTCGGGGGTATGGCTGGAGACGAACTCCCTTATTCGGGAGTCGGCCGTTGCTTTTTTCTCTAATCTATTTGCGACTGAGCGGGAGAGGCGACGACAGCTTCATATGGACTTGTAGCTTCCGTAAATGGGACACGAGGAGAATGTTTCTTTGCTCCGACTGCCAAAGATGGAGAAAGTGAAGCAGGTTGTCTTCTCCATATCGGCAGATAGCATACCAGGCCCGGACGGTTTCAGAGCGGGATTCTATTATGCGAGTTGGGATATAATCTGTGAAGACTTGTTGGAGGCTGTGAGGGACTTTTTTCCAGGCGCACAACTACCATGAGGGTACACTAATATGCTAATAGTATTGTTGCCAAAGGTGGAGGGGCCATCGCTTGGAGGGAGTTTCGGCCGATCAGTTTGTGTAACATGAGTTCGAAGGTGATTTCAAAAATCCTATCTATGCCGCTCAATACACTATTGCCCAGGCTGGTATCTACGTGGCAAATAGGGTTTGTACCTGGTTGAAGTATCACAAACAATATTTTGTTAGCACAAGAACTGGCAGGGGAGTTGGATAGAAGATTGAAGCACCCAAATTTGATGCTGAAGTTGGACATGGAAAAGGCCTATGATAGGGTGGAGTGGCCTTTTATGTTACACATGTTATGGAGTTTTGGTTTTAGGGATGCTACTGTGGACTTGTTTTATAGGATTGTGGCGAACAATTGGTTCTCTATTCTTATCAATAGCAAGCCAACAGGTTTCTTCAAATTCTTGACGGGGGTTCGTCAAGGGGACCCCCTCTCCCCATCTCTCTTTGTTCTGGTAGCGGAATATTTGGGAAGGGGCTTGGAGTGTGTGTTTAGGCAAAATGAACGATGATACTTTATGAATGCAAGCATCAGAGTTCTGTATTTAGCATTCATGGATGATGTATTAATTTTCTCTCGTTGTTCGCAGGATGCGTTGCAAGCTATTTAGGATTTCTTTAATGAGTACCAAGCGGTCTCCAGCCAAAAGATCAATATCGAGAAAAGTTCATTCATTGTTTCGCCGCTAGTAAATGTGGAGCACATCCAAGTTATTTAGTCGATGCTAGGGTTCCGGCAGCAGCCATTACCTTTCATCTACTTAGGTGTGCCCATTGACAGAGGGAGGTTGTGGTTGATACATTTTGATGGCATCTTAGAGAAACTGAGATCACATCCGCATCATTGGAGCTCAAGATTACTGTCAACCAGGGGGAAAACTCATCCTGCTTCGACATGTTTTATCGATGGTTCCTTTGTACAGACTACAGGTGTTACACCCTCCTAAGGTGGTCATCCTTATGCTGAGGCGGATCTGCAATGGCTTTCTCTGGGATCGTAATGTTTAGGAGCAGCATATACACTAGTGTACATGGGAAAAACTGTGTTATTCGAAGCCAGAGAGGGAACTTGGTGTCATAACGTTTGAAGATTTGGTGCAGGCTTTTTCCTGCAAACTATGGTGGGGTCTCCGCCGAAATAAGTCAATCTGGGCGACTTATATGCACGCTAAGTACATCCAAAACACCCATACATCATTGGTGACCATGCCACGTCCAACACCAATTTGGTGACATCTCGAGGCAATTCTAGAGATTGCGGAGTGGCACATTTTGTGGTGTCTAGGGAAGGGGAACATCCATTTCTGGTTAGATAGGTGGTGTGTGAAGGAGCCTCTGGCACAACTGCTAAAGGTACCTGACCCGCCTCATCAGTTGGCCTCGGACTTCCTAATCCAAATGGGTGGAATCAAAGTCTTCTTCACCAATCTGTTCCACCTCATATTGTGTCCATGATCTTGCAAATGAGATGTTATCCGGACTATGAAGATAGCATGGTATGGCTGCCCTCTACCTCAGGAGACTTCTCCATCTCCTCAGTGTGGGAGATAGTACGACAGAGGCGTAATGTATCTGTAATAGACTTGTTAACATGGAGCCCTCTCATGTCGCTAAAGGCGTCTTTCTATATCTGGAGGGCGAGACGCAATTTTCTACCCACTGATAGGGCGCTACAAAGGAAATGTGTGATCTTGCCTTGGTTGTGGGGCAAACCAGGAATCAGTGGATCATCTTGTTGTTCAGTGCACAACTACTCGGGCAGTTTGGAGTCACTACGCACGCATGTTTGGGTGTGCCACGAATAGAGAGATATCGCTCTCATCAATGTTAAGTTTATGGTCTTCGCATACCCCCATTGGAGTGAAAGAGCACATACAACTGGTAGTTCCGTCTCTTATCTATTGGTGTATTTGGAGGTCATGAAACGAGGCTAAATTCCAGGGAGCCAATATGTCAATACAATCCATTATCTTCCAAGTCAACGCCTACCCGGATTTACTAGTGGCTGCAGGGATATTGAAGCATGAGCACTTTTGGGGAGACCAGGACTGCGTTTGGGCTCGAAGTCGGGGTATAAGGAACTCGCGGACTCAGCCTGTCCTGCTGGCTTGGGAGGTACCTTCGTTAGGGGCGTATAAACTGAACTCTGATGCGAGTGTTCTCAATGGACAAGCTTTAGTGGGGGCCTAGTGCAAGAGGATGACGGAAAAATGATTTTTGCATACTACAAGGAATTTGGAGAATGCGATGTGCTGACAGCAAAGGGTCTCTCGCTGGTGCATGGGTTGCGGCTTTGTCTCCAACGGAAGCTTCACCACGCATGGGTTGAGGTGGACTCGGCTACCCTGGTGCAGCTGGTCTTGACAAATGCGATAGCTAAATGGCCATTGTGTAATGTGGTACGAGAGGTAAGGTGGATTCTTGATCAGTTATCTGGAAAATTACGTCATGTTTATCGAGAAACGAATGCTGCAGCAGACGCTTTGGTAGCCTTGAAGCTAGGGCAAGACCGCATTTGGTTGGAGGCTCGACAGTTGCCAGGGACTATTAGGTCTATTATTAGTTTGGATTGTCGCACATTTCCCTACGTGCAGTTAACTCATGTAAGGGAGTAAGTACTCCTTGTTTTTTGTCTTCAATAGCTCACTAGCAAACATTATTCTAATAACGTAGGAGGGGCTAAGCCCACCCTTTAAAAAAAAGCTTTCTTATCACCTTGTTACACCTTTGTTCGGATTAGATTTGTGGTTCTTGTTGATTTCTTACTAAATCAAGGCAAGATTAAGATGATTTGTGAAGCATTCTTCTCTCTTTTTTCTCTCTAAGGGTCGGCTAAAGAAGGAAGAAAATGAATAGGTTTTTAGGAGAATTTACAAGATAAAGACTAGAATGGTCTTTGGTCAAAGTTGGCTTGATTGCCAACACTTGTCACCACCAATTTTCCTCTTGTTTTTTTTTTCCTCTTGTTTTTGGGTCAACAATTTTGGCTGAATTAAGAGGTAATTTAGGGATGATTTGATGAAATAAAATCAAGGAGATTAAGGTAAGAAATTATTGGTCATATGGTATACCCAATCGGTAACAAACGGTGCACGTTGGTTCAAACCGATTTTCCTTAACTCCCTTGTACTTTGGTTTTAACTTATGATTCACTAATTTATTATTAGCACTTCTAATTATACACTTCCTCTTACTTAATACCTACTATTATCTGCCAAATTTAGTGCACACACCTCACTAATCGATAACATTACCACAATGCACCAAAACCCTAACTTATTCTAACTGTAAAAGTAAAAGTCAAACTCTTGACTCCACTAATGAAATCATCATGAAATTTAGGGCTAGTAAATAGTTAAATAGTCAAGTGAAGAAATATAGAAGGAAATATAGATTAATGTTTCAAAAATGGGAGGAAATTCTAAAAGAATTTTCGGGTCCTCACATAAAGCATCATTCTTACATTATATGACAACCAAGGTAAAGAATAGCTCATTTGGAGAATCCATTCCCTTTTGACATTTGAAAATTCTCCAATATTGGGTTGTGATCACCAAAACTCTTATTTGAAACAAAATTATATTTTTGATGGCTCAAACAAGAGATCCAATGATAAAAACTGTATGGATAGATAAACGAAGGCCTAAAGCATCATTTCAAATTCTCAAAACAAATAAGAGTAATAAAACTAGATGTGGATTGAATTTGGTTAGACACAATGAACCTTTTCAATGTAAAAATTGCCTTACTTTAAAATTTGTCGATCAAGGCGACTGATTCTGGAGGCTTGATAAAATTGGACAAAATATGAATTGCAAAAATGAAAGGAAAAATGCATCATGCTTGGTCTTTTAAAACAAACTAACAAGTTCAAGTGGACCATTTGGAATTTTGGATTTCAAGCATTCTCATTGAATAGTTTGGGCCACAAATCTAGTGCATGCAAAAATTATAGAAAACTGAATGTGAGAACCCAGAACGGAAAAGAAAAAAAAATAATTAGGGTTTTATTCCGGGGCACCCATTTTCTTTTATTTTCCTTATTATATTACTTTTATTAACATTTTATCAGTAAATATAGTTTTTAAATCATTTTTCTAGTATAAGGTAGTTCGTGAGAAATTAGGAAAATATATTGGACGTGGGACCCGCTAGTGTATTAAGTGAGAGAAATTTGGCCAATTAGGTTAAATTTTGCGTAAAGGGATTTTATTACTTGGTATTAGGAGATAGTTGGAGGTTACCTAGATGGATTAACCATGAGGGACAAGAGGATAACTCTAAGCAAAAATAAAGTGACAAGTGTCCAAATTTTGTTGGATTAAACCTACCTAACTTTCCTTACTTTAATTAAAGTCTAATTTTGACCAAGTTGTCTTCATTTCTTCCTCCCTCTTGGCCGAAACTCCCTAGCAAGCAAAGGAAAAAATTCTTCAACCTTCATCTTCAAATCCTTGCTCAAATCTTGAAAAGTGACCGATTATTTCTTGAATTAGTCCATAAATCATCTTGCTAAGAGTGTTTGAAGAACTTGGTGGTGTTGTTTTGGAAGAAAACCTCCTAAGCTACAACCTTTCTTGAAGATCTAAGGTATCTTGCTTGGAACTCATCTTTTGTTTCTAATTTTGGCCAATTGGTGCCTTATAGTAGCTATATACGTGATTTTACGGAAGATTTGGTGGATTGGAGTGAAGCTAGCTAATTTTCTGATTTTTGTGGGATTATTTCTGTTTTCCTATGATGGATATGCTTGAGCTTGAATTGATGGTTCTAAATGGTGTTAAATAGCTCTCTTGTGCGTTAATTGTGGTTATTTGCGGAAAATTTCCGCTTGTGCGGAAAATTTCAGATTTTAGGGTTTCTAATTGGGGTTTTCTATGGTTGATTATTGAGCTTCTAATTGACTATAATTGAGGGGTATTGTGACCCTAATGAAGTATATTGAATGGCTTATGAATTGTTTGGGTGCTTGTGGTTGTGTTGGATGGCTTTTGATGATTGTCTTGTAGGTTGGAAAAGCTGAAATTTTAGGGGAAATGCTGTCCAAGTGTCTAGGGTATCGGGTTCTTGTGAGTTGGGTTGAGATTGGATAAGAATGAACGGTTTTAGGGGTTGTTTCTACTTTTAACCCTAAATGTTATGTATTTTTCATGTCCAAGCTATATTTGAGTCTTGCCTTAATAGTCCCTATTAAAAAGGTATTCGACTCGTGTTTGGGCGTTAATTGTACTTTCTTGATTATTATAGGGCGTGCCAGTGATCCGAGGCTCACGTCGTGCGAAAACTTGTGAAATTTCTTTGTTAAACTTGGTGAGTGTACTACTCACATATTTGCTATTATGTGGCTTTCTTGTACTTGAATTCTGTGATTTGGACTAGTTGTGATGATTGGTTGAGCTAGGTGAGGCGAAGGTGTACTTTACCATACTCATACTCTCTGGCCTCCTTGACTGGTTATTATATTAGGCTTACTTGACTGTTTATTATATCACTTGAATACTCTTGACTGTACTTGATTTGGTGTCGCTTGGATACCAACCTTTACTGTAACTCTGGACCTTTACTGTTCAACCTAAGCTCTACCTCTGTGACGGCCCCACCTTCCCCTAAGGCGAACCAAAGGGTTCGGTGGACCGCCTGCCCAGCTCTCGCCAGGACTCGCTCACGCACTCATTCATAGCTCAAGTAAAATAACGTGCATCCATAGAAAATAAATAACATATCCACTTCAACTTAATATATACATTGATGCTCAAATCCAGATACAAAGTTTCTACATACCAAAAAAAACTTCAAAGTTTTTACAGTTTGAGTACAATCAACCTTAGTCGGGTACTAGCATGAGTACAAAAGTAAAACTCAAAACAACTAGACTACGCTAGTCTGTACATGTCTGATGCCTCGTTCGTACCCCCCTATAAGGAAAACAAATGGTGTGGAATGAGCTAAAAGCCCAGTGAGGTTCCAAATAACAAATTAACCATTTTAAAAGTACGAATATCAACGTAGCAAGTTAATGGCATCAAAAGTTCATAAGAGTGAACAATAATACTTCAAGTAGCAAATTTCAAAGTAAGCGAGTGTAAATGTTTTCAGAAGAAACGATAATTCAATAAATAGTAATCACTCCAAAGTATAAGGATACGGAAGGCTCTCAAGAGCCAAATTCCCATCGCATCATCAGGGCTTGATCAGGTTATAGTTGACACTCTGTCAACCTTCAAGTAAGGAACCAATCTAGTAGAGCACCACTTAACGCCAATCTCCGTTCACCGATCAACCCCCTTACCGGACCCGAACGCCAAACATGAATGAAAGTGGTAATACTCGAGTATACTGTTTTGCCGAGGAGATACACTCCGCTCAACATTACTAGTTACCCAGGGTTTGTTATCTAATCGACCAGGCCCTTGCCGGCTCGACTCGATTAACTAGCCACAGGGTTTCTGGAATTCCAGACAAGATGAAATTTGTATGCAAGTATAGCATTTCAAGTGAAATCATGGAACAATAGCAAATTTGATTAGGGCAAGTGCGATAAAGTACACTCTTGCCCTAATATTTCACGTATATAACATGTAATCACATTGGTCACGTATTAAATACAAGTATTAAGTGCAATTCGATATTTGAAAGCACTCACCAAAAGATATAGTGCCGTTACTGGTCACTTTCAGGTTGTACTCCGGGTTCGGAGTCCAAATCTGCGATAACACACAGTTTGAGAATTTTGAAGTATGACTAAGATTCGAAAGTTAGACGTCTCGTTCAATAAGAATCAAGAAATTGAAATTCACTTGAAAAATAGTCGAGAAATAGTTGCTCGCTTTTCAAGCTGAAAAATTTGATAACATGTTTGCTTGGAGATGACTTTTAAGTCAAAAGTGCAAGTAAAACGGTTTCATAGTGATTCATATCGTTTTCCTAAGAGTACGAGTTCGGCCAAGTCCTAACGTATAACCCTCGATAACCAAAGTAGCCAAGGTCCTCGATAGTTCAAGTGATAATCACTTTTAACCTTTACTCAAATTGCAAGTATGGTTTTCTAGTCCTCAAGCATAAATTTGGGCAGCATGCCCTTTGTGTTTACCAAATTTTTCCAGCCATTTATGACTTCATTATTTTCCTTAGCCAATCCCAAAGTCATATATATCATAGATTCAAGTAAATAGCCATTCCATAGGCTCATAACACATAAGAACAAAAATCAAAGTGATAACAAGTGCGGAAATGTAACCTGGCAAAAGACAGATTTGATGTGTGGTTCCGGAAAGAACACATCCGAGGCTATGCTTATCGGATTGAGGCAAAAATTATACCATTTTGAAGCTGAGACATAGGGCTACAATTTTCATGAAGAGCACTTAGTCTAATTTTCAGTGTAACCTAATCAAATTCCCAATTCATATAATCTGGTTTCAACTATTCGGCTAATCAACCGTACTGCATTCAAATGGCCATATCTCAGTCTACCAAGGTCCGTTTAAGGCGTTCTTGGTGATGTTGAAAAGTTAAAACAGAGTACTAAAACTTTCATGTTTTGGAAAAAGGCTAAATCCGAATGGATTATAGTGAATAAACACAACCAAATAGACTAAACTGTCCACGCGGAACTCTGGAATGTAACTTAGAACAGTGAGGGTATTTTCATCTTTTCACAAGCTACGTTGCTCCGATTGAGCTGAAATTTTGTAGGAACCTATAAAATACCATTCTACACAACTTTCATGTTTTGGGCCAAGTCTAATTCGACCTATAACTATGAGTTCTAAAACCGGGTAGAACTGAATTAGGAAATTTCCAGAAATCTGGAATTTTTCGTCTTCAATGAAACTTTCTTAAATTTGTTGTTCCAATCACTACCAAAGCCCCTTATATAATCTTATTTTCAATATATATTAACTATACAACAAGTGTAGGCAGAAAATTTATCAAACCCTAACTTGCTTATATCACCCAAAATTCATCACAACAACTTGCATATCTTGTAATCAAGCCAAAACATGAACTAGACAGCATCTTAAACCAAAATAAAAGAATCAAAGCCATAAATCAGACTTTATACCTCAAAAACAAAGCTTGAAAGAGTGATACTTCACCTCCTTTAGAAATTTTTTTGCTCCACAAGCTTTCCAACTCACAACCCACACTTTAATCGGTTTAGAAATTTGATTCTTCACTTGGTTGGTGTAACTGAAGAAGAAAGTGGTGCAACTCTTGCTCTCCCTTTCTCTCTCTCTATTCTCAGCCAAGAGCCAAAAAAAATGAAGAAGAAAGGCTGCTCTTATGGTGTTAAGAAGGCAAGAGAATTAGGATGAATTTAGGCCATAAGCTTGCCAACACTTGGCTCAAGCTCAACCACAAAAACGTTTTTCTCTTTCCTTGCATTTTTTTATCCCAATTTTCGGCCAAGAGATAGCCGTGAGGGGGAATATATTTTTCTCAATTAGTAATGAGCTTGTATGGTAAGAAAGTTTTGCTCAAGTGGTGTGTTCAATCGGTAGTGCACAGTACACTTCGGTTCGTACCGTTTTTCTTTAAAACACATGTATTAGGGTTTTTTCTTCCTATTCACTAACCTTACATCATTGCCGCTAATCACATATTATTTCTCACTTAAAAGTCACTTTTAATCACCAAATTTGATCATTGTTCCGTACCGAAAATTCATCCGGCGAAAAATCGCGAAAACCCTAATTTGCTCCAATCTTGAAACCAAAAGTGAAACCCTACTTCCTAGGTTTATGTGCACTTATTGTGGGGTGATTGAGTAGTAAGGCTATTCTAAATTAGTAATTTCCAAATACAAGGGTATTTTTAAGAAAAACATGAGAGGTTTTACAATTCCATAAATTGAATTTAGGGTTTCAGTTGAAATATGAAAAATTTGAGGAAACGGCCAGTCACAAGTGAAATTAGGGTTTTTATTAGACTTTTAGGGTTTCTAGTCTGTTAAAACAAACAAGGTTTTAAATCCAACCCAAAGAAATAACTTTAGTATCTTCTTTTGAAACAAAATAATGTTTTAAAATAAAAATCAACTAAAGAAACCGTAATATCCTCTTTGAGACTAAACAAAAGATAATCCTAAAAGTTGGGGAATCACAATCTCCCCTCCTTCAAAGAATTTCATCCTCGAAATTGCAATCAACGAGCTAAAGGTTAGAATCTTCGAATACCTTAGTAACGAGTTCATCAGTAGTGGTAAGGATTACCTCAAGAATTAGTCATTCTATGTATCGCAATCCAAGATCCAACCGTATAATCCTTATCTCACAGTCTCAGTGGTCGTTAAATATCTTGTAAACCGGGTAGAAGAAAATCTCAATACGATGGAAAATAGGAAAGGTACCTTCGGTGATTGCCAATGGGTCTGTCACCTCTTGGCTTCCCATTACATAGGTCCTTGCCGGCACTTTTGGTTGATTACTGTGACGCCCCCGAAAAAAAAAAAGAGTTTGAGAACCCGGAAATTTTCTATTTTTCTAGGGTTTATTTTATTTAATCGCCCGCCTTTTCTACAGTTTCTTTATTAGAAAAATTCCCCAGATAAAGTTTATGAGTAAATATAGTTTTAAGATGATTTTTCTAGTATTGGGTAGTTTTTGAGAAATAAAAAGCGTATATCGGACGTGGGACCCGCTAGTGCGAAAAGTTCGGAAAAATTCGGCCAGTTAGGTTAAGTTTTGGATACTGGGTTTAATTTATCGGATGTTAAGAGATAATTAGAGGTTGCTTAGATGATTAATGATGGAGAGACAAAAGGATAAGTGTTACAATTAAAAGGTGCTAGGTGTCGCGACCCGATTGGAGTTGGACTTTGACTTAACTTTCTTACCTTTACTAAATACCAAAATTTGATCAAAAATATCCCATTTCTTCTTCCTTCTTGGCTGAACACTTGAGAGAAAGAAATAGAGGAAAAGTTTCATCTTCAACTTCAAATCCAAGCCAAATCTTAAGTTCCAACCATTGGAAACTCAAATTACTCCATACAAAGTGCTAGTTAAGGAAGATTAGGAACTTGAATGGAAGGATTTTTGGAGGACAAAGCCTAAGCTCCTACCTTTCTTGTGGTTTTAAGGTATTTTGCCAAGAACATCCTCTTTACTTCAATTAATTGCTTATTAGTGGTTTTTAGTTGTTTTAGATGTTGTTTTGTGGAAGATTAGCACTTGAATGCATGAATTCCAGATTTGGGTTTCACTAACCCCTATTCTGCCCGTTTCTGTTTGACCAGGTTAGAGGCCGAATTGGCCTTAGCACAAAACATGAAAGTTGTAGAGAATGATGTTTTCTAGTTACCTGTAAATTTTCCGCTCAATCTGAGCTCGGTAGCCTATGCAAAGACCGAAATACCCCTGCTATCCTGTTTCTATCCGAGAATAGTAATCAGCTTTGGTAATTGGGTAGTTTGACTGGGAATACTACCAATTTGGTTGTTGATGTCTTCTTAGGAATTATAACCTTGTATCTTAGCTTTTAAATGGCTTTGGAATTACCTGAATTGGAGTTTTGTGTACTGAGATATGAGTGAATAAAGCAGGACTGCTAGGTGATTTCTGCAGTGAATTTCGAACTGGAAAATCTGGAGTTGTTTTGGAAAATTTGACCTAGTTAGGGTGAGAACTGAACTGAATGGTATTCATGAAAGTTGTAGGGAATGATATTTTAGAGGTGCCTGCAAATTTCAGGTCAATCGGAGTAGCGTAGCTTGAGAAAAGACGGAATTACCCTTGCTGTTCTGGTTTTACCCGAATGTAAGAATTGCGCCTGTAATTGGTTGTTTTGTCTGGAATTACTTTCCAATTGGTTGTTGAGGCCTTCTGATGAAATTTAGCCATGTTTCTTAGGTTTCATCTGGTTTTGGAATTTCTGGATTTGGACTTGTAGAGCCTGAGTTATGATGTTTCCGCTAGAATGCGTTCTGTGAAGCTATTTTTGTGATTCTGGTATAGTATCTTGCATTTTTGACCTGTTTTCACTCAAAACTGGGTTGAGTGACCTTCTGTGATATTGTAGCCCTGTCTCTTAGTTTCGAAACGGTGTATCTTGCACCTTCATCCGACAATCGTAGCGCATTTGGTACCATTACCGCAAAATGACATCAAAACTGTTTTTCTGGTTTTGAGCTTAACTTTCATTTCCGGACTTTTTCCTAGCTTGACTGTTTTTGTACTACTTGGAGCTTGCTGAATGACTATTGGATGAACTTGTTGTTGTGTGTGTACCTTTGGGACTGGCTGAGGAAATAATGAAGCCATGATGGCTGGAAAAGTAAGCAAATTTAGGGGAAGTGCTGTCCGAACTTTTAAAGGGTTTGATTGCTTTGAGTTTGTGATCTAAGACTTGGATTTGAGCAAGACAATGTTATATGATGGATGATTTCTGAGCCATGGAGGTGAGTGACCCTAAATTGTTTCCAAAGTTACTTTTGAAATGTTCCTTGCATTGTTTCTTTGGTTTGCATATCATGTGTGCGCGCATACGAGTTCTTGACATGGTTTGGCTTTAATGAGTTTTTGAGGAGTCTTGTGCTGGACACCAACGTCTCCACCACTTTCGTGAGTTTGTGATATGATCTGGAGCACCGATGCTGCTCCCCTTTAATGTTTATGGTTTCGTGATCTGTTTGAGCGTTGGGTGTTTAGTTTCAATGATTTCACTGGCTCACGAGAGCAAAAATACGTGCATTTGATACTTGAATCATGACATCATCGAAATGCATTATTGTGAGAGATATTTGATTACTGGTTTTATTTGGTTACTCGCTGAGCTTTTAGCTCACCCCAAAAATGTTTTATCCCCCCCACAGGGCTCAAGGCGAAGAAAAGCTTGGAGTGCTTATTCACGTGACTGGATGGCTTATATCGTGTACAGTTTAAGTTTGGATCTATTTTATGTACGAGTTGGTCTTGTGTAAATATTTGAAATTGATATGGATGTAAGTATATGTTCCACGATTGGAATCAGTTTCCGCTGCATTTGTGATATGTAATTATTGGAGAATTTGATGTAATTTTGAGATTTATATTGTAATATATTTGAGGATTATAGTGAACGACTGAGTCCCGGCGAGAGCTGGGCAGGCGGCCCGCCGAACCCTCTGGTTCGCCCTAGGGGGAGGTGGGGTTGTCACAGTTGGTATCAGAGCTTAGGCTTCAGATCTCTGTAGTGTATCCTAGGCTTGAAGTTTAGGATGCCGGACTGTGGGTTTCGTTTGCAATATTAGTGATTCTTGCGGGATATCTCGACTTGATTGGTACAAAATGGAATGTCGAGGACGACATTCTTTTAAGGAGGGGAGTTTGTGACGCCCCCGAAAAAAAAAAAAAAGTTTGAGAACCCGGAAATTTTCTATTTTTCTAGGGTTTATTTTATTTAATCGCCCGTCTTTTCTACAGTTTCTTTATTAGAAAAATTCCCCAGATAAAGTTTATGAGTAAATATAGTTTTAAGATGATTTTTCTAGTATTGGGTAGTTTTTGAGAAATAAAGAGCGTATATCGGACGTGGGACCCGCTAGTACGAAAAGTTCGGAAAAATTCGGCCAGTTAGATTAAGTTTTGGATACTGGGTTTAATTTATCGGATGTTAAGAGATAATTAGAGGTTGCTTAGATGGTTAATGATGGAGAGACAAAAGGATAAGTGTTACAATTAAAAGGTGCTAGGTGTCGCGACCCGATTGGAGTTGGACTTTGACTTAACTTTCTTACCTTTACTAAATACCAAAATTTGACCAAAAATATCCCATTTCTTCTTCCTTCTTGGCTGAACACTTGAGAGAAAGAAAGAGAGGAAAAGTTTCATCTTCAACTTCAAATCCAAGCCAAATCTTAAGTTCCAACCATTGGAAACTCAAATTACTCCATACAAAGTGCTAGTTAAGGAAGATTAGGAACTTGAATGGAAGGATTTTTGGAGGACAAAGCCTAAGCTCCTACCTTTCTTGTGGTTTTAAGGTATTTTGCCAAGAACATCCTCTTTACTTCAATTAATTGCTTATTAGTGGTTTTTAGTTGTTTTAGATGTTGTTTTGTGGAAGATTAGCACTTGAATGCATGAATTCCAGATTTGGGTTTCATTAACCCCTATTCTGCCCGTTTCTGTTTGACTAGGTTAGAGGCCGAATTGGCCTTAGCACAAAACATGAAAGTTGTAGAGAATGATGTTTTCTAGTTACCTGTAAATATTCAGCTCAATCTGAGCTCGGTAGCCTACGAAAAGATAGGAAATCGGTAATTAAGTAATCAAGTACCAGGTAATCAAGTAGATAGGAAATCGGTAAATAATTACGGTTAACGGTTGATGGTTAATGGTTAACGGTTAATGTTTGACGGTTGACGGTTGACGGTTGACGGTTGACGGTTGACGATTGACGGTTAATGGTAGTAATCACGGCTAATTGGTAGACATTAGTTATTTTAATAGGCCGCCATTGGCCGTTTCTCACTTTTACCACTTAAGAGTCCAGGAGGTTCACTCCAACCGACTTATGCAGCCATAGCATAATTAATCATTTAAATACTTTACGTAAATATACAATTCAAGTATTTCATGTCGTGTATTTGAAGTGTATGCACTTCAAGTATTTCATGTCGAATAATTCAAGTAGTCATGTAAATATGCTCTTCAAGCATTTCATGTCGAGTAATTCAAGCATACCTTACTTAAATATGCATGAGTGTGGTAAATACTTGACATGTAGCACTTAACACTTGACGATCATGGAACAAGCATGTCATAGACTTATTCAAATTACGTATTCCTATATGGAACACTCACCTATTGCAACAAAAGAGTAAATGCGTATACAATCCTTCAGGTGTTCCCCTCGAGATCCTCTTGAAGGTCTCCTTGAGCACTTGAGCAAACAATAGTTGTCTATTACGCACCATCGCTTAAAATTCCTTACTTATCAAGAAGGTTGTACTAGTGTTTATTTTAAGGCGAATTCATGAATTGAGCCTTAATTATTCATAATCGAGGCTCGGAAGTGATGTTCAGAAATGGAAGAAAAGGTTGAGTTTTATCCTCAAAATTATTGGATGGAAGCAAATAGGTATGAAATCATGAAAATCATTTTCCAAACAAATGACTGAAGTCGGACGAAGATGTGACACGTCACAATCCGGCCAAGATCTGGCGGATATCCAGCCGGATTCAAGACAGAGAGCAACCGAATTTTTTTTTCAATTCTCACCATCAATCCGGCCAGTTCTTGTTTGAAAATGTTTCCCGTGCAAATATTTTTAAAAAAAACTAAGAATTATCGAATTTAGGGGCATTTTTGGAAAAATCATTACTCATTCTCTAAAAGTGCAAAATTAGAAAATTTGGTACCGTAGGAAACTACTTCAAATGTACTAAAAGTTCCTATAAAACACTTTTCCTTGATTCCAAATGGAATACATTCAAAATTTAGCTCAAAGTGGATGTTCTAGAATATCAAGGCAGATTTGGGTTGTTTTTCGGCATAGTTTGGAAATCCGGTAAAATTCACTCAATGTGAAATAGTCTCTCAAATTTGAAAATCAATTAGAGTTGCAATCAAAGTTTAAAACAAAACAAGTGGAACAAGAATCGGAGTTTTGAGCACCAAGATATAGTAGCCCAAAGTTGTTGAAAATTTAAGACAATTAGGTAATTTCCAGGTTTAAAGTATCAACTTTGGGATTTTATTCAAGTATCGAAATGGCACCAAAATTAGTAGTATTACACTAACAAATAAGGGCTATTCCTCTATCAAATTTCATGGAAACATACGTACGGAAAGTCGATTAACAAAGTCACGAAAGTTTCTAAATATTCAAGGCAAAGCTGCCTTGTGCTACCATTTCCCTTTTCTAAATCATTCGGCTAATGAAATATTTTCAAACATGGTTCATTTGTGTAGACAATGTCTAAGTAACATTCAAGATACATTTTCTTAGGTGATTAACACCAAAAATTTTGAAATAACAAGTCCCAAGTCAAGATTGGCCATTCGGCTAAGAGAAAAGGAAAAGTTTTCTAGATTCGAAGAGCAATTTTGGAACATCATTTGCATATCAAAATGGTCTTAGAATATCACCAAATTTTGTACAATTAAACCTCCATGTGAGGACTAATCCTGTATCAAATTTCATTTGAAAATTCACACGGAAAGGTAGTTAACTAAACCATTAAAGTTCACGAAATTTCCCAAGGCAAAACTGTCTTCTAGCTCTTCTTTCCTTTTTAAACATTTTGTCCAATGCAACCAACCCAAATCTGGTTTATTTGTGAAAAAAATTCCAAGGAACATCTAATATAATGTTTGGTAGATGTTGGACATCAAAGTTTCCAAAACAACAAGTTCCAAATCAAGTTAGGCCATTTAACTAGCCAAAAGAGGATTTTCAAGCAAAAATCCAGGTCTGTAATTTGGCCATATCTCACTCAATTCAACTTGGAATTGAGCGTAATTGGTGGTGTTAAAAATTTAATTCATAAGGTTACAATTTCTCAGAAGAAATCATTTTTAAAATCTGTCCAAAACTAACTCATCTTTGAGCATTAAGTTGCAGCTCAAGACGTGGACTCCAGTGAACCAGTGAAATAGGACAGTCATGTTCAAATGAGTGGTACCGTTTGTGACGGCCCCACCTTCCCCTAAGGCGAACTAGAGGGTTCGGCGGGTCGCCTGCCCAACTCTCGCCGGGACTCAGTCGTTCACTACAGTCCTCAAATGAATTACAAGAATAAACCTCAAATATTACAATATAAATCTCCAATATTTACATGTCATAAGCGAAGCGGAAACAATTCTCAACTATACATAAAATGATTCCAAATCCAAATTATACAAGATATATGCCATCTAGTCACGTGAACAAGTACTACAAGTCCTTCCTTCACCACGAGCCCTGTGGAGGGGAATAAAATATTTTTGGGGTGAGCTAGAAGCTCAGCGAGTAACCATTAAAATCAGTAATTAAATCGGTTTCACAATAGTTCATTTCAATGATGCATAAATCAATGATGTCATAAATCAAATGAACATTTACAATACATTAAAATGGAGTATCAATAATTCAAGGAACATTTACAATGGAAAGCGATAGTAACATTCATTAAAAGGATACGGGCTCACATGGAGCTATTCATTTGTTCGTTCGTTCCCCTGACATTTCCCCTTATTCCTCCAATCGTTTGAAAATACATTTTTTTGTAAGTAGAATCCCTCGTTCATCCTTTTGTTCGTTCATCCCCTTTTTCGGACGTTGACCGGACTCCACCCATCTGACCATTGGCCGGACTCCACCCATCCGGACGTAGCCGGACTACAAGGTAATACTCGAGTATACCAAATTCACCCAGGGTCACCATATCACCCGACCGAGTCCGCTTCTGGCTCGAGTCGATCGGTAACAAAGGGCAGTGGCCAATTCAGCCAAACGGCTTACACTCATGCCCAACTAGCATTTCAATAATTAAATCCTTGAAAATTGCACAGTTATTTAGGTCGAGTGCGATAAAGTACACACTCGCCTAGAAAGCTCGTTTTGGAAATCATTCAAAGCACTTAACACGTTATCAATCAATAATACAAGTCATGAAGTCAAGAAAATATAGCAAATAAGGAACACTCACATGCAAGCACGCATGATATGCAAGAAAACAGTTCAAGAGTAACTTTGGAAACAGTTTAAAGGTAAATAATGCAAGAAAACGGTACAAAAGTAACTTTGGAAACAGCTCAAAAGTAAATAATGCAGGAAACGGTTCATAAATAACTTCAGAAATAGTTTGAGATCACTCACCTCCACGGCTCCGAAACTATCCATTATATAGCATTGCCTTGCTCAAATCCAAGCCTTAGATCACAAACTCAAAGCAATCAAACCCTTTAAAACTTCGGACAGCACTTCCCCTAAATTTGCTTACTTTTCCAGCCATCATGGCTTCATTATTTCCTCAGCCAGTCCCAAAGGTACACACACAACAACAAGTTCATCCAATAGCCATTCAGCAAGCTCCAAGTAGTACAAAGACAAGTCAAGCTAGGAAAAAGACTGGAAATGAAAGTTAGGCTCAAAACCAGAAAAACAGGTTTTGACATCATTTTACGGTAATGGTACCAAAGGCACTACGATTATCGGATGTAGGTGTAAGACCCACCGTTTCGAAGCTAAGAGATAGGGGTACAATATTGCAGAAGGTTACTCAACCCAGTTTCGAGTGCAAACAGGTCAAAAAATGCAAGATACCACATCAAAAATGTAAAACAAATTCACCAAAACGTATTCTAGCGGAAACATCATAACTCAGGCTCTACAAGTCCAAATTCAGAAATTCCAAAACCAAATGAAATCTAAGAAACAGGGTTAAATTTCATCAGAAGGCCTCAACAACCAATTCGGAAGCAATTCCAGCCAAAACAACCAATTACAGGCGCACTTCTCAATTTCGGGTAAAACCAGAACAGCAATAGTAATTTCGACTTTTCTCATTCCACACTACTCCGATTGACCTGAAATTTTGTAGACACCTTTAAAATGTCATTCCCTACAACTTTCATGTTTTAAGACAAGGCCAATTCGGCCTCTAACTAGGAGCTAAAAATTCGGGCAGAATGTTCCTTCACAAAACCTAATTTTCTGAAATTTCTTCCAAAACAGAAATTGATTGCAATTGTCCACTTTTTCCACCTTCTAGAATCATTATATACCATTTCCAATCATCATAGATAGCCATACAACCATGCTTATATTAAAACAGAAAAATCCCCAAAAATAATAAAACTTCATCACTTCAACCACAAATCAAGAAATAATCCATAATATTGCATCTTATACCACCACCAATCATGAATTGAACATCATTAGAGGAAGGAGAGGGGTCCTTCACAACTCACCTTAGAAATACAAGAGATAGAGCAACTAGGCACCTTAACCTTCCAAATAACTCCACCAAACAACTCACAAACACTAATAGAAGAAGTTTTATGGAACAAATGCAAGATTAAACGGTTGATTTGAGAGATTGAGCAAGATCAGAGACCAAAATTGTGGAGAGTTTTCTTCCTTTCTTTGAGCAAGAAAGTCGGCCAAGAGAGCTTCAAATAAGAGCTTATTTTTGGTCAATTTTTTGATATTTATTTGGTAAAGGTAAAGGTAAAGTCAAATGGTCAAAGTCAAGAGTAAATTAGATGGTGACACTTGTCACCTTTAGGTTTAAAACTTATCTTTTTGTCTCTCCAATACAAATATCTTAACACCTTGTACAATAATATCACTTAATACAAAATTCTAACAAGTTGTCAAAAATATAATGCATTTACCGCACTTGCGGGTCCCACGTTCAAAACGCACTTCAAAATGAACGTGGACTAACTTGGATCAAGAAAATGATTTGGAAACTATATTTCCTTATAGAAATGTATAAAAAAATTAATATATTGAAGAAAACAGACTTAGAGACAAGAAAACAAAATAATGTCGAGAAAATATATAAAAATTTTCGGTTTCTCATACTCCTAGTTTTCGGGGCGTCACACCGTTCACTCAAGTGGAATCTGGACATGCATTTTATACCATTCGAAAGATGGGAATGTCTAGTTTCCAGTGCTACAAACGGCACTCGATTTCGACATCGGAGTAAAAGTTATAGCCAAAACAATAACACTACCAGAGCAGTGGCAGGAAAATTTTCCAGTTTTGCTGGTTTCCGAAAATATATCATTTGGCCAACTAAATCATGTCATTTTTTTTATGAAACTTTATACACAACCCACACAACATATAAACATCATAACCAAGTTATTATAACCACGAAAAATCACTCTAAAGGTCATGGACAACACAAGGGCAAAAATGGAAAATTTCTACCTTCATTCCCCTTTGAGTTTCTATCCAAAATATCACTCATTTCCACTAATTTAAATACTAAACCAACATTAATTTCATAAAAACATAACAAATTAGTCCATCCAACCATAGTGGGAGTTCATAGAGCTCACACACAAAATTTCCATCCAAATAACAACACCCCACATGAAGCTACAAGCTTCATATCAAAGATCCATCCACTAAAACCAATACTAGAAGATTAGATGATTACCTCCTAGATTTTAAGATGAAACCAGAAATTTTGGCCACCTAAAAAGCTCCAAGAAACCGTGGAAATGATGCTCCTCACTTGGCTAGAGTTGTTCTTCTAGTATTATGGAAGTTGTGTACAAATTTTGAGGTGAAATGGTTGGATGAATGGAGGTGAAATGAGAAGAACTTTGTTCCTTCTTTTTTGCTTAGTGTGTTCGGCCAGCTTGAAGGAGAAAGGAAGGAACTGTTGCTGATCAAAAGAGGATTCCTTGAGAAGCTTAATGGTTGGGGCCCTCTTTGGCACAAAAGTCAAACCTTTATTCGCGTTTCGTGCTCGATTCCTCTCAGATTTGTTTCACTTGTGCACTAAATCTCTAATGCACTTATATTCATACTATTATTATTCACTCTTAATGGTCTAAAAATAAAGGCTTTAAGTCCCTTAATTGATCGCACACGTAAAAACGCGTACTTCCGATTTAAGAGCGATAAAGTGAAATTTCCAAGAAATTTTTATAACGATAGTATAACTAACTAATACTTAAGTACTTAAACATAAAAAACCTATTTTTAAGACTGATGTATAAGTCTCCAATTTTCCAAACTCACTGTATCCCTAAATCGATCGTTGCCTCGAAACGCGTATTACTATTTCCACTAAATGAGTTTCCAAAAATTAATTTCCATAATAAGTCATTTTAAAAATACTTGTAAGTCATAGTTCCATGTAATTGGGTCTAAAAAGGATAGAAAATAATATTCGGGGCAAACAAACAATTAAATATTTAAATAAACTCGCAACAGGAATTTAAAATAAATACATTTTTACGAGTCCTCGCGACTTTTCTTAATCTACTATTGATCATTCTTATTTTCCAAAATTAATACACTCTCAATTCAAATATAGTTTAGAAAAACATGTACTTGTTGTTCCGAATTAAACGAGTTTTTGAAAAGTAACTTTTCTAACAAAATACTTTAAAAACACAAGAGAGACGTTTTCCATGTAAATGGATTTTAAATAGTCGAATTAAATAATTAATTAAGCTAGTAAAATAAAAATAAAATAAGAAATTTTTTCGGGTCCTCACACAAAGGAAAGATCACTTCCTCCTCGCCCCAAACCGCACTTGGTCAAGCAAGGAAGTTTTACTATTGCTCGGATAACTCTCACAAAGTTACACTATTGAAAAAATAGAAACACACTTGAAAAATTTATCGAAAATTACACAACTAAAAGTATAAATCTTCTTTAAAGAGTATTCTCACACTTAAATCACTCAAGATCTGATGTAGTCTCAATATGCAAAAGTTGTTTGAAGTGGTTGACTTTGTTCTTTTTATAAGAGACCAAAAAATTCTTCAATTAATACTACCAATGGATAGAAGGCAGTTGAAGAGTCAACTAGCCGTTGGTGGTGTCGGAAATCTGGTAGGCTAATTTTCTACGTCCGAACGCAGGCAGTGAGTTTAAGAAGTTTTCTTAAAATATTTAGAATGTTCGGTACCTCCAGAATATGCGTCCGAAGGTATGATGTAAAACTGGAAATTCTTCTTCAATTCTTTCGGATATCCGGTGCCTCTAATATTTTGCGTCCGAAGTGTCGCAACGTTTGTCGGATGTCTGGTACTCAAGTGTTGTACGTCCGATCGAGGTCAATGAGCTTAGAGGACTTGGGCTTATCATCTTTGAATGTCCGAGGATGGGTTCTTCATGTGTCCGAAGATACTCAATGGTTGTCGGACGGCTGATGCAGTCATTTTGTGCGTCCGACAGCTATTTCAGAATATGTTAGCCTTTGAATCTATTTTTCTCCAACTCTGAAAAGGTCTAATCAGAGAATATTAGTAACATTCATTTGTTTTGTAATCATCAAAAGTTATGGACTGAGATAAACAATCTCCCCCTTTTTGATAATGACGAAACAATGGATGGAGTAAAAAAGTTTTAGGTACAGCTCCCCCTTACTTAATGCATCCAAGGAGTATTCACAACTCCCCTATAGAATAATGTCCACTTCCCCTTAAAATGACTCTGTAACGCCCCCACTTCTCCCTAAGGCGAACCAAAGGGTATCCGCGGGACGCCTGCCCAGCTCTCGCCAGGACTCACTACAATCCATCATTCAAAAGCTCGAAATACTTTAAGTAACTTCAATACATAATTAAAGTACTCCAGATATCTCACACTTACAATTATGCAGCTTCCAAACTTAAATACAACCCAACGGAAAAGGGTACAATAGCATCCGTTATAATATAACTTAAAGTTTTCAAAAGAAAACAATCTAGTACTACTCACGAGCACCCTTGGTCTCGAACCCTGTAAAGAAAACCACAACGTGGGATGAGCTACACAGCCCAGTGAGGTTCCAATACACTCTAACAGTTCAAATAAATCAAGTAAGTTGGGCATATCATATGCATGGTTCAATGTTACGCAATGGCGTGTTATCATGAGGTGATAATCATTGTACGAGTAATTTGAGACATTTATCATGGTATGAGACATTTATCATGAGACAGGTATCATGATATAAGTACATTGGTCAGGTAACAGGTATGGAGCATATCACAGGCATAGTTCAGGATTTCATGTTGACATTTTAGCATGAAACAATTATCATGATACAAGGTAAACATATACGGTAGGATACGGTGTTCCAGTGGAACTCTGTCGGTCATCTGCACCTTATGACTTCTGATCCCCACGGTACGGTCTGGCCATCGCCTTATCCCTCCAGTGGTAATACTCGAGTATACCGAAACGGTGGCCCAGGGTTCCAACCTACCCGACCGAGCCCAGTCCTGGCTCGAGTAGGTCAGTAACCAAGGGCAGGGCCCAAGTTCAGCTTAGAGCTTACAACATGCACAGGTAACCAAGTAATTCGACAAAAGGTAAAATTCATCATTTGAGTAGGTCGAGTGAGGTAAAGTATACACTCGCCTAATAATGATGGACAGCTTCATATAACATGTGATTCATGATAATCAAGTAATCAGGTGGTCAAGTAACCAAGTAAGTTGGTGATCACGTAAGCAGATAACGAAGTAAGCAAGTAACCAAATAGATTAGAAAACGGTAAGTAAACACGGTTAACGGTAAACGGTAAACGGTTAACGGTAGTAATTACGGTTAATTGGTAGACATATGTCATTTCAATAGGCCGCCATTGGCCGTTTTTCACTTTCACCACGTAAGAGTCGAGGAGATTTACTCCAACCGACTTATGCTTCCATAGCATAATTAATCATTTAAACACATCATGTAAATATGCTCTCCAAACATTTCATATCTAATATTTCAAGTAATCACATAAGTATGCTCTTTAAGCATTTCATATCGAATAGTTCAAATATACCTACCTCAGGTGTTTCATGTCGAGTAATTCAAGTATACATTATTCAAATGTGCATGAGTGTGGTAAATACTTAATGACCATGGGTTAAGCATGTCATAGACTTATTCCAATTACGTATTCCTATATGGAACACTCACCTAGTCAAACAAGCGAGTAGTTCTTAAACAAGCGTCTTAGGTGTCCGCTCCGAGTTCCTCTGGGAGATTCCCTCGAGTGCCTGAGCAAACAATAATCAACTACCACTCAAAATCATTCTAATTATCGAGGAAAATTGTACACTAGTACAATCTAAGAAATTAACGCAGAGACAAGTCTAAGAGTTCGTGTAACTCGAGGTTCAAAAGTGGGTTTTAAAATACAAGACAAATCTGATTTCCATCTTTGAAATCAAATGTAAAACGATCAAATGATATTGAAGGAAAATGGAGGGTTTGAAACCCTTAGTTTCCTTTAAGTTAGAAAATTCCAGATTTAACAAGCAATATTTGAAAAATCATATTTCACTCTCCACAAGTCCAAAATTGGAAAACTTGGTACTGTTGGAATCCTCTTTCAAAGTACTAAAAGTTCTTAGAAGACACTTTTCCACGAATGTAAGTGAAAGGCACTCAAATTTTGGCTCAAAGTTGGTAACTTGAATTACCAAGACAGATTTAAGTTGGTTTTTGGCCAATTTTAGAAATTCGGCAAAATTCACTTGTTTTGAACTAACCTTTGAAATTTGGAAATCAATTAGTGTTGCAATCCAAGAGTATAACAAAACAAGCGGAACGAGAAACGGAGTTTCGAGCACCAAGATATAGTACCTCCAAGTTGCTGAAAAGTTAAGATTGTTGGGCTATTTTCCAGGTTTAAAACTAGATTTGAAATATCATTTGGTCATCAAGTTGGCATTAGAAATACATCAAACTTGGTACACTAAATCTTCCATGTGTGAACAACATTTCTACTAAGTTTCGTACAAAAACTCTCACGGTAAGGTAGTCATTAAAACAACCAAAGTTTATGAAGAGTTTCAAGGCTAAACTACCTTCTCACTTTTCTTTCGTTTACAAACTTTTTGTACCATGAAATCAGTTCCAAATCTCTCCATTATTGAAACCAAGAGTTCATAAACATCCACTGAGCAATTTAAAGACCATTGACATCCAAATTCTAGAAATAAAACTCTCCAAATCAGATTTGACCATTTGGATAAGAGAAAACGAAAAGTTTTCCAGATTCGATGAGCGAATTTTGTGACATCATTTGCATATCAAAATGGTCTTAGAATATTACCAAATTTTGTACAATTAAACCTCCATATGAGGATTACTCTTCTATCAAATTTCATTTGAAAATTCACACGGGAAGGTAGTTAACTAAACCATCAAAGTTCAGGAAATTTCCCAAGGTAAAACTGTCTTCTAGCTCTTCTTTCCTTTTTAAACATTTTGTCCAAAGCAACCAACCCAAATCTGGTTTATTTGTGAAACAAAGTCCAAGGAACATCTAATCTAAAGTTTGGTAGATGTCGGACATCAAAGTTTCCAAAACAACAAGTCCAAATCATTGTTAGTTACAAATCTGTCCAAGTGGAAAATTCTATCACTGTAGCAGTTTCAAACTTTGGCCACAACTCACTCCATTCAACTAGGAATTGGGCGTGGTTGATGGCGTTGGAAAGCTCTCTTCTAAAGCTGAATTTTCTCAGAAGAAACCATTTTCAAATTCCATTCACAAATAGCTCGTTTTTGAGCATCAAGAAGCAATTTCTGTCCTGTCTCCTGGAGAGCAACGAAACAGGACAGTAATATTCAATTGAATGGTGTGGCTCACTCAAGTGGAACCAGAATGTGAAATTGGTACCGATGGAAAGCTAGGAATGTCTAGTTTCCAATGCCGCAAACGGCACTTGATTTCGACATCGGAACAAAGAGTTATGGCTGTTACAAAATGACTGCCTGGGCAATACGGGATTCATTTTCCAGTTTTGCTAACTTTCGAAATCAACTCATTTGACCAACCAAATCATGTTATTTTTCAATGAAATTTTGTACACACTTACAATAATAGATAAACAACATAATCAATTCATTAGAATCTCAAAATCTGGCACGAAAACGGTCGGACAAGGCAGGGGTAAAACGGTCACTTTTGCTCCAAGCACCTCCTTTGATTTTCTACCAACAATACAACATTAACCTACTAATATAAGCACTAAACCACCATTAATTTCATCATCCAACATCAAATCAGCAACAACCCAAGAGTGGGAGTTCATAGAGCCCACTTTCACATTTTATACCATAAACAAGACTACCCACATGATTATATAACCTTATATGTGCAATAAATCTTACAAAAACTAAGATCTATGGGTTGGATGATTTGCTACCTTCTTGGATGATTAGATCAGAAATTTTGGTCACTCTTTGCTCCAGAAAACCGTGGCTTTTCAGCTCCCTTTTGCAGCTCAAAATACTCCTCAAGTGTTAAGCTAAGTGTAGTTCGAATTTGGAGTGAATTGGAAGAGGTTTGGTGAAGATTTGATGGAGGAATTGGAAGAACTCTTGAGCTGTTTTTCTTGCTTTGTTGTTCGGCCAGATGAGGGAGCAAGAGAGAGAAATTGTGGTCTGAAATGAGGCTTCCAAAGGAAGATTAATGACTAAGGATTGGGTGCACAAAAGTCAACCGCAAAAAGTGCGCGCACGCGCGCGTTTTGTGCTCGATTCCTCTCGCGTTTGTTTCACTAGTGTACTAAACTTCTAATGCATTTATATTCATATAAATATTATTCACTCTTAATTGTCCCAAAATAAGGGTCTAAAGTTCCTCAATTTAAATTGCGCGTGTGAAAACGCGTATCTCCAATTTAAGCGCAATAACGCGAAACTTCCGAGAAATTCTTATAACGATAGTACTAATAACTATCACTTGAGTATTTAAATATTAAAATGCCTAATTTAGGTCCATTGTACATGTCTCCAATATTTCAAATCTATTGTACTCTCAATCGATCAAGATTTCCAAAGACGTGTTCACTATTTTTACAAAACGAGCTTCCGAAAATTAATTTTTGAAACAAGTCATTTTAAAAATATAATGAAACTATATTTCCATGTAATTAGGTCTCAAGAGCTTAGAAAATAATATTCGGAGTAAAAGACCAAATAAATAATTAAATAAGCTAGAAATAGGAGATTAAATAAGTAAATTTTGCGAGTCCTCACAGACTCCCCCTCATATATACATATCCATATCTCTCCCTTTTTGTCATCATTGAATCAACTAGTAAAATTATCTACATTACCAACAATGTGGTCATCATTTTACATCATTGGCTCACCAATGTTATCACCAGGTATTATTAGCAAGATAAAACACAGCAACACCCATCCAAACCGAATTTAGCAAAACGGTAAAACAAAACACAGCAGAACAGCAACATCATCCATCCAGAACAAGGGAAAAATCCATAGAAGCAACATTTAACATAAAGGATAACTAAATAGTTTTACAGACCAGTAAAGGAGTAAAATTCTTAAGACAGAGCACACCAAATGTCTTTAAGTGCAAAAGATACAAAAACCTACTATGAACTATTATTCTAATCATGAAGTGCAGTAGCCTAATAGTGCCTATATGGTGATCTTGGATGATCCAAGCCTTCTCCTAGCCAGACGAAACTGTTTAGAATCCACTTGATCTTCCTCTTCAGTTTCTTCATCATCTTCTTCAGTTGCCTCTTCAGTAATTGGAGCCTTTCTTTTATCTTTGGGCTGAGAACTGGAAGCATGCGCCTCTGGAGTAGCTTTAATGCTAGGAGTAGGCTCAGTTTGCTCGGTTCTTGGCTCTTTTTGGAGAATATTTTCATTGTCTACAGGAGTGGGAGGCACAAGAAGATTCCTTTTCTCAATGAAGGTAGCCTGCTAGTCGGGTGACATGGTCATCATTAGACCATCTTCAATGAGTAGGATGTGTTGTTTGAGGTTTTCAAACAAAGAGATGACCTCAGAGTTGGATGAAAATGATTTGTTGGCTGATTTTCTAGGGTGAATGGTGAAAGGTAAGACATACATGGACTGATCACGAGGGGTCCTAGGAGTAACAGGAGGACTCAGCCTCTTCGTTCTTTGAGGCACTGTTTAGCTCGGATAGAAGTACGGACCATCATCCTGGTTTGCCTTTCACCCTTCCCAGGGTGTCTCGGGGAGATAACGAGAGCCTAATGGCATCACCGACAATAGAAGAGGTTCGGGAGGTTGTGTTCTCAATCGATACAGGCAGTGCCCCTGGACCGAACGGGTTTGGGTCGGGATTCTACCAAGCATGTTGGGGAATAATCAAGGAGGAGTTGGTGGTGACGGTTCAAGATTTCTTCAAGGGCAGATGGTTGCCAAGAAGGGTCACCAGCACATTAATGGTGTTGGTACCAAAAACACAAGGGGCTTCCTCCTGGCAAGACTTTCGGCCAATCAGTCTGTGCAATGTCAACTCCAAGATTATTTTCAAGCTTGTAGCCAATAGGTTGAATAGGCTACTACCCTCACTGATCTCACCGTGGCAGACCGGCTTTGTCCCAGGGCGGCAAATAATTGATAACATTCTGCTGGCCCAAGAGCATGCACAGGAACTCGATCGCCGGTTGGAAATTCCAAACCTTATGTTAAAATTGGATATGGAAAAGGCGTATGATAGAGTTGAGTGGTCTTTCCTTCTCTTCATGCTCAGGGAGTTTGGTTTTCAAGAAAATGTGGTGGACTTGATCTTTCGACTGGTGGTGAATAATTGGTTCTCAGTGCTTGCCAATGGGGAACCGGCGGATTTTTTCAAGTCGATGCGAGGGGTCAGACAGGGGATCCGATCTCTCCAGCTCTATTCGTACTAGTTGCTGAGTTCTTCGGGAGAGGGTTGCATGCCGTATTCCAGCAGGGGCGTAATAGATTTTTTTAGACTGGAGGCCTTAAGGTGCCATATCTGGCCTTCGCAGACGATATCATTGTGTTCACGTGGTTGTCGAGAGAGACCTTGGAGGCAGTGTCCGATTTCTTCAAGCTATACTAGCGATACTCCAGGCAAAAGATTAATGCAGCCAAAAGTTGGTTTGTGTGTCCGTCAGGGACACCTGAGGTGCAGGTAGACCTCGTTTCTAGCATTCTAGGGTTTCAATGACAGTTCTTTCCACTGGTTTATCTTGGGGTCCCAATCTCTCGGGGTAGATGTTCTTCAATAGCCTTCGATGGGATTATGGCGAAGGTAAGGGCGCGTGTCGGTCATTGAAGCACGAGATTGCTGTCTACTGGGGGGAAATTAATTCAGTTAAAGCATGTACTGAATTCGATGCCAATGTATCTGCTGCAGGTGCTTACACCTCCTAAGGCAGTGTTGGTGGCGTTGGGGAGAATATTTAACGCTTTCCTATGAGACAAAGCACAGGATGCTAAACGAATACATTGGATGGCTTGGGAAAAGATGTGTTTTCCAATGGAAGAGGGTGGATTGGGGGTGAGGTCGTTGGCCGACATGCTCAAAGCCTTCTCCTGTAAGTTGTGGTGGAGACTGAGAGGCAGAGAGGCTCTATCTGGTCAGATTTTATGTTCTCCAAGTATATCGGGGATCAGCACCCGATGCAGGCAGTGATAGCCAGACTGAAAAGTACATGGAATTGCCTAATTGGTATACGAAAATTGGCTGACACTCACATTTCGTGGAGTCTGGGCCTGGGGATGGTTGACTTCTGGTTTGACACTTGGTGTGAGCTTGGTGACGGCGGGCAGGGCCAACTCATATTTTTTAGTGGCAGAGTTCTTGGGACGGGAAGGGTGGAACAGGGACCGTCTCCTACAGTGGCTACCGGACCACCTTGTGGCTTCGATTGTGGACGTCATTTTCGACCTAGAGGGGTAGGACCAGATCATATGGGCACCTTCAGCGACGGGTGACTTTACGCTAGGCTCGGCTTGAGAGCTTTGTCGGCAGCATAGAGGTGGCTCCTCGATGCATGGGATGGTTTGGAATAGGAGGTCCCACTGAAAATGTCTGTGTTTGCTTGGAGGCTGTTAAGAAATTATGTCCCTGTGGATTCGGTTCTCCGTCGGAGAGGGGTACCCTTGGTGTCCTGATGCTCCGGCTGTCTCGCAGACGAGGAATCAGTGCTTCACTTGTTTGTCAATGGTCTAGTGGCATGGGAGGTTTGGGGACACTTTGGTAATCAGTTTGGCATACGTCGCTTGCCAATGGAGGAGCTGCAATTATTATGGACAAAATGGGCCACGTCACTGCCTCATCTCCTGGCTCATCATATCAGATGTATCCTTTCGATCCTAATATCTTGGTTTCTCTGGTAGGGTCGAAACAAGGCAACATTCGAAGAGCATGCATTCTCAGCACCGAAGGTCATTTGGGAAGTGGCAAACTTCATTCAGGATTTGGGAAGAGTGCGGAAACTTGAAAAGGCACAGTTATATGGCGACATGGAGAGTGATTGGGCACGTTTGTCTCGTTCGGCCGACCGTAAACGACAGGCGGTGGTAGTCGCATGGACCAAACCCCAAGCTTAGCGGTACAAATTGAATACAGACGCTAGTGTGGTCAACGGAAGGGCGAGTGGAGGAGGGGTATTGCGCGACTCGGATGATAGACTTATTTTCGCGTTTTATAAGGCGTTTGGGGAGAAGGGGGTCCTGGAGGCCAAGGCACTAGTAGTCCTGGAAGGGCTGCGAGTGTGTGCGGCAAAGAGGGTTTAGGAGGTGATGGTGGAGGTTGACTCTGCAGTTCTCGTGTCACTTGTCAAATCGTCGGCTTTGGTGGGGTGGTTGCACTGCAACTTGCTGAGGCAGATTCATCGCCTACTAGTCCAGGTGGTTGGGTCATTTACTCACATATTCCGGGAGGCAAACATGGTAGGGGACAGGTTAGCGACTCTGTAAGGGTATCCCAGTATGGTCTTTGACTCTATTCAGCATATGCCAAGGGAAATTCGCGGGCGTCTGGCTATGGATGCTAAGGAATTTTCATCCATTAGATTAGTACCCTGTTAGGTGGTAGGGCTCTGATTTCTCTCTCCACCTATTGTAACTAGCTCTCGCTGCCTTGGATTAAATAAAAGTGATATTTTTCAAAAAAAACTATGAATAGTACGTGCACGCGTACGTTTCGTGTCCATTTTCTCTTCCATTTGTTTCACTTGTACGCTAAACCTTTAATGCAACTCCTTTAATACTATAATTATTCACTCTTAGTAATCTAGTATGAGTTTCTTAAATCTTCATTTATTTGTTCCAGGTCGATATACGCAAACTTCCGACTCGCGCGCGATAAGGCAAATTTTAAAAGGAATTCATGCAACGATGATATATGTAACTAGTACTAAGATAAATAATTATAAAAATAACTATTTTAGAAATAAAAAAATGAGTCCTCACATGACTCTAGTATTAATTCCTCAAATCTCCAATTTATTTGTATCGGTGCGTCTTTCGAAAAACTATCGACGCATGATATGCAATCGAGTAAATAATGCAAGAAATAGTTCATAAGTTGCTTTGGAAATAGTTTGGGGTCACTCACCAACCAAGGCTCATAATCCTCATCCATCATGGACAGTTTCCTCGATCAAGTCCAAGGCCTTCAGCTCAAACTCAAAGCAATCAAATGCTTTCAAAGATCGGACAGCATATCCCCTTAATTTCCTTGCTTTTCCATCCTACAAGCAACACCATTTCATCTCAAATCAATCATATACACGTCATAGACTATCAAATACACCTTTCGGCACAATATCCATAACTGAAGCTACACTTATTGGATAGAAACAAATCCTATGGAATTTCGAATCCAAGACATAACCATATATTTCTTATGAGACCTCCAAAGTCAAATCATACATTTTCATGGTCAAAAATGGAAAATTTCATGAAAACAGAAATCTGGGCAAGAAACAGGGTTCATGAGCAGTCAAGGGTATTTTAGTCATTTGACATGCTATAGAGCTCCGATCAAGCTAAAATTTTACAAGCAGCTACAAAACATCATTTCCTACAACTTTTATGTTTTAACCTAAGCCTGATTCGGCCTCTAACATGCTCAAATAAATCCGGCCAGAACAGGGCAGATTACTACCAATGGAACCCTAAGCTGGAATTTGTACCCACAAACCAGAATTTTCTTTAAACCAAGTCAACTACCATCTAAACACTAGATATTTCATATATCAAAACTATCAAACCATGACTAAATACCAATTTTCATATTATGGCAGAAATTTCACCGAGAAAACTGAAATATCCATAAACCCGCTACAACCCATGCAATTTTCTTACAAAATTACTAATTCAACAACTATAACCACAAATTGCCCATTAATTGCAGTAAAGAAGGAGTTTCTTGAAAATTTACCTTATCTCCCTAAGGAAGATGGTAGCTTAAGTTTTGTCCTCCAAAAATAACTCCACAAACACCCTGAAAACCACCTTACCTAGCACTTTTATGGTGGGTTTTGTAAAATTTGTGGTTGGAGTTCAATATTGTGAGAACCCGTAAATTTTCGTATTTTTTGGGGTTTTATTTTATTTAATCGCACGTTTTTCTGTAATTTCTTTATTAGGAAATTTTCTAACTCGTTTTATGAGTAAATAGGGTTTTTAAATCATTTTTCCGAGTATAAGTTAGTTAATGAGATTTTAGAAGTGGATACCGGGGATGGGACCCGCTAGCGTTGAAAATTCGGTAAAATTCGGCCAGTTAGGTTAAGTTTTGTATACTGGGTTTAGTTTAGCAGGTGTTAAGAGATAATTAGAAGTGACTAGATGGATTGGTGTGAGAGGGACAAAAGGATAGCCATGCATTAATTAAGGTGACAAGTGTCACCTCCTTATTTCATCTTGGACTTTGACTAATTGGCCAACTTTACCAAATAATTCCCAAAATTCACCAAAAATTCAACATTTCTCTCCCTCTCTTGGCTGACTCTCTCCACAAGAAAAGAAAAGAAAACTCTCAACTCTTTGGCTTCCAATCTTGCTTAATCCTCAAATCTAACCGATTAAACTTGGATTCTCTCCATAAAAACCCCTAGTCTAGTCGTTGCAAGGTTGGTTATCAAGTGGATTGAGAAGGAAAGGTGCTAAGTTACTTCTTTTCTTGAGTTTACAAGGTAAGTGACCAAGAGATTCTTCCTTTGTTCATGTTAGTGTTAAATTGATGACTTGTGAGGGCTAAAGAGATGTTTTAGTGGAAGATTTTATGATTTTGGTGGAGATTGATGAATTTTTTATTTTATGCTTGATTTTTCTAATTTCATATGTTTGGTATTGGTTAGTCATGGATTGTTGGTTAGTTATAGTGTAAAATGAAGTTGATATATGTTGGATGTGATTGATTGTGCAAAATTCTGGTTTGGGGCAAAATTTCCAGGTTAGGGTTTCAAACAGGCTTGTTCTGTCTGAATTTATTTGAGCAAGTTAGAGACCGAATTAGCTTAAGGTTAAAACATAAAAGTTGTAGAGAATGATATTTTATAATTTCCTACAAAATTTCAGCCCAATCGGAGCAAAATATCCTGTCAAAAGACCGAAATACCCCTACTGCCCTATTTCTGTCCAAACCTGATAATCAGCTTCTGTAATTGGCTAGTTTGACCAGGAATACTACTGATTTAGTTGTTGATGTCTTCTTAACATTTATAGCCTGGTATCTTAGTGTTCAGATGGCTTTGTAATCACTTGAATTGGAGTCGTAGGTGCTGAGATATGATCGAATGAATTAGGACTACCACCGTAAACTTCGAACTAGAAAATCTGGGGTTGTTTTGGTAAATTTGACCTAGATACATTGCAAACTGGACTGAGTGGCCTTCTTCAACATTGTAGCCTTTCTCTTAGCTTCGAAACGGTGTAAATTACACCTCAATCCGACAAGGATAGATTCAGTTGTGTAAATTCCGCTAAGCAACAGCAAATCTGTCTTTTGTTTTCCAACCCAAACTTCGTTTCCGCATATGTCCTAGTTTGATTTTTGCACTTATACGTTCCATATGATTTTACTCTAGTGATATGTGGGTTTGGTTTATGACTTGTATTCGAGCCTTATTGTGGCTCTAATTAAAGGTGTTTGATAGCTTGTGATTTGTGGGTGTTGAGGTTTGGTTGGAAAGTAAAGAAAGACAAGGGAAATGCTGTCAAAATTTTCGCAGAGCTTCTGCACAGTCTCGGGAAATTTGCTATATCTTGATGTAGGAATGTCGGAATTGAGTTCTGTTTGTTGCGTTTTAAACTAGATTCATAGGCTATAAACCATGTAAATTTCAGACCCTGTTTATGTCTGTACCATTTATGGTGATTTTTCAAAATTGACTGAAATATTATACCTGTTCTGTCTTCCACTGGATAAAGCAGCAACTTGAGGCTTGAATTTGACTGACTTGCGTTCTGAATCTTATGAGGGTGTTCTCTGGAAAGTTATAGACCTTTGAATGTATTTTCCAAGGTATAACTTTTACTAATTTTGGACTTACAAAACTTGAGATATGATTTTTCATATAAGATTGCGCGAAACTGGAAAATCCTGTTTTCCTAGTATCGTTCTTACTTTCATTTTCTACTTCAAATTTGGAGTTGGTCAGTCATTATAGGTAGGGTTTTGAGGTTGTTCATGCCTTTAGGACTAATCATTATCTTTTCACTCCAAAGTCACCTCTTCGCTTTACATTAATGGTTCATTTGGATAGGCACCTGACTTGTAATCGAGTTTTATTTGTGAATTCCACTTATTAGGTCTTGGAGTCCAATCTTAAGTATTTGCCTTGATTGTTCTAGGAGGTGGCGGCGAGTAAAGCCATACTTGGGAAGGAAACTTTTGAAATTATTCTTGTTTGATCAGGTGAGTGCACCACTCCCCTGAATTATTGCTAAACTGGTTTTCTGTACTTGCAACTTGCTATTTGAATATCTTTCCTGACTTTTTATCTTGTATGAGACGAGGATGTACTTTATCACACTCGTTCTCTTGCCTGTACTGAACGAACTGGAATCTATTACTTGTACTTGTTATGTACTTGAACTTGTTACTTGCACTTGTTAGGAGATCGTTTGGAAGTGTGTCCAACGATCGTCCTGTTAAACTTGAGCTCAACCTCATGGGCAGTTAATTAAATCGAGCTAGCAAGGGCTTGGTTGAGATAATTGACAATCCTTGGGTACCTATTCCTGAGGGAATCTTTGGGTATTGAGACCCTTGATTCCGGTATGCTCGAGTATTACCATTCCTGTTCCTGTTTGGCGTTCGGGCCCGGTAAGGGGTATGATTGGTGAACGGGATTTGGCGTTAAAGTGGTGTTCTACTGGACTGGTTTCCTTATTTGAAAGTTGACGGAGGGTCAACGTAGTCGGATCAAGTACTGCAACGGGGAATTTGGCTCCTGAGAGCCACTTGTATCCTTTTATCTAAGTTGTTTTGTTCCTCTCCTTATTTGCTACACTTATGTGATTAATTGAGCATGAAGTTCCTTGGTTCTTAACTATTATTATTTTGGGCACCTCATTGAACTTTTAGCTCACCCTGTTTCGTTATCCTTGTTTTCCTTACAGGAAATCACCTTTTGAAGACTATGATGTTTTGAAGCATGAGTTGAGCTAGTTTTAGTATTCTTTTGTATAGCTCCTCGATGGTTGGAAAACCTTAAATGTATTTTAACCAAACCATTCCCTTTGAATTGTAAATTTGCAACCATGGGTATATAAAAGTGCTTAACCATGGTCCTAAGTTGATTTGGTTTGGAAATGTTCTTTTCTAGGGTTATCTAAAGTTGTTGTGCTTGGTTGGGTTTCGGACAGTGAATGTTATCTTCTCGAAGTTCTGTTGAGCGGTTGGTAGGATTTACGCTCGTTCCGGATCCGTAGTCCCAGCGAGAGTTGGGCAGGCGGTTCGCCGAACCCTTTGGTTCGCCTTGGGGGAGGTGGGGCTGTCACAAATATGGAGCAAGAAATTGAAGTGAAAAATGAAGTTTCTCTCCCTTTCCTTCCCTCAAAATTTTCGGCCAGCTTATGGAGAAGATGAAAATGATCTTGGTCAAATTTTATGTTTAGTAAAGGTGGAGAAAAAAAATAGTCAAAGTCCAACACCAACCAAATCGCGACACTTGGCACCTTTTGTTTTCAAACTTATCCTCTTGTCTCTCAATGTTAATCTATCTAACTAACCTCCAATTATCTCCTAACATCTTGTAAAATAATAACACTTAGCACAAAACTCACTTAGTCACCAAAATTATATCGCACTAGCTAGTCCCACGTCTATAACGCACTTCAAGCGTACACTAACTCATACTAGAAAAATAATTTTAAAACTATACTTACTTGTAAAAATGCATAGAAATTTTAATATTTCCAAGGAAAGTATACAATGTAGGCAAAGAAATAAAATAATCCTAGTTCAATTGCTGCCCTCAACCGTACTTCCAACACATACACGTATATACATATCGTTCACCCAAATACAAGTAATATCAAAACCTTCCTTTGTTGAAAACAAATGGTTAACACATTTTCACTTAACAAGGGAAAGTGATAATAAACAAAAGGCTAAGAAAATGTGAAATTTTAGGGTTCTCACACTCTCTCCTCCTTAAAGAAATTTCGTCCTCAAAATTTTCCTATCACAATCTAAAGTAACCAATGGCTTTTACCTTCTACGTCTCGGAAGAAACGAGGATCTTCATTCCAGTCCCTTCTCTATTTCACGGTCCAAGGTCGGTCTCGGTTGGTTGCTGGGTTCCTTTCTTTTCACACAATTGAACCAGGCAATTAGCAATCCAATACTTGGCGCTCCCACAGTGCAGACATCTTCCCCCCTTTTTCCAACAACCTACCTCCAGATGATTGGCTTTTCTACAATAGCCACAAAATGGGAAAGGGATTGAGGTTTGATCTCCTTGTGAGACACCTCTCAGTGATCCTTCTCCACTTGGGTTTCCTCCCGGAGTATCCTCCCTAAGCGTCTCCAAAATTTTCACACCACCCACTCCACGACCCATCTTAGCGAATGGCCTACCCCATCTCACCCTGTTCTGGCCTTTGACGTTTACGAGGTACACCCCTTTTCTTTGCAGGGAAGATCTTCACTTGTGGCCTAGCAATTTCTGTCCTTTGAGCTTCCTCCGGAACCTCCATAGGAATAATACTTTGTGCCCTTGCTAAGGCCTCCTCAGAAATCCCTTCGTATTTCCTTTTTAACTCTAAGTTCTTGTGTAAGAGTTCAATTTTCTCCGAATACTTGTGCTTCCACCGCCCTTCCCAGTACTCGGCTAATCTTCTTTGGACCTTTATTTCGTCTCGAAGAACCGCGATTTCCTTATACATATCAGCCCAATGTGCCATCTCACGGAGTCGCTGGAACTCAAATGATAGCCTGCCGGGGGTAAAACAATGGGTCATAATAAATTCATAAATACAAGTGGCACTCTCGGTCCTTGTCTTTGTTCAGCTGTTGTTTCCCTTTCTTCTCTTGGCTCTTGGACTCGCTTACTTCCCCAGCCACGACTACGTCTTCCCTCCATATTATTTTCCCCCTTCTCTCTTTTCTCTTTTTTTTTCCAAAAGGGTACTTTAATAAGCAAACAAAGTAAATTGACTAAAATAGCAAGATCTAACGTACCAAATACACAGAGAAACATATACACAAAGAGACATATCACTTTAGACAGGTAGTCAAAGCAGGCAGATAGTCAAAAGCAGTCAACATTACATGTGTACATATTAACATACCACAAACAAAAGTCATGGAATGACAATACAAGGGCAAATCAAAAGAAAAGGCGATATCGTCCCGGTCTCAATTAAATAACCCCGTCCGATCTCTCACGTCACTTACTATCCAAACTAGATGTCCATTGACCTCTTGTACTCATTCTGGCCAAACAAAGCCTATTCATGTTCCCAAAATCCAAATCTCCAATACTTAACACCGTCCCAACTCTGGAGTACTCGGACACAAGAATCCGAAATAAGATAATTCACATCTCGAGCTGGCCAATCCCAAGAGTAAACTATCTACAATCGAAATTCCTACCTGACGTACCTATCTATGGTCCTCAAATACCACACGAAATGTAAGGCCTATAATATTCACAAATCACAACTTATGCTCAAACGAGCACTTAACTTATTCACCACTTAATTCAGGCTCACTCCGCGCAGAGACCACGCGAAGCAGGCTCTGATACCACCTGTGACGGCCCCACCTCCCCTTAAGGCAAACCAAAGGATTCGGCGGATCGCCTGCCCAGCTCTCGCCGGGACTCAGTCGTTCACTAAAGTCCTCAATTCAATTACAAGATATATCTCAAATTTACATCAAATTCTCCAAGAATTACATATCACAAATGCAGCGGAAACTAGTTCCCAAGCGTAGAACGTACACATACCTCCATTCAAGTCCAAACATTCATACAAACCCAACTATTACACAAGAGAAATTTAAAACTCAAACTATACAAGAAATAATCCATCCAGCCACATGAATAAGTACTACAAGCACTTCCTTCGCCTCGAGCCCTGTGGAGGGGAATAAAATAGTTTTGGGATGAGCTAGAAGTTCAGTGAGTAACCAGTAAAATTAGTAATCAAATATATTTCACAATAATGCATTTTGATGATGTCATGATTCCAAGATCAAATGTACGTATTTTTGCTCTAGTGAGCCAGTGAAATCATTGTACTTAAACATCCAACACTCAAATAGATCCTTTAACGTTGAACAGTGAGAGGGAGCCCCTTTTATGCTCCAGATGAACAGTAAACAAGTGGTGGAGATGTTGGTTCTAAGCACAAGACTTCCCAAGAACTCATTGAAGCCAAAACATGGTCATGAATTCACATGCAAATACACATGATATGCAATCGAGTAAATAATGCAAGAAACAGTTCATAAGTTGCTTTGGAAATAGTTTGGGGTCACTCACCAACCACGGCTCATAATCCTCATCCATCATAGACAGTTTCTTCGATCAAGTCCAAGGCCTTCAGCTCAAACTCAAAGCAATCGAATGCTTTCAAAGATCGGACAGCATATCCCCTTAATTTCCTCACTTTTCCATCCTACAAGCAACACCATTTCATCTCAAAACAATCATATACACATCATAGACTATCAAATACACCTTTCGGCACAATATCCCTAACTGAAGCTACACTTATCGGATAGAAACAAATCCTATGGAGTTTCGAAGCCAAGACATAACCATACATTTCTTATGAAGGCCTCCAAAGCCAAATCATGCATTTTCATGGTCAAAAATGGAAAACTCCATGAAAACAGAAATCTGGGCGCGAAACAGGGTTCATGGGCAGTCAAGGATATTTTGGTCATTTGACATGCTACAGAGCTCCGATCAAGCTGAAAGTTTATAGGAAGCTACAAAACATCATTTACTACAACTTGCATGTTTTAACCTAAGCCTGATTCGACCTCTAACATGCTCAAATAAATCCAGTCAGAACAGGGCAGATTACTACCAATGGAACCCTAAGCTGGAATTTGTACCACAAACCAGAATTTTCTTTAAACCAAGTCAACTACCATCTAAACACTAGATATTTCATATATCAAAACTATCAAACCATGACTCATCACCAATCTTCATATTATGGCAGAAAGTTCACCGAGAAAACTGAAATACCATAAACCCGCTACAACCCATGCAATTTTCTTACAAAATTACTAATTCAACAACTATAACCACAAATTGCCCATTAATTGAAGTAAAGAAGGAGTTTCTTGAAAATTTACCTTATCTCCCTAAGCAAGATGGTAGCTTAAGCTTTGTCCTCCAAAAATAACTCCACAAACACCCTGAAAACCACCTTACCTAGCACTTTTATGGTGGGTTTTGCAAAATTTCTGGTTGGAGTTCAATATGGAGCAAGAAATTGAAGTGAAAAATGAAATTTCTCTCCCTTTCCTTCCCTCAAAATTTTTGGCCAGCTTATGGAGAAGTTGAAGATGATCTTGGTCAAATTTTATGTTTAGTAAAGGTGGAGAAAAAAAATAGTCAAAGTCCAACACCAACCAAATCGCGACACTTGGCACCTTTTGTTTTCAAACTCATCCTCTTGTGTCTCAATGGTAATCTATCTAACTAACCTCCAATTATCTCCTAACATCTTGTAAAATAATAACATTTAGCACTAAACTCACTTAGTCACCAAAATTATATCGCACTAGCGGGTCCCACGTCTATAACGCACTTCAAACTAACGTACACTAACTTATACTAGGAAAATAATTTTAAAACTATACTTACTTGTAAAAATGCATAGAAATTTTAATATTTCCAAGGAAAGTATACAATGTAGGCAAAGAAATAAAATAATCCTAGTTCAATTGCCGCCCTCAACCGTACTTCCAACACATACACGTATATACCTATCGTTCACCCAAATACAAGTAATATCAAAACCTTCCTTTGTCGAAAACAAATGGTTAACACATTTTCACTTAACAAGGGAAAGTGAGAATAAACAAAAGGCTAAGAAAATGTGAAATTTTAGGGTTCTCACAGCCAGGTCACCTTCACTCATGTCTTTCGCGAAGTGAACGCAGTTGCAGATGCCCTGGCAAATCTAGCAAGCTCCATGTGTGTCTGTCAAAGTTTTTCTCCTTTCATGCTTCCGGACCATATACAGGGGTTAGCCCGCCTAGATAGGATATGGGTGCCTTATGTGCGTTTGGCTTTGCCTTACTGGCAGACTGTCAGCCTCATCTGATGTACGTGGATGATCTTTTGAATAAAATTTGTAGTGGCACCTCCCTCGTGCATGAGGTTAGCCGAAAAAAAATATTTCAAATATTTTCACTATATAATTTAAGTACTCCAAAATATTCCATACTTACAATTAGCTAGCTTTCTAACTTAATACAATCCAAAAGAATATGTACTGTTATTCTTGATTTTGATGATCACAAAGCACTTTGAAATGTTTATCTAATTCTCTTTAAATATAAGTGTTTTGTTTTTTAGAGAATCAGGTACAAAGGTGTCAAGGAAAGAAAATCAACCAAAAGAATAAGCAAAAACAGGGCACTCATGTCGGACGTCCGAAAGGATGAAGAACATCAAGAAGGAAACTCTCTCGGACGCTCATGAGGAAGCATCGGACGTCCGAGAGGATCGGACGCACACTTCGGACGCACATCGATCGCATCGGACGTCTAAAAAATTTCACAAAGCTTTGATGACTCTCTGACGACGTTCGGACGCAGAAGCTGTCGGACGATAAAATCCCATCGGACGTCCGAATGACAACCTTGCTGATTTTCGGACGATGGGATCGGACGATGAATAATCTGTCGGACATCCGACAGCCCAAACGGCTAGCTGACTCTTCATCTGCCTTCTATCCGTTGGAAGCATAAATGAAACCCATTTTTGGTCCCCTTTAAATACAAACGTCTCTGAACTAGGGAGGGACTTTTGCACACTTTGTTTACAAGATCTCAAGAGATATTTTAGTTAGAAAATAGTCTCCCAAGCTAGATTTGTTCTCCAAGTGGTGTGAATTTCTTGTAAGCACTTCTCTTGTGTTTGAAATTTTCAATAGTGTAGCTTTGTTGAGGGTTATCTGAGTGATAGTAAAACTTCCTAACTTGACTAAGTGAGGCTTGGGATAAGGAGGAAGTGATCCCTCCATTGTACATTGAGTTGATTTTGTTCTTCAAAGAGAAGGTGCTCATCTTTGTGATTGGTCTTCAAGTTTGAGAAAAGCTTGGTAGACAATCGGTTTGATACTCTATCTTATTCTTTTTGTTTAATAAAATTCTCATTGCTTATATACTCTCTTATTTCTGATCAACATTGTTCTCTTCTTTAAATTTACTTGGTTGATCACTACTAGAAAAGAAGGTAAATTTTTATTAAAGAAAAAGTGCATAAACTCTATTAAGGTTTTTTAATCAATCTAATTCACCCCCCTCTTAGGTTGTCTTTGGGCCTTACAATTGGTATCAGAGTTTGGTCTCCTTGAGGCTAAACTCAATCAGCTTGGAGTAAAGATGACAACCAATCATGCCATGTTTGTTGAGGGGCAATCTGTCACTAGGCCTCCCATGTTTAATGGTTCAAATTATGTTAGTTGGAAAGAAAGAATGATTATTTTTTTGCAATCCATTGATATTGAGCTATGGTTTATTGTGAATGAAGGACCGCATGATACTAACATTCTTGATGCAGATACAGGTTTGTTTCGGCCAAAAACAAGAGTTGAGTTGAATGCCCAAGATAGAACAAATCTCACATTGAATGCCAAAGCCATGAATGTTCTTTATAGTGCCTTAGACTCAAATGAATCAATTAGAGTAAAAGGATGTAAATCTGCCAAAGAAATGTGGGATAAGCTAAGAGAAATTCATGAGGGTAGTGACAACCTGAGAGAACAAAAAAAGTCTATCTTGGTCACAAAGTATGAATCATTTAGAATAGAACCTCTTGAGGACATTGACAAAATGTATTGCAGGTTCAATAACTTGATCAAAGATCTCGAGGTGTTGGGCAAAGAGTACACCTTGGGAGAGAAAAACAGAAAAATTCTCAATGCTTTGGGCAAAGAATGGGAAAGTAAAGTGACTGCAATAGAGGAGGCTAAGGATTTGAATTCTGTACCTATTGAATCTCTCATAAACTCACTAACCTCCTATGAGTTGAAGTTAAAAACTAAAGTGCAGGAGGAAGAGGACGCTAGAACAAAGAGAAACATAGCTCTAAAGGCAGCTCAAAGTGAAGATGATCCAGCTCTGTTGGATAATGAAGACTCGGATTGTGATGACAACGATCTTGCTCTCATCACAAAAAGTTTCAAGAGAATCTTGAATAAAAGGAAGTTTAGAAGGGGAGGACCTAGCAATCAATTCCAGAATCAGTCTTCAAACGCAAGGAATAAAGGAAAACAAGAATTCAACAAGAAACAATTGGACAAATGCTACGAATGTGGACAGCCTGGACACTACGCAAACGAATGCTCCCTGAAGAAAAAGAAAGATGGAAAAGCTGATCGAAAGCAAAGGTTCAACAACTTCCAGATTACATGGAATGAATGTAACTCTGAAGGCGAAGTTGAAGAAGAAGAAAAATCAGCTCAAATGCCCTTCATGGCTATTGGAGATAATGAGGTAACTTCCATACACTCTCAATCTGAAAGTGATGATGAAGATGATGATGATCTTGAATCCTTTGTTGAAAAATTGCATAATGCCTTGAAGGAATCTTATGATAAAAACAAGCAGCTAAAACAGAAAATTATTTTTCTCATTCAAGAAAATGCAAGTCTTTTTCAACAAAATAAACAACTAAAGGCTGACAATGAATGCCTTGTAAGCGCTGGATTTGATGTTCAAAATGTACTCGATAGAAAGACAAGTGTTTGTAAAATGTTAAAGGAAAGACATGGTGATTTGAATAAAAGGATGGACAATTTGGATGTGATCTTAAAAGCTAGAAAACAAGATTATCTCAAAAAGAACATATCAACCACCTTCCTTACTGCTCATGAAAGAACATCAGCACACAACAGAAATGCACATGGTTTCACAACATATAGAAGGAGTGGATTGAGATTTATCAAACCATTACATGTTAAAGACTCTTCCATTATGTGTAGTTTTTTGTTGTCAAAGAGGGCATTTGAAAGGATATTGTTATGTGAAAAGAAATCTGAACAAAGGAATGAAATGCATGTGGTTAGTTAGACACAATGCTAACTATTGTGGACCCAAAAGTTAAAGGGTACCAAACACTCTCTCTTTTCAGGGAAAAGGTTCAAACAAGTCCAAATGGTTCATTGACAATGGCTGTTCAAGGCATATGACCGGTGATTCTTCTTTGTTCATAAAGCTAAAATCAAAATCAAGTGAAAAGGTGACATTTGGTGATGACGTGAAAGCTAAGACAATTGGAATAGGTGATGTTGGTAAGGATGGTGAAACTTTTGTTCATAATGTGCTCTTAGTTGATAACTTAGGTTATAACTTGCTTAGTGTTAGTCAATTATGTGATAAAGACTTGTATGTGTTGTTCAAAAAACATGAATGCAATGTACTTGACTCTAAATATAATGTTGTGTTCAAAGGTAAGAGGTTTAACGATATTTATATTGTTGTTCTTGATAAACTTGATTCATCTAGCTTCCAATGTCTTAAAGCTTCAAATGAAGATCCTTAGTTGTAGCATAGGAGCCTTTGTCATTTTAACATAGAATTACTGAAGGAAATTTTGAAAAAGGAGTTGGTTAGAGGCTTGCCAAAAATCAGTTTTGAAAAGGACAAAATTTGTGATGCATGTCAATTTGGGAAGCAAACAAAAATTTCATTTAAACCAAAGAAGTGTGTATCAACTTCTAAACCTTTGGAACTCTTGCATCTTGATTTATTTGGTCCTACTCAAATTACTAGTTTGGGAGGTAAGAGATATTGTTTTGTGATGTTGATGATTATTCTAGATATACTTGGGTGATATTCCTTGCTCATAAAGATGATGCCTTCAAGAATTTTACTTCATTGTTTGCTAAAGTGCAAAATCTGCTTGGTTTAAAAATTGTGAGGATTAGAAGTGATAATGGGACGGAATTCAAGTTTTGTGGTTTTCTAGAATTTTGTGATCATAATGGCATAACACATGAGTTTTCTATTGCAAGGACTCCACAGCAAAATGGTGTTGTAGAAAGAAAAAATAGGACACTCCAAGAGGCTGCTAGAACTATGTTGAGTGAATGTAGTTTGCCAAAATATCTTTGGGCTGAAGCGGTAAACACCGCATGTTATGTGATGAATAGAATTCTCTTGAGACTTATTTTGAATAAAACATCTTATGAACTGATTTTTGATAAGAAGCCTACGGTTGGATATTTCAAAATTTTTGGTTGTAAATGTTTTATTTTGAATTTAAAGGAACATCTTGGTAAGTTTGAAAAAAAATCTGATGAAGGAATATTTTTGGGGTATTGTGAGAACAAAAGAGGATATAGAGTCTTTAATAGAAGAACTCTTGTGATAGAAGAAGCTATTCACATAACATTTGATGAAACTAATGATGATAATTCCAAAAGTTCGTGTGAGGATGATGATGTAGGTGTTCGTGAAGGAATGAAAAAGCTAACAATTGGAGATGAATGAAGCTCTATACCGGAAGCAAAGGAAATGGAGGATGAAGCTCATGAAGATCAAGAAAAGGAAGATGAAGACAAGAATGATGATTTATTCAAAGACCTTCCCATAGCTTGGAAATTTAGCCAAAACCATCCAAAAGAGCTTATAATTGGTGATCCATCCGAGAAGGTAAAGACTCGCTCCTCATCTAAGAAATTGATAGATAATTTTGATTTAGTCTCTCTTTTTGAACCTAAAATTATCAATGATGCCTTAAAGGATGTAAACTGGATTTTGGCTATGCAAGAGGAACTTAATCAATTTGAGAGAAATAAGGTTTGGATACTAGTTGATAGACCTCAAAATCAACCTATCATTGGCACAAAGTGGATATTTAGAAATAAGTTGGATGATAAAGGTGTAGCTGTAAGAAATAAAGCTAGATTAGTTGCTAAAGGATATGCACAAGAAGAAGGAATTGATTTTGATGAAACATTTGCTCCCGTAGCTAGATTAGAATCAATTAGAATGCTTCTTGCTTTTGCTTGCTTCAAAGGTTTCAAATTGTTTCAAATGGATGTTAAAAGTGCCTTCTTAAATGGTTTTATTGATCAAGAAGTATATGTGGATCAACCCCCCGGTTTTGAAAATGTAAAATTTCCAAATCATGTGTTTAAACCCTCAAAAGCATTATATGGACTAAAACAAGCTCCAAGAGCTTGGTATGAAAGATTGAGTGGTTTCTTGATTGAAAATGGTTTCAAAAGAGGTATTGTGGACACCACTCTTTTTACTAAGTAAGTGTTAAATGATCTTCCTATTGTGCAAATATATGTTGATGATATTATTTTTGTGCTACTAATGAGTATCTATGCAAGGATTTTTTCACCATTATGCAAAGTGAATTTGAAATGAGTATGATGGGAGAATTAAATTTCTTCCTTGGACTTCAAATACATCAAGCCCTAGAGGGAATTTTTATAAATCAAGCAAAATACACCAAGGAGTTGCTGAAAAGATTTGGCATGGAGGACTCAAAGCAAGTTGGAACTCCAATGTGCACTTCTACAAAACTTGACAAAGATGAAGAAGGTAAACATGTGGATGAAAAGCACTATAGAGGTATGATTGGAAGCCTACTCTATTTAACCGCAAGTAGACCTGATATTATGTTTTTTGTTTGCTTGTGTGCTAGATTTCAATCTTGTCCAAAAGAATCACATTTGAACGCTGTTAAAAGGATTTTTAGGTATTTGAAAGGTACATTAGACTATGGTCTTTGGTATACTAGATTTTGTGAATTTGCTCTATTTGGATATTCGGATGCGGATTTTGGTGGTTGTCGTGTAGACAGAAAAAGTACTAGTGGAACTTGTCACTTTCTTGATAATTGCTTAGTTTCTTGGTTTAGCAAAATACAAAATGCAATCTCTTTGTCTACAACCGAAGCCGAATATATTGCCGCTAGTGCATGTTGTGCTCAACTTTTATGGATGAAGCATACCTTGAATGATTTTGGATTGTTATATGACTACATGCCTATACTCTGTGATAATACTAGTGCTATCAATTTGACCAAAAATCCAATTCAGTATTCTAGGACAAAACATATGGATATAAAGCACCACTTTATTGGCGATCTTGTTCAAAAAGGTGAAGTTTGTGTGAATTATGTCTGTTCTAAAGATCAAATTGCTGATATTTTTACAAAAGTTTTGTCATTGGATCAATTCATTCATCTAAGTTCAAAATTAGGGATAATTGAAAAATCATCTTAAAAATTTTTTTTTCAAGGCTTTCGAACGTCCGAAAGAAGATAAACGGACGTCCGTTGATGTTCTTCAGCTATTTTCCCAGAAAGCACCTGTTCGGACGAAACTGTAGGACGCACGACTTCGTTCAGCTGTCCGACAATGCAACGGTACACTTTTTAAAGTAACTTCTCTCCTCATTTGCTTCAGACTCTTCTTCTTCTCTTCCCTCTTGGACGAAAAACTGTATCTCTTTTCGCTCTCAATTCATGCTATTCTGAAGCACTCATTCCAAAATTGATTCAACCAAAAACTTTTCCTGATCATTGCGAGTTGATTCTCCTAATTTTTTCACCAAATCTCATCACATTTCGACAGTTCCCAAATTTCCCTCAAAACCCTATTTTCTCATAGCCATTCTGTTCAATCATCTTCTAGGGTCGTTTACCCCAAAATTCTTGTGTGATTTGCTCCCATACTACTGTGTGCATCATTAGCATCGCATTTCACACAATGGTGAAACTAAGAGTAGGAAAAGTGCCTGCCGGAGGCAAACACACACTCAGGGATGAGGATGCTGATTCTCCTAGGGCCAAAAGATCTTCCAAACGCGTCAAAAAGGGAGCAGAAATGGCTCAAACTTCACAGCCTTCCTCTCAGCCTGAATCTGGACAAGGGACTACATCTCAACTGCCCTCCCAATCAACCACAGTCTCCCCATTCTTTGATGCTGCTGCTAAAGAAAAACACTCTTGGATATCCCAGAAAGGTTTTATTCCTCAACGTACCATAAATCCCTCTGAATTTCGCAAGATAGGTTTAGAATCCATTCTGCGTCTCTTTGAATTCCAGAAATGGTCACATATCATTTCCATGCCTAACGTTTATTACTCTGAAATGCTATATCAATTCTTTGTCAATCTTAGGAAAGGCATTGACCATACTGAAATTATGTCCAGGGTAAATGGGGTAGACTTAGTGTTTGATTATGATATTGTGAATGCTGTTTTAAATACTGCTATTGAACGTGGATGCAAAAGTAAAATTGTAAATTTCTTTTCTTATGAAGAGCATCCCACTGCTGATAATCATTTTGATGGTGCTAAGATGGTGTCTTATTTTAAAAAGAAGTTTTCTGCCCCTGCTGATGCAAAACTAAATGACCTTGCTCCTGTGAATCTCATTGCTTTCTCAATCATTTCAAATTTGCTTGTGCCTATCGATGGTCATAGGACAGATGCCAATAAAATGGAGCTGTATTTTTTTTATTATTTTTGAGAAAAAATTCGCATTGACTTTGGCTTTGTCATGTGCAAGTTTTTACTTCGCTATGCCATTGATTCTCATAAAAAACTGTCCTATGACAAATTTCTTCAGAAAATTTTTGAGTTTTACAAAGTATCCATCCTTGGTGTTTGTCCCAAAGAAACGTCTTCTTCTGCCTTTACTAAGGCTTATTTTGAGCACAAAAATCTTGTCTTTGTGGATAATATGTGGGCTTATAAGGGGGACACGTCTAATGAACCTAGATCTAAGGCTGCACATGATCCCCTTCATATTCCATTCTCTGTTGCTCTGACTTCTATTCATCCTAGGAAGACTGCCACTAAGGCATTCTCTTCTTCTAATTCTGAAGTGGTTGAGTTCTTTCGAGATCTTAAACAACATGTTCTACTTCTTGAACATGGTCTCATGCTCACCATGTCATCCGAGCAACAAGCAGACTTCCTGGATAAAAAGAATCTTCTCTTTCCCCCACCTGTGGTTGAGAAAGTTCCTCATGGCAAAGAGCCACGCTCTACTGATCCAAGTTCATCAGCTCCTATTGGCTCTATGAGTCCTGTTCCCATCGACCTCGCCTCTACTCCCGTGGCACCTCATGATCCTTCCATATCTGACAAAGGCAAGAAACCAGTTGGTGAAAATGCTGAAGATGATGAAGACACTGAGGAGGAGGATCTCTCTCAGTATCTGCTTACTCGAAGGACGTCTGGGTCCACTTTGTTTACCAATTTGGATCACTAGCCATATTAGGACCATTTGCATTCAGTTTAACTGTTTTCTATTTGCTGGATGTTAGATGGTTGCCTCAGACAATTTTGTTTCCTTGATTCTAGTGCTTGTAATGTTCAAAACTGGATATGTGGATGTAATGTTTGTGATGCTCGTAAGCTATTTTGTTATGAATGTTTAGTTCTTTTCCAAGTTATTGGTTCTTTACCTTTTGACTTTTGTGATGACAAAAAGGAGCAGAGATATGGATATATGCTTAACGGTTTTTGGATGATTGAATAAATCTGTGGAGTAACCAAGTGAAGGGGAGTTTTTCAATGGTTGTTCAACGATTGACCAAGTAAGGGGGAGTTTTTTTGTCAATTGTGAAAGAGGGAGCTTATTGTAATCATCAAATTTCATTTCAAACCAGTGTTTTGTCATCATCAAAAAGGGGGAGAATGTTATTCTTGATTTTGATGATCACAAAGCACTTTGAAATGTTTATCTAATTCTCTTCAAATATAAGTGTTTTGCTTTTTAGAGAATCAGGTACAAAGGTGTCAAGAAAAGAAAATCAACCAAAAGAAGAAGCAAAAACAGGGCACTCATGTCGGACGTCCGAAAGGATGAAGAACATCAAGAAGGAAACTCTCTCAGACGCTCATGAGGAAGCATCGGACGTCCGAGAGGATCGGACGCACACTTCGGACGCACATCGATCGCATCGGACGTTTGAAAATTTTCACAAAGCTTTGATGACTCTCTGACGACGATCGGACGCAGAAGCTGTCGGACGATAAAATCCCATCAGACGTCCGAATGACAACTTTGCTGATTTTCGGACGATGGGATCAGACGATGAATAATCTGTCGGACGTCCGACAGCCCCAACGGCTAGCTGACTCTTCATCTGCCTTCTATCCGTTGGAAGCATAAATGAAACCCATTTTTGGTCCCCTTTAAATACAGACGTCTCTGAACTAGGGAGGGACTTTTGCACACTTTGTTTACAAGATCTGAAGAGATATTTTAGTTAGAAAATAGTCTCCCAAGCTAGATTTGTTCTCCAAGTGGTGTGAATTTCTTGTAAGCACTTCTCTTGTGTTTGAAATTTTCAATAGTGTAGCTTTGTTGAGGGTTATCTGAGTGATGGTAAAACTTCCTAGCTTGACTAAGTGAGGTTTGGGGCAAGGAGGAAGTGATCCCTCCATTGTACATTGAGTTGATTTTGTTCTTCAAAGAGAAGATGCTCATCTTTGTGATTGGTCTTCAAGTTTGAGGAAATCTTGGTCGACAATCGGTTCGATACTCTATCTTATTCTTTTTGTTTAATAAAATTCTCATTGCTTATATACTCTCTTATTTCTGATCAACATTGTTCTCTTCTTTAAATTTACTTGGTTGATCACTACTAGAAAAGAAGGTAAATTTTTATTAAAGAAAAAGTGCATAAACTCTATTAAGGTTTTTTAATCAACCTAATTCACCCCCCTCTTAGGTTGTCTTTGGGCCTTACATGTACTACAACCATCCGTTATACTACAACTTAAGGTTTTCAAAAGAAAATAATCTAGTACTATTCACGAGTACCCTTGGTCTTGAACCCTGTTAAGGAAAACAAAAACGTGGAATGAGCTAAACAGCCCAATGGGGTTCCAAGACACTCTAGCAGTTCTAATAAATCATTTAAGTTAAGCATGATACATATACGGTTCAAAATTTCACATTGGCACATTTACAATAAGGCAATTATCATGATACATAAATATACACATATTGAAGGATACGGTGTTCCAGTGGAACCCATTCGGTCAACTTCACCTTATAACTCCAGATCCCCTCGGTTTGTTTCGCCATCACCTTATCCCTCCAGTGGTAATACTTGAGTATACCGAAACGGTGTCTTAGGATTCCAACCTACCCGACCGATCCCAATCCTGGCTCGAGCAAATTAGTAACCAAGGGCAGGGCCCAGTTCAACTTAGAGCTTACAACATGCACAAGTAATCAAGTAAATCAGTAAACGGTAAATGGTAAACAGTAATAGTTCTCGGTTATCGGTAAAAATATGTCATTTTAGTAGGTCGAGTGAGATAAAGTACACACTCACTTTAAAACGGTGGGCAATTTCATATGAGCAATTATCAGTAACACTTAACACTTAAACACATAAGCAATATGTAGTAATTTCACATGGACATGTAACTTACGATAATCAAGTAATCAAGTAATCAAGTAAGCAGGTAATCAAATAAATCGGTAAACGGTAAGTAATCACGGTTAACAGTAAACGGTAAACGGTAAACGGTAGTAGTTCACGATTAATCAGTAGAGATTTATCATTTTACTAGGTTGAGTGCGATAAAGTACACACTCGGCTTAAAATGGTGAAAAAGTTCATAGGAGCAATTATCGGTAGTACTTAACGGTTAAACACATAATGACCATGGAGGTAAACATGTCATAAAACTATTCAAGTTACATACTTCTATATGGAACACTCACCAATCAAAATAAGTGAGTAAAGAAAGTCGTCAATGATCCATTTCGAGATTCTCTTTGAGACCTTCTTGATTGCTTGAAGAAAAGTGACGAATAATCACTCTCACAATTTCACAAATTCCTTATCAAACAAGAAAGAATGCACACTTGCTTTAGAATTCAAGTCAATGTCTGTATAAGGGTTTCATTTTATCGAAAGTTAAGATTCAAAAGTGTGGGTTTTAAAGTTACTGAAGAAACTAATATTCTCCACAAAATTGGGTTCAAAACGGTAGATTGATATCAAGATAAAAAGTCAAGTTTCCAAATTTTCATTTTCTAAGAAATCGGCAAAATTTCAGCTTTGTTCATCAAATTTAGAAAAATCATATCTTGCACTCAGTAGGTCCAAAAATGGAAAATCTTATACTGTTGGAATCTCATTTTAAAGTACTGAAAGTTTTTAGAAGACACTTTTCGAAGATTCTAAATAGAAGACACTCAAATTTCAGCTTAAAGTGGCTGACTTGCACTTCCAAGACAGATTCGGGGTTGATTTTTGGTAAACTTTGGAAATTCAGCAAAATTCACAGAATGTGAACTAGCCACTAAAGTTTGAAACTCAATTAGAGTTACAATCAAAGTTTAAAACATAGCAAATGGAACAAGATTCGTAGTTTTGATCGCGAAGATATAGCAGCTCAAAGTTGGTTCAAAATGAAGACCATTGGGCAATTTTTCAGATTTGAAACATAAATTTTGGGGGCATCGAAATGGACTTAGAATGGCACCAAATTTGGTTTGATTACACTACCATATAAGACTACTTCTCTGTAAAATTTCATGCAAAAAATCATACGGGAAGTCAGTTAATAAGACCACTAAATTTCTAGGAATTTCCAAGGCAATTCTGCCTTATGCTTCCGTTTTCCTTTTTTCGACCCTTTAGCCAATGAAATCATCTCAAACATGGTTTATTTATGAAGAAAAGATCTAAGAAACATCCAAAATAAATTTGGTAGGTGATTAACACGAAAAGTTTCAAAATAACAAGTTTCAATTCGAGCTAAGCCATTCAGCTAGCCAAAACTAGGGTTTTCTATCACTGGTGCAGTTCTATAATTTGGCCATAACTCAGTCAATTCAACTTGGAATTAAGCATGGTTGGTGGTGTTGGAAAAAAACATTCATAAGGATACAATTCATCAGAAGAAATCATTTTGAAATTCAATTCATAGCTAGCTCAAATTCAAGCAACAAGTTCCAGCACATTACTGACTCTCTAGCACAGAAATAAAACAGAATAGGTAACTTTGAAGAACTAGTACCACTCATTCAAGTCGAATTAGGGGATGAATTTTATACTGTTAGAAAACTAGAAGTGTCTAGTTTCAAATGCCATAAACGGTACTCAATTTCGACGTCGGACCAAGGAGTTATGATCGTTCAAAGTTCGCTGCCAGAGTACCTCTGTATACGTTTTCCAGGTTTGAAGGATTTTTGAAAATGCAACTTTAACCCAACCAAATCAAGTGATTTTTGGTGAAAACTTTTCACACAACCTATACAACATATCTACATCAAAATCAAGGCAATTTGATTCCAAAAAAAATCGCACCAAGTGCTCTGCAAAAACAGGGCAAAATCGGCCCTTCTTAGCTTTCAACTTTCTTTTGATTTTCTTTCCACTTTTTCAACTTATATCCACTAATTTAACACTTAATCAACATAAATAATACCCAAAATCATCATATCAGTCCAACATATCCATTGTGGGATTTCATAGAGCCTACTCGCATGATTTTCAACCAACCAAAGTTACCCACATGAAGTTACAAGCTTCTAAGTCCAATCTAACTCACAAAAATCAAGTTTCAAAGGTTGGATGATTTGCTACCTTCTTGGATGTTGAAGACCAGAATTTCAGCCACTAACAAAAGATTCAAGTTCTACATAACTTTCAACCCTAATTGAGCACTAGCGCAAGTATAATCATAAAAGTCAAAACTAGATGACACCAGCCTGTACTAGCCTCATGCCTATGCTCGTATCACCTGTAAGAAAAACAAAACTAATAGGATGAGCCAAAGTTTAGTGAGATTCCAAAACATCATGCAAACCCAAGTAGCGAGTTGACCATTGTATAAAACTTGAAATATCAAAGTAGTGAGTATAAGAGTTCATAAAAATGAGTAATAACACTTTAAATAACAAATTATTAGATACCCAACATTTCTAGGTAAAAGGATATAGTCTACTCTCGGGAGCAGATTCTGTGGCCACTTGTTCAAAATCTATTGACACTCCATCAACCATGGAATTATAACAAGTCCAGTAGAGCAACACTTAACTCCAATCTCCGTCCACCATTCAAATCACGTTCCGGACCCGAACTCCAAGATAAACACCGGTGGTAATACTTGAGCATACCAATTAGTCGAGAAGATAACACTCCACTCGACAAAACTAGAGACCCATGGTTCGTTATCTAATCAACCAGGCCCTTGCCGACTCGACTCGATTAACTAGCCGGTGGGGTTTGGGTTCCCAATCAGTCAGTATAGTCGATGAGATAACATCTCTAATCGACTTAATCAAGATAAAAGTACAGAGATGAAATGAGAGGTACCTCCCACTCGAATTGAGTGTGGTACATGTTGCCGCTCAATACTTCTAAGTCAAGCACAAGTACAAACACAATTACAGGTCAATCAAGTTCAAACAAGTACAAGATCACTCAAGAAGGGGAGGACAAGTGCGACTAAGGACACACTCGCCTAGCCCTGACCAAATTACAAATAATGCCTAGCATGTCACATTTCAAAGCATTTCAAATATTTCAAGTCTGTGCCAGCCCCACCTCACCCTAAGGCGAACCAAAGGGTTCGGCGGACCACCTGCCTAGCTCTCGCCGGGACTCATTCGTAACTTCATCAAAACCGGAAGAAAACTTCACGAATCAAATCGAATTGGACGGGCCGCTACCACGTCATCATCCAACCAGGTACAAGCAATCATTATGTGACATGAGAGAATGTACATTCCCAAATACAAATTTCACATCAACATGAGGAAACACTTTAATATATACATAGTAATGAGTTTACAAACCAAAAGGAACCATTGTATTCAAATATATTTAAGGTTTCCAACTTTCAAGGAGCTATGCAAACTAGTAGTTATACAAGTTCAATTCGTTCTTCAAAATGATCATTGGTCCAAAAGACAATTTCCTGTAAGGAAAACAAGGATAACGGAATGGGGTGACCTAGAAGCTCAATGAGGTACCAAAACTATGAACAGTAGAAATCACGAGAAAACATTTATAGGTCACATATCCACATCAAGTAAACGAAATGAACGAACATCACACTTTAAAGGATACAGATGGCTCTCAGGAGCCAGATTTCCAATTGCAATACTTGATCCGAACCCGTTGACTCTCCGTCAACGTATAAAGAACCAATGCATCCGTAGACCCCACTTTACACCAAATTCCGTCCACCAAACACCCCTTTACCGGGCCCGCTCACCTCAACAGAAACAGAAATGGTAATACTCGAGTATACCGGAATCAAGGGTCTCAATACCCAAAGATCCCAAAACAGACTACCGTGGTTCGTTATCTAATCGTCCAGGCCCTTGCCGGCCCGACTCGAATAACTTAGCCACAGGATTTGAGCTCATAGGTCACAGAAAGGTCGTTAGTTACAAGTTTCCAAATGACGTCCGAACAGATACAGATACAGATTCAGATTGACACCAAAATTGGCATATGAACAGACAAGAGAACGAGTGTGATAAAGTACACCCTCGTCTCAAACAAATTAAACAGATTGCAGAGCAGAAATCGAGTTAAACAGGAATGGAGGGGAGTGGTACACTCACCGGTTCAAATATAGACACTTCAAAAGTTTTCACTTCAAATTGGCTTTAATCGCCAAGAAACCTTAAAATCATCAAAGTAAACCAATTGAAGGTTTCACATCCAAAATCGAGTAAACAAAATGCACATGTGAGGCTCGACTACTAGTCGTATGTCTCGCCAAATAATTACTAATGCAAGGGTACAAAACATGATATTTGGGAACAAAAAGGTAACATGAAGACCTAGGTTCAACAACCCAAAAGCCCTTCATTTCTATCACAAGCCAATTCAAACTTAAAGGAACCAATCGACCTAGAAAAATTGGACAGCACTTCCCCTAAATTTCTTACTTTTCCAGCCATCACGGCTTCATTATTTTCGTCAATCAACTCCCAAAGTCATACTCAATATACATTCATCAGCACAGCCGTTCAATAGGCTCAAGGTTATCCAAGTACACAAGTTAGCTAGGAAAATGACCGGAAATAAAAGTCAAGCCCTAGAATATTCCAATAAACACAAGCAGACTTGATTACAAGTCATAAACCAATACCAACACGATCACAATAGGGTTCCATAAGCATATATAAGCATTAGGGGAAACCAGAAAAATCCGGAAATGGAATTAGCTTTAGCCCTGAAAAAACAGTTTTTGACCTCATTTTACGGTAATGGCACCAATTTCACTACGATTATTGGATGAGGGTACAAGATCCACCATTTCGAAGCTAAAAGACAGGGCTACAACATCACAGAAGGTCACTCAACCCAGTTTTGAGTGCAAACAGGTCAAAAATGCAAGATACTACATTAAAAACGTAAAACAGATTCACCAAAACGCATTCTAGCGGAAACATCATAACTCAGGCTCTCCAAGTCCAAATCCAGAAATTCCAAACCAGCTGAAAGCTAAGAAACAGGGCTAAATTTCATCAGAAGTCCTCAACAACCAATTCGGAAGCAATTCCAGCCAAAACAACCAATTACAGGCGCATTTCTTACATTCGAGTAAAACCAGAACAGCAATAGTAATTTCAACTTTTCTCATTCTACACTACTCCGATTGACCTGAAATTTTGTAGACAACTCTAAAATGTCATTCCCTACAACTTTCATGTTTTAAGATAAGGCCAATTCGGCCTCTAACTAGGAGCTAAAAATTCAGACAGAATGCTTCCCACAAGAACCCTAATTTTCTGAATCTCTTCCAAACTATAAATTGATTGCAATTAATCACTTTTTCCACCTCCTAGAGTCATTATATACCATTTCCAATCATCATAGATAGCCACACAATCATGCTTATATTAAAAGAGAAAAATCCCCAAAATAATAAAACTTCATCACTTCAACCACAAATCAAGAAATAATCCATAATATTGCATCTCATACCACCACTAAGCATGATTTAAGCATCAATCAAGGAAGGAAAGTGGTTCTTCACAACTTACCTTAGAAACAAGAGAGAGAGAGCTATTGGACACCTTAACTTTCCAAACAACTTCACACAACAACTCACCAACACCTCCTTGAGTGGTTTTATGGAGCAAAATCAAGGTTGGATGGTTGGTTTTGATGATTTGGAACAAGATTGAAGTGTTTTCTTCCTTGTGCTTGGAGTAAGAGAGAGAGAAAGAGAGCAAGAGAGGGCCGGCTATCATGGAGGATATTTTGATGATTTTTGGGTCATTTTTGGTTTATTTAAGTCAAATGGTAAGACCATGAATAGTGGTCTTAAGGTTCAACCACTCAAATGGTGACACTTGTCACCTTATTTAATGACTTGCCTAACTTTTTTTGTCTCTCATGCACCTATCCACTTGGTACCTCTAAATATCTCATAACACCCGGTAAATTAATTCCAGTATCCAAAACTTAACCTAACTGGCCGAATTTTTCCGAACTTTTCGCATTAGCGGGTCCCACGTCCGTTATACGTTCTTAATTTTTCAAAAACTATCCGATACTAGGAAAATCATCTAAAACTATATTTACTCATAAAATTTATTTGCACAAATTTTCGAATAAAGAAAAGATGGAAAAACGTATAATTAAAAGAAATTAAAACCTAGAAATTAAGAAAATTACGGGTCCTCACAAAGTCAATATACAGGTCACATGCAAATCAAGTTACTTGTGCATGCATGATTGAGATATCAAGTGTTTAGTTGAATTAGGTTAAGTGCGATAAAGTACATACTTGCCTATGAGTTACCAAATCAGGTGTTTAGTAAATTTCTAGCAACAATGAATAGGAACATGCAGTTGGAACACTCACCAATGATTTACTGCTTTCCAAAACCATGTTCAGGTTCAACTCTCTGGTTAGAGTCAAAATCTACAATAAAATATCTTATAGCAACTTGAAATCAATTAGGGTTTCAAAATATAAGAGTTTCGCTTAAAAAAAAACAAGTAAATAGAACTCATTTAAGTAGTACTCATTTTACTTATCAAACCCTAGAAAATTCATGCTTACTCTTTTAATGTCGATAAAGAAGTGTTTAAAACTTTTAAATTCGCAACTTGGTATAAGAAACGAGAAAATCTTGTTTAAAGTGGTCGCTACTTTCTCTTTATAAAATATATAAATTTTGGCAAAATTTTCAATTTAACATCTGTGAGGACCCGAATTTTTTTTTATTTTTATCGAATATTATTGGTTTATTTAAAAATTTATTCACCCATTTTCTTTAGATAATTTATTTTAACCATTCTAAGTCCATTTGAATGGAACAATGTCTCTCATATGTTTTTTTAAAACATTTCGTTAGAAAATTTTTCAAAGGCTCGTTTAGTAAGGAATAATGAGTACACATTTTCGAGGCAAAATTCGATTCGAGAGTGCAATAATCTTGGAGAATTGAGAATGATCAATATTAGACTAAGAAAAGTTAATTGAGAGATTAGATGTGAATGAGTTAAAATTAAGCCTATACTGCTCGCGCGTCGATTGTTGTCCGAAAGACACGCTGATACAGATTAATTGGAGATTTGAGGAATTAGTACTAGACTCATGTGAGAACTCATGTTTATTTCTAAAATAGGTATTTTATGCCTAGTTACCCTAGTATTAGTTAGTTATATCATCGTTACAAGAATTTTTTAGAAATTACACTTTATCTCGCACAAGTCAGAAGTTCGCGTTTTCGCGCGCGTGACTAATTGGAGGATTTTAGAACTTATTGTTAGACTAATAAGAGTGAATAATAATAGTGTTAAAGGAAGTGCATTAGAGGTTTAGTGCACAAGTGAAACAAACCCGAGAAGAAACGGGCACGAAACGCGCGCGTACGCGCACTGTGGGAGAGTTGACTTTTGTGCACTTAAAGCTTACACCTACCAAGCTTCTCCAAGAAGTTTTGTATCAGCACCATCTCTCTCTTTTCTCTCTCAAAGCAGTCAAAACTCTCAAGGCAAGAAGGAGCAAAAATTTATTCATCATCTCACCCAAATCATCCATCCATTTCACTTCAAATTTGCCACACAAACTCAAAACAACTTGGAGATCATCTTGGAATAGGAAGAGGGCTTCATTGTCACAGTTTTATTAGAGCTCAAAGTGACCGAAAATTCTGGTCTTCAACATCCAAGAAGGTAGCAAATCATCCAACCCTTGAATCTTAGTTATAGTGAGTTTAATTTCACTTGGAAGCTAGTAGCTTCATGTGGGTAGCTTTGGTTGGTTGAAAATCATGTGAGTGGGCTCTATGAAATCCCACAATGAATATGTTGGACTGATATGGTGATTTTGGATATTATTTATGTTGATTAAGTGTTAAATGAGTGGTTATAAGTTGAAAAAGTGGAAAGAAACTCAAAGGAAACCAAAGGGAGGAAGGGGCCAAATCTGCCCTGTTCTTGCTACAGACTTGGTGTAATTTTTTTGTGGTTAAATTGCCTTGATTTTGATGTAGATATGTTGTATAGGTTGTGTGGAAAGTTTGCAATGAAAATCACTTGATTTGGTTGGCAAAAAGTTGAATTTCTGAAATGGTTTCAAAGCTGGAAAATGTGTATAGAGGTACTCTGGCAGCAAAGTTTGAATAATCATAACTCTTTGCTCGACATCGAAATCGAGTGACATTTGTGGCATTAGAAACTAGACACTTTCAGTTTTCTAACTGTATAAAATACATCCCCTGATTCTACTTGAGTGAACCGTACCAGCTTCTCAAATTTACCTGTCCTGTTTCATTGGTGTGTTAGAAAACCTGTTATGTGTTGTGATTTGTTGCTCGAATATGAGCTAGTTATGGACAGAATTTCATAACAATTTCTTCTCAGAAATTGTAGTCCTATGAATGTAGTTTCCAACTCCACCAACCATGCTTAATTCCAAGTTGAATTGAGTGAGTTATGGCATAATTTCAGACCTGCACCAGAGAAAGAATACCCTAATTTTGGGCTAGCCAATGGCTTATTTCGAATTGGGACTTGTTATCTTGAAACTTTTAGTGTCAATCACCTACCAAATGTATTTTAGATATTTCTTAGACATTGTATTCATAAATGAACTGGATTTGAGTCGATTTCATTGGCCAAAAGTTAGAAAAAGGAAAACGGAAGTACAAGGCAGATTTGCCTTGGAAATTCTTGGAATTTTAGTGGCTTTGTTAACTGACCTTCCATACGAATTTTTGTATGAAATTTGACAGAGGAATAGCACATATATGGTAGGGTAATACTACCAAATTTGGTGCTATTCAAAGTCTAATTCGATGCCCAACTGAAGTCCCAAAGTTCATGTTTCAAATCTGAAAAATTGCCCAATGGTTTTCATTTTGAACCAAATTTGAGCTGCCATATCTTGGCGCTCAAAACACCAATTCTTGTCCCATTTGTGGCGTTTTAAACTTTGATTGTAACTCTAATTGAGTTTCAAATTTGAGAGGCTAGTTCGCATTCTGTGAATTTTACCAAATTTCCAAAATTTGCCAAAAACCAACCTCGAACCTGTCTTGGGAGTCCAAATCAGTAAATTGAAGCCAAAATTTGAGTGTCTTCCATTTAGAATCATGTAAAAGTATCTTCTAGGAATTTTTATTACTTTGGAACTAGTTTCCAACGGTATCAAGTTTTCCAATTTTGGACTTACGAAAAGTGAGATATGATTTTTCAAAGAACGCACCTCAAATCTGAAATTTTCAAACTTGACAGGAATTGAGTTTTTGGAGACTCTTCCCTATCCTCCATACTAATTTACCATTTTGGACTTCTCTTCATGAACAAAATCAGTTTTTCCACCACTTTCGAATCTTGAATTTTGAGCAATTAAGGCTCATTTTCATGATATTCTCTAAGATTGTACAAGTGTGCAATCTTCTTTGATAATTGGGGTTTCTAAGTGATAGTGTGTAATAGATAACTATTGTTTGCTCAGGCCTTCAAGGGAGACCTTCAAGAGGATCTCACAAGGGACGTTTAAGTACTTGATCTTTGCAACACTGTAACAGCCCCACCTTCCCCTAAGGCGAACCAAAGGGGTTAGCGGACTGCCTGCCCAGCTCTCGCCAGGACTACGGAGTGGTTACACGCGTTTTAAAACGTTTCGGAAATGCAAAAGTGCGCTCGGACAAGCCACAAGAACCAAAATAACAAAATAATAAGCAAAAGGAAAACGATGAATAGTGCCTGGAATAGGGGAAACCGAGAACCCACCAAACAGTAATACATAGCAATTCAACATTTACAACCACACTTGGCATGTCAAAACTATACATATGGTATACACATATTCGGTTTGCCATTCAGAAGATGAACCCAATACACATTAGGGTTTCATGAGATGAGTTATTCAAAATAGACATATACATGGCTCAATTTGGCAACCAACACGTATGAGCTCCCAAAAGTGATTATTTTCCTGTAAGGAAAACAAAAGGGAACAGAAAGGGGTGAGCTTGCGCTCAATGAGGTACCAAACAGATAGCAATAAAATCATGGCATTTCATGTTTAACAAATCAGATACACATGCCAGATATAAAGCAACGGAACCACTGATTCAAATCAGAAGGATACGGGTGGCTCTCAGGAGCCAAATTTCCAGCTCAGTACTTGATCCAGACCGGTTGACCCTCCGTCAACGTATATAGAACCAAAGCGTCCGTAGACCCCTCTTCACTCCAAATTCCGTCCACCAAACACCCCTTTACCGGGCCCGCTCACCGTATCAGTAACAGAAATGGTAATACTCGAGTATACCGGAACCCAAGGGTCTCAATACCCAAAGATCCCCGAACAGACTACCGTGGTTCGTTATCTAATCGTCCAGGCCCTTGCCGGCCCGACTTGAATAACTTAGCCACAGGATTTGAGCTCATAGGTCACAGAAAGGTCGTTGGACACAAGCTTCCAAACGACGTCAGAACAGATACAGTTTCAGATACAGATAACAGATTCAGTACAGTTTCAGATACAGATACAGATAACAGATTCAGATAGACGTTCAGAATTGGAATATGAACAGACCAGAGAACGAGTGTGATAAAGTACACCCTCGCCTCCACTTTATCAAAGCAGTACTTGGCTTCAATAGTCATAAGTCAAGTATTCAGATATTCAGATATTTCACATAAAGGGTAGCAGGCAGTGGTACACTCACCGGCTCAACTTCAAAAGTTTTCACTTCAGATTGGCCTTAATCGCCAAGAAACCCTAAAATAACCAAAATAAACCAATTGAAGGTTTCACATCCATAATCGAGTAAACACAATGCACATGAGGCTCGACTATTAGTCGTATGCCTCGCCAAATAATTACTAATGCAAGGGTGCAAAACATGATTTTCTTGGAAACGAAAAGGTAGCATGAAGACTTAGGCGCAAACAACCCAAAAGCCTTTCATTTCCACCAAAAGGCAAATCCAACTTAAAGGAACCAAACGGCCTAGAAAATCGGGCAGCACCTCCCTTAAAATTCTTACTTTTCCAGCCATTAAGGCTTCATTATATCCTCAAATCAGTCCCACCATTTCACACAAAATTCATCTCATTTCCCAAAAGCCGTTCGCTAGGCTCAAAGTGGTACAAGTGCAAAAGTTAGCTAGAAAATGACCGGAATAAGAGTAAGCCTTAAAACCATGCCAACCAATAGGGTTTCATAAAGCCATGCCAATCACAACCCCAATAGGGTTTCATATACATATATAAGCATAATAGCAAACCAGAAATTAGAAAATGGCCTTAGTCTTGGCCCCAAATAGAAAACTGTTTTACACTCATTATGCGGTAATGGCGTCAAATTCTCTACGGTTATCGGATGGGGGTGTAAGACCCACCGTTTCGAAGCTATGAAACAGGGATACAATAATGTAGAAGACCACTCAATCCAGTTCGTAACACAACTAGGTCAAATATGCCAAATACTAACCCAGAATTCCTAAAACAGGTTCACAAAACACAAAAAACTGTAATCGGTATATCTCAGTCCATACAAGTCCAAATGCCAAAATTCCAAAGGCATATGTTAGCTAAGACACTCAGCTACATTTCATCAGAAGACACCAACTCCAGAATCCAAACCAATTCCAGTCAAAATGGCCAATTACTATCGCAGGTTTCGCATTCTGTCCAAAGCAGAACAGCTACAGTAATTTCGTCATAACTCATTCTACATTAATCCAAATGACCTGAAATTTTACAGCCATCTCCATCACATCAATACCAACAACTTTCATGTTTTGAGCAAAGTCTAATTCGGCCTCTAACTCAGTGATCTAAAACCGGACAGAATTGGGGTTCAAGAACCCTAACTTTTCAAATTTCACACCAAATCCAAAATTGATTGCATTTAACCACATTTCACATCCACTAGAGCCATTTCCAACCATTACAATTCATCATACAAGCCCCCAACATCAAGATCATATTAAACCAGAAAAATTCCCAATAAAATAAAAACTTCACCAAAACAAACCAAATCAAGAAACAAATCATATATTCCTTCTCTCATGCCCCCATTAAGCACAAAATAAGCATTATTAGATGTAGTAGGGTGTTTCAAGCTTCACTTACCAAGAACCAAGAGAGAGGAAGATGTGGAGCACCTTAGTCCTTCAAACAAAGTTCACTAAAGCTCTCACTATCACTAAAAGGTAAGATTTTATGGAGCAAAAACTAAGTTAATCACATGAGTTGGTGGATTTGGTCTTGTTAGAAGCTTGAATGTTGAAGAGTTTTGTCTTCCTTGGAGCTTGAGAGGGCCGGCTATGGTGGAGAGAAAATGAGGAAATTTTAATGAATTTTTGAGATATTTAACCTTTGGTCAAAAGTCAAAATTTGGAATAGTAATTCTTAAAAAGGTATCCAATAAGAAAGTGACATGTGTCACTCTATTCAATGCAACCTTATCATTCTTTTCTCTCTCACATCAATCACTTCACACACTCTACTTATCTCTTAACACCCCATAAATGATAAACAGTATCCAAAACTTAACCTTATTGGCCGAATTTTTCCGAACTTTTCGCACTAGTGGGTCCCACGTCCACTATTTATTCTTAATTTTCTAAAAACTCACCAATGCTAGAAAAATCATCTAAAACTTATATTTACTCATAAAAATTATCTAGAAAATTTTCCGGATACAGAAAGTGCAGAAAACAAACCATTGAAAATAAGAAAACCTGGAAATATAATAAAACCTAGAAAATGGAAAGATTACGGGTTCTCACACTCTCTCCCCCTTAAAGAAATTTCGCCCTCGAAATTTTACCTTCACAATTTAAAGTAACCAATGGCCTGTACCTTCTCCGTCTTCAGAGTCAGAAGAAATAAGGTTCTTCATTTTAGTCCCTTTTCCACTTGACGGGCCAGGGTCGGTCTTGGTTGGCTCTTGGTTCCTTTCTTTTCGTGCAATAACCCCCGGGCAATTAGCAACCAAATGCTCGGCGCTCCCACAACACAGACATCTCCTCCCCTTTTTCCAGCAATCCACTTCAATATGATTGGATTTTCTACAATATCCACAAATTATCTCACCACTCGCTCCACGGCCCTTCTTCACAATTGATCTACCAGCTTTACCCTTTTTCTTTGCATGAAAGATCTTCAGTTGTGGCTTTGCAATTCCCGTCCTTTGAGCTTCCTCTGGCGTTCCCATAGATGTGTTACCTTGTGCCATTGCTACGGTCTTCTTGGAAATCTCTTCGTATCTCCTCTTTAACTCCATATTTTGGTGTAAGAGTTCAAGTTTCTCCGAATACTCTTGCTTCCATTGCCTTTCCCAGTACTCGGTCAGCCTCCTTTGAACCTCTAATTCATCTCGGAGAACCAAAATTTCCTGATACGGATCAACCCAATGTGTCATCTTACTGAAGTGCTGGAACTCGGATGCTAGCCTGCCGGGCAAAACAATGGGTCATAATACATTCTTAAGTACAAGTGGCACTCCCGGTCCTTGTCCAGCTATTGTTTCCCTTTTCTTTTCTTGATTCCTGGCCTCATTTAGTTCCACGTCCACGACGACATCTTCCTCACATATATATATATATATATTTTTTTCTCTCTTTTCTTTTTCCCCTTTCCCACAGTACTGCAACGCATAACTACAGTAAAGTGACAAAAGTAATCGAATTCTAGCACACCAATTACACCAAAGACATATACACATATAACACGCCATGTATCAAGAAAACGGATAACCAAGTACACCAACACATGCCAATTAGACAGATAATCCTATGCACAATACCCAAACCACTGTCATGTCATAGGGGTATCAAGCAAATCAAGAGTAAAGGCGATATAGTCCCAGACCCAATTAAAATAACCCCGTCTGATCCCTCACGTCACTTACTATGTAAACTAGATATCCAATAACCTCTTGGACTCATTCTAGCCAAACAAAGCCTATTTATGTTCCCAAAATGCAAATTCCACATACTTAACACCGCCTCAACTCTGAAGTACTCAGGCACAAGAATCCGAAATAAGACAATTCACCTCTCGAGCTGGCCAGTCCCAAGAGTAAACCATCTACAATCGAAATTCCCACCAGACGTACCGATCTATGTTCCTCAGATACCACAAGAAAAGTTAAGGCCTATAACATTCACAATTCAGAACTTAGGCTCGATCGAGCACTTATTCCTTCATACCAATTCACCACATAGTCCAGGCTCACTCCGCGCAGAGACCACGCGAAGCAGGCTCTGATACCACCTGTAACAGCCCCACCTTCCCCTAAGGCGAACCAAAGGGGTTAGCGGACTGCCTGCCCAGCTCTCGCCAGGACTACGGAGCGGTTACACGCGTTCTAAAACGTTTCGGAAATGCAAAAGTGCGCTCGGACAAGCCACAAGAACCAAAATAACAAAATAATAAGCAAAAGGAAAACGATGAATAGTGCCTGGAATAGGGGAAACCGAGAACCCACCAAACAGTAATACATAGCAATTCAACATTTACAACCACACTTGGCATGTCAAAACTATACATATGGTATACACATATTCGGTTTGCCATTCAGAAGATGAACCCAATACACATTAGGGTTTCATGAGATGAGTTATTCAAAATAGACATATACATGGCTCAATTTGGCAACCAACACGTATGAGCTCCCAAAAGTGATTATTTTCCTGTAAGGAAAACAAAAGGGAACAGAAAGGGGTGAGCTTGCGCTCAATGAGGTACCAAACAGATAGCAATAAAATCATGGCATTTCATGTTTAACAAATCAGATACACATGCCAGATATAAAGCAACGGAACCACTGATTCAAATCAGAAGGATACGGGTGGCTCTCAGGAGCCAAATTTCCAGCTCAGTACTTGATCCAGACCGGTTGACCCTCCGTCAACGTATATAGAACCAAAGCGTCCGTAGACCCCTCTTCACTCCAAATTCCGTCCACCAAACACCCCTTTACCGGGCCCGTTCACCGTATCAGTAACAGAAATGGTAATACTCGAGTATACCGGAACCCAAGGGTCTCAATACCCAAAGATCCCCGAACAGACTACCGTGGTTCGTTATCTAATCGTCCAGGCCCTTGCCGGCCCGACTTGAATAACTTAGCCACAGGATTTGAGCTCATAGGTCACAGAAAGGTCGTTGGACACAAGCTTCCAAACGACGTCAGAACAGATACAGTTTCAGATACAGATAACAGATTCAGTACAGTTTCAGATACAGATACAGATAACAGATTCAGATAGACGTTCAGAATTGGAATATGAACAGACCAGAGAACGAGTGTGATAAAGTACACCCTCGCCTCCACTTTATCAAAGCAGTACTTGGCTTCAATAGTCATAAGTCAAGTATTCAGATATTCAGATATTTCACATAAAGGGTAGCAGGCAGTGGTACACTCACCGGCTCAACTTCAAAAGTTTTCACTTCAGATTGGCCTTAATCGCCAAGAAACCCTAAAATAACCAAAATAAACCAATTGAAGGTTTCACATCCATAATCGAGTAAACACAATGCACATGAGGCTCGACTATTAGTCGTATGCCTCGCCAAATAATTACTAATGCAAGGGTGCAAAACATGATTTTCTTGGAAACGAAAAGGTAGCATGAAGACTTAGGCGCAAACAACCCAAAAGCCTTTCATTTCCACCAAAAGGCAAATCCAACTTAAAGGAACCAAACGGCCTAGAAAATCGGGCAGCACCTCCCTTAAAATTCTTCCTTTTCCAGCCATTAAGGCTTCATTATATCCTCAAATCAGTCCCACCATTTCACACAAAATTCATCTCATTTCCCAAAAGCCGTTCGCTAGGCTCAAAGTGGTACAAGTGCAAAAGTTAGCTAGAAAATGACCGGAATAAGAGTAAGCCTTAAAACCATGCCAACCAATAGGGTTTCATAAAGCCATGCCAATCACAACCCCAATAGGGTTTCATATACATATATAAGCATAATAGCAAACCAGAAATTAGAAAATGGCCTTAGTCTTGGCCCCAAATAGAAAACTGTTTTACACTCATTATGCGGTAATGGCGTCAAATTCTCTACGGTTATCGGATGGGGGTGTAAGACCCACCGTTTCGAAGCTATGAAACAGGGATACAATAATGTAGAAGACCACTCAATCCAGTTCGTAACACAACTAGGTCAAATATGCCAAATACTAACCCAGAATTCCTAAAACAGGTTCACAAAACACAAAAAACTGTAATCGGTATATCTCAGTCCATACAAGTCCAAATGCCAAAATTCCAAAGGCATATGTTAGCTAAGACACTCAGCTACATTTCATCAGAAGACACCAACTCCAGAATCCAAACCAATTCCAGTCAAAATGGCCAATTACTATCGCAGGTTTCGCATTCTGTCCAAAGCAGAACAGCTACAGTAATTTCGTCATAACTCATTCTACATTAATCCAAATGACCTGAAATTTTACAGCCATCTCCATCACATCAATACCAACAACTTTCATGTTTTGAGCAAAGTCTAATTCGGCCTCTAACTCAGTGATCTAAAACCGGACAGAATTGGGGTTCAAGAACCCTAACTTTTCAAATTTCACACCAAATCCAAAATTGATTGCATTTAACCACATTTCACATCCACTAGAGCCATTTCCAACCATTACAATTCATCATACAAGCCCCCAACATCAAGATCATATTAAACCAGAAAAATTCCCAATAAAATAAAAACTTCACCAAAACAAACCAAATCAAGAAACAAATCATATATTCCTTCTCTCATGCCCCCATTAAGCACAAAATAAGCATTATTAGATGTAGTAGGGTGTTTCAAGCTTCACTTACCAAGAACCAAGAGAGAGGAAGATGTGGAGCACCTTAGTCCTTCAAACAAAGTTCACTAAAGCTCTCACTATCACTAAAAGGTAAGATTTTATGGAGCAAAAACTAAGTTAATCACATGAGTTGGTGGATTTGGTCTTGTTAGAAGCTTGAATGTTGAAGAGTTTTGTCTTCCTTGGAGCTTGAGAGGGCCGGCTATGGTGGAGAGAAAATGAGGAAATTTTAATGAATTTTTGAGATATTTAACCTTTGGTCAAAAGTCAAAATTTGGAATAGTAATTCTTAAAAAGGTATCCAATAAGAAAGTGACATGTGTCACTCTATTCAATGCAACCTTATCATTCTTTTCTCTCTCACATCAATCACTTCACACACTCTACTTATCTCTTAACACCCCATAAATGATAAACAGTATCCAAAACTTAACCTTATTGGCCGAATTTTTCCGAACTTTTCGCACTAGTGGGTCCCACGTCCACTATTTATTCTTAATTTTCTAAAAACTCACCAATGCTAGAAAAATCATCTAAAACTTATATTTACTCATAAAAATTATCTAGAAAATTTTCCGGATACAGAAAGTGCAGAAAACAAACCATTGAAAATAAGAAAACCTGGAAATATAATAAAACCTAGAAAATGGAAAGATTACGGGTTCTCACAAACACACTCTCCTTTTGTCTAGGCGAGTGTCAAGTATGTGAAAAACAAGTTACGTGTTATTTGTTATTGATAATCGAATAATTTGAAAATACTGAGTCGAGTGTGTCCTTTATCGCACTCGTTCTCATTCAAGTGAAGTGTACTTGAATTACTTGACATGAAATGCTTGAAATGTTTGAATTGCTTGAAGTGACTTATGAAGTGAATTAAGTGAAGTGTTTAAGTGATTTTATGCTATGGCTGCATTAGTCGATTGGAGTGAATCTCCTCAACTCTTAATTGTAATCGTGGGGGACACCCAATTCTCACTGGCCAACCTTGGACTCTAGCCGACACGGGCTTGGTCGGGCTCCTTGGTGAACCATGAGAAAACATAAGCTTGACCTATTAAGAGGTCTTGCTTGGCATACTCGAACTATTAGGGTTTCATATGTAAAATCCGATTGGAGTAATAGTCGATTCGAGTAAAATTCGGAGAAACCCCTTGGGATGCACTTTTGTATTAGGGTTTCATATGTATTTGACTAGACTTTTGGCGGTTGTATATTTTGGAAATTGATGTATCTTTGGGAATCTGATGTAACAATTGGATAATTGATGTATTTTGAACTCGTGGTGTAAGACTCAGATATTCGATTATGGAAGCGACTTTTCTTTATTAGGCTTGTATTAATTGTTGTGTATCGTTAAACTTGAATCAAATTGTCTTGAGACCTGGCGAGAGCTGGACAGGAGTCCCGCGGATACCCTTTGGTTCTCCTTGGAGAGAAGTGGGGGCGTCACAGTTGGTATTAGAGCTCAGGTTTCAGATCTCTGTAGTGTATCCTAGGCTTGAAGTTTAGGATGCCGAACTGTAGAACTGGTTGGGAAGTTAAGTGACCACTTGTGGGGATGAAAATTAGAACCAAAGTTTCAATTAATGGACAATTGGGAATCTCGATCTTGTAAGAGATATGTGGTGTGACAGCTCCACCTTCCCCTAAGGTGAACCAAAGGGGTTAGCGGACTGCCTACCCAGCTCTCGCCAGGACTAACGGTTCAGTTTAAAGGGGTCTAATACGTTCCGGAACATACAAATGCGCGTAAACAAGTCAAAATCATAAAATAAAAAAATAAAAACGTGGTCGGCCATGAATAGTAACTGACACGTCAAAATCCAACCAAGCATCATTCAAATATATACATCTTGAAATTAAGCATATACAATCCAAAGTGGCATACAAAAGTATTCAAAAGTTGATACATGTACGGTTTGCCAAATCAAAAGAGAAACGGACCCAAAAGTACATTTAGGGTTTCAATCAATGAGCTATACAAAAGATATGTCCATCTAGCTCAATTCGGCAACCAATTATCAAATCTAGTCCAAAAGGATTTATTTTCCTGTAAGGAAAACAAAAGGAACAGAAAGGGGTGAGCTTACGCTCAATGAGGTACCAGACATATAGCAGTAAAATTATGGCATTTCACATTTAACAAATCAGGTACACGTGCCAGATGTAAAGTAAAAGAACCAATGATTCAAATAGGAAGGATACAGGTGGCTCTCAGGAGCCAAATTTCCATTCGCGTCACCGAAGTTTGATCGAAATAATAGTTGACACTTCGTCAACGCTAAAGGAGTAACCAATACCGTAGACTCCACTTTCTCCGATTCCTTCCACCTCGCATACCCCTATCGGGCCCGCAATCGAATCAGATCAGAAATGGTAATACTCGAGTATACCGGAATCAAGGGTCCCAATACCCAAAGATCCCAAAATAGACTACCGTGGTTCGTTATCTAATCGACCAGGCCCTTGCTGACCCGACTCGAGTAACTGGCCACAGGTGTTGAGCTCAGAGGTCACAGAAAGGTCGTTGGATACAAGCTTCCAAATAACGTCAGAACGGATACAGATACAGATACCAGATACAGATAGTAGATTCCGATACGCACTCAAAATTGGCATATGAACAGACAAGAGAACGAGTGTGATAAAGTACACCCTCGCCTCCATTTTATCAAAACAGTATTTGGCTCCGACAGTCATAAATCAAGTATTTCAGATATTCAGATATTTCACATAACAGGTAGCAGGTAGTGGAACACTCACCGGTGTCAATACAGATACCTCAAAAGTTTGGGCTTTAGTCACCAAGAAACCCTAAAATAACCAAGGTGAAACAATTATGGTTCCCACTTTCACGAATCCAGTACACAAAATGCATAACTAAGACTTAACTATAAGTCGTGTGCCTGATCACATTAGCTACCAGTGTAAAGAAATCACAATGAAATTGGAGAAAAAGGTAGCTGTTGGTATCAAAACATGAACAACCCTAAAACCCTTCGCTCAAGTCACAAGTAAATCCAACTAGCCTTCAAGTAAAAATTTCGGCAGCAAGTCCCTTGTGTTTACCTATTTTCCAGCCATTAATGGCTTCATTATTTTCTCAAATCAGTCCCAATATCTCATACAAAATAATCTCATTTCTAAAAGCCGTTCACTAAGCTTAAAGTCATTCAAGTACAAAATTTAGCTAGGAAAATGACCGGAAACAAAAGTCAAGCCCTAAAACTATTAAAACAAATACAATAAGACTCGCTTAAAAGTCATAAACCAATTTCAGATACCACCAAAATAGGGCTCCATAACCATACATAAGCATTAGAGGAAACCAGAAAAATCCGGAAATGTAGTTAAGCGTTAACCCGAAAAAAAATAGTTTTTGATGTCATTATGAGGTTTTGGTACCAATGGCACTACGATTATCGGATGAAAGTACAAGACCCACTGTTTCAAAGCTAAGAGATAGGGTTACAATATTGCAGAAGGTTACTCAGCCCATTTTTTAGTGTAACCAGGTCAAAAATGCAAGATACTACACCAGAACCGGAAAAACAGATTCACAGAACGCATTCTGGTTCAAATATCATAAGTCAGCCTACCTAAGTCCAAATCCAGTAATTCCAAAGCCATCCAAAAGCTACGAAACAGGGCTACAATACATCAGAAGACCTCAACAACCAATCCCAAAGCATTCCCAACCAAAATAACCCATTACAGAAGCAATTCCCAAATTCGGGTAAAACCAGGGCAACAAAGGTAATTCAGTCGTTTCTCAAGCTACGCTACTCCAATTGACTTGAAATTTTGTAAACACCTCTAAAATATCATTCCCTACAACTTTTATGTTTTAACCCAAGGCCAATTCGGCCTCTAACTATAAACTACAGTGCCAGGCAAAATGTAAGAACATGAAACCCTAGCTTTCCAAAATTTCTTCCAAAACAGAAATTGCTTGCAATTAACCACTTTTTCCACCTTCTAGCTTCCTTAAATATCATTTCCAATCATCATACATGACCACACAATCATATTCATATGAAAACATAAAAATCCCCAATAATTACAAAACTTCACCAATTCAACCAAAAATCAAGATATAATCCATAAAAGTGCATCTTATACCACCACCAATCATGAATTAAGCATTATTAGAGGGAGGAGAGGGGTCCTTAATGTGACGGCCCCACCTCCTCCTAAGGCGAACCAGAGGTTTCGGCGGGTCGCCTGCCCAACTCTCGCCGGGACTCAGTCGTTCACTACATTCCTCAAATAAATTACAATATAAATCTCAAATATACATCCAAGTCTCCAATAATTACATGTCATAAGCGAAGCGGAAACAATTCCCAACTATACATAAAATGATTCCAAATCCAAATTGTACAAAATATAGGCCATCCATTCACGTGAATAAGTACTACAAGTCCTTCCTTCACCTTGAGCCCTGTGGAGGGGAATAAAATATTTTTTTGGGGTGAGCTAGAAGCTCAGCGAGTAACCAGAAAAATCAGTAATCAAATCGGTTTCACAATAGTTCATTTCAATGATGTCATAAATCAAATGATAAGTCCAGAAACAACTACAACATTTGCAAAACAGTAAATATGGAGTATCAATAATTCAAGAAACATTTACAATGGAAAGCGATAGTAACATTCATGAAAAGATACGCTCGTTCTCCTGACATTTCCTCCTTCCTTCAAACTTTTGAAAAATGCATTTTCTTTTCTTTTATAAATAAACCCCTCGCTCATTTGGTCATTCGTTTCATTCACCAAACTCCACCAACCTCCACCAACCTACAAAGGTAATATTCGAGTATACCAAACGTTCACCCAAGTCCCTAATCGCCCGACCGAGACCGTTTCTGCCTCGAGACGACCGGTAACAAGGGGCAATGGCCAGTTCAGCCCAAAAGGCTTACATCATGCACAACTAGCATTTCAATAATTAAATCCTTGAAAATTGCATAGTTATTTAGGTCGAGTGCGATAAAGTACACACTCGCCTAGAAAGCTCGTTTTGGAAATCATTCAAAGCACTTAACACGTTATCAATCAGTAATACAAGTCATGGAGTCAAGAAAATATAGCAAATAAAGAACACTCACATGCAAGCACACATGATATGCAAGAAAACAGTTCAAAAGTAACTTTGGAAACAGTTTAAAGGTAAATAATGCAAGAAAACGGTACAAAAGTAACTTTGGAAACAGTTCAAAAGTAAATAATGCAGGAAACGGTTCGTAAATAACTTCAGAAATAGTTTGAGGTCACTCACCTCCATGGCTCAGAAATCATCCATCATATAACATTGCCTTGCTCAAATCCAAGTCTTAGATCACAAACTCAATGCAAACAAGTCCCTTCAAAGTTCGGACAACACTTCCCCTGAATTTGCTAACTTTTCCAGCCATCATGGCTTCATTATTTCCTCAGACAGTCCCAAAGGTACACACACAACAACAAGTTCATCCAATAGTCATTCAGCAAGCTCCAAGTAGCACTAGTACAAATCAAGCTAGGGAAAAGTCCGGAAATGAAAGTTAAGCTCAAAACCAGAAAAACAGGTTTTGACATTATTTTACGGTAACGGCACCAAAGGCACTACGATTATCGGATGAAGGTACAAGACCCACCGTTTCGAAGATAAGAGATAGGGCTACAATATTATAGAAGGTCACTCAACCCAGTTTTGAGTGCAAACAGGTCAAAAATGCAAGATACTACATCAAAAACGTAAAACAGATTCACCAAAATGCATTCTAGCGGAAACATCATAACTCAGGCTCTACAAGTCCAAATCCAGAAATTCCAAAACCAGCTGAAAACTAAGAAACAGGGATAAATTTCATCAGAAGACCTCAACAACCAATTCAGAAGCATTCCTGACCAAAACAACCAATTACAGAAGCAATTCCCAAATTCGGGTAAAACCAGGGCAGCAAGGGTAATTCCGTCTTTTCTCAAGCTACGCTACTCCGATTGACCTGAAATTTTGGAGGCACCTCTAAAATATCATTCCATATAACTTTAATGAAGACCACTCAGTCCAGTTCTCACCCTAACTAGGTCAAAGTTTCCAAAACAACTCCAGATTTTCCAGTTCGAAATTCACTGCAGAAATCAACTAGCAGTCCTGCTTTATTCACTCATATCTCAGCACACACAACTCCAATTCAGGTAATTACAAAGCCATTTGAAAGCTAAGATACAGGGATAGATTTCTTAAGAAGACATCAACAACTAAATCAGTAGTATTCCTGGTCAAACTACCCAATTACCAAAGCTGATTACTATTCTCGGATAGAAACAGGGTAGCAGGGGTATTTCAGTTTTTTCACAGGCTACCGAGCTCAGATTGGGCTGAAAATTTACAGACAACTATAAAACATCATTCTCTACAACTTTCATGTTTTGTTCTAAGGCCAAGTCGGCCTCTAACATACTCAAACAGAAACGGGCAGAACTGAACCATAAGAAATCTCAATTCTGGAATTTTCTCAACAACCATAGAAATCACCAAATCTTCCACAAAAACCCACAAAAGTGATATATAAACCATCATTAACCCTTATTAGCATCTTACAACATCAAAATCAACATTTCTACTCAATTTCTATAAGTTTTTACAAGGGTTCAAGGCTGCTTTACCTTCCAAAGGTGGGTTCACAAGGTTGCACTTCAAGAACCAAGTTCCTTAGCTTTCTTTTGCTCTAACTCCCAAGCTTGTTGGATGGGTTGCACAAAACCAGAATTTTTCTTGTTCTTTCTCTTATTTTCTCTTGGTTTTTTCTCCCCTCTTTTCTCCCTAGAGCTGGCTGAAATTCTCCTTGTTGTTTTGGCCTTTGGTCTTGCTAAGAAGATTAATACCAAGTCACTTGGTCAAAGTCCAACACCTTTTTGTTTAGCCAATCACAATTAAGCTTAGGAACTTCATGGAACCTTTAGGAAGTCTAGCAATTTATGATTAACCAAAAGTCACACTATGGCCCAAACTTCTTTTAATCTTTACAATTAACTCCAATGAGTTGTCAAAAATATAATGCATTTACCGCACTAGCGGGTCCCACGTCCAAAATACGCTTTTAATTTCTCAAAAACTAACCGATACTAGAAAAATCATTTTAAAACTATCTTTGCTCATAAACTTTATCTGGAAAATTTTTCTAATAAAGAAACTGTAGAAAAGGCGGGCGATTAGATAAAATAAACCCTAGAAAATTAGAAAATTTCCGGGTTCTCAAACTCATTTTTTTTTTCGGGGCGTCACACTTAACAACTCACCTTGGCAACACAAGAGAAAGAGCAACTAACCCCTTTAGCCTTCCAAACAACTCCACAAAACACCTCACTATCACTCCCTTAAGTGTTTCTATGGAGCAAAAACAAGATTCAATGGTTGATTTGGTAGATTGGAGCAAGATTGAAGCAAAACTTGGAGAGCTTTTCCCTTTCTTTTTTTCTTGAAGTGGCCGGCCAAAGAGAAGAGGAAAATGGTGAAATTTTGGTAATTTTTGTGATTTATTTGGTCAAATGGAAAAATGTGAATAGTGGTCTTCAAGTCCAACCAACCACTAAGCGACACTTGTCACTTTATTTAATGCATCCCTATCTTTTTGTTTCGTCTCACATCAATCCAAATAGCAGCCTCTAATAATCTCTTAGCACTCGATATTTTAAACCCAGTATCCGAAACTTAACCTAGTTGGCCGAATTTTTTCGAATTTTCCGCACTAGCGGGTCCCATGTCCGATATATACTCTTAATTTCTCAAAAACTATTCGATACTAGAAAAATCATTTAAAAACTATATTTACTCATAAAATTTATTTGCACAATTTTTTGAATAATGAAAAGGTGGAAAAACGTGTAATTAAAAGAAATTAAAACCTAGAAATTAAGAAAATTACGGGTCCTCACACTCTCTCCCCCTTAAAGAAATTTCGTCATTGAAATTTTCTTATCAACGGAATCTATCAAATCTAAGGTACCCAACAGACCATACCTTCTACGTCCTCAGATGAGTCAGGGACCTGATGATGCTCCAGGGAATATACTCGAGCCGGTACATTCGCTCCAGTCCCTTCTCCTTTCGACTGTCCAGGGTTGGTCTTGGTTGATTGCTGAGAGTTGGTCTTGGTCGGTGGCGGAGTCCCTCTCCCTTTGCGCAGTCGAGCTGGACAGTTAGCAATTCAATGTTCGGCGCTACCACAGCGCAGGCATTTTCCTTCTTTCTTCCAACAATTTGCCTCCGTGTGGTTTGGCCCTCCGCAATATCCACAGGGACCTCGAGTAGCAGTGGCCGATCCTCCCGGTGAGACACCACTGGCCACCCCCGGTTGTCGTACTCCCCCGTTTCCTTTTCCACTCTTAGGGGGTGTGCTCTTATCTTCCTGTTCCGAGCTGCTCCCAGGAAAGCCCCTTTTTTTTGGCTTGGAAGTTCCGAACTTGTAACATCGCAGTTTCAACTCGCTGGGCCTTCTCCACCGCATCACAAAAGGCATTAAGTTGGGCTACTGCCAGATCCTTCTGAATTTCAACATTTAATCCTTGGATGAATCGCCTTATCCGTCTTTGTTCGGTTACAATCAATTTGGGCGTAAACTTAGACAACCGAGTGAATTGACTCTCATACTCGGCTATGGTCTGAGTTCCTTGGCGAAGCCGAATGAATTCATCCTCCTTCTTTTCTTGGATGAGAGGAGGGAAAAAACTTGGCATTAAATTCTCTCATAAAGTTCGCCCACGTCCTCGGAGTTTGTTCTCTTTCCCACTTCATTCGAATGACAGTCCACCAGGAACGGGCAGCTCCCTCTAGTTGAAAGACAGCAAATGTCACCTGTCTCTCCTCAGTGTAGTGTAATGCAGTAAAAATATCAATCATCTTCTCCAGCTACCTCTCAGCCACGTTAGGATCAGGGCCTCCGAGAAATTTGGGTGGGGAGAACTTTTGAAATCTCTCAAGGGCTCTATCCTCGCCCCTTATGTGATTACCAGGGTTCCCAAGGTTGGGGTTAGGGTTTTGACCTTGTTGGTGCACTACTTGGGCTAGCAAATCAGTCATTTGCTGCATAGCAGTAGCTATTTGGACGTTGGGGTCAATCCTAGGTTCAGGGTTTGGTCCATACGAGGTTTTCCCAGCACCTCTGTCCGGTGTGGGTTACCTACGCCCGCGCCCACGTCCTCGGCCACTACGTGTGCCCTCCATGAATCTAAGTCAATCTAGGGTCGAGGTGCAAAGATAATATTAAAGATAATTATAAGCATAAGCAAATAATAAGAGGTACACACAGAGCAAAGCATATATACACACAACTAGACCGAACCAGTCACACAGTAGCAGTCAAGTAGATACAAATATGAGAGATCCATGAAAGTAGTGGGATCATCCGAAAGTACTATAGACAGACTAGGTCACGAGTACAAAAAAAACTCACGAAGAGCTTTTCCCTCTCGAGAGCTCCGTCCATAATCTACGACAACAACACCATCTATATCTTAATCAAAGTTGATCACGCTTAACCACACCCGAACAGACCATACGAAGTTCCATTGAATCGCCTTTCTAGTTCGCCTAAGTCCTTTCTAACCTAGGCTCTCATTGATTTAGTAGCCGGGCACGAGAATCCCAAATAAGATAATTCACAATTCGAGCCGGCTGGTCCCAAGCGTAAATCATCCATATTAAAGATTCCTACCCGACATACAGATCTATCTTCCTCAAATTTCATGATAAAGATTTTTACACTTATAACATGCCCGGTTCATAACTTATGCTCAAAAGAGCACTTAACCCTTTTAGACACCTTCACCAAAAGCAGGACCATAACACCACTTGACCCAAGCTCACTCCGTGCAGAGACCACGCGAAGCAGCTCTGATACCACCTGTGACAGCCCCACCTTCCCCTAAGGCGAACCAAAGAGGTTAGCGGATTGCCTACCCAGCTCTCGCCAGGACTAACGGTTCAGTTTAAAGCGGTCTAATACGTTCCGGAATATACAAACGGGCGTAAACAAGTCAAAATCATAAAATAAAAATATGAAAACGGGGTCGGCCATGAATAGTAACCGACACGTCAAAATCCAACCAAGCTTCAATCAAATATATACATCTTGAAATTAAGCATATACAATCCAAAGTGGCATACAAAAGTATTCAAAAGTTGATACATGTACGGTTTGCCAAATCAAAAGAGAAACGGACCCAAAAGTACATTTAGGGTTTCAATCAATGAGCTATACAAAAGATATGTCCATCTAGCTCAATTCGGCAACCAACTATCAAATCCAGTCCAAAAGGATTTATTTTCCTGTAAGGAAAACAAAAGGAATAGAATGGGGTGAGCTTACGCTCAATGAGGTACCAGACATATAGCAGTAAAATTATGGCATTTCACATTTAACAAATCAGGTACACGTGCCAGATGTAAAGTAAAAGAACCAATGATTCAAATAGGAAGGATACAGGTGGCTCTCAGGAGCCAAATTCCCATTCGCGTCACCGAAACTTGATCGAAATAATAGTTGACACTTCGTCAACGCTAAAGGAGTAACCAATACCATAGACTCCACTTTCTCCGATTCCTTCCACCTCACATACCCCTACCGGGACCGCAATCCAATCAGATCAGAAATGGTAATACTCGAGTATACTGGAATCAAGGGTCCCAATACCCAAAGATCCCAAAACAGACTACCGTGGTTCGTTATCTAATCGACCAGGCCCTTGTCGGCCAGACTCGAGTAACTGGCCACAGGTGTTGAGCTCAGAGGTCGCAGAAAGGTTGTTGGATACAAGCTTCCAAATGACGTCAGAACAGATACAGATACAAATACCAGATGTCGCGCCCCACTTTTTGAAGTATGAAAGTAGTGTGTAGGAGATGTATGTGAACGTGTGTGAAAGTGAAAATAAAAAGCCGTGGGATTGTGAAATGCGACGGTTTGGCCAAACAAAGGGTTTTAGATAGAAAAGGAGTCGCCACTTGGTATAGATTTAGAGTGTACCAAGTCACCCAAAAAAGTGAATTTTGTTTTTGGAAAGAAAAGTAAACAAACCCTTTTTAAAGAATTTTTTAGGTCTACGTAACCAAAAAAAGGGATCGGGAGTCACATTTGATAAGGGAGAAGGCAAAGGCAAAGCCTAAGGCACTCCCTTACCCTAGCCAAAGCTAGTTGTGTGACTTAACCCTTCTTTTCCTAATTCTTCTACCCAAAGTATGTGTTGCATGTTGGATATGACTAATGGATGCGAAAAAAAAAAAAGAAAAATGCAATCCTAAATCTAAAATGTCTCTTATGAGCCTTTTGGGTCCCAACCACATGAGTTATGATGGCCAATAAGGAAAACTCTCATAGAGGTCACGGGTAATGCAAATGAAGACCCAAATATGAGTGCAAGTGTGAAAATGTAAGAAGAATGCAAAATAAAATAAAAATACAAATACAAATGTAAGTGCAAGTGTGCAAATGTAAGAAAAGTGCATGTGTGCCAATTGGGCAAATAAAGGTGTTTGTGTGCAAGTGGATGAAAATATGGTATAATAGTAATAAATGCATATAAGTGCAACTGGGTGCAATTTGTGAGGTAGAAAATAAATAAGTGATAGGGAAAGAAAAAATGTGCAAACATGGCATGTGGAATGAGAAAAAATATAAGTAGTAAAAGAATGTGGATAAAGAAGGTGAGGAAGTGATATGATAAAAATGAGAGTGTATGAACCTAGAGGAATGCATCAAGTCGGGTACGGAAATGACTCCTAACTTTGTGATTTTAATTTTCCCTTTGATTAGAAGGAAGAACTAGCGTGTTAAGGCTATTTTGCAGCCACACTCGCTCGTTTCCCTTACCGAAAGGGGACTCTCAAGCAAATGTACCCTATAACTAGCATGAAGATGCAAAAAGCCTTAAATGAAAGGGAAAGGGTTGGAGGGGGCATGCCAAATGCTAGAAAACTAAAAAAAAATGCATGAAATATAGTGAGACATGCAAGTATGTACTTACGAGAGGGGACAACCTATTGGGTCTAGCATTGGACTAGCCTTTTTCTAAAATTCTCTCACAAGCATTGGACTTGCGAGAGCTCGAGAGGAGAGACCATGGCCAGCGTTGGACTAGCCACGGTGACGTATTCATCCATCACATTCATCTATGACTATAGAAAGCAAGTAGACATGCCAATCACCTATAAACACGTAACACATAACACTTAGCATGCTCGACTAAATGCAAGAGCCTAATAAAGCAAATTAACACGTAGCAACAAAAGCAAGCAATCAAGCTAATGAACCTATTACATTTGCTAACTAAAACAAATGGGGAAGAGGAAATATGAATAAAAATGCTCTCAAGCCCTATCTATTACAAGCCAAGAGGTGTACACATACCCCATAAAAGAATAACTTAATAAAAGCAAAAGTAAATGAAAGGAATTAAGGAAAGGCAAGGAAAGCAAAGTAGACATGCAATTCTGTGATGCCCCACATCTCCCTAAGGCGGACCAAAGGGTATCCGCGGACGCCTGCCCAGCTCTCGCCAGGACTCAAGCAATTCCATTCAATTTAAAACCGGACTAAACACTTTGAAGAGAGTAACGTGAATACAATAATGCGGAAGCGTTCAAGCATAAAATCGTCCATTACTCCACCCATAGATAGGGCGTTCAAGATACAACTTAAATCCAAAATATACGTCAGGCCCAAAAGTTACACTTCAATTCCAAAAGTACAATCCCCACAAAGGACATAGCCATTAACAATAGAAAACCTTAAAACAAAAGTACAGCGAAGGATTTTCTCCAAACTTCTCCGAGATTCGGTCCTATTAAGGAAAACAAAACTATAGGGTGAGCTAAACGCTCGTGAGGCCAAGAACACACATGCAAGCACTTTGTCAAATAACAATCCCAAATTTAATAAATAAAACCATGTCTTTTCAATAATCGACCATTCAAGCAGGAAAAGAAATCAGAAACAATTCAAGAATATAGTAGCTCTCAGGAGCTAAGTTCCACTTGCTCTGCCGATGTCATGCGTATACCTTCCCGCGTTGACCCTCCTGTCAACCGGGTCGGTATTTCCATTTCCGTAGATCACCACTTACTTCCCTCCGTCCACCATACACCTCAAGGGCCCACAAGTCATTTATAAGGCGATACTCCACGAGTATGCCAAGCAGGGCTTCTCATTAGGTCGAGCTTATATATATCTCATGGCTCACCCAAGTTCCCGACCAAGCCCATTGCCGGCTCGAGTCCAAGGACGGCCTATGAGTTTGGGCGTCCCCCATTCATTTAAAAGTCGAGGAGGTTCACTCCATCGACGTATGTATTCATAACATACCATTGCATTTCAGTCATTCATTCAATACATTTCAATCATTCATTTGAAATTAGAACAAGTGCGATAAAGTACGCACCCGCCCTTATTTTCTTAAAATTCCAACAATTACCACAAATAAGCATGTATCAAAGATTCACACACTTGACACTCACCGAGCAATTCAATAAGAATTATTTTCTGGGAGTTCAAGTGTCCACTGTGAGATCCTCTTGAAGGTCTCCTTGTGCGCCTGGCAATTAATAGTGGATAGTCACACAATTGACCCATTTATCAAGGAAGATCGTACACTGGTACAATCTAAGGATTATTTCGCAAAAGGAACCTCAATTACACGTAAATCGAGGTTCAACTTGCCTTTTATTATGTACAATATTATTTGAGTTTTTATCATGAAAATCGTGAGCAAAACGTTTAAGAATATCAAAAGAATAAAGAGTTCTTGAAAAACTCTATTTCTTTGAAATTGGAAAATTTTCAGTTTTATTATAAATTTTTGAAAAATCGTAACTCGCTCGGTATAAGTCGAGAATTGGAAAACTTTATACCGTTGGAAACCTATTAGAAAGTACTATAAGTTCCTAGAAGACACTTTTCCATGAATCGAAGTGAAAAGTGTTCAAAAATGAGCTTGAAGATGCAGGGTTGGTTTACAAGGCTGAATTAAGTTGGATTTCGGCCAACTTTGAAAATTCGGCACGATTCACACGTTGCAAACCAGCCTCTAAAATTTGTCACTCAAGTAGTGTTGCAAGTGAGGTGTATAACAAAACAAGCGGATCAAGAATCGGAGTTTCGAGTACCGAGATACGATAGCCCGAAGTTAGGGAAATTCAAGACTGGAGAAGAATTTCCAGATTTGAACCTCCAACACGAGGAATTTAATTGGGTATCGAAACGAACTTGGATTGGTACCAAATTTGGCAGTATTTTACTCCCATATGAAAGGTACCGTTCTATCAAATTTCAGGGAAAAATACCTTCGGAAAGATAGTTAATTAGTCAACCAAAGTTCAGGAAAAATTATAAGGCAATCTGCCTTTAGACTTTCATTACCCATTTCAAAACGTTTAATCAAGCAAACTATCCAATCATGGTTCATTTGTGAAATAAAGGCCTAAGAAACATCCATAATGCCTTTGGTAAGTGTTTAGTATCAAGAACATCAATTAACAAGTTCACTCCAAGATCTTGTTCCAAACCAGTCCAAATATTAGGTTTTTTCCAAAACAGGGCAGTCCTCTTGGTTTGGTCACAATTCAGTCAATTTAACTCAGAATCGAGCATGGCTTATGCCGTTGGAAAATAAATTCATAGGGCTAAAATATCACAGAAGAAATCATTTCCAAATTCGGCACCCATCTGGTTCAAAATCGGGCATCAAGTTGCTGCCTGAACACTTCATTCCAGATGAACAGAGCAACAGGACAGCGAACTTAAAACATTTGGTTCGGCTTGCTCACAAAGAATCAGAAAGTACATTATATACCAAATTAAATCCAGGAATGTCTAGTTTCAAACGCCACCAACGGCACATGATTTCAACATCCGAGGACAGAGTTATAGCCAAAATACTACCACTGGTCAGAGTCATACGCGAACAGTTTTCCAGATTTGCTAGTTTCTCAAAAAAAATTCATTTGCTCAACCAAACCTCAATATTTTTCAATGAAATTTTTCACACATCTAATACATCCTATAAACATCCAATTCAACCGTTAGACCATTAAAAATTGGCCTTAAAATGGCCGAACATGGCAGGGGCAAAATCGGAAATTTTTGCTTCTTTCACCCAATGAAGTTTCTACTAATTACCCACCACTAATGCATCATTTTAACTACTAAACCAACAATATAACCACCATCAATCATCAAATCAGCAACAACAACCCAAGTGTGGGAATTCAAAGAGCCCAATATCACATTTTTACACCATACACAAGCTAACCAAATGCATGCATGAACTTAACAAGGTAAGATAGCTTCCAAACTTCAAGTTTCCAAGAGTGGATCATCACTTACTTTGGTTTGATGTTCAAGCAGAATTTTCATCCCTCTTTTACCCCAGAAAAACCGTGATTTCCAGCCCTTGTTTTCAGCTCAAAATGCTCCTCAAGTATCAAGCTAAGTGTGGTGCAAGTTTGGTTGAATTTGGAGATGATTTGGGGGTGGTTTGAGTGAGATTTGTGAGGTGAAATTTTGAAGCAAAGGAGTTAGAGAGAGGGGAGGGCTGGTCGGCAATGAGGAGAGAGAAGAGGGAGTGTGATTTGATCCAAGTTAGCTTCCAAGAGAAGGTGAAATGAGTGGTGGAAATTCACCCAAAAGTCAACTCTCATTAGGGGTCGTTTGGCGCGATTACGACTCGATTATCTCGCGCGTTTGGTTCACTAATGCACTAAACCTCCAATGCATATATATTCATGTAAATATATTCACTCTTAATTGTCCCGAAATGTGGTTCTAAGGTCCCTCAAATAAAGTCGCGCGTGTGAAAATACGTACCGTCAAATTTAACGTTATAACGCGAAACTTCCGAGAAATTCTTATAACGATTGCACAATTAACTATCACTTGAGTATTTATTCATAAGATTACCTATTTTAGGACCATAGTACAAGTCTCCAATATTCCAAGCTTATTGTGCTACTACGCGGATAAAATCTCCAAATACTATTCACTATTTTTACTAAACGCGCTCCAGGAAATTAATTTTCGAAACGAATCATTTTAAAAATATAAAGAAATTATATTACCATGTATTTAGGTCTAATAAGACTAGAAAATATTCCTTGGAATAAAAATCCAATTAAATAATTTATTAAGCCATAAATTAGGCATAAAATAATAGTTTTTGCGAGTCCTCACAAATTCTCACTTAGCATGTTGGATCACATAGAGGAGAGACAAAAAAGGATAAAAGAAGTTATACCTCCCCGTTTGTGATGTTAGTAAAGTGAACAAGACTTAACTTGGGCTAGAGTCACCAAAGAAAGAGATAACTTGGGCTAAAACCTAGCCGCCCCCTCTCTGTTTTCCTCTAGTCGTCTCACGCCCTCTTTTTTTTTTCTCCCCTTGGCTGCGGTTTCTTCTCAGCTTTTTATATCAAGTTAGCAACCCTAAAACCCTCTGTTCAATGGCTACCAATCAATCTCATCTTAAGCCCTCTCCCTTGGCCATCCGATCTACCAGCAAATGGTATGGTTTTCACGCTGCTGCATGCGGCTCTTTTCCTTTTTTTTTTTTTTGAAAAAAGATTTGACAAAATTGATAATAAAATTAAGCAAAAAAAAAAACAATTTAAGTAACATCGAACAAAAATAAACAAACTAGAAATAATAAACAACAAAGTTGCGATTTTTCATTCATTTTTTTCTTCATTTTTCTTTTTCATCATTTTCCTCTTTTTTTTCTTTTTTTTTCTTTTTTTTCCGAGAAATTCTATGCTAAAACTTAAAAATAAAATAGTAAGATAAAAAAACTAAAAAACTAAAAAGTGAATAAACCTAACACGACAAATAAAAACTAAAAAATAAATAGTAAATGAAATTACACTAAAATTTTGGTGTCTACACCAGATACAGATAGCAGATTGCGATACGCACTCAAAATTGGCATATGAACAGACAAGAGAACGAGTGTGATAAAGTACACCCTCGCCTCCATTTTATCAAAACAGTATTTGGCTCCGACAGTCATAAATCAAGTATTTCAGATATTCAGATATTTCACATAACAGGTAGCAGGTAGTGGAACACTCACCGGTGTCGGTACAGATACCTCAAAAGTTTGGGCTTTAGTCACCAAGAAACCCTAAAATAACCAAGGTGAAACAATTATGGTTCCCACTTTCACGAATCCAGTACACGAAATGCATAACTAAGACTTAACTATAAGTCGTGTGCCTGATCACATTAGCTACCAGTGCAAAGAAATAACAATGAAATTGGAGAAAAAGGTAGCGGTTGGTATCAAAACATGAACAACCCTAAAACCCTTCGCTCAAGTCACAAGTAAATCCAACTAGCCTTCAAGTAAAATTTCGGCAGCAAGTCCCTTGTGTTTACCTATTTTCCAGCCATTAATGGCTTCATTATTTCCTCAAATCAGTCCCAATATCTCATACCAAAAATAATCTCATTTCTAAAAGCCGTTCACTAAGCTTAAAGTCATTCAAGTACAAAATTTAGTTAGGAAAATCACCGGAAACAAAAGTCAAGCCCTCAAACTATTCAAACAAACACAATAAGACTCGCTTACAAGTCATAAACCAATTCTAGATACCACCAAAATAGGGCTTCATAAGCATACATAAGCATTAGAGGAAACCAGAAAAATCCGGAAATGTAGTTAAGCGTTAACCCGAAAAAAAATAGTTTTTGACGTCATTATGCGGTTTTGGTACCAATGTCACTACCATTATCGGATAAAGGTACAAGACCCACCGTTTCGAAGCTAAGAGATAGGGTTACAATATTCCAGAAGGTCACTCAGCCCATTTTTGAGTGTAACCAGGTCAAAAATGCAAGATACACACCAGAACCGGAAAAACAGATTCACAGAACGCATTCTGGTTCAAACATCACAAGTCAGCCTACCTAAGTCCAAATCCAGTAATTCCAAAGCCATCCAAAATCTACGAAACAGGGATACAATACATCAGAAGACATCAACAACCAATTCTAAAGCATTCCCAACCAAAATTACCCATTACAGAAGCAATTCCCAAATTCGGGTAAAACCAGGGCAACAAAGGTAATTCCATCTTTTCTCAAGCTACGCTACTCTGATTGACTTGAAATTTTGTAGACACCTCTAAAATATCATTCCCTAGAACTTTCATGTTTTAACCCAAGGCCAATTCAGCCTCTATCTATAAGCTACAGTGCCAGGCAGAATGTAAGAACATGAAACCCTAGCTTTCCAAAATTTCTTCCAAAACAGAAATTGCTTGCAATTAACCACTTTTTCCACCTTCTAGCTTCCTTAAATATCATTTCCAATCATCATACATGACCGCATAATCATATTCATATGAAAACATAAAAATCCCCAATAATTACAAAACTTCACCAATTCAAGCAAAAATCAAGATATAATCCATAAAAGTGCATCTTATACCACCACCAATCATGAATTAAGCATTATTAGAGGGAGGAGAGGGGTCCTTAACTACTCACCTTGGCAACACAAGAGAAAGAGCAACTAATCCCTTTAGCCTTCCAAACAACTCCACAAAACACCTCACTATCACTCCCTTAAGTGTTTCTATGGAGCAAAAACAAGATTCAATGGTTGATTTGGTAGATTGGAGCAAGATTGAAGCAAAACTTGGAGAGCTTTTCCCTTTCTTTTTTTCTTGAAGTGGCCGGCCAAAGAGAAGAAGAAAATGGTGAAATTTTGGTAATTTTTGTGATTTATTTGGTCAAATGGAAAAAGGTGAATAGTGGTCTTCAAGTCCAACCAACCACTAAGCGACACTTGTCACTTTATTTAATGCATCCCTATCTTTTTGTTTCCTCTCACATCAATCCAAATAGCAGCCTCTAATTATCTCTTAGCACCCGATAATTTAAACCCAATATCCGAAACTTAACCTAGTTGGCCGAATTTTTTCGAATTTTCCGCACTAGCGGGTCCCACGTCCGATATACACTCTTAATTTCTCAAAAAACTATTCGATACTAGAAAAATCATTTAAAAACTATATTTACTCATGAAATTTATTTGCACAATTTTTCGAATAAAGAAAAGGTGGAAAAACATGTAATTAAAAGAAATTAAAACCTAGAAATTAAGAAGATTATGGGTCCTCACACACTCTCCCCCTTTCACTTTTCGTTTTCAAGATTGGAGCAAATTAGGGTTTTTGCGATTTTTCGCCGGATGATTTTTCGGTATGGAGCGAGGATCAAATTTGGTGCTTAAGAGTGATTTTTTAAGTGAGAAATAATATGTGATTAGAAGCAATGATATAAAATTAGTGAATAGGAAGTAAAAACCCTAGTACATGTGTAGACACCAAATTTTTAAATATTTTTACCCTAATTTTAATTTTAATTTTTTAGTGATAATTCTTATCTATTATTTTTATTTCATGATTTTAATTCTTAAACTTTTAACATTTTTGTATAGCATTTCAGTATTTTTAGATTATCATTATCTATTATCTATTATCTTATTTTTATTTTTACATTCATTTTTTACTCTTTTAGCTATTTATTTTTTTATTTTTTTTATTGTAAGACTTTTTAGCATAAAATTTGCAAAAAAAAAGAGAATTAGGGAAAAATATGTTTTGTTTCTTTTTATTAAAAAAAAAGAGAGAAAAAAGAAAAAGAAGAAAAAGAGGAAAAAGAGGAAAATTTTAGCTTTTTATTTTTTTTTATCTTTTGGTTACTACTTTTGTACATTTTATTTAAGTTTGTTTGAATTATTATTCTTGTATTATTGTTATTTAAATTAAGTCAAAAAACAAAAAAAAAGAAAAAGAAAAAAACCACGTTTCGGTTTCGGCCGCAGCAGAAAATTGCAGCTGCATTTCTCGGCTATTTTTGGCCTGGGGTTGGCTCCGTTCGATGGTGAGAGTACAAGCCATCTGGCTTCATCCAAACCATTGTTGATAGGGTTGAGTTTTGGGAGCCATATACAAGAAAGGGGACGGCTGGAGAGAAAGGGAGAGCAGGAGTTGCGGCGGAGTAAGGAAACAAGAGAGAGCGAAGGCTTTTGAAAACTAGGGAGGTGACGGCTGAGAAAAAGGCGAGGGAAATAGAAAACGCGGGATAAGAGAGTGAGGCGCGGCGGCTAGGTTAGGAAGAGAGGAGCGAGCTTCGTCTGGGGCCGGGAAAACGAAAAAGAAGCAAGATTTCAGAGCTGGGCAAGAGGAAGGAGAAAGTAAGCGAGGGAAAGGAGAGCTCGGAGTTGCAGTCAAGAAAAAAAGGGCAGCTTTGAGAGAGAAGGAGAGATAGGCTAAGAATCTAGTTGGACGGGCCAGAAGAGAGAAAAGCCGAAAGCAAGAGGGAGACTTGGAAAAATTCTCGGAGAGTAAAAGGAAAAATCTGGGCAAAGGAAGTGGCGGAAAAGAGGACCAGAAATTTCCAGATTTTTGCGTGGTCTTCATCAGAGCCAGTAGCAAGTCCCTTTCGATTTCCGCGGATTACGATCATCTTCAATGCTCACGGGCTCCACATATTCGGTGTTAAGGTCTTCAAGGTAACCCTTTCTTTCCACTTTCCCGCACTTACATATACTCAGATTTATATCCTACGCTGATTGGGGTCTTGGTTTCATGGTTTTGTTTTTCTGTGCCTTTGGTGCTTTCTTTTTCATACGTTGTTGGTACAGATCTCTGCCTTATCTCCTTGCATCTGGGTTTTGTGTTAGCATGGATCATTGAGACCTTTTTCGTGTAGAAATTACCTCATGTTTCTTGTAGTTAGCAACAAACCCACTCCATTGGTAAAAAGTTTCGTAGACAAAAATCTGGTTTTTGCAAGCTGTTTCTCCAACCCAGATTTTTGTACTTCTGGGTGTTTGGTATTGAAACCTGATATTGTGTGTGTGGAAGTCTTTCTATAGTATATGACGAATCCATGAAGCTTACGTTTGATGTTGATGGCTGATCTTTGTGTGTTTGAATAAACAAATCCAGAAAATGGTGGAAAACTTTGGGCAATTTCTGTTCGATGTTTCCTTATTGCTATTTGTGTGCGGTAGTATATTCCTGCTGTTTTCCTTTCCATTTTATTCTTAGTACCTTGTTTGTTGTCTTGGTTAGCCTTTAGAGTGTTTTTTTTTGTGGAAGCCCTGAGTAGGGGGGTCAGTAGATGTTTATACCACCTTGCACTGTTGCCGAACTTCGATTGGGGGGGGTGAGTGAATCCGTATCTTTGCCTTGTTGCATTTTATGTTTCAGGAGCCTTATTGAATCCTCCATCTCCCCTTTGTCCCAAGTTTTTTGTGCTGGAGTGAGTTTAGGACCCGTTTTGAGTCCTTTCTATGTCACTACATTGGAGCTCAAAGGAGCCAAGAGTCCCCTCGATCATCCTGCAGCTGTGCGAAGTTATTTGCATGAATATTATTTTGGGTCGAATGAGTAAGAAGTTGTAGAACAGTCTTTTGGTTGCAAAAGTTCCTTCTTTGCATGAATTTCTTCTAAGATTTGTCTTGATTAAGGGTGTTTAGACATGTTTAAAGTAGAGTTATTTCAAAGTTTTGGTTTACTGAAGGTTTATGGATGGAGCTTGCGGCTGCAAATGGTAGTTTCTTTGTTGCAGAGGCATATGTTTCATAGCTTTGCATGCTTGCATGGGAAATGTCTAAAAAAAATTTCACTTTGACCCCTTGGCTTCCAACTAATGCTGCTATGACCCAATAAATTGAATAATCCCCTCAATTTGGTCCTTGGTAGTTTTAATTTTACAACTTCATTGCTTGTTTGCTTCAATTGACTACTATGCTTTGTTTCAATTGCATTTAAGTCACGACATTAGGGGTTTTATGATCAAGTGAGCTTTGTATTTGCACATTTCTTTTAATTTTTCTCGATTAAAGTGGTACCTTGATCCTTTTATTGTTTTGAAGTTCCTTTCCCTTCATTTGCTTACCATTGCGAGGGAGGTACACTCTATCCTTTATTTTTGACTTTATTTGACCCTACGTGCGTATATGTGTCTTATGTGTGCAATTGCACGACTTTAAGTGTTTATTTCATTTTCACTTTATTTATTTCTTTAATTGCGTAGTTTTTGCTTCAATTTTAGTTCAATTTTATCATTTGGGAGGCACTCGAATGCCAAGCTGTAATAGTTAGGTTTATTTCATTTATATTTCGTTTCCCCTCTTAGATTGTAGTAGGCCTCCCCCCTAAAATGTAATAGTTAGGGCCTTAATTGCCTTGTGTGTTTTTGCATGTCTATGTGCTATGTGTTTAATCATTTTCTTAGGTTTTGGCATCTAGATATGTATGCTTATGTGTTATGTGAATTACGTGCTCACATGTTTACTTGCTTTAATTATGCATATTACTTATATATGTGTATGATGGATGCAAATGCACGTAACCGTGGCTAGTCCAATGCTAGTCATGGTTGTCTACTCGAGCTCTTGCAAGTCCAATACTTGCGAGAGAGCGTAGATGTGGGCTAGTCCAATGCTAGACCCTTAGGAGCCGCTCGCGCGTTAGATCATGATTGCATGATAAAATCACTCCACCTCATGCATATTTTCACTTTTTAGGGTCTTTTATCATTTTGTATGATATTCCCCTTATACGTATAACCCTTATCCCTAATTTCCCTATACATATATATACCCCTATGCATGATACATGACATTAGAATTGCATTTCATTCTAGAAATAGGATTAGAGTAGTGCATTTGCTTGATTAGATTAGGGACCCCCTTGAATATGGGATATGGACGAGTTTGGCTTTCTAGCCTTAGCACGCTCGTATTCCCTCTATTAAAGGGAAAATTGAGTCACGAACATTAGTCCCCCGTACCCGAGATGATGCACTCCTTTAAGACGTGTATATTTGTATAATTATTTTATTCCTTTTCCTCTTCTTAGAGTCTCATATTTTTGCATTATTCGTGACCTCTCCAAAGAGTCATTATTGGGCATCACAACTAATGTGATTCGCACCACTCAAGCTTTGAAGAGAAATTTTGCCTCCCCGATACCCTCCTAGGTTTAGGGTTTGCATTCATATAGTTCATCCAAATGTGATAAATTCTTTGGTTAAAACAAGAAAATCCTCGACTAAATCACGCAACTAGCCTTGGCTAGGTCGAAGGGGTACCTTGAATTTCTATCCTTGCCTTCCCCTTCGTCAAATGTGACTCCCGAACCTTTCCTTTGATTTTCGTAGACTAGGAGTCGTTTAAAAGGGGTTTCTTCTACTTTTTCCTTCGAAAACTCATTTTTGGTGACTTGGTACACCATAACTCAATACCAAGTGGTGACTCCGATTTTTATTCCAAAACCCTTTTTAAACTTATTTTTGGGTCAAAATCGTCCCATTTAGACCCACATATTTTTCTTCATTGTAAATCAAAATTCATTTTTCAAATAAAAATTCACTTTTGAAAACCATTTATTTATATTTTAATCATTCATTTTCTTATAAAAAATGGGGCGCGACAGCTAGCGACTCCACTGGGGACCTTAGAGAGTCCGAGCAAATTTGATTTAGTCAATCTTTTTCTTCTTTTAACCTTTCCATATATTACATTTGGATGTTTAGGGTTGCATTTTTCCTTTTTTAGGATTTTGCATTTCGCGCGTATCAACTCACTCCCTCGCCCTTTGCATGCGATTGTTTTGATGGATGAATGGTTTATGTATGTGATTCCGCGCTTTACATTGCATTTGGCTGGGGGACATCACCCTAGAGCCTCGCATTGGTTCTTGATCCCTCTCCTCCAAACGAGCACTAGCATACGTGCATACGCTTTAATTTTTAACCCCTCATTTATTTTTCTTTTAGTGGCTTGTCACACCACTCCACCCTATTAGGATTTTAGGCGACCCACTTGGACATGTGATCGTGACACGACGTGTGCGTAGCATGATCCGAGGGGTCACTCAATCTTCCGCTTTAAACTTTGGGTTAATAGCCTTTAGTTTTTAGTCGAAGGTTGAGGATTTTTCTTAGATTCACCCGGACATGTAGCCGTGACACGACGTGTGTGTAGCAATGTCTGGGGAATCGCTCGAGCCACCGACAAGGAACCTTGGGAGTGATGACCTTTGGTTTCCAAGTCTGAAGACTCGGGGACCTGATCTTATCGAGTCTAGATGCATTAGTGAACCCTAACCTCATGCATCCATAATAGTTCACCTAGGGTAGAGTCTGCCTTACCCTATTAGGGACACCATTCACGAGGGGAGGGATCCCACCCCCTTTCCTTATATATCTTTTTTTGCTTTTTATATCATCTAATTGTCCAACGTGTTATGTGATTATGTGTTGAACAGACGTTTTCTTGTCTCTTGTCTTTTGCATTCACAAACATTAGGAAATAAGAGGTTTGACATGATCCTCTTTTAGGACCTACCCTTATAGATAGGCTATTGCACGTTTAGAAATTTTGGTATATTTCATTCGTAAATTAATAAGAGCATATCATTTTAGGCCTACCCTGGCGTATAAAGGGTTCCTTAGGTCATATTTCATTTCAAATTGTATGTTTTATCGCTTTAATACACTGGCATCATGCATCCACCTTAGAGGGAATGCCATTTAGGGGATCCCGTGCTAGGATTAAACCGCCCTGTGTCTCGGATATATAATCCAATGAGACTTGCATATTTATATTTCCTGTACCACCCAAAGGGGTAGTGCACGAGGTAAGGTAAGATCCGATCATTTTCAAGAGCGATCTTTGGAATATGAGCGTCTAATAATCACCTTTTGGCCAATTTATCAAAATTGGTAAAAATCCCTTGCTTAAAGGACATTAATTTGAAGAAATTCACAAGTAATTCCTCACTATTGAGACGATAAATAAATTTGAGGCCAAAATTTGATTTTAGAAGGCTCATAGACTAATGCATCGCAATAAATTTTTGAAGCTACCGGTGGATAGATTGATTTTCAAATAAGCTGTCAATTCAATTCCCTCCATTGGACCATTTTATTCATCAACTTCATCCAGTCTACTTTATCAATTGTCCATTTTTAGGGCAATCTAGTCGATTTTAAATAGATGACCAATTTCATTTATTTCATTTGATTAGTTTACCCATTCTTAGGTCAATTCAATCAATTTTGAATAAATCATCAGTTTCGTTCAATTTTCATTTGACCAGTTTACCCTTTTTAGGGTGATCTTGTCAATTTTGAATAAATCATCCGATACGTTTGATTAGTTTACCTATTTTTAGGACAATTCGGTCGATTTTGAATAAATCCTCATTTCACTCGATCTGTTTGATCAATTGATTTCATTCAATTCATTTGATTAGTTTAATTCATTTTTAGGGTTATCCATTAAATTTTCAATAAATAATCAAATTTCATTCAATGAATTTGACCATTTTACCCATTTTGGCACATCATGCGTCGACCAAAGCAAGCAATCCATTCGGACTTTGTCCTCTTTTTTTAAGACAAATGTCTCTTCTCACTCCAATTGGCCAATTTTTCAAATCATTTTTCACTCAATCAGTTGATCGGATTCATCAGGTATGGTATGGTGCCTACCCTAGAGGATTGCATTTTCATGCTAGGCCTACCCTTGGCATAAGAAGGGCTCCCTCATAGGACATGCATATCGATTTTATAGTCTTGCTTACTAACTCAGGGTGTTTTTTCTTTTTTTTTTCCCCCTTCCCCTGCATTCATAAAAATGTTTCAATAAGGTGGAAATATTTTTCTATATCTGATAACAATTTTGATCCGATAAAATTTGAAAGGTAATACTTGATTCTTGGGCAGACCCTACAACAAAAACATGAAGGATCTATTTGGAAGCGTTAGGATAAAGTCTCTAAGAGATTTCATAATTGTTTTTCAAAGAAAAAGTCTGTATATTTGACTTGTTAATACATTTTCGGCCCAAAAGAAAAGGAGACAAAAAGTGTATATATGTGGAGCTCTTTAGAAGTTTTTCTCTTCTCATTTGTATTATAATTGAACGAGAAATTTTGTTTTAAACTTTTTCAGCGACAAAGTTTTGGATAATTATTGTATTCATGTACATTTCATTCTTTTGCTCATCAGAGATTTGATGATGAATTTTGGGAAATAAAGCTAAATTGAGATTTCCTCAACCTCCAGCCTGAAATTTCACGAGTGTATGCTTTCTAAAATCCTTACGTACACTCAATTGGTGATCCGAGCTATACAATAAGAGTACTCAGAGTTTAAAAAAAAAAAGGGTGAGCGGTCACTCAAAAGGCCCAATGAGTTACCTTTTCTCCTTTACTTAACCCCAAAATAAAATCAGTCACATGGATTGATAAATTACAAATTGGGGTAATTTTTTCTTGAAAAATGTCCATTATGTCTAATTATATTCAATTCACATCTAAGTGAAAGCAAAAATGTGCATTATCCTTGTTTATTTTGGAAATTTGGAATGATACTTTGAACGTTCGTTTCTCTACCCATACAGATTTTATCATTTGCTCTCCCATTTGAGTCTTGGAAAGAATGATTTCGTTTCAAATAAGAGCCTTAATGATCGCTACCCTACATTGGAAAATTTTCAAATATTAAAAGGGAGTGGATTTTCAATGATCATTTCCTTACTTTGGTTGTCATGAAGCGTAAGAATGATGCTTTGGCCATCGTTTCTACAATCTAAACACTATTTATCCCTTGCATCCTCATTTGAGCTAAAATTGGTGGTTCATTTCAAAGCACCTATGATCACACCCCACATTGGGGAAGGAAATTGGAGAATTTTCCCAAAAATGAGGAAAAAGCAAAATGCTAAAATTAAAAGAAAGAGAGAACCCCAAATGGGAAAATTTGATTCTACCTGAGCTTCAATTTTGAAAAAGAGAAAAGAAAAGAGAGAAAGAGAAAAGAAAGAAAAGTTGTCCGGCGGATCCTCTATGTTTCACGGATATGGATGAACGGAAGTCATCCTAGTTGATTCAGACGCATGCAAAAAATTTCGCAATTAATGAAAATTTTCTTTTCAGAGTTAGTGAAAGGAACGCCAGGTCCTCTTATTTTCCAATCAAACATTCTATCCCTAGTTATCCCTTTTGAGCCTTCAGAATAAAATACTTCATTTGGCACTGAGGATCGCAAACCCCACACTGGGGCAAGTTTGAGTTGAAAAGGAAAGAAAAGTCCCAAGAGGTGAAAAGCGCTAAAGCAACAAAAGCAAAGCAAAAAAAAAAGAATAAGAAAAAAGAACCTCGGTTAAGTATAAACTGGGGCAAATTTTAAAATTTAAAAGGAATGGCGGAAGGCCGAAAGGAAAAATCAATCAAAAAGATAAAGTTGAAAGAAACAAGAGCCTCAATCGAGAATAAACTGGGGCAAGTTCTGATTTAACCCTAAAATAGGGTTGGCGCAATAATGCGACCTCAGGTCATTCAAACTGCTCTTGAAATCCGCTTTCAAGCCTTAACCTTTCTAAGCACCCCACCTGACCCCATTACAAAAGCCGGAAGCCCTGACTTCTGTTCTTTGCAATATCTCTGTCAAGAAATTTTCTAATTGGCAAGTGATGCGCATGTACTGATGCCGAGAATTTTTTAAATATGTCTGAATTGATTGGGTGAAGTTGACACTGTTTTTCATGTGAAAACCCGCGAGGGCACTTTTGAAAAAAGAAAAAGGAAAAGTGAGTGTAATGAATGCAAAAGAAAAATGTAAAAAATTCAATGTTGAACCCCCTGTTGAGTGATGATAAAAAGTCAAAAAAAAAATCCAAGATCTTGGAGTTCAAAATAGGAGCAATTTTGGAAAAATGCGGTCTTTGGTGAAATGTCCTTGAAAGTCTTATTCTTTAACTATCGTTTTCAAGCCACATTACAATCTCATAAAGTCCATCATTGACTTATCCTTCATGGCAACCCAAAGTGAGAATTATACTTCTGAGGAATCCATCAATCATTTGTGATCTTAAGGCTATAACCTGTTTCCACATGTTTGGCTATCGTTTCTGTCCACATGTTACAAGCCTAAAAAGCTTGCAGTTGACTAAATTTTCTTAAGAAATGAGGGTGACAAACTATTTGCTTTCACTAAGATGTGATGTTCATTGGATTACATACCATTGGAGCACAAGAATAAGACGGATCCTAACTTCCCATTTTCCTTAGTCACCTCAAAGAGCAGAAATAACACCCACTTGATTGGTCCTGAAAAATGAGCTAACAAGAGGTGGTGACCCATTACCCTAAGCATCAATGCTCAAAGTAAGGAAGAAATCTTTTTGAATTTGGTGTTACTCTGAGGAATTCATTATGAAATTTCTGCATGAGTTCAAACTCGACGTCTAAGTTTCTTCACATTGTATATATGACTATTTTCTAAATTTTAGAAGTACGGTTTCTCTTTATTCAAATAAATGGGGGAATCATCTGAACAAATTTTAACAATTAAGGGAGCCCACACTGGGGCAAATTTTTATTTGTGAGATTTCACAAAATAAGCCCACACTAGGGCAAATTTTCGTAACATATTTGAGGACTTTGCCCAAGATTCAAGTAATACACTTTTAATTTCAATGACACTGCTTTTTCATGAGGAATAGTGGCATGTTGTACTTTGATAAGCCCCATGCGCAGGCGTTTACAACTGAAAATTGATGAAGAAGTGCGAGAGTGCTACTTATGAACTTCACCCAGGCACAAAGAAGTGTCACAAGATTCCCAAGATCTTCAAAATATCAGTATGGAGGAGATTAGGTAGGCTAAAGAAGCAAATCGACTTGTTGACAAGGTCGAAGATAATGTGAGATTGATGATGGATCGCTGATGTTTAACACCAAAAGAACGCTTGTCTTGACAACACAGCTTATGGAAAAATTGCGTCGCCTTCCACCAGCAGCAATACTGTCTGTGAATGCTAATTTAGAATATGGGAGTGTGGGTTGCTCAGATTAGCATTAGAGGATAACATCAGAAAGCAAAGTCATGGATGATCTCACAACAAGAGCAAGAAAGTTTGGAGATAAGTTTTGCGGTTGGACAAGAGAGTATCAGTTTGGACTTGGTAATGGAATGTCAAAATCTAAAAAAGTTTTCAGTGATCAATCGTTTTGCTAAATTCCATGATCAAAGGCAGGTTCAGGATTCATCCCACTGACCCAAATAAAGGTAGGCTCGGGTATTCATCCAACTGATCAAATCAAAAGAGCATTTGGATCTGTTCATCCCTAGAAAAGTATGATGAAACAACGAACAGTTAACTATCTTGATTCCAGACAGAGAGGTTTGTTTCAATGGAATGTCAGAAATTGAAAGTCTCAATGTGGCTTGATGTCAAAATAGCTTGCCGAACAAAAATGGACATCACGGATGATAAGATTTGGAAAGGTCACATGAAGACTCATGTTTACACGATTTTCGAAGGAAAATTTCAAGTGAAAATGACAACGCACCACACTGGGACAAAATTTTTGTAACCCATTTAAGGATTTCGTCCAACAGTCAAGCAAGACATTTTTAAGTCAATCGTACTGCTCTTTTCATGAGTAGTAGATGCATCAAGAAACTTAAGTGCATGTTGTTCTTGGATAAGCCCTTTGTGCAGGAATCCATGGCTTGAAATCGATGAAGAAGCATAAGTCAGAATCTTGCGAATCGAGGCATTAAGGAGAAGCAACCATGCCGTAACGCAAATCAAATAATCGGTTGGACAATAATTGGTGGAAATTGGGGCAAATTATTTTGAGAAGATCCTTCCAAATGGAAAAAAAACAAAAATAAAAAAAAATCAAAAAAAATCAAAAATCAAAAAATCAAAAATCAAAAATCAAATCAATTTTCATCACGGCAGGCTCGGGTTTAATCCCACTGACCGATTATCAGAGCATTTCATTTTCACTGCCACTGAACGTGGGTCAGTCCCACCAGTGAGCATTTCATTTTCATTGCCGCTAAACATGGGTCAGTCCCATTAGCGTGCATTTTATTGTCTTTGCCACTAAACATGGGTTAGTCCCACTAGTGTGCATACCACGATTTTATTTTCATATTGGGGTCAGTCCCCTCGGGTCAGTCCCGACCCGAATTTAAATTTCATGTTGGGGTCAGTCCCGATTTTAAATTTTCTGTTGGGGTCAGTCCCTCCGGGTCAGTCCCGATTTTAATTTTTGTTGTGGTCAGTCCCCTCGGGTCAGTCCCGAATTTAAATTTCATGTTGGGGTCAGTCCCCTCGGGTCAGTCCCGATTTTAAATTTTCTGTTGGGGTCAGTCCCGATTTTAATTTCTGTTCGGGTCAGTCCCGAATTTAAATTTCATGTTGGGGTCAGTCTCCTCGGGTCAGTCCCGATTTTAAATTTTATGTTGGGGTCAGTCCCGATTTTAAATTTCATGTTAGGGCCAATCCCCTCGGGTCAGTCCCGATTTTAAATTTTATGTTGGGGTCAGTCCTCTCGGGTCAGCCCCGATTTTAAATTCCTGTCTCGGGTCAGTCCCGATTTTAAATTCCTGTTTCGGGTCAGTCCCGATTTTAAATTTCTCGTCCGAGTCAGTCTCATCAAAGGGGCCCAGTCCTCATTTCAAAAGAAACAACAGTCATTCGGCTGGTTAGCAGGTGAGTATTTGGTGTCTATTTCTTTATCTCAAATTTTTTCAAAACTCAAACAAAGAGGGGCAAACTGTAGACATCAAATTTTTAAATATTTTTACCCTAATTTTAGTTTTAATTTTTTAGTAATAATTTTTATCTATTATTTTTATTCCATGATTTTAATTCTTAAACTTTTAACTTTTTTTATAGCATTTCAGTATTTTTAGATTATCATTATCTATTATCTATTATCTTATTTTTATTTTTGCATTCATTTTTTACTCTTTTAGCTATTTATTTTTTTTATTGTAAGACTTTTTAGCATAAAATTTGTAAAGAAAAAAAAGAGAATTAGGGAAAAATATGTTTTGTTTCTTTTTATTAAAAAAAAGAGAGAAAAAAGAAAAAGAGGAAAATTTTAGCTTTTTATTTTTTTAATCTTTTGGTTACTAATTTTGTACATTTTATTTAAGTTTGTTTGAATTATTATTCTTGTATTATTGTTATTTAAATTAAGTCAAAAAACAAAAAAAAAGAAGAAGAATAAAACCACGTTTCGGTTTCGGCCGCAGCAGAAAATTGCAGCTGCATTTCTCGGCTATTTTTTGGCCCGGGGTTGGCTCCGTTCGATGGTGAGAGTACAAGCCATCTGGCTTCATCCAAACCATTGTTGATAGGGTTGAGTTTTGGGAGCCATATAAAAGAAAGGGGACGGCTGGAGAGAAAGGGAGAGCAGGAGTTGCGGCGGAGTAAGGAAACAAGAGAGAGCGAAGGCTTTTGAAAACTAGGGAGGTGACGGCTGAGAAAAAGGCGAGGGAAACAGAAAACGCTGGAGAAGAGAGTGAGGTGCGGCGGCTAGGTTAGAAATAGAGGAGCGAGCTTCATCTGGGGTCGGGAAAACGAAAAAGAAGTAAGATTTCAGAGCTGGGCAAGAGGAAGGAGAAAGTAAGCGAGGGAAAGGAGAGCTCGGAGTTGCAGTCAAGAAAAAAGGGCAGCTTTGAGAGAGAAGGAGAGATAGGCTGAGAATCTAGTTGGACGGGCCAGAAGAGAGAAAAGCCGAGAGCAAGAGGGAGACTTGGAAAAATTCTCGGAGAGTAAAAGGAAAAATCTAGGCAAAGGAAGTGGCGGAAAAGAGGACCAGAAATTTCCAGATTTTTGCGTGGTCTTCATTAGAGCCAGTAGCAAGTCCCTTTCGATTTCCACGGAGAACGATCATCTTCAATGGTCACGGGCTCCACATATTCGGTGTTAAGGTCTTCAACGTAACCCTTTCTTTCCACTTTCCTGCACTTACATATACTCAGATTTATATCCTACGCTGATTGGGGTCTTGGTTTCATGGTTTTGTTTTTCTGTGCCTTTGGTGCTTTCTTTTTCATACGTTGTTGGTGCAGATCTCTGCCTTATCTCCTTGCATCTGGGTTTTGTGTTAGCATGGATCATTGAGACCTTTTTCGTGTAGAAATTACCTCATGTTTCTTGTAGTTAGCAACAAACCCATTCCATTGGTAAAAAGTTTCGTAAACAAAAATCTGGTTTTTGCAAGCTGTTTCTCCAACCCAGATTTTCGTACTTCTGGGTGTTTGGTATTGAAACCTGATATTGTGTGTGTGGAAGTCTTTCTATAGTATATGACGAATCCATGAAGCTTGCGTTTGATGTTGATGGCTGATCTTTGTGTGTTTGAATAAACAAATCCAGAAAATGGCAGAAAACTTTGGGCAATTTCTGTTCGATGTTTCCTTATTGCCATTTGTGTGCGGTAGTATATTCCTGCTGTTTTCCTTTCCATTTTATTCTTAGTACCTTGTTTGTTGTCTTGGTTAGCCTTTACAGTGTTTTTTTTGTGGAAGCCCTGAGTAGGGGGGTCAGTAGATGTTTATACCATCTTGCACTGTTGCCGAACTTCGATTGGGGGGGGTGAGTGAATCCGTATCTTTCCCTTGTTGCATTTTATGTTTCAGGAGCCTTATTGAATCCTCCCTCTCCCCTTTGTGTCGCGCCCCATTTTTTGATAAATAAATAAATGGTTTAAAAAAATGTATTTTTTGATTGGAAAACGAATTGAGATTTAAAAGAAAAATGGGTCTAATGGGGTTTTTAGAATGCGACGATTTGACCCAAAATGTAGTTTAAAAAGGGTTTTTGAAATCAAAATTGGAGTCGCCACTTGGTAATGAGTTAAGGTGTACCAAGTCACCTAAAAATGAATTTTTTAAGAAAAATAGGAAAAAGTAGTAAAAAAAACCCCTTTTAAACGACTCCTAGTCCACGCAAACAAAGAAAAATGTTCGGGAGTCACATTTGACGAAGGGGAAGGCAAGGATAAAAATCCAAGGCACCCCTTCGACCTAGCCAAGGCTAGTTGCGTTGATTTAATCAAAGATTTTCTTGTTTTAACCAAAGAATTTATTACATTTGGATGCACTACATGAATGCAAACCCTAGACCTAGGGGTATTGGGGGAAATTTCTCTTCAAAGGTTGGGTGGTGCCAATCACATTAATTGTGAAGCCCAATAACGATCCTTTGAAGAAATCACGAATAATGCGAGTGGGATGCAAATGAATGGAATGCATGTATGCAATGTGAGGATATGAGTTTGAAAAAATAATAAAAGACAAGAATGTGTAAGTGAGAGTGTGTACGTGAGTGGGCAAGGTATAGTATGTGAAATGATAATATGAAGTGCATGTGTGCAAGTGATGATAAAAGTGTTCGTGTGCAAGTGAAGGGATAAAAGGTGTACGTGTGCAAATGGGAGGAAAAAAAATGAAAGTGTAATGATAGAGTAGATGCATGAACCTAGGGAATTCATGCATAATGGGTACGGGGAGACCTAAATCGTGACTCAATTTGCCCTTTGATAGAGAGGATACAAGCGTGCTAAGGCTTAGAAAAAGCCACACTCGTCTATATCCCATATTTAAGGGGACTCTCAAGCAAATGAACCCTATAGCTAGTATGGGATGCAAAACCTAAAATGAGAGGAAAAGGGGTTCGAGGATCATGCCAAATGATAAAACTAAGGAAAATGCGTGATATGTGGTGAACAAGCAAATGATGTACTAACGAGGGAAAACCCTAAGGGTCTAGCGTTGGACTAGCCCATTCTATGAATTCCGACTAGCGTTGGACTAGTGGAAACGATAAAAGAAGCCACAACTAGCGTTGGACTAGTGTGGTGACGTACATTCATCCATTCCATTCATCCACACTATGGAAAGCAAGTAGATATACCAAATACTCATAAACACGTAGCACGTAACATTTAGCAGGCTCGACTAGATGCAAGGCCCTAATAAAGCAAGTAACAAGTAACACATAGGCATGCAACCAAGCTAATGAACTTACTACATTCACTAACTAAAACAAAAGGGGAAAGGGAAAATGGACCAAATTGCTCGCCACAGCCCTATCTATTACAAGCCAAGAGGTGTACACATACCCCATTTAAAAGAATAATTTAATAAAAGCAAGAAGGAATGAAATAATGGAACTAAAGAATGGTAATGAAAGCAAATTAGGCATGCGATTCACACTTAGCACATTGGATCACATAGGAGAGACAAAAGGGATAAAAGAAATTATACCTCCCTTGAAATGAAGCTCTAATGGAGTGAAATCAACTTATTTATCCTCCAAAATAAAAGAAATGGTCAAGGCACCAATTTATTTGGCAAATAATCACAAAGGATAAAAAATAAACATGAATTTGAATCAATTAAATCATGTCAACAAACCACATTTAAGAAGTCACAAGAAGAAAGGACTTGATTGCAAAAATTAATAAAGTCTTGGGGTCAAAATTAAAGAAAAATAAAGTTCAGGGACTCATTTGCAATTAAAGTAAGGACCGAATTGAAAGAAATTGAAGACATCCAGGGCCACAGTGTAGTTAAGGAGAAATTCAGGGACTGATTTGCAAAATCGTTTTCTGGTTTCTTCATGGACCAGGCTATTGGGCTATTTCATTTATTTGTTTGGGCCAAAGCTTCCCAGCCCAATGGAAATTCAGAACAAAAAGGGAATGGGCCATTTTATTTGTTCGTTTGGGCCAAACTCTTCCTAACCCAACCGAAAACCCAAGCAAAAACAGATGGGCTAGTTTAACTATTTTGACCCAAAATTAACCAACCAAACAGATGGGTCATGATCCTATGGCCCAAACCAAAACCCAAGATAAAATAAACTAAGTCCACAATTACCAACCCAATTAAATATAATTACCTAAAATCTAAACCATAACACCGAACCCAACAACATAGACAAATCGACAAGAATATTAAGTCACAATTATGCACTAAAATCCAGAATTGATTCATCCAAAAGCCACATAAAATATGCAAACAGAGGATTAAGCTTAAAAGGGTGAAATTAGTCTGATTTTCACAGATTTTGGGCCATATCAGAATAAGGGGGGAACTTGGGGTTCAAACACTACAAAATAGGGACTTAATTGAACAAGATCTGGAAGTTATGTGGGCTTTAATGTGATTTCATCGCATGGCAGGGGCCAAACTGAAATTAATTCAGGACCTGCTTGCAAGGGAAAACAAATCATTCGGGCCGTGATGAAATACTTAAAAAAACCAGGGGACTGGAACTACAAGATCAGATGAATAATCATCTTCTCCAAAACAATCTAAATGTCGACTTCCATTTCGGCTTCCTTTCACGGACAAAAGCAACAAAAACCCAACTCTGATCATTTTAAAAAAAGAAAAATACAACTAGCATAAATCCATACAACGAAACTTGAACATTCCCCAAATCCAAATGGAACTCAAACTCCTACGAGGGAAAGGATAATAAGTAGAACAGAAATGAAAGCAACAGAGAAACATCTGAACATAAACATCTCTCAAAACTCTTCTTTCTTGCTGCAAAATCAACAATCTTCGGCCAGCTTTGGATTGGCCAAAACCGCTTCTCACACAACAGACCCACACAAAATTCATCAATTTTTTGCAGCTTTGATTCAACGTTTTCTATCAGGCATTTCTTCAAACACCAAATGGGCATCAAAGACTTCACCGATTCTTAGCTCAATTGGGGTTATAATCAACCGCAAAATTGCCGGAAATCCGAGGGAAATCAGCCCCATCAACATATAAGCATAGATATTAAGAAATTTAAATTAATTAACAGGAAAATTGCACTAAATAAACCCCCCGGCAGACCCATTTCTGAAGCTTGAAAAGAACTGAAATTTAAAGAGAAAAACTTACAGGGCTCTTGCTCGGGATATTCTGCAGACGATGACGGTGGAGGCGAGAGACGCGACGATCTCTTCGACGGCAGATTTGACAAGAAAAATGTCATGGTCAGCAGCGGATTGCTGGAGAGCTTGGAGGAGAGCCCTGGGCTGGCGGAAAGCATCGTTGGAGCAGAGGTCCACTTGGGATCTCCGTGAATAATCTGATAATGAACCTTGCACGATGCAGTTGCATCTTCGCTCTGTTCCTCCTTCTCAGCCGCAAACCTCTTCATCCACCGCCATCCTTTCTTTCTCTGTTTCTTGTTGTTTTTCTTTACAGCCTTGCTCTTCCGGTTTCTTCCTCAATTTTTCCATCCGACCCAGCTCCCTTTTTTTTGCTTTTTCTCTTTCTAATTCCTCCAACTTTTCCTTGTTTTTCTTGTTTTTCGTTTTTTGATTTCCTCCGCCGCCTCCGTCTTTTCCCTTTTTTTGTCCTGTTTTCATTTCTGATTTTTTCTATCCCACGAAGCCCTCTCGGCCTTTTCTCTAGATTTTCCATTTTTCCCATTTTCCTCCGATGATGCTCCCCTTTGCTTTCTGCTATTGTTTTCCTTCGTTTCTGCCTGCTGAAGCTCCCTTTCCCAATTTCTCTCGGCCCCTTTTCTGTTTTTCCATTCCTCCTCTTTTGCCGCTGTTGTGTTTTCTCTTAGCCAAAAGCTCCGCCGACCTCCCCTGTTTTTCGTTTTCTCTTTGCTTAGCCGAAAACTTCACTCTCTCTCAGTAGTTTTGTTTTTACCGTCTGAAGCTTCTTTTTTTCCATCCGCGGCTCCCTTTCTTTTCTGTTTTCGGTCCCCTCAATTTCTAGTCCAGCCGAAGCCCTTTTTTCTCTCCTTTCTTCGCCGCCCTCTTTTTTTCTTTTTGGTTTCGCTCCTCCCTCCTTTCAATCCCTCTGCCTCTCTCGGCCTTTTTTCCTTGTTTTCCCGTCCACCTCCCTTAACTCTCTCTCTTGCCACCTAAGTGATGTGTTGTTAAAAAACAAGAAGGGACACTTGTCCCACATGCAAATTTCCACTTGTCAATTTTCTTTTCTTTTTTTCTTTTTTTTGAAATTTAATATAAAAAAAATAAAAATAAAAACCCTAAAATTGAAACAAATCAAGTTATTAAATTAATTGAACAAATAAAGTTAAAAAAAATCAAAAATTTGGTGTCTACACTTTGTCCCAAGTTTTTTGTGCTGGAGTGAGTTTAGGACCTGTTTTGAGTCCTTTCTATGTCATTACATTGGAGCTCAAAGGAGCCAAGAGTCCCCTCGATCATCCTGCAGCTGTGCGAAGTTATTTGCATGAATATTATTTTGGGTCGAATGAGTAAGAAGTTGCAGAACAGTCTTTTGGTTGCAAAAGTTCCTTCTTTGCATGAAATTTGCATGAATTTCTTCTAAGATTTGTCTTGATTAAGGGTGTTTAGACATGTTTAAAGTAGAGTTATTTCAAAGATTTGGTTTACTGAAGGTTTATGGATGGAGCTTGCGGCTGGAAATGGTAGTTTCTTTGTTGCAGAGGCATATGTTTCGTAGCTTTGCATGCTTGCATGGGAAATGTCTTAAAAAAATTTCACTTTGACCCCTTGGCTTCCAACTAATGCTGCTATGACCCAATAAATTGAATAATCCCCTCAATTTGGTCCTTGGTAGTTTTAATTTTACAACTTCATTGCTTGTTTGCTTCAATTGACTACTATGCTTTGTTTCAATTGCATTTAAGTCACAACTTTAGGGGCTTTATGATCAAGTGAGCTTTGTATTTGCGCATTTCTTTTAATTTTTCTCGATTAAAGTGGTACCTTGACCCTTTTATTGTTTTGAAGTTCCTTTCCCTTCATTTGCTTACCATTGCGAGGGAGGTACACTCTATCCTTTATTTTTGACTTTATTTGACCCTACGTGCGTATATGTGTCTTATGTGTGCAATTGCACGACTTTAAGTGTTTATTTCATTTTCACTTTATTTATTTCTTTAATTGCGTAGTTTTTGCTTCAATTTTAGTTCAATTTTATCATTTGGGAGGCACTCGAATGCCAAGCTGTAATAGTTGGGTTTATTTCATTTATTTTTCGTTTCCCCTCTTAGATTGTAGTAGGCCTCCCCCCTAAAATATAATAGTTAGGGCCTTAATTGCCTTGTGTGTTTTTACATGTCTATGTGCTATGTATTTAATCGTTTTCTTAGGTTTTGGCATCTAAATATGCATGCTTATGTGTTATGTGAATTACGTGCTCACATGTTTACTTGCTTTAATTATGCATATTACTTATATATGTGTATGATGGATGCAAATGCACGTAACCGTGGCTAGTCCAATGCTAGTCATGGTTGTCCACTCGAGCTCTTGCAAGTCCAATGCTTGCGAGAGAGCGTAGATGTGGGCTAGTCCAATGCTAGACCCTTAGGAGCCGCTCGCGCGTTAGATCATGATTGCATGATAAAATCACTCCACCTCATGCATATTTTCACTTTTTAGGGCCTTTTATCATTTTGTATGATATTCCCCTTATACGTATAACCCTTATCCCTAATTTCCCTATACATATATATACCCCTATGCATGATACATGATATTAGAATTGCATTTCATTCTAGAAATAGGATTAGAGTAGTGCATTTGCTTGATTAGATTAGGGACCCCCTTGAATATGGGATATGGACGAGTTTGGCTTTCTAACCTTAGCACGCTCGTATTCCCTCTATTAAAGGGAAAATTGAGTCACGAACATTAGTCCCCCGTACCCGACATGATGCACTCCTTTAAGACGTGTATATTTGTATAATTATTTTATTCCTTTTCCTCTTCTTAGAGTCTCATATTTTTGCATTATTCGTGACCTCTCCAAAGAGTCATTATTGGGCATCACAACTAATGTGATTCGCACCAGTCAAGCTTTGAAGAGAAATTTTGCCCCCCTCGATACCCTCCTAGGTTTAGGGTTTGCATTCATATAGTTCATCCAAATGTGATAAATTCTTTGGTTAAAACAAGAAAATCCTCGACTAAATCACGCAACTAGCCTTGGCTAGGTCGAAGGGGTGCCTTGGATTTCTATCCTTGCCTTCCCCTTCGTCAAATGTGACTCCCGAACCTTTCCTTTGATTTTCGTAGATTAGGAGTCGTTTAAAAGGGGTTGCTTCTACTTTTTCCTTCGAAAACTCATTTTTGGTGACTTGGTATACCTTAACTCAATACCAAGTGGTGACTCCGATTTTTATTCCAAAACCCTTTTTAAACTTATTTTTGGGTCAAAATCGTCGCATTTCAAAGTCCCATTTAGACCCACATATTTTTCTTCACTGTAAATCAAAATTCATTTTTCAAATAAAAATTCACTTTTCAAAACCATTTATTTATATTTTATTCATTCATTTTCTTATAAAAAATGGGGCGCGACAACATGTGATTTAAGGAAAAACGGTGTGAACCGACGTGTACCGTGCACTACCGATTGAACGCACCACTTGATCACCACTTTCTTACCATACAAGCTTACCACTAATTGAGCAAAATATCTTCCCCCTCATGGCTATCTCTTGACCGAAATTTGTGGCTAAAATGCAAGGAAAGAAAGTGAAAATTTGTGTGGTTGTGGTTGAGCCAAGTGTTGGCCAACATGTGGTCTAAATTAATCCTAATCTTCTTGCTTTCTTATCTTCCAAATCTAGCTCATTCTTCCTCATTTTCTTCTTCTTCTAGCCGAGACAAGAGAGAGACAAAAAGGGAGAGCAAGAAACAACCATTTTCTTCTTGATTTGCACCATCCAAGTGAGACACAAAAATTCTAAACCGATTAAGTTGTTATCTAGCTCAAGTGCTACCTACCGGTGTAATTTTATTGAGGAACAAAGACCTTTAACACTTGTTTCTAGTTGCCTTGGAAAGGTATACATGCTAGAACCTTGATTCTCTGATTAAATTCGTGATTTGTTGCTAAATATGTCACATATGGTTGAATTATTGATGTATGTGGTGAAATAGAGGCTTGGATCATGATTTTCCATTTTATTTGAATTTTTACAGCTTTCCTATGATTCTTCTAGTGCTTAAAATTTGGGGCTTTGATGTTTAAAGTTTAATATGGGAAGTTAAGATGGTGAAGCAAGCCAAAAATAAAGGAATTAGCATTTGATTTCAAGAATTTCCAGATTTCAGGAACTTGAAAATTCAGTTCTGCCCAGTTTTAGTACTCATAGTTAGATGCCGAATTAGGCTTGTTCTAAAACATGAAAGTTGTATAGAATAGTATTTTATAGGTGCCTACAAAATTTCAGCTCAATCGGAACAACGTAACTTGTGAAAAGATGAAAATACCCTCACTGTTCTAGGTTACATTCCAGAGTTCCGCGTCAACAGTTTAGTCTATTTGGTTGTGTTTATTCACTATAATCCGATCAGATTTAGCCTTTTACCAAAACATGAAAGTTTAGTACTCTGTCTTAGCTTTTCAACGCCACCAAGAATACCTTAAAAAGACCTTGGTAGCCTGATATATGACCATTCTAGTGCAGTGCAGTTAATTAGCCGTATAGTTGGAAGTTGGCTCTGTAATTTGGGAATTTGACCAAGTTACACTGGAAATTGGATTAAGTGATCTCATGAAAATTGTAGACCTTTGTCTTAGCTTCGAAATGGTATAAGTTGCATTTCAATCCGATAAGCGTAGCCTCAGATGTGCCCGTTCTGTAAAAACCCGTCAAAACTGTTTTTGTAAACGTTGTTTCCGCACTTGATATTAGCTTAATTATTGTTCTCGTATTGTTTTGGAGCCTATGGAATGGCTATTGAAATGGAATTGTGTTATGGATAACTTTGGGTTGGATTGAGTAAAATATTGAAGCCATAAATGGCTGAAAAATGGGTAAACACAAGGGGCATGCCGCCAAATTTTCACGAGAAAGATAAACTAGTCTTCGGAGTCTTAGTTTTATATTTTGCAAATTTAACTTGGATACACTGAAAAATGGATTGAGTTATCTTCATGGAAGTTGTAACCTTTTGTCTAAGGTTCGAGACACTATCTAGTACATTTTGATCCGATGACCCTAGCTCCCGTTATGGACAAGATCGTGTAACCGTTTTGATTATTTTGACCATTTTCAACTGTATTCGATCATTTTTGTTATAAATTGCTGTTGTATGGCCGTTTCACTCATGTGTGTATATAATCTGCCCATACAGATCTTGAGGCTTTTGACGGTGACGGTCAAGCTCCGTGAATTGTATCATTTTTCGTGCCAAGTTGTATCAAGTGAGTAATTGGGTGGTTATTGATGTGAAATTGTTAAAGTGCTTTGTACATGTTAATTGGGTGCGTAGGCGAGGGTGTACTTTATCTCACTCGACCTAAGCCCATCTTTTGTTTTGATTTCCTATGTGAGAATTCATGCTTTATGTTGAGTATCACCCTCTTGCTGTGTGCTGAGGAGGGGAATTACATGACTTGAGTATCACCCTTTTGCTGTGTGCTGATAGGGGTGATCTCGTGACTTGAATTAAACCCCATTTGCTGTGTGCTGTTTGGGGTAAGTATCTTGTTGTGCACTTGTTGAGAGATACCATCTATTGAGAGATCGGATATCTCAGGGCTTGGTTCCAGCCCGGTTCCAAGGGTAAGACGAACTATTCGAGCCAGCTGGGGCTTGGTCGAAGATAGTTCCCTGCTAAACTTGGGATTTATTTTCTTGTTATAGCTTTGACGAAAGCTAAGTTACTTTATTTCGCTCGAGCTGCTGTGTGCTGTTGACTGGCCAGCGGGGGTTGATAAGGTGAACGGGGAACGTTTAAGTGGAGTCTATGGACCATGAGTACTTGGTTGACGGAGTGTCAATAGGCGTTCAAGTTCGGGGAATTGAACTGGTTTTGGAGCCACCCGTATCCTACACTTGTGATGTTACTTTTCTGTTATTGATGTGAAATATCCTGATTTACTGTTTAATTATGTGAGTTTTATTTTTCCCCTGATTGCTCACTAAGCATATAGCTTACCTCATTCCATTTTTTTTCCTTAGCAGGGGGCTAACGCGGGGATCGCTCGGGCATGTAAGGCCCGAAAACAACCCTCTTTTCTAGGCGACCACACAATGGAGCAGTTGATGAGAAAGCACAAGTGCTTGTGAGTAGAAGAGATAAACAATTTAAAGATCATAAACGTAACAATAAGTAAATAAAAAAGAAAGGATTGCAAACCAATTAACTACCCAGCTCCTCTTGAGCTTGTAGATAAATTCAGACAAGCTACTTCAAGTTGATGAATTACAATCACTCTTGTGTACAAAAGAAGGTTCACTTCCTCCTTGCCCCGAACTCCACTCGGTCAAGCCAGGACGTTTTACTATCCCTCAGGACAACCCTCACAGACCTACACTCATGAAGTATTCACTCACAAATGAAAAGTTTACAAAGAACCTCACACCACTAAGACTACAAATATTCTCTTTGGAGTATTTTCTCACTAAAATCTCTCTAGATCTTTTGTATCTTCAGTGTGTCAAAGTTGTTTGAAGTGTCTGACCAACCACTATTTATATAGGACCAAGAAACTGCCTCACTAATGCTTCCAACGGATAGAAAGTAGCTGAACAGTCAACTAGCCGTTGGTAGTGTCGGACGTCCGATAGCCCTCTTTTATGCGTCCGACAACAGACAGTGAGTTTCAGAGATTTTCTTCAATTCTTTCGGACGTCCGGTGCAAGCTCTTTGTGCGTCCGACAGCAAACAAACAGATTTGAGAAATTATCTTGTTTCTATCGGACGTCCGGTAGAGACATATTCAGCGTCCGATAGTTTCGTCGACTTCGAAGGATCCTATCGGACGTCCGAAGCATGCGTCCGAAGTTGTGCAATGATTATCGGACGTCCGATCCTGACTTCCTGAGCGTCCAATAGCTTCAGCATACTTTGTCATCTTTCAATTGTACTTGATCTTTGGAACTAATTTGCTTCATAACTGAATAGATCTTTTAAGAGACATTAGTAACATACATTTGTTTTGTAAACATCAAAAGATAGGGATCAAGATCAACAATCTCCCCTTTTTGATGATGACAAAACAATGGATGGAAAGAAATAAAAATAAGTATAAGCTCCCCCTCAATCATTGCAACCAAAACTTTTAAGAGTCAAACTCATAATCTCAGAATAACTCCCCCTTACACATTGCATCCATTTCTCCCCCTTTTTGTCATCACAAGAGTAAAAATCAACTACTATAATCCAGCAACAATAACAGAGAATTCAATATTCTAAGAAAAAATAGAGAAATGACAGCAATCACAGCAAATCATCATGAGATCAGCATTATTCTTTTATCTCTCTTTTTGACATCATATAGATTCAGTAGTATTCAAAGATATCAGCGAAAACTCAGATCAAAATATCAAAAGAAAAAATATTATGAACAAGAATCACTGCAATGATTAGACAAAACCTCATACTTGTTAAAATTAGCATCATGTCTAACTATCCACATGCATTTCATGCATTTTCTCATATTCTTTCTCACATAACAATCACTATTCATGTGACCTTTTTGACAACAAAAATTACACATAACCAAAGAGTTATTTACATGAACAGGTTTAATCAATCTTACTTGTCTTCTCCTATGGATAGCAAACTCATTTGAATTAGAATTCAACCTATTCTTTTGAAAACAGACTTGTTTCTTGTGTTTAAGCAATTCATTTAGACCATCCATTCTTCTTTTCAAATCACCTTATTCCTTTTTGAACAAATCACAAAGCTTTGCTTTTCGATCAAGCTCAAAATGTAAAGCAGTCTCACTCTTTTTGAAGTAATCATTTTCAGCAATCAACTTTTTGTTTTGTTGAAAAAGATTTGCATTATCTCGAAGTGTGTCAAAGTTGTTTGAAGTGTCTGACCAACCACTATTTATATAGGACCAAGAAACTGCCTCATTAATGCTTCCAACGGATAGAAAGTAGCTGAACAGTCAACTAGCCGTTGGTAGTGTCGGACGTCCGATAGCCCTCTTTTATGCGTCCGACAACAGACAGTGAGTTTCAGAGATTTTCTTCAATTCTTTCGGACGTCCGGTGCAAGCTCTTTGTGCGTCCGACAGCAAACAAACAGATTTGAGAAATTATCTTGTTTCTATCGGACGTCCGGTAGAGACATATTCAGCGTCCGATAGTTTCGTCGACTTCAAAGGATCCTATCGGACGTCCGAAGCATGCGTCCGAAGTTGTGCAACGATTATCGGACGTCCGATCCTGACTTCTTGAGCGTCCGATAGCTTCAGCATACTTTGTCATCTTTCAATTGTACTTGATCTTTGGAAATAATTTGCTTCATAACTGAATAGATCTTTTAAGAGACATTAGTAACATCCATTTGTTTTGTAAACATCAAAAGATAGGGATCAAGATCAACAGGGCAGGTGTTAGACCTTTGAGCTATAGAATAGTTGAACTTGTACTTGTATAAGTTGACGAGTAAGATGTATATAGTTATCGTGGTGGTTATTGTTAACACCTTTTCTAGGGATTACTTTCTGGTACTCGTGGTATGTATGACTTGATGAACTAGTTTATGCAACTTTTGAAGCTGTAATAAAGTTAATAGAGCTTTCTTTTGGCGTGGAATCTATTTTCCTATTTTAAGTATTGAGTCCTGGCGAGAGTTGGGCAGGCAACCCGCCGAACACTGGGAAACGCCCTAGAGGGAGGTGGGGCCGTCATAGGTGGTATCAGAGCTTAGGCTTCATATCTCTGTAGTGTATCTGTAGACACCAAATTTTTTATTTTAAACTTTATGGGTTTATTTAATTTAATTTTAGCTTTATTTGTTTTATTATTTATTTTGTCATCAGGTCTCTTATTTTTGTTTGATTTAAGGTTAAAAGCATTTTTCTTTACATACTAAATTTCAGCAAAAAAAAAAGAAAAAAGGAAAAAAGGGAAAAAAACATCAATCAAAATTAAATTTTTAGAGGCATTTCATTTGTTTGAATTTTTTATTTTTTGACTTTTACTGCTTTATTTGTTTGAGGAAAAAAAGAGAAAAATGAATGGTGGAAATGAAAAGGAAAAAAGAAAAAAGATAGTTTCCACGGTTGCTTGCATTTTGTCTATTAAAAGCCATAATCAATGGCTAACAATAAGGGGAGGGGCTGAGGTTTTTTTAGAGTCATTGAGATGAGGTTTAAGGGGTTTGGATGGGATATAAAAGGAAAAGGCTAAGGGTACAAGGTAGAGGTTGGCGGCTGAGAGGAGAAATATAGTATGAGAAAGAGAGAAAACCAAGAGGGAACCAAGCAAGGGCAAAAAGATAACAGCGAAAGGGGAGAAGCAAGGTAATCTGGTGCCAGAGTGAAGAGTGAAAGGGAAGGAAAAAACTAGGAAGGCTGTGAGCTTGAGAGAGAAAAGGGAGGAAGCTACGGGCAAGGGGGGTCGGCTGTGAAAGCAGGAGGCAGCTAGGGTTTGGTTGGGCAGAAAGGTTTCGAGAGGAAAAAGGGTAACAACGGAGAGATTAGAGAGGCTTGGCGGTTCGAAAACTAAGGAAGAAACCCAGGAACCAGGGAGGAGTAGGAGTCTCGGCAGTGAGGGTTTCAGGAAGAACAGCGGATGAAGAGAAAGGAAAAATCAACAAAAGGCAAAGGGAAGAGAAGGGAAACGAGAGCAGGATCTGGGGTGAGTGGGGGAGAAAACAGCAAAGAAAACGAGAGAAGAAGGGAACAAACCAGAGGAGAGGAAGAGCTTCAGGTGAAGGAAACGAGAGAGGAATCTGATGTCATCTGAGACTGTTGTCGCTTACCGGATTCAACCACTGTTGTTGCTGCCGAATCTTCACCAGAAATAGCACGGTAAGCTTCTCCTTTTACCTTTTACCTTTTTCTTATAGATAGCTTCCAAATCATGGATTTTGTTCGGGGTTTTGACGGCTGGTGTTGATGATTCTCTTATGAGTGTGGTTTTGTGTCGTATGCTAAGATCTTTGGGACTCAAAGTTTTGGCTGCAATCAGATTGAAACTTTCGGCCCGTTGCAATCTTTTGTAGTTTCTTTCCCTTCGGTTGCTGAGATAACAGTTTGTATGATATTTTGTTTGATATTTGATTGAAAGGTTATACTTTTCTCCAATTTGGTGAACGAAAGGCTATATCTTGGGTCTTTATTTGCATAACTTGAGCTTGTTAAGATCCTTAGAGCCGTATTGAGGGGTTGTTGCAGCAGTGTGGAATTTCTTTTGGGTTGCTGGAGTTGAAATGTTTTGACGTTCTTGCTGTTGCTTGTTGTTTGAATGTGATTTCATGAACATTTTTGCTATCAAAGCTGTTGTTTTCATGTAGGAAATTAAAAGGATGAATGGCTGTAATACAGTGAATCCATTGTAGAAGTAGATTGTCTGCATTAAAAGGAAAAAACTTCAGTTGCCTTAAATGAAGTCTCGGCTGAGTTTATGTTCATGTCCAGATGATCAATTGTTGTCTTTTCTCCATTTTTGGGTCAGTTACTGCATCAATTAATGGGTTAAGGTTTGATTTGCTTCATGGGGATACGTTTCAGCCGAGTAAAAGTGGCATGAACATATGTTGTGGTTGATTTTCCTTGCTGCATTTTGTTGTTCTCGGTTGGGATGGTTAGGGGATAGGCAGTCATGCTTAAGCTATGTTAAGATTTATGTTTGAAGATGTGTGTGAGTTTGAGTCATGAATGATTTCTCGGTATTCCATCCATGCGAGTATCAAGCTGTTAAAAAAAATTGCAGCAGGGCAAAGGTTGCCGCACCTACTTTGCTGTTTTCCTTGTCCGTAACCATGCACTAGGCTTTAGCCTCTTCTAATCTGTTAGTTAGTCTTGTGTAGAAAGGGGGGAGTGGAAGTATGGTGTTGAGTTTGCATGTTTGGATCTAAAAAAAACACTTGAATCATGTTTGAATGCTTGCTGGAAAAATAGACAATCAGGTTACCGAACCATCTTTGCATGAATGTTTTTTCCAGAATTGTGCATGATATCTTTCTAAGTTTCTTGCTTGTTTGGATCATGGTGGTGGTATAGTTTGTGGCTTGGTCTAAAGTTGTGATGTTGGGTTGAAAAATATCGGATCAAAGCTGTGAATTTTGAATCGGAAATCTAAGTTTTGAAAACAAAGTTTTGAATCGGAAATCTAAGTTTTGAAAACAAAGTGCAGCAGTTTTTCATTTTTGGTTGTTGAAGTTTAAAAATCAGTTGCATAAGCTTCTTGTCTTCGTTCATTGCATGAAACTTGCATGAAAGTCTTCCAAGAGTCCCATTGTTTAATTGCAAATGGATTAAAGTCTTGTATGTATCTTGTTTGCCGAAGGTTTCATGGGATTGTAAAAGCTCTTGAATGAAAATTGCAGCAAGCTTGGAAGCAAAAGGCAGCAGGCTTCATTTTTAGTTGCAGAAATTTAAGCCTTTACGTAGTTGCATGGAACTTGCATGCAAATGGCTTTCAAAAATTGCACCTTGACCCCTAGTTTGCTAAGCAATGCTACAAAGGTCCAACCATGTTCTATTTTCTTGCGATTAGGTCCTAGAATAATTGCAATTTGAACCACCACTTGGCCCTTTCTTTGCTCTTGGACCCTTGAAGTTCCCAAAATGTTTAATTGGACTTGAGTAATTGGTTAATTTTGGCAATTGGGTCCTTAGTAGTTTTCTATTTTAGGAATTTGATCAATAATTTACCTTTCTTGGAAATTATGCATTATTTGATTTCATTTAAGTTGCAATTGGGAGGGATTTGATGTTTTTGTTTATACTTTACTATTTAATTGGTGCCTTGACCCTTTTATTGTTTTGAAGCCATTTTTCCTTCATTTGGTTACCATTGCGAGGGAGGTACATTCTATCCTTTATTTTTTTGACTTTATTTGACCCTACATGCGCATATGTGTCTTATGTGTGCAATTGCATGACTTTAAGTGTTACTTCATTTTTCACCTTATTTATTTCTTTAGTTGCTTAGTTTTTGCTTTAATTTTAGTTCAATTTTATCATTTGAAGGCACTCGCATGCCAAAATTGTAATAGGTAGGGATTTAATTGTTTTATTCCTTCTTATTTCCCCTTTTAGATTGTAGTAGGCTTTCCCCCTTAAAAATGTAATAGTTAGGGCCTTAATTGCCTTATGTGTTTTGCATGCTTAGGTGCTATGTGTTTGATCGCTTTCTTAGGTTTTGGCATCTAGATATGCATGCTTATGTGTTATGTGAATTACGTGCTCACGTGTCTACTTGCTTTAATTATGCATATTACTTATATATGTGTACGATGGATGCCAACGCACGTAACCGTGGCTAGTCCAATGCTAGTCATGGTTGTCCCCTCAAGCTCTTGCAAGTCCAATGCTTGTGAGAGAGCGTAGATGTAGGCTAGTCCAACGCTAGCCCTTAGGAGCCCTTCGCGCGTTAGATCATGATTGTGTGATAAATCATTTCATCTCATGCATATCTTTACTTTTTAGGGCCTCTTTCACCATATTGCGTGGCATTTTCCTTATATATGTACACCCCTTTTTCCATATTTTCCTTTATATGTATATTACTTCTTCCTTTTGTATGAAACATGACATTAGTCTTGCATTTCATATAGGCATTAGAACTAGGTTAGTTCATTTGCTTGACTAGATTAGGGAAAACCCCCTTGGATATGGGATATGGACGAGTTTGGCTTTCTATCCTTAGCACGCTCGTATTCCCTCTATTAAAGGGAACATTGAGTCATAGACATAAGTCCCCCACACCCATCATGATGCATTCCTTTAGGTCATACACATTTGTATATTATTATTCTTACTTTTTTCTTTCTTTCGAGTCTCATGACTTGCATTATTCGTGATTTCTTCGGAGAGTCTTTATTGGGTGTCACAATTAATGTGATTGGTACCAAATAAGCTTTGAAGATACATTTCGACCCCTCGACACCCTCCTAGGTCTAGGGTATGCATTCATATAGTACATCCAAATGTGATAAATTCTTTGGTTAAAACAAGAAAATCTTTGACTAAATCACGCAACTAGCTTTGGCTAGGTCGAAGGGGTGCCTTGGATTTTTATCCTTGCCTCCCCCTTCGTCAAATGTGACTCCCGAACCTTTCCTTTGATTTTCGTAGACTAGGAGTCATTTAAAAGGGGTTTTTTCTACTTTTTCCTTTGAAAATTCATTTTTTGGTGACTTGGTACACCTTAACTCTATACCAAGTGGCGACTCCAATTTTTATTCGAAAACCCTTTTTAAACTATCATTTTGGGTCAAATCGTCGCATTTTCAAGTCCCATCTAGACCCACATATTTTTCTTCATTTTTCCTTGTAAATCAAAAATTCATTTTTCAAACAAAAATTCACCTTTTAAAACCATTTATTTATTTCTTAAAAAAATGGGGCGCGACAGTATCCTAGGCTAAAGTTTAGGATGCCGGACTGTGGAATTCGATTTGATTCAAAAGTTAAGCGATTGAGGGATAAAAGCTAGAGCCTGCTTCGCGTGGTCTCTGCGCGGAGTGAGATTGGGCCTAGGGCTGCAAACGATCCGAGTCGAGTCGAGTTTTGAGCTAATCGAGCCGAGTCTCGACTAAATTTTACCAAGTTCGAGCTCGAACTCGAGCTCGACGAGCCGGCAAATTTCGAGCTCGAGCTCGACTCGAATCAAGTCGAGCCGAGCTCGAGCTCGAAAAAAAATAATTTTATTTAAAAAAAATAAAGACATATACGTAATTTTACTATGAAAATAAAAAATAAAAAAAATAAATATAATATACGTAATTTTATTATTAAATAAAAATAAAAATAAAAATAAAAAATATATATATACCCAAGCTCGCGAGCCGGCTCGCGAGCTAACGAGCTTAATATTCTGAGCTCGAGCTCGAGCTCGAGTTTGACTCGAGCCGGCTCGAGCTCGACTCGAGTTCGATTAACATCGAGCTCGACTCGAGCTTGACTCGAGCCGCTCGCGAGCGGGTCGATTCGTTTGCAGCCCTAATTGGGCCAAGTGGTGTTATGGTCCTAATTTCGTGAATGGATATTAAGGATTAAGGATTTTTTTTTAAGCTTAAGTTACGAATCATGAAACGTTCTAGGTTTGAACCCTTATCATGGTACTTTGGGGACAATGGTTAGGTATGCCAGGTAGGAATCTCTAATATGGATGATTTACTCTTGGGACCGGCCGGCTCGAGTTGTGAATTGTCTTATTGTGAATTCCTGTACTTGGGTACCATATAGTGTGCTCTTACGTACATGTATTGGACTTGATTTGATATTACGCATGAGTAATGTGACCTATATTTGGACTTGAATTCGGTGGACTGTTTGAGAATGTGAATTGTTGGGTATAGGCTAGCCGAGTGAGTTCTTATTCGTACCTGTGCTCCTTGAACTTGAAGTAATTGACTCTATTTTTGAAATTATATGCTTGAACCCTGCTTCGACCTTGTTTTTGAACTTATTTGTACTCGTGTGGTTGTAGACCGGCTACTATTCCTCTGTAGCGGTTGAACTAAAACTCTTTGGTGAGGCATTGCCTATTGTGTTTCCAAACACCGCCAGGGATGAATTTCTTGAATTAAGACTCACTGGTGAAGTATAGCCGTTGTGCTAGCTTGTTGTGTTTCCAAGCACCGCCAAGGGTAAAATTTTCGACTTGAGAAATTTTTGACTTGAGACTTGCATTTTGAGAACATGAACAGGCTTTGTCTGGCTAGAGTGAGTACAAGAAATTAACGGGCACCTTGGGAAGTGGAGTAAGAAATCGGACGGGGTGATTTTCACTGGGTATGGGATGACAAGTCGCGTTTCTTTCATTTTGCCCTTGCATTGTTTCTACATGTCATTTACTTATGGTATGTTAATGCCTACATATATAGTATTTACTGCACTTGACTTTGTCTAACCTGAAATGTCCCTTGGTGTATATGGTGCATTATATTGTGTATATTTTGCGTGACTTGTATATATATACGTACACACTTTTTTTCTTATTATTTCGTGCATTTTATAACTCTTCAACACTTTGATCTTGAACCATATTTTGTCCCAATTATAGAAACTATAAAACCATCAAATGGGGACTCGTGGTGGGGGTAGAGGACGAGGACAAGGAACCGAAGGGGTAACTAATGAAATTGCGAATACGCAAGCCGAAACACAGGTAGCTATAGCCATACAGCGAATGGTTGATTTACTAGAACGAATGGTCAACCAATAGGGTCAAGGCCAAGTATAGCATCCTGGCAATCATGAAGGAGAGGACCGTGCCTTAGAACGGTTCCAAAAATTTCTACCGCCAAAATTCTTGGGTGGACCTAGCCCTGATATAGCGGAGAGTTGGTTGGAGCGAATGTTAGATATTTTTGCTGCGTTAGGATACTCAGAGGAACGGCAGATAGCTTTCACCATTTTTCAATTTGAGAGAGCGGCTCGTGCCTGGTGGAATGTGATTCGAGCCAAATGGGAGAGAGAGCAAACCCCATGGACATGGGTGAATTTTACTCGTGAGTTTAATGAGAAGTACTTACCGCCACTTGTTCAGGAAAGGCGAGAGGATGAGTTCATACGCCTACGTCAAGGGACTATGAGTGTGGCGTAGTACAAGACACAGTTTACCAAACTCTCTCGTTTTGCTCCAGAATTAGTACTGACAGACCAAAGGAGAATTCGTCGGTTTATTCAGGGTTTGAACGTGGAAATTCAAGAGGCATTGGCAGCTGCTCAATTGGAGACTTATAGTCAAGCGATTGAAAAGGCACAAAGAATTGAAAGTACTAAGAGTCAAGTAAAGGCCTTTCATGATACGAAAAGAAGGCACCCAGATACAAGTAGTTATATTGAGGGACAGAGCGCGGGGAGCGAGCCACCACTTAAGAAGAGTCGAGGAATAGGTGGACCACGATCCACTGGGATCCCAAATCAAGGAAATGTTGAGAAAAATCAAGTAGGAAGAGAGACCCAAAGGGGTACCTCACAAGGAGGTCCGACTTCAAGATCTAGAATGACATGCGGATTTTGTGGAGCTGCTAATCACATAGAAGATAATTGTTGGAAGAAAGGACAAGTACGGAAATGCTATCGATGTGGTAGTGCTGAGCATCTGATTGCTCAGTGCCCTCACCTACCAAAAGAAGGAAATTTACCAAGGGTAGAAGGGAACACGTCTAAGAAGACTAATGCCACGGGTAATCGACCGAAAGTGCCGGGAAGGACCTATGCAATAGGAAGCCAAGAGGTGACAGACCCATTAACAATCACCGAAGGTACCTTCCCTATTTTCCATCGTATTGAGGTATTCGAGTATTCCAACCCTTTAGTTCGTTGATTGGAATTTCGAGGACGAAATTCTTTTAAGGAGGGGAGATTGTGACACCCCAACTTTTAAGATGCTATTGTTTTACGGTTTCTTTAGTTCATTTTATTTTAAAACATTATTTTGTTTCAAGGAAGATATTAAAGTTATTTCTTTGGGTTTGATTTAAAACCTTATTTTGTTTTAAAAGACTAGAAACCCTAAAATTTTAATAAAAAACCCTAGTTTACTTATGACTATATTTAAATCCCTCATATTTGACTCAAAACCCTAATTTTATTCTATGGAATTGTAAAATTCACCACATTTTTCTTAAAATTCCTTTTATTTGGAAATTATTCATTTATTATGGCCCTACTACTCAAGCACCCCACAATAAGTGCAAATGAACCTAGAAAGTAGGGTTTCATTTTTCGTTTTCAAGATTGGAGCAAATTTTTGCGATTTTTCGCCGGATGATTTTTCAGTATGGAGCGAGGATCAAATTTGGTGCTTAAGACTGATTTTTTAAGTGAGAAATAATATGTGATTAGAAGCAATGATATAAAGTTAGTGAATAGGAAGTAAAAACCCTAGTACATGTGATTTAAGGAAAAATGGTGTGAACCGACGTGTACCGTGCACTACCTATTGAACGTACCACTTGATCACCACTTTCTTACCATACAAGCTTATCACTAATTGAGCAAAATATCTTCCCCCTCATGGCTATCTCTTGACCGAAATTTGTGGCTAAAATGCAAGGAAAGAAAGAGAAAATTTGTGTGGTTGTGGTTGAGCCAAGTGTTGGCCAACATGTGGTCTAAATTAATCCTAATCTTCTTGCTTTCTTATCTTCCAAATCTAGCTCATTCTTCCTCATTTTCTTCTTCTTCTGGCCGAGACAAGAGATAGAGAAAAGGGAGAGGAAGAAACAACCATTTTCTTCTTGATTTGCACCATCCAAGTGAGAAACAAAAATTCTAAACCGATTAAGTTGTTATCTAGCTCAAGTGCTACCTACCGGTGCAATTTTCTTGAGGAACAAAGACCTTGAACACTTGTTTCTAGTTGCCTTGGAAAGGTATACATGCTAGAACCTTGATTCTCTGATTAAATTCGTGATTTGTTGCTAAATATGTCACATATGGTTGAATTATTGATGTATGTGGTAAAACAGAGGCTTGGATCATGATTTTCCATTTTATTTGAATTTTTACAGCTTTCCTATGATTCTTCTAATGCTTAATATTTGGGGCTTTGATGTTTAAAGTTTAATATGGGAAGTTAAGATGGTGAAGCAAGCCAAAAATAAAGGAATTAGCATTTGATTTCAAGAATTTCCAGATTTCAGGAACTTGAAAATTCAGTTCTGCCCGGTTTTAGTACTCATAGTTAGATGCCGAATTAGGCTTGTCCTAAAACATGAAAGTTGTAGAGAATGGTATTTTATAGGTGCCTACAAAATTTCAGCTCAATCGGAACAACGTATCTTGTGAAAAGATGAAAATACCCTCACTGTTCTAGGTTACATTCCAGAGTTCCGCGTGAACAGTTTAGTCTATTTGGTTGTGTTTATTCACTATAATCTGTTCGGATTTAGCCTTTTACCAAAACATGAAAGTTTTATTACTCTGTCTTAGCTTTTCAACGCCACCAAGAATACCTTAAACAGACCTTGGTAGTCTGATATATGACCATTCTAGTGCAGTGCAGTTAATTAGCCGTATAGTTGGAAGTTGGCTCTGTAATTTGGGAATTTGACCAGGTTACACTGGAAATTGGATTAAGTGATCTCATGAAAATTGTAGGCCTTTGTCTTAGCTTCGAACTGGTATAAGTTGCATTTCAATCCGATAAGCGTAGCCTCAGATGTGCCCGTTCTGTAAAACCCCGTCAAAACTGTTTTTTGTAAACGTTGTTTCCGCACTTGATATTAGCTTAATTGTTGTTCTCGTATTGTTTTTGAGCCTATGGAATGGCTATTGAAATGGAATTGTGTTATGGATAACTTTGGGTTGGATTGAGTAAAATATTGAAGCCATAAATGGCTGAAAAATGGGTAAACACAAGGGGCATGCCGCCAAATTTTCACGAGAAAGATAAACTAGTCTTCGAAGTCCTAGTTTTATATTTTGCAAATTTAACTTGGATACACTGAAAAATGGATTGAGTTATCTTCATGGAAGTTGTGACCTTTTGTCTAAGGTTCGAGACACTATCTAGTACATTTTGATCCGATGACCCTAGCTCCCGTTATGGACAAGATCGTGTAACCGTTTTGATTATTTTGACCATTTTCAACTGTATTCGATCGTTTCAGTTATAAATTGCTGTTGTATGGCCGTTTCACTCATGTGTGTATATAATCTACCCATACAGATCTTGAGGCTTTTGACGGTGACGGTCAAGCTCCGTGAATTGTATCATTTTTCGTGCCAAGTTGTATCAAGTGAGTAATTGGGTGGTTATTGATGTGAAATTGTTAAAGTGCTTTGTACATGTTAATTGGGTACGTAGGCGAGGGTGTACTTTATCTCACTCGACCTAAGCCCATCCTTTGTTTTGATTTCCTATGTGAGAATTCATGTTTTATGTTGAGTATCACCCTCTTGCTGTGTGATGAGGAGGGGAATTACATGACTTGAGTATCACCCTTTTGCTGTGTGCTGATAGGGGTGATCTCATGACTTGAATTAAACCCCATTTGCTGTGTGCTGTTTGGAGTAAGTATCTTGTTGTGCACTTGTTGAGAGATACCATCTATTGAGAGATCGGATATCTCAGGGCTTGGTTCCAACCCGGTTCCAAGGGTAAAACGAACTATTCGAGCCAGCCGGGGCTTGGTCGAAGATAGTTCCATGCTAAACTTGGGATTTAGTTTCTTGTTATGGCTTTGACGAAAGCTAAGTTACTTTATTTCGCTCGAGCTGCTGTGTGCTGTTGACTGGCCAACGGGGGTTGATAAGGTGAACTGGGAACGTTTAAGTGGAGTCTACGGACCATGAGTACTTGGTTGACGGAGTGTCAATAGGCGTTCAAGTTTGGGGAATTGAACTGGCTTTGGAGCCACCCGTATCCTACACTTGTGATGTTACTTTTCTGTTATTGATGTGAAATATCCTGATTTACTTGTTTAATTATGTGAGTTTTATTTTTCCCTTGATTGCTCACTAAGCATATAGCTTACCCCATTCCATTTGTTTTCCTTAGCAGGGGGCCAACGCGGGGATCGCTCGGGCAGGTGTTAGACCTTTGAGCTACAGAATAGTTGAACTTGTACTTGTATAAGTTGACGAGTAAGATGTATATAGTTATCGTGGTGGTTGTTGTGAACCCCTTTTCTAGGGATTACTTTCTGGTACTCGTGGTATGTATGACTTGATGAACTAGTTTATGCAACTTTCGAAGCTGTAATAGAGTTAATAGAGCTTTCTTTTGGCGTGGAATCTATTTTCCCATTTTAAGTATTGAGTCCCGGCGAGAGCTGGGCAGGCGACCCCCCGAACCCTGGGAAACGCCCTAGGGGGTGGTTGGGCCGTCACATAGTCGGGGTGATGCTTATTAAAAGGCCATTGCATTTTGTGTTTTGCTTGACTATGTTTCCTACCTTTTTGAAGCAATTGAACGTTACTTATAAGGTGCTTGACTTTGTTGCTCTATGGCTTCAAAACTATGCTATGGGTGTGCACAGCTACAACTATTTCGTTGTCTTCTTTATTATTTTCATTTTGAATGATTAAAATGTCAATTTTAAACTTTGCCTATGTGTACTCATTTTACGTCATGCTTTTATAAATATTAAATTTATGAGCAGCCAAAGAAGTGAAAAGGGATCGAGGACAAGGGGTTAAGTAACCCAAGCTCAAGAGGAGGTTGAGGGAATGGCAACTGGGCCGAACCGAAATCTAGAAATGAAGGAAACAATCACGTAGCTACTGCTATTGGCCATATGATTGATATTTTAGCATGATTAACTGAGCACCAAGACTCTAAACCAATTAAGTAACCCAGGAACCAAGAGAGGTAAGAGGATAGAACAATTCTTGAAGTTCGTCCATCTGGGTTTCATGGAAGATCTAACCTCAAAATTGTAGAATTGATTTGAGGGGATAAAATAAGGCATTAGTGAAAGCAAGAGATTAGGGTTTCTTCTCGAGCAACTTTGTAATTGAGTATTGGAGAGTGAATTAGGGTGTGGAACTTTTAAGGAATATGATCTCCGTATTTCATTATGTTTAGAAGTAATGATAGTAATCTTGTAGAGACTCAAGAGCCCGTCCATGTTAAGCAGAGAACAGGTAAGATTTATAAGTTGAAATAACCTATAAGTCAAATAATGAAAAAGTGACGTGGCCAGAGATTCCATTGTGGATAGCTACTTATTTTGATCTTTTGATTTACCTGGCAGGCTAGCATTTGACTCAAGCCAATCGGTAAGATGACAACTTTGGAAGAAATGCATAAGGAAATGGATATTCTTCGAAATGAGGTAGAATTTCAAAGAAAATTGGCTGACTACTGGGAAGGACGGTGGAAACAAGAATATGCAGAGAAAACTGAGTTGCTACGCAAGAATGTAGAACTGGAGAAGGAATACAAAGGAAATCCTCAAACTGGTCAAGCCATCACTTCTCACGCAAATTGTGGATACTGTGGCAAGATTAACCACACTGAGGCCAAGTGCTGGAGAAAACAAGGAAAATGTTTGAGGTGCGGTAGTACCGAGCATCAATTTTCGCATTGCCCTGGTACCTCTAGAAAGAGGAAATACTCAGCGGCCAACTAGATCCGCCACAAAACAATCAAGTGCCAGAAAGGGGTTATTAGTGATAATGGCTACGAGGGGGGCCCAAGTAGTGAAAGTTTTATGAGTGGAGATGGTTTGACTTCACTCGAGAGATAGAGATTGTAGTTTTACCCTAGACTAGATTGACACTTTTTGGAGATTTAATCTTTTGTATAAGGGAAAGTCTTGACAACTCGACACATTTTGATATAATCTTATTGTTTCCCTTTTCCCTTTTGAAATGATTTGATAAACCTATCCCAACTTGATGCAACTATTATGATTTTCTATAACGTATGGAGATGTACTTTGCTTTTAATTGATTTCATGGCTTATATGTATATTTAAACTTTGTCCCACACCTTTAGATTAGTGGTGAGACATGAACGCTAGTAAACATGGTCAAGATTGTACTTGAGAATATAGACCACCCCGAGGTCTTGGAGATGACCAGGGATCGGGACCAAAAATCGAGACTTGGGGTTGAAATTGGGACCCAATATTTGATTGCCAAATTGATATATTAAAGTTGAGAGATTTGGATTAGTGAAAGGAAAATTTTGATAGATTGAAGGAGTCTAACAATTAAGGGACAGGGGTATAATATTTGGGATGGAAGTTTGAGCCTATACATGGACTATTGAGACTTGAACAATATGACTATTAAGAACAATTGCCCTTTCATCTCATATAGATGAGAGTTTGATCAACTGCCAGGGCCGTGGTATTATTCAAGTTGGATTTACAGTAGATGTGACAGCCCCACTTTCCCCTAAGGCGAACCAAAGGGGTGAGCGGACTGCCTGCCCAGCTCTCGCCAGGACTAACGATGCAGACCAGAACTATCTATAGCGATCCGGAACTTACAAACGAGCGTAAACAAGTCAAAATGGTAAAATAACCCAAAATAAAAATAAAAAAAATGAAATCCGGAGCCGGCCATGAATAGTAACCGACCCGTCGGTGCCAACCGAAATAGCTAACAAACATTCACATCTGAACTTTAGCGTTTACAAATCAACATAACATACAAAAGTTTTCAAAAGTTGATACATATACACGGTTTGCCACATCAGTAGAGAAAACGCCCCAAAAGTACACTTAGGGTTTTAATACATGAGCTATACAAAAGATATGTTCAATTAGCTCAATTTGGCAGCCATTTGTCAAGTCCAGACCAAAAGTGTTTATTTTCCTGTAAGGAAAACAAAAGGGAACAGAAAGGGGTGAGCTTGCGCTCAATGAGGTACCAAACATATAGCAGAAAAATCATGGCATTTCACATTTAACAAATCAGATACACATGCCAGATGTAAAGCAAAGGAACCAATGATTCAAATCAGAAGGATACGGGTGGCTCTCAGGAGCCAAATTTCCAGTGCAGTACTTGATCCAAACCGGTTGACTCTCCGTCAACGTATATAGAACCAAACGTCCGTAGACCCCTCTTTACACCGAATTCCGTCCACCAAACACCCCTTTACCGGGCCCGCTCACCGTAACCGAACAGAAATGGTAATACTCGAGTATACCCGGAATCAAGGGTCTCAATACCCAAAATCCCCGAACAGACTACCATGGTTCGTTATCTAATCGTCCAGGCCCTTGCCGGCCCGACTCGAATAACTTAGCCACAGGATTGAGCTCATAGGTCATAGAAATCCGAACAGATGCAGACACAGATAACAGATTCAGATACAGATACAGAATAGCAGATTCAGATAGCAGATTCAGATAGGCACTCAAAATTGGCATATGGACAGACAAGAGAACGAGTGTGATAAAGTACACCCTCGTCTCAAACAAATAAACAGATTGCAGAGCAAAATCAAGTTAAACAGCAATGGAGGGGAGTGGTACACTCACCGATTCAACTTCAAAAAGTTTCACTTCAGATTGGCCTTAATCGCCAAGAAACCCTAAAATAATCAAAATAAACCAATTGAAGGTTTTACTTCCAGAATCGAGTAAACAGAATGCACATGTGAGGCTCGACTACTAGTCGTATACCTCGCCAAATAATTACTAATGCAAGGGTGCAAAACATGATTTTCTTGGAAACGAAAAGGTAGCATGAAGACCTAGGCGCAAACAACCCAAAAGCCTTTCATTCTACCAAAAGGCAAACCCAACTTAAAGGAACCAAACGGCCTAGAAAATCGGGCAGCACTTCCCCTAAATCTCTTACTTTTCCAGCCATTAAGGCTTCATTCTATCCTCAAATCAGTCCCAACATCTCACACAAAATTCATCTCATTTCCCAAAAGCCGTTCACTAGGCTCAAAGTGGTACAAGTACAAAAGTTAACTAGGAAACAACCGAAATGAAAGCAAGCCCTAAAAGAGACTCGATAACGAGTTATATAGCAATTCTAAACACAACCCCAATAGGGTTTCATATGCATGAATGAGCATAATAGCAAACCAGAAATTAAGAAAAGGGCTTTAACTTAGGCCTTGATAAAAAACCGGTTTTGACATCATAATGCGGTAATGGCACAACTCTCACTACAAATATCGGATAGGGGTGTAAGACCCATCACTTCGAAGCTATGAAACAGGGCTACAACAATGTAGAAGGCCACTCAATCCAGTTCCTAACACAATTAGGTCAAATATGCCAAATACTAACCCAGAATTCCCAAAACAGGTTTGCAAAACACAGAAAACTGTAATCGGTATATCTCAGTCCATACAAGTCCAAATGCCGAAATTCCAAAGGCATATGTTAGCTAAGACATTCAGATACATTTCATCAGAAGACAACAACTTCAGAATCCAAACCAATTCCAGTCAAAAGGGCCAATTACTATCGCAGTTTTCGCATTCTGATCAAAGCAGAACAGCTACAGTAAAAACGGCATAACTCACTCTACACTCATCCAAATGACCTGAAATTTTACAGGCACCTCAAACACATCAGTACCTACAACTTTCATGTTTTGAGCAAAGTCTAATTCGGCCTCTAACCCAGTGATCTAAAACCGGACAGAATTGGGATTTTATGAACCCTAACTTTCCATTTTTCACACCAAATCCAAAATTGATTGCATTTTCCTATCATATGCACCTACTAGAGCCAAAGCCCCTTATTACCAACCATCAAAAACAACCACACCATCAAGATCATATGAAACCAGAAAATTCCTCAAAAAAAAAAATAAAAACTTCACCAATTCATCACAAACCAAGAAATAAATCACATAATCCATCACTTTAGCTCCAATTAGGCACCAATTAACCATCATTAAGTATAGAAGGGAGTTCATATACCACTTACCAAGTAAACAAGAGAGGGAGAGATGTAGACCACCTTAGTTCTTCAAAAAAAACTTCACCAAATCACTTACTAGCACCAACTAGAGGGATTTTATGGAACAATTCTAAGTTTAATCGGTTGGAATGGAAGATTGAGCTAGTTTGAAGCTTGAAACTTGGAGAAGTTTTCTTCCTTTTCCTTGCAAGAGGTTCGGCCATAAGAGAGAGAAGAAATGGTGATTTTTGTGAAATTTTAAGATATTTAATCACTTGGTAAAAAAAGTCAAAAGTGAATAGTGTCCATCCAATCAAATGGTGACACTTGTCACCTAATTAATGAATCTCTATCTCTTTGTTCCCCCTCATACCAATCCAAATGACATCCTCTACTTATCTCTTAACACCCGATAATTTTTTCACAGTATCCGGAACTTAACCTAATTGGCCGAATTTTTCCGAACTTTTTGCACTAGTGGGTCCCACATCCAATATATATTCTTAATTTTCTAAAATTCCTCCAATGCTAGAAAAATCATCTTAAAACTATAATTGCTCATAAAATCCACTAAGAAAATATTTCTAAGCCAGAAAATGCAGAAAACATGCAATTAAGGGGAAATAAACCCTAGGAAAATAATTAGGGTTTTACGGGTTCTCACACTCTCCCCCCCTTAAAAGAATTTCGTCCTCGAAATTTCTTATCAGCGGAATCCATCAAATCTAAGGTACCCAGATATCCCAACGGATCGTACCTTCTGCGTCCTCAGACGAGTCAGGGACCTGATGCTGCTCTAGAGAATATACTCGAGCTGGTGCCTTCGATCCCGTCCCTTCTCCTTTCGTCTGTCCAGGGTTGCTCTTGGCGGGTTGCTGAGAATTGGGCTTGGTTGGTGGCAGAGTCCCTCTCCGCTCGCGCAGGCGAGCTGGACAGTTAGCAATCCGATGTTCAGCGCTTCCACAGCGCAAGCATTTTCCTTCTTTCTTCCAGCAATTTGTTTCCGTATGACTTGGCCCTCCGCAATATCCACAGGGACCACGAGTAGCAGAGACCAGTCCTCCCTGAGGGACATCACGCGACACCCCTGGTTGCCGTACTTCCCCGTTTCCCTTGCGAACTTTAGAGATTGTACTATTATCCGCTTGTTCTGAGCTGCTCCCCGGAAAACCCCTTTTTCTTGCTTGGAAGTTTCTAACTTGTAACCCTGCAGTTTCAACGCGCTGAGCTTTTTCCACCGCATCACTAAAGGCATTAAGTTGGGCTACCGCCAGATCTTTTTGAATTTCCACGTTCAAGCCCTGGATAAAGCGTCTTATTCGCCGCTGTTCGGTCATGATGAGTTCGGGCGCAAATTTGGATAGGCGGGTGAATTGACTCTCATATTCCGCCACAGTCTGAGCCGCTTGCCGGAGCCGGATAAACTCGTCCTCCTTCCTCTCCTGGACTAGAGGAGGGAAAAACTTTGCATTAAATTCTCGGATGAAGTTCGCCCAAGTCCTAGGCGTCTGCTCCCGCTCCCATTTCTGTCTAATTACGTTCCACCAGGAACGGGCAGCTCCCTCCAGTTGGAACACGGCAAAAGTGACCTGTCTTTCGTCAGGGTAGTGTAGGGCCGCGAATATATCAACCATTTTCTCAAGCCACTTCTCAGCAACGTCGGGGTCGGGTCCCCCAATAAACTTTGGCGGGAAAAACTTTTGAAAACGTTCGAGAGCTCTATCCTCGCTCTCGACGTGGTTACCAGGGTTCCCGGGGTTAGGGTTTGGGTTTTGGCCCTGTTGTTGTACTACTTGTGCTAGTAGGTTTGTCATTTGCTGCATAGCGGCAGCTATCTGCACACTGGGGTCTATTTGGGGTTCCGGATTGGGTCCAGTAGAGGTTTCCCCCGTTTCCCTAACCGGCGTGGGTTGTCTAGTTCCGCGCCCACGTCCCCGACCACTTCGTGTTCCTTCCATAAGTTTCACTCGGTCTAGGCAAGAATGCTAAACCAAAGCAGTATCAAAGCATGTAAGTAATACGCAAAACTTTCACATTAACATACATTTATACATTGCAAACATGATCACAACATATATATACAAGTCGGTCAAAATTAAGCCACACACATATATACAGCCAGTTAAGTCAAGTACAAACATAGACGATCCACCGAGGAATGGCCTTTCTAGTTCACCAAATCCTTTCTAACCTAGGCCCTCATATCTTTCGTATCCGGGCGCAAGAATCCCATCTAAGATAATTCACAACTCGAGCCGGCCGGTCCCAAGAGTAAACCATCTTTATTAAGGATTCCTACCCGACATACATACCTATCTTCCTCAAGTCCCATAATAATGATTCATACACTTATCACATGCCCGGTTCATAACTTACGCTCAAACGAGCACTTAGACATATTCATGAAATTAGGACCACAACACCCCTTGGCCCAGTCTCACTCCGCGCAGAGACCACGCGACGTGGCTCTGATACCACTTGTGACAGCCCCACTTTCCCCTAAGGCGAACCAAAGGGGTGAGCGGACTGCCTGCCCAGCTCTCGCCAGGACTAACGATGCAGACCAGAACTATCTATAGCGATCCGGAACTTACAAACGAGCGTAAACAAGTCAAAATGGTAAAATAACCCAAAATAAAAATAAAAAAAATGAAATCCGGAGCCGGCCATGAATAGTAACCGACCCGTCGGTGCCAACCGAAATAGCTAACAAACATTCACATCTGAACTTTAGCGTTTACAAATCAACATGACATACAAAAGTTTTCAAAAGTTGATACATATACACGGTTTGCCACATCAGTAGAGAAAACGCCCCAAAAGTACACTTAGGGTTTTAATACATGAGCTATACAAAAGATATGTTCAATTAGCTCAATTTGGCAGCCATTTGTCAAGTCCAGACCAAAAGTGTTTATTTTCCTGTAAGGAAAACAAAAGGGAACAGAAAGGGGTGAGCTTGCGCTCAATGAGGTACCAAACATATAGCAGAAAAATCATGGCATTTCACATTTAACAAATCAGATACACATGCCAGATGTAAAGCAAAGGAACCAATGATTCAAATCAGAAGGATACGGGTGGCTCTCAGGAGCCAAATTTCCAGCGCAGTACTTGATACAAACCGGTTGACTCTCCGTCAACGTATATAGAACCAAACGTCCGTAGACCCCTCTTTACACCGAATTCCGTCCACCAAACACCCCTTTACCGGGCCCGCTCACCGTAACCGAACAGAAATGGTAATACTCGAGTATACCCGGAATCAAGGGTCTCAATACCCAAAATCCCCGAACAGACTACCATGGTTCGTTATCTAATCGTCCAGGCCCTTGCCGGCCCGACTCGAATAACTTAGCCACAGGATTGAGCTCATAGGTCATAGAAATCCGAACAGATGCAGACACAGATAACAGATTCAGATACAGATACAGAATAGCAGATTCAGATAGCAGATTCAGATAGGCACTCAAAATTGGCATATGGACAGACAAGAGAACGAGTGTGATAAAGTACACCCTCGTCTCAAACAAATAAACAGATTGCAGAGCAAAATCAAGTTAAACAGCAATGGAGGGGAGTGGTACACTCACCGATTCAACTTCAAAAAGTTTCACTTCAGATTGGCCTTAATCGCCAAGAAACCCTAAAATAATCAAAATAAACCAATTGAAGGTTTTACTTCCAGAATCGAGTAAACAGAATGCACATGTGAGGCTCGACTACTAGTCGTATACCTCGCCAAATAATTACTAATGCAAGGGTACAAAACATGATTTTCTTGGAAACGAAAAGGTAGCATGAAGACCTAGGCGCAAACAACCCAAAAGCCTTTCATTCTACCAAAAGGCAAACCCAACTTAAAGGAACCAAACGGCCTAGAAAATCGGGCAGCACTTCCCCTAAATCTCTTACTTTTCCAGCCATTAAGGCTTCATTCTATCCTCAAATCAGTCCCAACATCTCACACAAAATTCATCTCATTTCCCAAAAGCCGTTCACTAGGCTCAAAGTGGTACAAGTACAAAAGTTAACTAGGAAACAACCGAAATGAAAGCAAGCCCTAAAAGAGACTCGATAACGAGTTATATAGCAATTCTAAACACAACCCCAATAGGGTTTCATATGCATGAATGAGCATAATAGCAAACCAGAAATTAAGAAAATGGCTTTAACTTAGGCCTTGATAAAAAAACCGGTTTTGACATCATAATGCGGTAATGGCACAACTCTCACTACAAATATCGGATGGGGGTGTAAGACCCATCTCTTCGAAGCTATGAAACAGGGCTACAACAATGTAGAAGGCCACTCAATCCAGTTCCTAACACAATTAGGTCAAATATGCCAAATACTAACCCAGAATTCCCAAAACAGGTTTGCAAAACACAGAAAACTGTAATCGGTATATCTCAGTCCATACAAGTCCAAATGCCGAAATTCCAAAGGCATATGTTAGCTAAGACATTCAGATACATTTCATCAGAAGACACCAACTTCAGAATCCAAACCAATTCCAGTCAAAAGGGCCAATTACTATCGCAGTTTTCGCATTCTGATCAAAGCAGAACAGCTACAGTAAAAACGGCATAACTCACTCTACACTCATCCAAATGACCTGAAATTTTACAGGCACCTCAAACACATCAATACCTACAACTTTCATGTTTTGAGAAAAGTCTAATTCGGCCTCTAACCCAGTGATCTAAAACCGGACAGAATTGGGATTTTATGAACCCTAACTTTCCATTTTTCACACCAAATCCAAAATTGATTGCATTTTCCTATCATATGCACCTACTAGAGCCAAAGCCCCTTATTACCAACCATCAAAAACAACCACACCATCAAGATCATATGAAACCAGAAAATTCCTCAAAAAAAAAAATAAAAACTTCACCAATTCATCACAAACCAAGAAATAAATCACATAATCCATCACTTTAGCTCCAATTAGGCACCAATTAACCATCATTAAGTATAGAAGGGAGTTCATATACCACCTACCAAGTAAACAAGAGAGGGAGAGATGTAGACCACCTTAGTTCTTCAAAAAAAACTTCACCAAATCACTTACTAGCACCAACTAGAGGGATTTTATGGAACAATTCTAAGTTTAATCGGTTGGAATGGAAGATTGAGCTAGTTTGAAGCTTGAAACTTGGAGAAGTTTTCTTCCTTTTCCTTGCAAGAGGTTCGGCCATAAGAGAGAGAAGAAATGGTGATTTTTGTGAAATTTTAAGATATTTAATCACTTGGTAAAAAAAGTCAAAAGTGAATAGTGTCCATCCAATCAAATGGTGACACTTGTCACCTAATTAATGAATCTCTATCTCTTTGTTCCCCCTCATACCAATCCAAATGACATCCTCTACTTATCTCTTAACACCCGATAATTTTTTCACAGTATCCGGAACTTAACCTAATTGGCCGAATTTTTCCGAACTTTTTGCACTAGTGGGTCCCACATCCAATATATATTCTTAATTTTCTAAAATTCCTCCAATGCTAGAAAAATCATCTTAAAACTATAATTGCTCGTAAAATCCACTAAGAAAATATTTCTAAGCCAGAAAATGCAGAAAACATGCAATTAAGGGGAAATAAACCCTAGGAAAATAATTAGGGTTTTACGGGTTCTCACAGTAGAAGCTATTGCTAGTTGAGGATCTTAGAAACTGATGTACTGAAGATCACTTTTAATTTAAGACATGGCACATTGAATTCACATCTACGCCCTTTGGGTGGACTAATGCACTAACAGCAATCATGGACTTAATGCATCGAGGTTTTAAACTATATTTAGATCAATTTGTGATAACATTTATTAATGGTATATCAGTATACATTAAGGATAGAGAAAATTGTGAAAAACACTTGATGATAGTTTTACAAACCCCGAGGGGGCACCAATTTTTGTTAAATTCAATAATGTGAGTTTGAATGAAAGAAATAGGACTTAATGGGAATTTGACCTATGATAAGGGGCCGGTGAAGATTTTTGATTGAAAAGTGAAGATATTATTTGTATGGAGTGACTTTTGAGAATTTTATGGATCACAAGAGTCTTAAGTACCTATTTTCTCCAAAAGGAGTTGAACTTGAGATAACGAAGATGGGTGGAGTTGGAGGACTATGATTGTACGATCAATTATCACCCATAGACTAATGGATAGTCCGAGAGGACAATTCAGGCCCTTGAGGTCATGTATCCTGAATTTTTGGAGAAAGATGGAATAAGTACTTGACACTGGTAGAATAAGTATTCTGAGTGACTATGGTATGACACATTTCTTTTACAAACCCTAGATTCATGAGTAAGATAGACGTGAAGCCGATTAAGTTACTTATGACTTGGAAGTTAAAATACTTATTTGGGGAAAAATCAAGGTTAGATTGCTAGTTGGATGAATAGAAATTGCGAAGTATGGGTTGGAAAACGTAAGTTAGTGATTGATCTGATAGGCTTAACAATTAAGGGAATGATATTGGCTTAAATGTGAATTTCGAGGATGAAATTCCTTTTAAGGTGGGAAGGATGTGAGGACTCGAAAAAAAAATTTATTTTTATCAAATATTATTGGTTTATTTAAATATTTATTCACCCGTTTTCTTTGTATAATTTATTTTAACCATTCTAAGTCCATTTGAATGCAACAATGTCTCTCATATGTTTTTTTAAAACGTTTTGTTAGAAAATTTTAAATTTCAAAGGCTCATTTAGTAAGGAATAACGAATACACATTTTCGAGGCAAAATTTGATTCGAGAGTGCAATAATCTTGGAGAATTGAGAATGATCAATAGTACACTAAGAAAAGTTAATTGAGAGATTAGATGTGAGTGAGTTAAAATTAAGCGTATACAGCTTGCGCGTCAATAGTTGTCCGAAAGACGCGCTGATACAGATTAATTGGAGATTTGAGAATTTAATACTAGACTCATATGAGGACTCATGTTTATTTCTAAAATAGGTATTTTATGCCTAGTTAACCTAGTATTAATTAGTTATATCATGGTTACAAGAATTTCTTAGAAATTGCACTTTCTCGCGCACAAGTCAGAAGTTTGCGTTTTCGCGCACGCGACTAATTGGAGGATTTTAGAACTTATTGTTAGACTAATAAGAGTGAATAATAATAGTGTTAAAGGAAGTGCATTAGAGGTTTAGTGCACAAGTGAAACAAACTCGAGAGAAAATGGGCACAAAACGTGCGCGTACGCGCACTATGGGAGAGTTGACTTGTGCAGTTAAAGCTTACACTTACCAAGCTTCTCCAAGAAGCTTTGCATCAGCACCATCTCTCTCTGTTCTCTCTCAAAGCAGCTGAAACTCTCAAGGCAAGAAGGAGCAAAATTTTCTTCATCATCTTACCCAAATCATTAATCTATTTCACTTCAAATTTGCCACACAAACTCAAAACAACTTGGAGATCATCTTAGACTAGGAAGAGGGCTTCATTCTCACGGTTTTCTTAGAGCTCAAAGTGACCGAAAATTCTGGTCTTCAACATCCAAGAAGGTAGCAAAGCATCCAACCCTTGAATCTTAGTTATAGTGAGTTTTATTTCACTTAGAAGCTTGTAGCTTTATGTGGATAGTTTTGGTTGGTTGAAAATCATGTGAGTGGGCTCTATGAAATCCCACAATGAATATGTTGGATTGATAGTGTGAGGACTTGAAAATTTACTTATTTTAAATTCCTATTACTAGCTTATTTAAATATTTAATTGCCCGTTTACTCCGAATATTTTATTTCAACCTTTTTAAACCCAATTATATGGAACTATGGCTTATATTTTTAAAATGACTCGTTTCAAAATTTAATTTTTGAAAACTCGCTAAGTGAAATCATGAATACGCGTTTGGAGACAATGAACGATTTGAGGATACATTGAGCTTGGAGAGTGAAGACTGATACATTAGTCTCAAAATAGTTATTTTTATGTTTAAGTACTCAAGTATTAGTTAGTAATACTATCGTTACAAGAATTCCTTAGAAGTTTCGCTCTATCGCGCACAAATTGGAAGTACGCGTTTTTGCGCATGCGATTAATCTAGGGACTTTAGACCTTTGTTTTTAAACTATTTAGAGTGAATAATAATAGTATGGATGGAAGTACATTAGAGGTTTAGTACACTAGTGAAACAAAATCGAGAGGAAACGAGCACGAAACATGCGCTAACACACACTATTCCTAGTTGAATTTTGGAGCACTTCTTGGCCACACACTTAAGCTTCCCAAGGAAGCTTCATCATCAGCCAAACACACTCTCTCTCTTTGTTCTTGCTGGCCAGCCACCCCAAGGAAGAAACAAGACCAAAAGCTCTTCATTATCTTGCTTCATTTCTTGTCCAAATCACTCCAAAATTTTACTACACCTTGCAAACCACTTGGAGATCAATTCAAGCTAGGAAAGGAGCTTCATTTGCATGATTTTCTTGAGCTTCAAAGGACCAAAAATTTCTGCTTTAGTCATTTAAGGAGGTAACAAATGATCAACCTCTTGAATCTTGGCTTATATAAGTTATATTGCACTTGTAAGCTTATAGATGCATGTGGGTAGCTCTATATTGTTGGAAATCTTGTGAGTGGGCTCTATAAAATGTCACAATGGACTTGATGAGCTGGTTTGATGATATTGGGTGTTATTTATGTTGTATTAGTGCTTAATCTAGTGGATATAAGTTGTATTGTGGAAGAAAACTCAAAGGGAGTGAAATGAGAAAAAGGGACGGTTCTGCCCCTATTTTGCCGTGCCCCTTTAGTACAATTTTTGTGGTCACATTGACTTGATTTTGATGTAAATGTGTAATATAGGTTGTGTATAAAGGCTCCTCAAAATATTACTTGATTTGGTTGGGTAAAAGTTGAGATTTCGAAATTTCACCAAAACTGGAAAACGTGACCAGAGTCTCTCTGGCAGTGATTTTGTATCGACCATAAATTTTTACTCCGACATTGAAATCAAGTGCTATTTGTGGCATTAGAAATTAGACATTTCCAATTTTCCATCTGTATAAAATGCATCCCCTGATTCCACCTGAGTGATCCCGTACCAATCGTTTGAATATGCCTATCCTGTTTCAGGGATTTACTGGAGTGCATGTTATGAGCTGCAACTTGAGGCTTGAATATGAGCTAGTTGTGGACAGAATTTTAAAACAATTCCTTCTGTGAAATTGTAGCTTTATGAATAAAATTTTCAACGCCACCAATCACGCTCAATTCCAAGTTGAATTGAGTGAGTTATGGCCGAATTTCAAACCTGTCTTGTTGCTTGAAAACCCTAAATTTGGGCTGGTCAATGGCTAATCTTGATTGGGAGTTGTTATTTCGAAACTCTTGGTGTTAATCACCTATCAAACACATTTTTTATGTCTCTTAGACATTTTCGTCATAAATGGACCATGTTTGAAAAGATTTTATTGGCCCGTGGAACTTTAGCGACTTTGTTACCCAACTTTCCGTGCGAATATTCACATGAAAATTGATAGAGGAATAGCCCTCATATGGTAGGGTAATACTATCAAATTTAATGCCCTTCCAGGTCCATTTCGATGCTCAACCAAAGTCTTAAAGTTCCCATTTTTAATCTGGAAAACCTTTGTTTGGTGAGGAAATTTCAGTAATTTTGAGCCACTATATCTTGGTGCTCAAAACTCTGGTTCTTGTTCCACTTGTTGTGTTTTAAACTTTGATTGTAACTCTAATTGTGTTCCAAATTTCAGAGGCTAGTTCGCATTGTGTAAATTTTGCCGAATTTTCAAACTTTGCCGAAAATCAACCCAAATCTGTCTTGGTATTCCAAAACAGCATCTTGGACCCAAAATTTGAATGTCTTCCATTTGGAATCATGGAAAAGTTTTCAAAACAGCATCTTCTAGGAACTTTTAGTACTTTGGAAGTAGTTTTCAACGGTACCAAGTTTTCCAATTTTGGACTTACCGAGTGTGAGTTACGATTTTTCAAAAACTGCTTGTCGAATCTGAAAATTTCAAACTTAAAGGAAATTGAGTTTTGGGAACGTGATACATGTTCAATTGTTATTGTCGATTGAAAATTTTGAAAATGGAGTCGAGTATGTACTTTATCGCATTTGTTCTCATTTGAAATGAATAACTCATTAATGACTTGCTTGAAATGAAATGAATGATTGAATGTATTGAATGTTTGAATGACATGAAATAGTATGCTATGGCTGCATACATCGTGGAGTGAATCTCCTTGACTCACAAATGTTACATGGGGGATGCCCAAACTCATAAGCCGACCTTAGGACTCGAGCTGGCATGGGTTTGGTCGGGAATCTCGGTGAGCCATGAGAATAACATGATAAGCTTGATCTATTGAAGAGATCTTGCTTGACCTACTCGTGCAGTAGCACCTTTATCATCGTTCGGGCCCGGTGGGGGGTTGTAAGGTGGAAGGACATGTGAAGTAAAATGGAGTCTATAGATTAGAAATACCGATCCGGCTGACGGAGAGTCATAAAGGGAAGGTATACGATTGAGATCTAGCAAAGCAAGTGGAACTTAGCTCCTAAGAGCTACCATATCTTTGGATTGTTTCTGTTTATATTTCATTTGAATAGTTAGTTGCTCGATTATTATCATTTTTCTTATGAATTGCGATTGTTATTTGGATAACGTGCTTGCATGCGTGACGCCCCGAAAGAATGAGTGCGAGAACCCAAGAATTTTTTTTTAATTTTCTAGGGTTTATTCTATTTAATCGCCCATTTTCTTTTCTACATTTTCTTTATTAGAAAATTCCCCAGATAATTTTTATTGAGTAAATATAGTTTTTAGATGATTTTTCTAGTATCGGTTAGTTTTTGAGAAATTAAGAACGTATATCGGATGTGGGACCCACTAGTGCGGAAAGTTCGGTAAAATTCGGCCGATTAGGTTAAGTTACGGATACTGGGTTTAATTTACCGGGTGTTATGAGATATTTAGAGGTATCAAGTGGATAGGTGGAGGAGAGAGAAAAAAGTTAGGCAAGTCATTAAATGAGGTGACAAGTGTCACCATAGTATTGTTTCTTACATAAGACCACTATTCAACCTTTTACCAATTACTAAATAAAACCAAAATTTTACCAAATATCTTCCATTTTTCTTCAAGCTTGGCCTGCTCTCTCTCTCAAAAAGAAAGGAAGAAACTCTTCAAGTTTTGCTTCCATTTTGCTCCAAATCATCAAAACCAACCATTGAAACTTGAACTTACTCCATAACACCTCTTCAATTAGTGTTAGTAAGTTGATTGGTGGAGTGATTGGAAAAGCTAGGAGGACCTATAGCTCTCTCTCTCTTGTTTTTAAGGTAAGTTGTGAAGAACCACCCTCCTCCTTTAATTGATGCTTAAATCATGCTTAGTGGTAGTATAAGATGCAAGTTTATGGATTAATTCTTGATTTGTGGTTGAAATGATGAAGTTTTATTATTTTTGGGGATTTTTCTGTTTTAATATAAGCATGATTGTGTGGCTATCTGTGATCATTAGAAATGGTATATAATGACTCTAGGAGGTGGAAAAAGTGATTAATTACAACCAATTTCTGGTTTGGAAGAAAATTGGAAAAGTTAGGGTTTCATAACCCATGATTCTGCCCGAATTTTTAGCTCCTAGTTAGAGGCCGAATTGGCCTTAGCTTAAAACATTAAAGTTGTAAGGAATGACATTTTAGAGGTGCCTACAAAATTTCAGGTCAATCAGAGTAGCGTAGAATGAGAAAAGTCAAAATTACCCTTGCTGTCCTGTTTCTACCCGAACCTGAGAACTGCGACTGTAATTGGTTATTTTGGCTAGGAATGCTTCAAAATTGGTTGTTGAGGTCTTCTGATGAAATGTAGTCCTGTTTCTAAGCTTTCTTATGGCTTTGAAATTTCTGGATTTGGACTTATGTAGGCTGTTTTATGATGTTTGTACTAGAATACGGTTTGTGAACCTGTTTTGCGATTCTGGTGTAGTATATTACATTTTTGACGTAGTTACACTCGAAACTGGGCTGAGTGACCTTCTATAATATTGTAGCCCCTTAAGTCCTGAATATGCCTGTAAAATTTCAGGTCAAACGGATTAGTGTATCATGAGTTATAGATGAAATACTGAAGCCTGTTTTGATCATCAGGTTCTGTGCGTTTTTAGTTTAGCTTCTGCCCGTGACTTTTTCGGTTTTGATACCGTATGATCTGGGTGGTGACTCCTTCATAAGAAATGTAGATCTTGGTTTTGGCTTCGAAACGGTATAAAGTGCATCGAAATCCGAGTTCCGTAGCTTCCATTATGACCCAAACAAGATCAATCGTCAGAACTGCCTTTGAATCTGGACAGTTCTGACGGGTACTTTGACACTCAAATTTCGTTCTGTTCTGAGTGGATTCAGGTTTTGACCAAAACATCAAAGTTTTAACCTTATGTCTCAGCTTTCTAACGCCTCTGGAATTTCTTGATTTCGATTTCTGAGCCGTGAGTTACGGCCTTACAAACAGGGCCTGTTTGGTAACCCGTAATGAAACAGCTGGCACTATTTCGTGCATTTTTGACCTATACCGATTGAGATCTGGGTTGAGATGTCTAAATTAAAGTTGTATCTCTTCCTCTTAGCTTCAAAACGGTGTCTCACTCACCTTGATCCGACACTCCTAGCCTAACTTTTGACCAAAACGGTTTGAGATGGCAGATTTGGCCGTCCCGTTTGCCGTCCGCGCGCGCGCGTGTGCCCCTTTTTGCCGTTTCCGCACTTGCGTGTGCCGATTTTGCCGTTTTGCTTGTTTTAAGTATGTTAGTAGCCGTTTGTGATATATTGTGACACAATCTTCTATTTCAGACGTTGGTGAGTTAGGTGGAGCCGGTGGGGCCTACTAGCTACTCCTCGCGGCACGAATTTCGTATTTTGCCCTTTTGTTCGTTGTGTAAGTGTTCAGGCCACTCTTGTGTGTTAGTTGCTTATGTGTTTCGATATTTATGAAAAGGGTACCTAGGTGAGGGTGTACTTTATCGCACTCGACCTAAACCCTAGTTTGCGCACATATTTGTACATGACATATATATATGAATCATTTTGGAACTAAAACCCTTGAGCTTGTGGCTCGGGGTGACTTTTGAATAATTTTGTGAAGTTTGTGAGTTTGGGGCCCGATCTCAATACCTAGATGGACTATTCGAGCCGGTTAGGGCTTGGTCGAAGTCAGTCCACCCTGGATTGAGGTCACCAAGTTTGTGAACCCGGTTCACTGAGTATGTGGACCAAGTTTGTGACCCGAGCTTGTGACTCAAGCTCAAGTTTGTGATTTTGTTCGCCTGGGCAAGTTTGTGAGGTGACAGGCCAGTGAGGGTGATAAGGTGTTCGGTGGGTGTACAAGTGGAGTTCTACGGACCTTATTTGTGGTCGACGGAGTGTCGACAGGAGGTCACGCATGGCACACGACTTGGCTTTGGAGCCACCTGTATCCTTATTATGTGATGTTATTTTTCTGCTTTTGCTTTACTCTTACTGTGTAATTGTTAATATGTGAGATTTACGCTTTTGCCCCTATTTACTTACTAAGCATATAGCTTACCCCTTTAGTTTTGTTTTCCTTAGCAGGGGAAGACGCGCAAGGACGGGATCTTGGCATACTAGCTTGGTCTAGTTTTTGATTTTTGTAATGGTTCTCGCCCTAGTGCTTGGCACGGGTTGGTTGTATGGTGAATTGGGGAACATGTGTATATTCGACGGTTGTACTTCCTCTTGAGATAGTAATGTAGATAAGTTTTGTTTAGGTTTTGGATCGTTATTATGTTATTCTTATGGTTATTCCGGTAGTTGCTTGAAGTGATCGACTGAGTGTGACGCCCCACATCTCCCTAAGGCGGACCAAAGGGTATCCGCGGACGCCTGCCCAACTCTCGCCAAGACTCAAGCAATTCCATTCAATTTAAAACCGAACTAAACACTTCGATGAGAGCAACATGAATACAATAATGCGGAAGCGTTCAAGCTTAACAAGTCACTTAATGTATAACCAGTACATCGGGTAATCATAAAACGACTTAAATTCAAAGTACACGTCAGGGCCCAAACTTTTCAAGTTTACAATTTCCAAAAGTACAACCCAAACCAGGGCCTAGTCAAAATATATGACAGGAGTCTTAACAAAAGTACAACGGATGGTTTCTCCATATTTCTCCAAGATTCGGTCCTGTTAAGGAAAACAAAACTATAGGGTGAGCTAAACGCTCGTGAGGCCAAGAACACACATGCAAGCACTTAGTCAAATAACAATCCCAAATTTAATAAATAAAACCATGTCTTTTCAATAATCAATCATTCAAACAGGAAAAGTAATCAGAAACAATTCAAGGATATAGTAGCTCTCAGGAGCTAAGTTCCACTCGATCTGCCGATGTCATTCGTATACCTTCCCGCATTGACCCTCCTGTCAACCGGGTCGGTATTTCCATTTCCGTAGATCACCACTTACTTCCCTCCGTCCACCGTACACCCCAAGGGCCCACAAGTCTATTATAAGGCGATACTCTACGAGTATGCCAAGCAAGACCTCTCATTAGGTCGAGCTTATATATATCTCATGGCTCGCCCAAGTCCCCGACCAAGCCCATTGCTGGCTCGAGTCTAAAGTTGGCCTATGAGTTTGGGCGTCCCCCATTCATTAGAAAGCCGAGGAGGTTCACTCCAACGACACAAGCATTCATGGCATAACATTTCATTTCATTCATTCATTCATTTGAAATTAGAACGAGTGCGATAAAGTACGCACTCGCCCTTATTCTTAAAACTTCCAACAATTACCACAAATAAGCAAGTATCAAATTACACACACTTGACACTCACCGAGCAATTCAATAAGAATTATTTTCTGGGAGTTCAAGTGTCCACTGTGAGATCCTCTTGAAGGTCTCCTTGTGCGCCTGGCAATTAACAGTGGATAATCACACAATTAACCCACTTATCAAGAAGATTGTACACTAGTACAATCTAAGGATTATTTCGCAAAAGGGAACCTCAATTACACGTAAATCGAGGTTCAACTTGTCTTTTATTATGTACAATATTATTTGAGTTTTTATCATGAAAATCGTGAGCAAAACGTTTAAGAATATTAAAAGAATAAAGAGTTCTTGAAAAAACTCTATTTCTTTGAGGTTGGAAAATTTTCAGTTTTATGATGAATCTTTGAAAAATCGTAACTCGCTCGGTATAAGTCGAGAATTGGAAAACTTTATACCGTTGGAAACCTCTTAGAAAGTACTATAAGTTCCTAGAAGACACTTTTCCATGAATCAAAGTGGAAAGTGTTCAAAAATGAGCTTGAAGATGCAGGGTTGGTTTACAAGGCAGAATTAAGTTGGATTTTGGCCAACTTTGAAAATTCGGCACGATTCACACGTTGCAAACCAGCCTCTGAAATTTGTCACTCAAGTAGTGTTGCAAGTGAGGTGTATAACAAAATAAGCGGATCAAGAATCGGAGTTTCGAGTACCGAGATACGGTAGCCCGAAGTTGGGGAAATTCAAGACTGGAGAAGAATTTCCAGATTTGAACCTCCAACATTAGAAATTTAATTAGGTATCGAAACGAACTTGGATTGGTACCAAATTTGGCAGTATTTTACTCCCATATGAAAGGTACCGTTCTATCAAATTTCAGGGAAAATTACCTTCGGAAAGATAGTTAATTAGTCAACCAAAGTTCAGGAAAATTTGTAAGGCAATCTGCCTTTAAACTTTCATTACCCATTTCAAAACGTTTAATCAAGCAAACTATCCAATCATGGTTCATTTGTGAAATAAAGGCCTAAGAAACATCCATAATGCCTTTGGTAAGTGTTTAGTATCAAGAACATCAATTAACAAGTTCACTCCAAGATCTTGTTCCAAACCAGTCCAAACATTAGGGTTTTTCCAAAACAGGGCAGTCCTTTTGTTTTGGTCACAATTCAGTCAATTTAACTCAAAATCGAGCATGGCTTATGCCGTTGGAAAATACATTTATAGGGCTAAAATATCACAGAGGACATCGTTTCCAAATTCGGCACCCATCTGGTTCAAAATCGGGCATCAAGTTGCTGCCTGAACACTTCATTCCAGATGAACAGAGCAACAGGACAGCGAACTTAAAACATTTGGTTCGGCTTGCTCACAAAGAATCAGAACGTGCATTATATACCAAATTAAAGCCAGGAATGTTTAGTTTCAAACGCCACCAACGGCACATGATTTCGACATCCGAGGACAGAGTTATAGCCAAAATACTACCACTGGTCAGAATCATACGCGAACAGTTTTCCAGATTTGCTAGTTTCTCAAGAAACATTCATTTGCTCAATCAAACCTTAATATTTTCCAATGAAATTTTTCACACATCAAATACATCCTGTAAACATCCAATTCAAGCTATTAGACCATTAAAATTTGGCCTCAAAATGGCCGAACATGGCAGGGGCAAAATCGGAAGTTTTTGCTTCTTACACCCAATGAAGTTTCTACTAATTACCCACCACTAATGCATCATTTTAACCACTAAACCAACAATATAATCACCATCAATCATCAAATCAGCAACAACAACCCAAGTGTGGGAATTCAAAGAGCTCACAATCACATTTTTACACCATACACAAGCTAACCAAATGCATGCATGAACTTAACAAGGTAAGATAGCTTCCAAACTTCAAGTTTTCAAGAGTGGATCATCACTTACTTTGGGTTGATGTTCAGCAGAATTTTCGGCCCTCTATTACCCCAGAAAAACCATGATTTCCAGCCCTTGTTTGCAGCTCAAAATGCTCCTCAAGTATCAAGCTAAGTGTGGTGCAAGTTTGGTTGAATTTGGAGATGATTTGGGGTGGTTTTGAGTGAATTTTGTGAGCAGAAATTTTGAAGCAAATGAGTTGGAGAGAGAAGGGAGCTGGTCGGCAATGAGGAGAGAGAAGATGGTGAGAAATCTGATTTCCTTTAGCTTCCAAGAGAAGGTGAAATTAGTGGTGGAAATTCACCCAAAAGTCAACTCTCATTAGGGGCCGTTTGGTGCGATTACGGCTCGATTTTCTCGTGCGTTTGGTTCACTAGTGCACTAAACCTCCAATGCATTAATATTCATGTAAGTATTATTCACTCTTAATTGTCCCGAAATAAGGGTCTAAAGTCCCTCAAATAAAGTCGCGCGCGTGAAAACGCGTACCGTCAAATTTAACGTTATAACGCGAAACTTCCGAGAAATTCTTATAACGATTGCACTATTAACTATCACTTGAGTTTTTATTCATAAGATTACCTATTTTAGGACCATAGTACAAGTCTCCAATATTCCAAGCTTATTGTGCTACTACGCGGATAAAATCTCTAAGTACTATTCACTATTTTTACTAAACGCGCTCTAGGAAATTAATTTTCGAAACGAATCATTTTAAAAATATAACGAAGTTATATTACCATGTATTTAAGTCTAATAAGACTAGAAAATATTCCTTGGAATAAAAATCCAATTAAATAATTTATTAAACCATAAATCAGGCATAAAATAATAGTTTTTACGAGTCTTCACACTGAGTCCCGGCGAGAGCTGGGCAGGCGGCCCGCCGAACCCTCTGGTTCGCCTTAGGGGGAGGTGGGGCTGTCACAGTTGGTATTAGAGCTTAGGTTTCAGATCTCTGTAGTGTATCCTAGGCTTGAAGTTTAGGATGCCGGACTGTGGGATTCGATTTGATTTGAAAGTTAAGCAATTGAGGGATAAAACCTAGAGCCTGCTTTGCGTGGTCTCCGCGCGGAGTGAACTTGGGCTGAGTGGTGAATGGGTATGAAGGATTATGTGCTCGTTCGAGCATAAGCTATGAACCCTGAAGTGTTATAGGTCTTCAATCTTTCTCATGATATCTAAGGACCATAGATAGGTATGTCGGGTAGGAAGTTCGATTTGTAGATGGTTTACTCTTGGGACTGGCCAGCTCAAGATGTGAACTATCTTATTTCGGATTCTTGTGCCCGAATACTCCAGAATTGAGGCGATGCAAGCTACTAGGTACTTGAGACTTGTATTTTGGAAACATGAACAGGCTTTGTCTGACTAGAATGAGCACAAAAGGTCAATGGACATCTAGTTTGGATAGTAAGGGACGTGAGAGATCAGATGGGCTGATACTGGGACGACTTCACCTTTTCCTTTTGGTTCGCCCGTATATTACGACCACCTGACGTTAGTATATGTGTTTGTGTACATGGTTATCTGTCCAACTTGATATGTATTTGTATACTTGCTTGTCCGTCTTTTGATATGGCGTGTTATGTGCGATATGTTATTTGTGTAATTGGTATGTTGGATTTTGTTATTGTAGTCAATTTACTGCATTCATTCATTAAAGTACCTTGTTGGAAAGAAAAGAGAGAGAAGGGAAAACTATATATATATATATGTATATATGTGGAAGGAGGACATAGTCGCGGACATGGTCATAGCTGTGGAAAAAAACGAGGCCGAGTGTCAAGAGAAGAAAGGGAGGAAACAATAGCTGAACAAAACATGGACCGAGAATGCCACTTGTGTCCAAGAATTGATTATGACCCATTGTTTTGCCCAACAAGCTACCATCTGAGTTCCAGCAATTTTGTGAGATGGCACATTGGGTTGAGATATATTAGGAAATTACGGTTCTTCGAGACGAAATAGAAGTCCAAAAGAAACTAGTCGCATACTGGGAAGGGCGATGGAAGCACGAGTATTCAGAGAAAATTGAGCTCTTGCACAAGAACTTAGAGCTAAAAAGGAAATACGAAGGGATTTCCGGGGAGGCCTTAGCAATGGCACAGAGCACTACTTCTATGGGGGTTCCAGAGAAAACTCAAAGGACAGAAATTTCAAGGCCGCAAGTGAAGACCTTCCATGCAAAGAAAAGGAGCGCATCTCTTGAGAATCAAAGGCTAGAACCGAGTAAGCGAGGTAGGTCATCTGCTAAGAAGGGTCGTGGAGCAGGTGGTGTGACAATTTGTGGTTATTGTAGAAAATCCAATCATATTGAAGTGAATTGTTGGAGAAAGGGGAGGAGATGTTTGCGCTGTGGGAGCACCAAGCATTAAATTGCTAATTGCCCGGGTTTATTGCACGAAAAGAAAGGAACCCAGCAGCCAACCCAGACCGACCCTGGACCGTCAACTAGAGAAGGGACTGGAATGAAGAGCCTCGTTTCTTTTAAGAACGTGAAAGGTACAGGCTTCTGGTTACTTTAGATTTGATAGATTCCGTTCATAGAAATTTCGAGGACGAAATTGTTTTAAGTGGAGGAGGTTGTGACGCCCCGAAAGAATGAGTGCGAGAACCCAAGAATTTTTTTTTTTTTTCTAGGGTTTATTCTATTTAATCGCCCATTTTTTTTTCTACATTTTCTTTATTAGAAAATTCCCCAAATAATTTTTATTGAGTAAATATAGTTTTTAGATGATTTTTCTAGTATCGGTTAGTTTTTGAGAAATTAAGAACGTATATCGGATGTGGGACCCACTAGTGCGGAAAGTTCGGTAAAATTCGGCCGATTAGGTTAAGTTTCGGATACTGGGTTTAATTTACCGGGTGTTATGAGATATTTAGAGGTATCAAGTGGATAGGTGGAGGAGAGAGAAAAAAGTTAGGCAAGTCATTAAATGAGGTGACAAGTGCCACCATAGTATTGTTTCTTACATAAGACCACTATTCAACCTTTTACCAATTACTAAATAAAACCAAAATTTTACCAAATATCTTCCATTTTTCTTCAAGCTTGGCCTGCTCTCTCTCTCAAAAAGAAAGGAAGAAACTCTTCAAGTTTTGCTTCCATTTTGCTCCAAATCATCAAAACCAACCATTGAAACTTGAACTTACTCCATAACACCTCTTCAATTAGTGTTAGTAAGTTGATTGGTGGAGTGATTGGAAAAGCTAGGAGGACCTATAGCTCTCTCTCTCTTGTTTTTAAGGTAAGTTGTGAAGAACCACCCTCCTCTTTAATTGATGCTTAAATCATGCTTAGTGGTAGTATAAGATGCAAGTTTATGGATTAATTCTTGATTTGGGGTTGAAATGATGAAGTTTTATTATTTTTGGGGATTTTTCTGTTTTAATATAAGCATGATTGTGTGGCTATCTGTGATGATTAGAAATGGTATATAATGACTCTAGGAGGTGGAAAAAGTGATTAATTACAACCAATTTCTGGTTTGGAAGAAAATTGGAAAAGTTAGGGTTTCATAACCCATGATTCTGCCCGAATTTTTAGCTCCTAGTTAGAGGCCGAATTGGCCTTAGCTTAAAACATTAAAGTTGTAAGGAATGACATTTTAGAGGTGCCTACAAAATTTCAGGTCAATCAGAGTAGCGTAGAATGAGAAAAGTCAAAATTACCCTTGCTGTCCTGTTTCTACCCGAACCTGAGAACTGCGACTGTAATTGGTTATTTTGGCTAGGAATGCTTCAAAATTGGTTGTTGAGGTCTTCTGATGAAATGTAGTCCTGTTTCTAAGCTTTCGTATGGCTTTGAAATTTCTGGATTTGGACTTATGTAGGCTGTTTTATGATGTTTGTACTAGAATAAGATTTGTGAACCTGTTTTGCGATTCTGGTGTAGTATGTTACATTTTTGACGTAGTTACACTTGAAACTGGGCTGAGTGATTTTCTGTAATATTGTAGCCCCTTAAGTCCTGAATATTCTTGTAAAATTTCAGGTCAAACGGATTAGTGTATCATGAGTTATAGATGAAATACTCAAACCTGTTTTGATCATCAGGTTCTGTGCGTTTTTAGTTTAGCTTCTGCCCGTGACTTTTTCGAATTTCATACCGTATGATCAGGGTGGTGACTCCTTCATAAGAAATGTAGATCTTGGTTTTGGCTTCGAAACGGTATAAAGTGCGTCGAAATCCGAGTTCCGTAGCTTCCATTATGACCCAAACAAGATCAATCGTCAGAACTGCCTTTGAATCTGGACCGTTCTGACGGGTAGTTTGACACTCAAATTTCGTTCTGTTCTGAGTGGATTCAGGTTTTGACCAAAACATCAAAGTTTTAGCCTTATGTCTCAGCTTTCTAACGCCTCTGGAATTTCTTGATTTCGGTTTCTGAGCCGTGAGTTACGGCCTTGCAAACAGGGCCTGTTTGGTAACCCGTAATGAAACAGCTGGCACTATTTCGTGCATTTTTGACCTATACCGATTGAGATCTGGGTTGACATATCTAAATTAAAGTTGTAGCTCTTCCCCTTAGCTTCGAAACGGTGTCTCACCCACCTTGATCCGACACTCCTAGCCTAACTTTTGACCAAAACGGTTTGAGATGGCAGATTTGGCCGTCCCGTTTGCCGTCCGCGGGCGCGCGTGTGCCCCTTTTTGCCGTTTCCGCACTTGCGTGTGCCGATTTTTCCATTTTGCTTGTTTTAAGTATGTTAGTAGCCGTTTGTGATATATTGTGACACAATCTTCTATTTCAGACGTTGGTGAACTAGGTGGAGCCGGTGGGGCCTACTAGCTACTCCTCGCGGCACGAATTTCGTATTTTGCCCTTTTGTTCGTTGTGTAAGTGTTCAGGCCACTCTTGTGTGTTAGTTGCTTATGTGTTTCGATATTTATGAAAAGGGTACCTAGGCGAGAGTGTACTTTATCGCACTCGACCTAAACCCTAGTTTGCGCACATATTTGTACATGACATATATATATGAATCATTTTGAAACTAAAACCCTTGAGCTTGTGGCTCGGGGTGACTTTTGAATAATTTTGTGAAGTTTGTGAGTTTGGGGCCCGATCTCAATACCTAGATGGACTATTCGAGCCAGTTAGGACTTGGTTGAAGTCAGTCCACCCTGGATTGAGGTCACCAAGTTTGTGAACCCGTTTCACTGAGTATGTGGACCAAGTTTGTGACCCGAGCTTGTGACTCAAGCTCAAGTTTGTGATTTTGTTCGCCTGGGCAAGTTTGTGAGGTGATTGGCCAGTGAGGGTGATAAGGTGTTCGGTGGGTGTACAAGTGGAGTTCTACGGACCTTATTTGTGGTCGACGGAGTGTCGACAGGAGGTCACGCATGGCACACGACTTGGCTTTGGAGCCACCTATATCCTTATTATGTGATGTTATTTTTCTGCTTTTGCTTTACTCTTACTGTGTAATTGTTAATATGTGAGATTTACGCTTTTGCCCCTGTTTACTTACTAAGCATATACCTTACCCCTTTAGTTTTGTTTTCCTTAGCAGGGGAAGACGCGCAAGGACGGGATCTTGGCATACTAGCTTGGTCTAGTTTTTGATTTTTGTAATGGTTCTCGCCCTAGTGCTTGGCACGGGTTGGTTGTATGGTGAATTGGGGAACCTGTGTATATTCGACGGTTGTACTTCCTCTTGAGATAGTAATGTAGATAAGTTTTGTTTAGGTTTTGGATCGTTATTATGTTATTCTTATGGTTATTCTGGTAGTCGCTTGAAGTGATCGACTGAATCCCGGCGAGAGCTGGGCAGGCGGCCCGCCGAACCCTCTGGTTCGCCTTAGGGGGAGGTGGGGCTGTCACAGCATGTGTGTTTCTTGGCTTCACGAGCGATTGCTCACCCCATAGATTTGTTTTCCTTAATAGGAATGGACGTGGTGTGAGACTCGAAGAAACCTTTCTGTTGTACTTTTGTGTTAAGGTTCCAAATGTAATTGACTCGACATTATGGCTGTTGTATATTTTGGAAATTGATGTATCTTTTGGGAACCAATGTAAGAATTGGATAATTGATATATTTTTGGAACTAGTGGTGTAAGTTTTAATGTTATTTATGGAAGCGACTTATTTTTCTTACTTTGTCTTGTCCTGATAGCGAGTATTGTAATAAACTTGAACGGGAGTTGTACCGAGTCCTGGCGAGAGCTGGGCAGGCATCCAGCGGATACCCTTTGGTTCGCCTTAGGGAGAATTGGGGGTGTCAGAGTTGGTATCAGAGAGCTAGGTTAGAGATCTATTTGGGAGAAATATTAGAAACCTTACCCTTAAGATTTGAGATAGGATGACTAAGTCATACTTTAAGTGATACTTGGGCAAGTTAGTGACTACGTTAGTCATACCTTAAGTGATATCTGTGCGAACTAGTGACTAAGTTTCTAACCCGAAAAGTGTGATTATTTTCCAGGGATAGTGAATGGGAATAGGACCCCTGCAGCTAATGGGAATAGCCATGCTAATGGCCATGTAGAGCCTTCTAGGCCTATTTACTACCGAGTTCTTGGTGGAGGGTTTCGAGTGCGCTACTCGCCCTCTAATAGGTATCCACGATGTTCATGTAGGTTGAGGTTTGCCTACCCGAACCACCTTATATTAGCTTTGGACGACGAGCGTCGTCAGTTGCTGAACCTCAATCGAGATTTACAGGAGGAGGTGGATGAGCTAAAGTAGATGGTTAGTGCTCAGGGTGAGAGGATTGCTGAGCTTGAGGAGGTACTAGCTAGCGAGGTGGCTACTACTGAGGTCACTCGTGAGGAGCTTCAGAGGGCTAGGGCCCGACTTGCTAGAGTAGGAAAGGATGTCCGTGATCGGGCTTCCGGGATTGTGGCCGATGCCACAATGATGATAGATGGAGTGATGGATATTGCCCAGAGCCCAATTCAGGAGGAGGATCCTAAGGAGGAGATTTCCCCTGGTAGTTCTATTATGAACTAGGTCTAGACTGATTGACCCTTTTGACTGGTATAGTTAGGATTAGGTGGGGTGATGCTAGTACTGAGGCCATTGTATTTTGTATGACTATGTTGCCTACTTTTGAGGCACTTGATTTTACTTTAGTCTTATGTGACTAAAAGTACTCTTGTGGCAATTACGTGCTGTATTTTTGTGATTTCCCTCATAACTTGCTAATTGTATAGATCTTGACATGATAATGAATGTAAATTGTCGTTAGTTCCAATATTTTCTATGATTGATCTTTGTTTAAGTATTTTTCCTGCATAATTGATTTATTTCTTGCACTAGGCATACCTAGGATAATGGAAGGACAAAGGAATAGTCGAGGCCGTGGGTGAGGGACTAGACAGGCCCAACCTCATGGGGATGACTAGGGATCAGCAATTGGACCGACCCATGGACAAGAAAATGTAGAGGAAAATCAAGTGGCTACTGCCATAAAAAGGATTACTGATATCCTAGAATATTTAGCTGAAAGGCAGGGTCCTGGACCACTTAATCAACCGGGGGGACAGGATAGAGGAGAAGATAGAGCCTTAGAGAAGTTCTTGAAATTTAACCCGCCTAAGTTCACTGGTGAATTTGACCCTAAGGTAGCGGAGAATTGGTTAGAGAGGATGACTAACATATTCGCGGCTTTAGACTATACCGAAGATAGATGAGTGAACTTTACTGCTTTCTAATTTGAGGGAGTGGCTTGTGCTTGGTGGGACATGATAAGGGGAAAATGGGAGAGAGTCCAGACCCCTTGGACTTGGGAGAATTTCACGAGAAAGTTTAATGAAAAGTTTCTTCCGCCCTTAATCCAAGAGAAAAGGGAGGATGAATTCACTAAGTTGAAACAAGGAACTCTTAGTGTAGCTGAGTATGAAGGGAAGTTTACTAAACTTTCTAAGTACGTCCCTGAGCTGGTGACCAACGAACGGAAAAGGATAAGGCGGTTTGTACAAGAGCTTAATGTAGAAATCCAGGAGGGTTTGCCCGCTGTCCAAATCTCTACATTTACTAAGACTCTAGAAAAGGCGCAAAGAGTGGAGATTGCAAGAATGCAAGTTAGAGACTTCCACAATAGGAAAAGGAACTTTTCTAGTCGTACTTCTGGACAGACTGGTAAGAGTGCAGAGCATTCCAAAATTGGGAGAGGAATGGGAGGAATAAGAACTGCTGGAGCTTCTAGGGGAGCTTTATCTAGAGGAGGTCGTAGTGGGCCGGTTCAAGTTAGGGGAGTACCTTCTAGTGGATCGGCAGTAACCTCTCAAGTTACTTGTGGGTACTGTGGTAAACCCAACCACTCTGAAAATGATTGTTGGAGAAAGTCTGGGAAGTGTTTGGTTTGTGGTAGTATCAAGCACCAACTCGCGACTTGTTCAAATAAGCTAAAGGTGGGAGGTAGCCCCCAAAGACCCAAAAAGTCAACCTCTAAACAGACCAGTGCTAGAGGAAGCCGACTAAAGGTACCTGCTAGGGTTTATGCACTGGACCATCAACAGATACCCGATACGGCTGTGGTGTTCGCTTTAAAGAAATGGAGGCATTACCTGTACGGAGTAACATTTGAGGTTTTTACTGACCACAAAAGTCTTAAGTATTTGGTTTTTCATAAAGAGCTGAATTTGAGGCAAGTAGGTGGATGGAATTTTTGGAAAATTGTGATTGCACGATAAAGCACTACCCAGGAAAAGCCAATGTAGTGGCCGATGTTTTAAGTCGTCAAGTGCAAGTGACCGGATTAATGATTAAGGAATTACACTTGTTAGAAGAAGTTAGTTATTGGAATCCTAAACTTGAACCGAGAAAAGTAATTCTTGAGAATATTGTAGTGAAACCACTTTGTTGGAACATATTAAAGAGACTCGGGAAAAGAACCCTGAAGTGCAAAAGTGGATGGAGAAAGTCAAAAAGGGAGAAAAGTCGGATTTTAACTTGGGGACGAATGGTATATTTAGATTTCAGAATCGGATAGTAGTGCCAAAGGATGAAGAGCTTAAAGGAAATTTTAGAAGAGGCACATCGATCGAAGTTCATGGTACACCCAGGAGGGCATAAAATATACCAAGACTTGAAAAGTCTGTATTGGTGGGAGATCATGAAGAAGGAGATTGCCCGATTTGTCCAAACCTGTTTAGTTTGTCAACAAGTGAAAGCTGAACATCAGAAACCATCAAGACTTATACAACCTTTGGAGATACTCGAATGGAAATGGAAAAACATCACTATGGATTTTGTATCAGGGTTACTGTGACAGCCCCACTTTCCCCTAAGGCGAACCAAAGGGGTTAGCGGACTGCCTGCCCAGCTCTCGCCAGGACTACGGATCAGATTAGAGCTATCCGCTTCAATCCGGAACTTACAAACTCGCGTAAACAAATCAAAATAGTAAAACAACCCAAGATAAAATGAAATGAAATCCGGAGCCAGCCATGAATAGTAACCGACCCATCAGAACCCAACCGAAATAGCTAACAAACATTTACATCTGAACTTTAGCGTTTACAAATCAAAATGACATACAAAAGCTTTCAAAAGATAATACATATACACGGTTTGCCAAATCAAAAGAGAAACGCCCCAAAAGTACACTTAGGGTTTTAATACATGAGCTATACAAAAGATATGTTCAACTAGCTCAAGTCGGCAACCGATTATCAAATCCAGTCCAAAAGTATTTATTTTCCTGTAAGGAAAACAAAAGGGACAAAACGGGGTGAGCTTGCGCTCAATGAGGTACCAAACAGATAGCAGAAAAATCATGGCATTTCACATTTTTCAAATCAGATACACATGCCAGATGTAAAGCAAAGGAACCAATGATTCAAATCAAAAGGATACGGGTGGCTCTCAGGAGCCAAATTTCCAGCGCAGTACTTGATCCAAATTGGTTGACTCTCCGTCAACGTATATAGAACCAAAACGTCCGTAGACCCCTCTTTACACCGAATTCCGTCCACCAAACACCCCTTTACCGGGCCCGCTCACCGTAACCGAACAGAAATGGTAATACTCGAGTATACCCGGAATCAAGGGTCTCAATACCCAAAATCCCCGAACAGACTACCGTGGTTCGTTATCTAATCGTCCAGGCCCTTGCCGGCCCGACTCGAATAACTTAGCCACAGGATTGAGCTCATAGGTCATAGAAATCCAAACAGATGCAGACATAGATAACAGATTCAAATTTTGCATAGTAAATTGGCATATGATCAGACTAGAGAACGAGTGTGATAAAGTACACCCTCGTCTCGAACAAATAAACAGATTGCAGAGCAAAATCAAGTTAAACAACAATGAAGGGGAGTGGTACACTCACCGATTCAACTTCAAAAGTTTCACTTCAGATTGGCCTTAATCGCCAAAAACCCTAAAATAATCAAAATAAACCAATTGAAGGTTTCACATCCAAAATCAAGTAAACGGAATGCGCAAGTGAGGCTCGACTACACGTCGTACGCCTTGCCAAATAAATACTAGTGCGAGGGTGGAAAACATGATTTTCTTGGAACAAAAAGATAACATGAAGACCTAGGCGCCAAACAACCCAAAAGCCTTTTATTTCTATCAAGAGGCAAATCCAACTTAAAGAACCAAACGGCCTAGAAAATTGGGCAGCACTTCCCCTGGATTCCTTACTTTTCCAGCCATTAAGGCTTCATTATTTCCTCAAATCAGTCCCAACATCTCACACAAAAGTCATCTCATTTCCCAAAAGTCATTCACTAGGCTCAAAGTAAAAGTTAACAAGGAAATGACCGGAATAAAAGTAAGCCTTAAAACATACAAACAAGTACAATGAGACTCGATAACTGATCATAAATCAATGCCAAATATGACCCCAATAGGGTTCCATGAACATAAACAAACATTAAAGGAAACCAGAAATTTCGAACATGCAATTAACTTTGGCCCTTAAAAAAAAAACAGGTTTTGACTTTACTTTGCGGTAATAGCACCAAATGCACTACGATTATCGGATGAGGGTGCAAGACCCACCATCTCGAAGCTAAAAGACAGGGCTACAACATCACAGAAGGTCACGGAACCCAGTTTTGAGTGCAAATAGGTCACAAATGCAAGATACTTCATCAACAATGTAAAACAGATTCACCAAAATGCATTCTAGCGGAAACATCATAACTCAGGCTCTACAAGTCCAAATCCAGAAATTCCAAAACCAGCTGAAAGCTAAGAAACAGGGCTAAATTTCATCAGAAGGCCTCAACAACCAATTCGGAAGCAATTCCAGCCAAAACAACCAATTACAATCGCAAATCCCAATTTCGGGTAAAACCAGAACAGCAATAGTAATTTCGACTTATCTCACTCTACACTACTCTGATTGACCTGAAATTTTGTAGGCACCTTTAAAATGTCATTCCCTACAACTTTCATGTTTTGATCAAAGGCCAATTCGGCCTCTATATATGACCTAAAAATTCGGACAGAATGTTCATCACAAAACCCTCACTTTTCAATTTTTGGTCCAAAACAGAAATTGGGTGCAATTAATCACTTTTCCCACTTCCTAGAGTCATTAAACATCATTTCCAATCATCATACATGACCACACAATCATGCTCATATTAAAACAGAAAATTCCTCAAAAATAATAAAACTTCACCAATTCAACCAAAATCAAGATTTAATCCATAAATTTGCATCTTATACAACCACTAAGCATGATTTAAGCATCAATTAAAGAAAGAGGGTGGTTCTTCACAACTTACCTTTAAAACAAGAGAGAGAGAGCTATTGACCACCTTATCTTTCCAAACAACTCCACAAATCCACCTTATCTTAGCTATTGAAGAGGTTTTATGGAGAAATTTCAAGGTTGGATGGTTAGTTTTGATGATTTGGGACAAGATTGAAGTGTTTTCTTCCTTATGCTTGGAGTAAGAGAGAGAGAAAGAGAGCAAGAGAGGGCTGGCTCTTCTTGGAGATTTTTGGAATATTTTTGGGTCATTTTTTGGTTATTTAAGTCAATGGTAAGAAAGTCTTAAGGTAAGCCCAATCACATGGTGACACTTGTCACCTTTAATTAAATATCTACCTAACTTGTCTCTCTCATATCAATCCAAATTGCAACCTATAAATATCTCATAACACCCGATAAAATAATTCCAGTATCCAAAACTTAACCTAGTTGGCCGAAATTTGCTGAACTTTTCGCACTAGTGGGTCCCACGTCCGGTATACGTTTTTAATTTCTCAAAATCTATTCGATACTAGAAAAATCATCTAAAAACTATATCTGCTCCTTAAAATTATATAAAAAAATTTTCTAATCACGAAAATGCAGAAAACAAGCCATGAAAAATTCTAAAACCTAGAAAATGAAAATTACGGGTTCTCACACTCTCTCCCCCTTAAAGAAATTTCGCCCTCGAAATTTTCTCACCAACAGAATTTTTTTAAAAATCTAGGGTACCTAACGGATTGTACCTTCTCCGTCCTCAGATGAGTCAGGGACCTGATGCTGCTCTAAAGAATATACTCGTGCTGGTGCCTTTGATCCTGTCCCTTCTCCTTTCGTCTGTCCAGGGTTGCTCTTGGCTGGTTGCTGAGAATTAGGCTTGGTTGGTGGCAGAGTCCCTTTCCGCTCGCGCAGGCGAGCTGGACAGTTAGCAATCCGATGTTTGGCGCTTCCACAGCGCAAGCATTTGCCTTCTTTCTTCCAGCAATTGGTTTCAGTATGATTTGGCCCTCCACAATATCCACAGGGACCACGAGTAGCAGAGACTGATCCCCCCTGTGGAACACCACCTGTCACCACCGGTAGCCGTACTTCCCCGTTTCCCTTTCGAACTTTAGGGATTGTACTATTATCCAGTTGTTCTGAGCTGCTCCCAGGAAAGCCCCTTTTCTTGGTTTGGAAATTTCTAACTTGTAGCCTCGCACTTTCAACCCGCTGGGCTTTCTCCACCGCATCGCTAAAAGTATTAAGTTGGGCTACCGCCAGATCCTTTTGAATTTCAACATTTAATCCCTGGATGAATCGCCTTATCCGTCTTTGTTCAGTTATAATCAGTTCGGGCGCAAACTTAGACAACCGAGTGAATTGACTCTCATACTCGGCTACGGTCTGAGTTCCTTGGCGAAGCCGAATAAATTCATCTTCCTTCTTTTCTTGGATTAGAGGAGGGAAAAACTTGGCATTAAATTCCCTCATAAAGTTCGCCCACGTCCTCGGGGTTTGTTCTCTTTCCCATTTCATTCGAATGACATTCCACCAGGAACGGGCGGCTCCCTCTAGTTGAAAGACAGCAAATGTTACCTGTCTCTCCTCGGTATAGTGTAAGGCAGCGAAAATATCGATCATCTTCTCCAGCCACTTCTCAGCCATGTCAGGATTAGGACCTCCAAAAAATTTGGGTGGGAAGAACTTCTGAAATCTCTCAAGGGCTCTATCCTCGCCCTCTATGTGATTACCAGGATTCCCAGGGTTGGGGTTAGGGTTTTGACCTTGTTGGTGCACCACTTGGGCTAGCAAATCAGTCATTTGCTGCATGGCAGCAGCTATTTGGACATTGGGGTCAACCCTAGGTTCAAGGTTTGGTTCATATGAGGTTTCTCCAGTGCGCCTCTCAGATATAGGTTGCCTAATTCCACGCCCGCGGCCCCGTCCACTACGAGTGCCTTCCATTGGTCTAATAAATCTAGGGTCGGAGCGGGAATATAATATTAAACATAGGTAAGCAAAAGCAAGTAGCAAAAGGTACGCACAGATCAAAAGTATACATATATAACATAGCTGTACCAAACAAGCCACACAGTAGCAATCAATTAGATACAAATATGAAAAAAAAAATCCATGAAAGTAGCGGGGTCATCTAGAGTACTATAGACAAACTAGGTCATAAGTACAACAATAACTAACGAAAATCTTTTCCCCTCTAGGGCTCCATCCCTAATCTCAATTCCACGAGAATGCCCCAATTTATATCTTAATCCAAGTTAATCATGTTTACTAACTTCCGAACAAACTACATGAAATTCCATAGAATCACATTTCTAGTTCGCCCAAATCTTTTCTAACCTAGGCTCTCCTCTTTTTCGTACCCGGGCGCAAGAATCCCATCTAAGATAATTCACAACTCGAGCCGGCCGGTCCCAAGAGTAAATCATCCATATTAAAGATTCCTACCCGACATACATATCTATTTTCCTCAAATTTCATGAAAACAATGTTTACACTTATAACATGCCCGGTTCATAACTTACGCTCAAACGAGCACTTAGACATATTCACGAAATCAAGACCATAACACCACTTGGCCCAGTCTCACTCCGCGCAGAGACCACGCGAAGTGGCTCTGATACCACTTGTGACAGCCCCACTTTCCCCTAAGGCGAACCAAAGGGGTTAGCGGACTGCCTGCCCAGCTCTCGCCAGGACTACGGATCAGATTAGAGCTATCCGCTTCAATCCGGAACTTACAAACTCGCGTAAACAAATCAAAATAGTAAAACAACCCAAGATAAAATGAAACGAAATCCGGAGCCGGCCATGAATAGTAACCGACCCATCAGAACCCAACCGAAATAGCTAACAAACATTTACATCTGAACTTTAGCGTTTACAAATCAAAATGACATACAAAAGCTTTCAAAAGATAATACATATACACGGTTTGCCAAATCAAAAGGATACGGGTGGCTCTCAGGAGCCAAATTTCCAGCGCAGTACTTGATCCAAATTGGTTGACTCTCCGTCAACGTATATAGAACCAAAACGTCCGTAGACCCCTCTTTACACCGAATTCCGTCCACCAAACACCCCTTTACCGGGCCCGCTCACCGTAACCGAACAGAAATGGTAATACTCGAGTATACCCGGAATCAAGGGTCTCAATACCCAAAATCCCCGAACAGACTACCGTGGTTCGTTATCTAATCGTCCAGGCCCTTGCCGGCCCGACTCGAATAACTTAGCCACAGGATTGAGCTCATAGGTCATAGAAATCCAAACAGATGCAGACATAGATAACAGATTCAAATTTTGCATAGTAAATTGGCATATGATCAGACTAGAGAACGAGTGTGATAAAGTACACCCTCGTCTCGAACAAATAAACAGATTGCAGAGCAAAATCAAGTTAAACAACAATGAAGGGGAGTGGTACACTCACCGATTCAACTTCAAAAGTTTCACTTCAGATTGGCCTTAATCGCCAAAAACCCTAAAATAATCAAAATAAACCAATTGAAGGTTTCACATCCAAAATCAAGTAAACGGAATGCGCAAGTGAGGCTCGACTACACGTCGTACGCCTTGCCAAATAAATACTAGTGCGAGGGTGGAAAACATGATTTTCTTGGAACAAAAAAATAACATGAAGACCTAGGCGCCAAACAACCCAAAAGCCTTTTATTTCTATCAAGAGGCAAATCCAACTTAAAGAACCAAACGGCCTAGAAAATTGGGCAGCACTTCCCCTGGATTCCTTACTTTTCCAGCCATTAAGGCTTCATTATTTCCTCAAATCAGTCCCAACATCTCACACAAAAGTCATCTCATTTCCCAAAAGTCATTCACTAGGCTCAAAGTAAAAGTTAACTAGGAAATGACCGGAATAAAAGTAAGCCTTAAAACATACAAACAAGTACAATGAGACTCGATAACTGATCATAAATCAATGCCAAATATGACCCCAATAGGGTTCCATGAACATAAACAAACATTAAAGGAAACCAGAAATTTCGAACATGCAATTAACTTTGGCCCTTAAAAAAAAACAGGTTTTGACTTTACTTTGCGGTAATAGCACCAAATGCACTACGATTATCGGATGAGGGTGCAAGACCCACCATCTCGAAGCTAAAAGACAGGGCTACAACATCACAGAAGGTCACGGAACCCAGTTTTGAGTGCAAATAGGTCAAAAATGCAAGATACTTCATCAACAATGTAAAACAGATTCACCAAAATGCATTCTAGCGGAAACATCATAACTCAGGCTCTACAAGTCCAAATCCAGAAATTCCAAAACCAGCTGAAAGCTAAGAAACAGGGCTAAATTTCATCAGAAGGCCTCAACAACCAATTCGGAAGCAATTCCAGCCAAAACAACCAATTACAATCGCAAATCCCAATTTCGGGTAAAACCAGAACAGCAATAGTAATTTCGACTTATCTCACTCTACACTACTCCGATTGACCTGAAATTTTGTAGGCACCTTTAAAATGTCATTCCCTACAACTTTCATGTTTTGATCAAAGGCCAATTCGGCCTCTATATATGACCTAAAAATTCGGACAGAATGTTCATCACAAAACCCTCACTTTTCAATTTTTGGTCCAAAACAGAAATTGGGTGCAATTAATCACTTTTCCCACTTCCTAGAGTCATTAAACATCATTTCCAATCATCATACATGACCACACAATCATGCTCATATTAAAACAGAAAATTCCTCAAAAATAATAAAACTTCACCAATTCAACCAAAATCAAGATTTAATCCATAAATTTGCATCTTATACAACCACTAAGCATGATTTAAGCATCAATTAAAGAAAGAGGGTGGTTCTTCACAACTTACCTTTAAAACAAGAGAGAGAGAGCTATTGACCACCTTATCTTTCCAAACAACTCCACAAATCCACCTTATCTTAGCTATTGAAGAGGTTTTATGGAGAAATTTCAAGGTTGGATGGTTAGTTTTGATGATTTGGGACAAGATTGAAGTGTTTTCTTCCTTATGCTTGGAGTAAGAGAGAGAGAAAGAGAGCAAGAGAGGGCTGGCTCTTCTTGGAGATTTTTGGAATATTTTTGGGTCATTTTTGGTTATTTAAGTCAATGGTAAGAAAGTCTTAAGGTAAGCCCAATCACATGGTGACACTTGTCACCTTTAATTAAATATCTACCTAACTTGTCTCTCTCATATCAATCCAAATTGCAACCTATAAATATCTCATAACACCCGATAAAATAATTCCAGTATCCAAAACTTAACCTAGTTGGCCGAAATTTGCTGAACTTTTCGCACTAGTGGGTCCCACGTCCGGTATACGTTCTTAATTTCTCAAAATCTATTCGATACTAGAAAAATAATCTAAAAACTATATCTGCTCCTTAAAATTATATAAAAAAATTTTCTAATCACGAAAATGCAGAAAACAAGCCATGAAAAATTCTAAAACCTAGAAAATGAAAATTACGGGTTCTCACAGTTACTGAGAACACAAAGAGGTCATGATGCCATTTGGGTAATAGGAGATAGATTGACCAAATCGGCTCATTTTTTGCCGATTAATATGAAGTACCCATTGGAGAAATTGACTAAGTTGTATTTGGATGAGATTATCAGATTACATGGGATACCTGTAAGTATTGTGTCCGATAGAAACCCAAGATTTGTTTTAAGATTTTGGCAAAAGATGCAAGAAGTATTGGGGACTAGATTGAATTTCAGTACTACATACCATCCCTAGACCGATGGACAGTCTGAAAGGATGATTCAAACCCTTGAGAACATGTTAAGGACTTGTGTTTTTATATTTTGGAGAGAGTTGAAGTAAATTTTTGACATTGGTGGAATTTGCCTATAATAATAGCTTCTACTCTTCTATTCAAATAGCCCCGTATGAAGCACTTTATGGTTGGAAGTATAGATCTCCGATTTGTTGGGATGAAATAGGTGAATGCAAAATTTTAGACCTGATTACCGTGTCTTGGATTGAAGAGGCTAATGAAAAGGTGAGTTGGTACGGCAAAGAATTCAGACCGCACAAGGTCGTCAGAAGAGTTATGCAGATAACCGAAAGAAGGATTTAGAATTTGCGGTGGGAGATCAAGTATTTCTTAAGATTACACCTCTGAAGGCAAGTTTAATGTCTAGAAAAGGAAACAAGTTACAACCGAGATTCGTAGGACCATACAAGATTATCCAACGTGTAGGAAATGTGGCCTATAAGTTGGAATTGCCACCAAGTTTGTCTCGGATTCACAACGTTTTCCACGTGTCCATGCTTAAGAAATATCATCCAACCGGAAAGTATTGAAATTGATGAGACACTGACCTACGAGGAGAAATCAGTAAAGCTTTTGGATCGTAAGGTGAAAGAATTGAGAAACAAGCGGATTCCATTGGTGAAAGTTCTTTAGAGGAATCATGGAATAGAGGAAGCAACCCGGGAAATCAAAAAAGCAATTTGAGGAAAGTATCCAGACCTGTTCGCAGATCAAGGTAAATTTCGAGGACGAAATTTTCTTAAGGGGGAGAGGATGTGAGGACTCGAAAATTTACTTATTTTAAATTCTTATTACTAGCTTATTTAAATATTTAATTGCCCGTTTACTCCGAATATTTTATTTCAATCTTTTTAGACCCAATTACATGGAACTATAACTTACTTATATTTTTAAAATGACTCGTTTCAAAATTTAATTTTTGAAAACTCATTAAGTGAAAATAGTGAATACACGTTTGGAGACAATAAACGATTTGAGGATACAGTGAACTTGGAGAGTGAAGACTCATACATTAGTCTCAAAATAGTTATTTTTATGTTTAACTACTCAAGTATTAGTTAGTAATACTATCGTTACAAGAATTTCTTAGAATTTCGCTCTATCGCGCACAAATCGGAAGTACGCGTTTTCGCGTGCGTGATTAATTGAGAGACTTTAAACCTTTATTTTTAGGCTATTTAGAGTGAATAATAATAGTATGGATGGAAGTGCATTAGAGGTTTAGTGCACAAGTGAAACAAAACCGAGAGGAAATGAGCACGAAATGCGCGTCAACGCTCACTATTCCTAGTTGACTTTTGGAGCACTTTTTGGCCACACACTTAAGCTTGTCAAGGAAGCTGCATCATCAGCCAAACACACACTCTCTCTTTGTTCTTGCTGGCCGGCCACCCCAAGGAAGAAACAAGACCAAAAGCTCTTCATTTTCTTGCTTCATTTCTTGTCCAAATCACCCCAAAATTTTACTACACCTTGCAAACCACTTGGAGATCAACTAAAACTAAGAAAGGAGCTTCATTGCATGGTTTTCTTGAGCTTCAAATGACCAAAAATTTCTGTTTTAGTCATCTAAGGAGGTAACAAATGATCAACCTATCGCGCCCCATTTTTAAAAATAAAGAAAAATGAATTGTTTTTAAGAAAATGAATTTTTAGGATTATTTTTTAGTGCAAAATGTGTTTTTAAAAATAAAGAAAAATGGGTCTAAATGGGACTTGAAAATACGACGATTTGACCCAAAATGATAGTTTAAAAAGGGTTTTTAAATAAAAATTGGAGTCGCCACTTGGTATTGAGTTAAAGTGTACCAAGTCACCTAAAAATGAATTTTTCAAAGAAAAGGAAAAAAAATAGGAAAACCCTTTTTAACTGACTCCAAATCTACGTAAATCAAAGAAAAGGTTCGGGAGTCACATTTGAAGAAAGGGAAGGCAAGGATAAAAAAAAAAATTCCGAGGCACCTTTTCAACCTAGCCAAGGTTAGTTGCGTGATTTAGACAAAGATTTTCTTATTTTACCCTTAAGATTTATCACATTTGGATGTACTATATGAATGCAAACCCTAGACCTAAGAGGGTATCGGGGGGTCGAAATTTCTCTTCAAAGCTCAATTGGTACCAATCACATTAATTGTGATGCCCAATGTGGACTCTTTGGAAAGGTCACAAATAATGCAAAAATATGAGACTCTAAGAAAAGAAAAGGAAAATAAAAATAATTATACAAATATACGTGGCCTAAAGGAATGCATCATGTTGGGTACGGGGGACTAATGTTCGTGACTCAATTTTCCCTTTAATAGAGGGAATACGAGCGTGCTAAGGTTAGAAAGCCAAACTCGTCCATATTCCATATCCAAGGGGTTTCCCCTAATCTAATCAAGAAAATGTACTAACCTATCTCTATATGAAATGCAAGTCTAATTTCGTGTTATATGCATAGAATTATATGAAATAGGGGATGTAAATATAGGAGGGAATACGGGATAGGGGATAAAGAATGTACATATATAAGAAAAGTGTCATGCAACATGGTAAAAACCCTAAAAAAGTGAAAATCATGCATGAGATGAAGTGACTTTACCACACAATCATGATCTAATGCTCGTAGGGGTCCTAAGGGTCTAGCGTTGGACTAGCCCATATCTATGAGTTCTCACTAGCGTTGGACCAGTGGAAAATCAGGGCAAAGAGCCATAACTAGCGTTGGACTAGTGTGGAGTTGAGAAAGGAGCCACAACTAGCGTTGGACTAGTGTGGTGACGTTATACATTCAATATAATTTTATAAAAATATAACAAAAAGCAAATAAATACATAAATCACATATAGCACATAACACATAGGCATGATATCTAGATGCAAGGTCCTAAGAAATCGGTAACACATAGCACGTAAGCATGCAAATCACACAAGCAAAAAAAGAAAGCAAATAAAACCCTAACTGTTACGTTTGAGGGGGGGCCTACTACAATATAAGGTGAATGAATTAAATAAAATGATATAATAACCTAACTATTACAATTGTGGCATTTAATTGCCTTCCCAAATAAATACAAATTAAAGTAAAATAAATATACAAAATTAAAACAAATAAAGTAACTAAATGAATAAATAAAATGAGAATATTCAAAAAAACATGCAATTTCACACATAAGTTCACATAGGAGCACATAGGGTTAATAAAATCAAAATAAGGGATAGAGTGTACCTCCCTTGAGTTTGTACCATAATGGAACGAAATTACTTATTTTGTGACAGCCCCATCTTACCCTAAGGCGAACCAAAGGGGTTAGCGGACTGCCTGCTCAACTCTCGCCAGGACTAACGGTTCAGTTCACATCGATCTAATACGTTCCGGAACATACTAACGCGCGTAAACAAGTCAAAATCACAAAACAATAAAAAACGAAAATTGGAGCCGGTCATGAATAGTACCGGCCACGTCAAAATCCGGCCAAACATCACGCAAACATACACATCTTGAAATTCAACATTTCCATTCCAAAATGGCATACAAAATTATCCCATAGGTTTATATATGTACGGTTTGCCAAATCAAAAGAGGAAAACGGACCCAAAAGTGCATTCAAGGTTTCTATCAACGAGCTATACAAAAGATATGTACATCTAGCTCAATTCGGCAACCAACTATCAAATCCAGTCCAAAAGTATTTATTTTCCTGTAAGGAAAACAAAAGGAACAGAGTGAGCTTACGCCCAGTGGTATACTATCACATAAGCAACCAAGTCATATAGGCATAAAGCGGTCAAGGAAGAAATACCAAGATCACACATTAACAAGATGGTAAAAGGATACGGACGGCTCTCAAGAGCCCCTTTCCTCGCTTGCATTCCTGATCCAACCTCATTGACCCTCCGTCAATGTTCAAGAGTAACCAACCGTAGGCTCCACTTTACTTCCATTCCTTCCACCCAACATACCCCTACCGGGCCCGAACTCCAAACAGTAGAAATTTGGTAATACTCGAGTATACCGGAATCAAGAGTCTCACTACTACAAGATTCCATATAACAGTCCCTATGGCACGTCGACCTTCACGGCCAAGCCCTCGCTGGCTCGATTCAATCGACTACCAATGGGGTTGAGCTCAATAGTATCAGTAAGGGTCGTTGGATACTCGTCCAAGCGACACCCAATTCATGAATTAAATTCAGTATTTCATGTATCATTCAATCATTATAGTGAAACAGTAGACAGTCATATGAGATACCAAATGGGTGAGGGCGATCAAGTACACCCTCACTTAATCAATTTCAACGGAGCAAATAAGCCTTCAAGGCATCAAGTTCACATATACCAAAGCCACAATGTAAACAACAAGTGAGTAGTACACTCACCAATCAAGCAAATGATATTTCATGCACTTCCGCCTAAGAGTGTCTTGCACCACCGTCACGTCCTAACATATTCAAATAAGCACAATAAGACTGGCTTACAAGTCATAAATCAATCCCAAATACTATCAAAATAGAGCTTCATAAGAATGTATAAGCACTAGAGTAAACCAGGGAAATCCGGAAATGGAATTAAGCTCTAAACCAGAAAAACAGTTTTTTGATGTCATTTTGCGGTTTTGGCACCATTGGCACTACAATTATCGGATGGAGGTGTAAGATACACCATTTCGAAGCTAAGAGATAGGGCTACAAAGTTTCAGTAGGTCACTCAGTCCAGTTCATAGTGCAACTAGGTCAAAAATGCAAGATACTAAACCAGAACCGCAAAAATAGGTGAACAAACCGCATTCTGGTTAACAAACTGTAATTCAGGCTACCCAAGTCCAAATCAAGTGATTCCAAAGCCATCCGAAAGCTAAGACATCAGGCTACATTTCTTCAGAAGACTTCAACAACCAAATGAACCAATTACAGAAGCAATTCTCAAGTTCGGGTGAAACCAGGGCAGCAGGGGTATTTCAGTCTTTTCACAAGCTACGGTACTCCGACTAGCCTGAAATTTTGTAGGAATCTCTAAAATATCATTCTCTACAACTTTCATGTTTTAATCCAAGGCTAATTCGGCCTCTAACCATGATGAACAGTGCCAGGCAGAATGAAGGAAATGAAACCCTAGCTTTCCAAATTTCTTTCCAAAACAGAAATTTCCTGCAATTAACCACTTTTTCCACCTTCTAGCTTCCTTAAATATCATTTCCAATCATCATACATGACCACATAATAATAATCATATGAAAATAGAAAAATCACCAATAAGTATAAAACTTCACCAATTCAACCAAAATCAAGATATAATCCATAAACTTACATCATAAACTACCACAAATCATGAATTAAACATCATTAGATGGAGAAGAGGGGTTCTGTGACGCCCCGGAAAAAAATGAGTTTGAGAACCCGAAAATTTTCTAATTTTCTAGGGTTTATTTTATTTAATCGCCCGCTTTTTCTACATTTTCTTGATTAGAAAAATTCCCCAGATAAAGTTTATGAGCAAAGATAGTTTTAAAATGATTTTTCTAGTACCGGTTAGTTTTTGAGAAATTAAAAGCGTATTTTGAACGTGGGACCCACGCACTACCGGTTAAATGCACCACTTGATTCCACTTTCTTGCCATACAAGTTTATCATTAATGGAGCAAAATATCTTCCCCCTCTTGGCCATCCTATTGGCCGAAATTTAAGGCAAAGAAAAAACAAGGAAAGAGAAAATTTGTGTGGTTGAAATTAGACCAAGTGTTAGCCAAACTTGTGGTGGAAATTAATTCTTATTTTTTTCCTACCTTCTTACCTTATAAACTAGCTTAATCTTTTTCATTTTCTGGTTCTTCTTGGCCGAGCAACATAAGGAGAAAAGAAAGAAAATCCCTCAACTTTTGCCTTCCATTTTCTTGCTCAATCTCTTGATCCAACCGTTAAAACTTCAAATTACTCCATAAAACCTCTTCACTTAGTGTTTGTGAGTTGTTTGGTGGAGTTGTTTGAGAAGCTAAGGTGACAAGTGGCTCTCCCTCTTGTTTTACTAAGGTGAGTGGTGGATGAACACCTCTCCTTCCTCTAATGATGTTCAATTCATGATTAGCGGTGTTATAAGATGCAATTTCATGGATTATTTCTTGAGTTTGGTTGAATTGGTGAAGTTTTATTATTTTTGGGGATTTTTCTGTTTTCATATGGATATGATTAGGTGGTCATGTATGATGATTGGAAATGATGTTTAATGACTCTAGGAGGTGGAAAAAGTGATTAAGTGCAATCAATTTCTGTTTTGGAAGAAATTTCAGAGAATTAGGTTTTGTAGTTCTTCATTCTGCCCGAATTTATTGCACCATGTTAGAGGCCGAATTGGCCTTTCCTTAAAACATGAAAGTTGTAGGTATTGATGAGTTTGAGGCGCCTGAAAAATTTCAGGTCATTTGGATTAGTGTAGAGTGAGATATGGCGTTTTTACTGTTGCTGTTCTGGGTTGATCAGAATGCGAAAACTGCACTAGTGATTGGCCATTTTGACTGGAATTGGTTTGGATTTTGTTGTTGGTGTCTTCTGATGAAATGTAGATGAATGTCTTAGCTACCATATGCCTTTGGAATCAATGCATTTGGACCTGTATAGGCCGAGTTGTACTGATTACAGTTTTGTGTGATTTGTAAACCTGTTTTTGGTGGTTCTGGTGCAGTATTTGGCATATTTGACCTAGTTGTGCTAGGATTTGGATTGAGTGGCCTTCTGAAATATTGTAACCCTATCTCTTAGCTTCGAAAAGGTGGGTCTTGCACCTTCATCCGACAATCGTAATGCCTTTGGTACCATTACCGCAAAACGACGTCAAAACTGTTTTTCTGGTTTTGAGCTTAAGTTTCATTTCCGGATTTTTTTTCCCTAGCTTGACTTGCACTAGTACTACTTGGAGCTTGCTGAATGGCTATTGGATGAACTTGTTGTTGTGTGTGTACCTTTGGGACTGGCTGAGGAAATAATGAAGCCATGATGGCTGGAAAAGTTAGCAAATTCAGGGGAAGTGATGTCCGAACTTTTAAAGGACTTGTTTGCATTGAGTTTGTGATCTAAGACTTGGATTTGAGCAAGGCAATGATACATGATGGATGGTTTCTGAGCCGTGGAGGTGAGTGACCTCAAACTATTTCTGAAGTTATTTATGAACCGTTTCCTACATTATTTACTTTTGAGCTGTTTCCAAAGTTACTTTTGTACCGTTTTCTTGCATTATTTACCTTTAAACAGTTTCCAAAGTTACTTTTGAACTGTTTTCTTGCATATCATGCGTGCTTGCATATGAGTGCTCCTTGTTTGCTGTATTTCTGGACTTATTGGCTTGTTATTATTGATTGATAATGTGTTAAGTGCTTTCGATGATTGTTAAAATGAGTTTTCTAGGCGAGTGTGTACTTTATCGCACTCGACCTAAATAAATATAAAATTTTTAATGATTAATGATTAAATGCTAGTTGCGCATGATGTAAGCCTTTGGGCTGAACTGGCCACTACCCTTCGTTACCGATCGACTCGAGCCAGAAGCGGACTCGGTCGGGCGATATGGTGACCCTGGGTGAATTTGGTATACTCGAGTATTACCTTGTAGTCCGGCTACGTCCGGATGGGTGGAGTCCGGCCAACGTCCGGATGGGTGGAGTTCGGTCAACGTCCGGAAAAGGGGATGAACGAATAAAAAGATGAACGAGGGTTTATTTATAAAAATGAAATTTTCAAATAATTGGAGGAAAAAGGGGAAATGTCAGGGGAACGAACAAATGAATAGCTCCATGTGAGTGGTATCCTTTTAATGAATATGTTACTATCGCTTTCCATTGTACATGTTTCTCGAATTATTGATACTCCATATTTAATGTTTTTTGTAAATGTTGTAATTGTTTCTGGATTTATCGTTTGATTTATGACATCATTGAAATGAAATATTGTTAAATCGATTTGATTACTGGTTACTCGCTGAGCTTTTAGCTCACCCCAAAAATGTTTTATTCCCCCCCCACAGGGCTCAAGGCGAAGGAAAGCTTGGAGTGCTTATTCACGTGACTGGATGGCTTATATCGTGTACAGTTTAAGTTTGGATCTATTTTATGTACGAGTTGGTCTTGTGTAAATATTTGAAATTGATATGGATGTAAGTATACGTTCCACGATTGGAATCAGTTTCCGCTGCATTTGTGATATGTAATTATTGGAGAAGTTGATGTAATTTTGAGATTCATATTGTAATATATTTGAGAATTGTAGTGAACAACAGAGTCCCGGCGAGAGCCGGGCAGGCGGCCCGCCGAACCGTCTGGTTCGCCTTAGGGGGAGGTGGGGTCGTCACAGTTGGTATCAGAGCCATATGCCGACGGTTGGGACTCTACGTCCTTTTACTGGAAAAGCCCCGAGCCTCTCGTTCGTGAAGAGTCACAAAGCGAAACTCTCCGTAGGGGATGCCCGCGTGCGGGTGGCAAGCTGATAGGTACCTTGTGATGTGACCCTGAGAACTGTCACAGTTGGTATCAGAGCCTAGGTTTCAGATCTCTGTAGTGTATCCTAGGCTTGAAGTTTAGGATGCCGGACTGTGGGTTTGGTTTGCAATAGTAGTGATTCTTGCGGGATGTCTTGACTTGATTGGTACAAGAGGGAATGTCGAGAACGACATTATTTTAAGGAGGGGAGATTGTGACGCCCCGGAAAAAAATGAGTTTGAGAACCCGAAAATTTTCTAATTTTCTAGGGTTTATTTTATTTAATCGCCCGCCTTTTCTACATTTTCTTGATTAGAAAAATTCCCCAGATAAAGTTTATGAGCAAAGATAGTTTTAAAATGATTTTTCTAGTACTGGTGAGTTTTTGAGAAATTAAAAGCGTATTTTGAACGTGGGACCCACGCACTACCGGTTAAATGCACCACTTGATTCCACTTTCTTACCATACAAGTTTATGATTAATGGAGCAAAATATCTTCCCCCTCTTGGCCATCCTATTGGCCGAAATTTAAGGCAAAGAAAAAACAAGGAAAGAGAAAATTTGTGTGGTTGAAATTAGACCAAGTGTTAGCCAAACTTGTGGTGGAAATTAATTCTTATTTTTTTCCTACCTTCTTACCTTATAAACTAGCTTAATCTTCTTCATTTTCTGGTTCTTCTTGGCCGAGCAACATAAGGAGAAAAGAAAGAAAATCCCTCAACTTTTGCCTTCCATTTTCTTGCTCAATCTCTTGATCCAACCGTTAAAACTTCAAATTACTCCATAAAACCTCTTCACTTAGTGTTTGTGAGTTGTTTGGTGGAGTTGTTTGAGAAGCTAAGGTGACAAGTAGCTCTCCCTCTTGTTTTACTAAGGTGAGTGGTGGATGAACACCTCTCCTTCCTCTAATGATGTTCAATTCATGATTAGCGGTGTTATAAGATGCAATTTCATGGATTATTTCTTGAGTTTGGTTGAATTGGTGAAGTTTTATTATTTTTGGGGATTTTTCTGTTTTCATATGGATATGATTAGGTGGTCATGTATGATGATTGGAAATGATGTTTAATGACTCTAGGAGGTGGAAAAAGTGATTAAGTGCAATCAATTTCTGTTTTGGAAGAAATTTCAGAGAATTAGGTTTTGTAGTTCTTCATTCTGCCCGAATTTATTGCACCATGTTAGAGGCCGAATTGGCCTTTCCTTAAAACATGAAAGTTGTAGGTATTGATGAGTTTGAGGTGCCTGAAAAATTTCAGGTCATTTGGATTAGTGTAGAGTGAGATATGGCGTTTTTACTGTTGCTGTTCTGGGTTGATCAGAATGCGAAAACTGCACTAGTGATTGGCCATTTTGACTGGAATTGGTTTGGATTTTGTTGTTGGTGTCTTCTGATGAAATGTAGATGAATGTCTTAGCTACCATATGCCTTTGGAATCAATGCATTTGGACCTGTATAGGCCGAGTTGTACTGATTACAGTTTTGTGTGATTTGTAAACCTGTTTTTGGTGGTTCTGGTGTAGTATTTGGCATATTTGACCTAGTTGTGCTAGGATTTGGATTGAGTGGCCTTCTGAAATATTGTAACCCTATCTCTTAGCTTCGAAAAGGTGGGTCTTGCACCTTCATCCGACAATCGTAATGCCTTTGGTACCATTACCGCAAAACGACGTCAAAACTGTTTTTCTGGTTTTGAGCTTAAGTTTCATTTCCAGATTTTTTTTCCCTAGCTTGACTTGCACTAGTACTACTTGGAGCTTGCTGAATGGCTATTGGATGAACTTGTTGTTGTGTGTGTACCTTTGGGACTGGCTGAGGAAATAATGAAGCCATGATGGCTGGAAAAGTTAGCAAATTCAGGGGAAGTGATGTCCGAACTTTTAAAGGACTTGTTTGCATTGAGTTTGTGATCTAAGACTTGGATTTGAGCAAGGCAATGATACATGATGGATGGTTTCTGAGCCGTGGAGGTGAGTGACCTCAAACTATTTCTGAAGTTATTTATGAACCGTTTCCTACATTATTTACTTTTGAGCTGTTTCCAAAGTTACTTTTGTACCGTTTTCTTGCATTATTTACCTTTAAACAGTTTCCAAAGTTACTTTTGAACTGTTTTCTTGCATATCATGCGTGCTTGCATATGAGTGCTCCTTGTTTGCTGTATTTCTGGACTTATTGGCTTGTTATTATTGATTGATAATGTGTTAAGTGCTTTCGATGATTGTTAAAATGAGTTTTCTAGGCGAGTGTGTACTTTATCGCACTCGACCTAAATAAATATGAAATTTTTAATGATTAATGATTAAATGCTAGTTGCGCATGATGTAAGCCTTTGGGCTGAACTGGCCACTACCCTTCGTTACCGATCGACTCGAGCCAGAAGCGGACTCGGTCGGGCGATATGGTGACCCTGGGTGAATTTGGTATACTCGAGTATTACCTTGTAGTCCGGCTACGTCCGGATGGGTGGAGTCCGGCCAACGTCCGGATGGGTGGAGTCCGGTCAACGTCCGGAAAAGGGGATGAACGAATAAAAAGATGAACGAGGGTTTATTTATAAAAATGAAATTTTCAAATAATTGGAGGAAAAAGGGGAAATGTCAGGGGAACGAACAAATGAATAGCTCCATGTGAGTGGTATCCTTTTAATGAATATGTTACTATCGCTTTCCATTGTACATGTTTCTCGAATTATTGATACTCCATATTTAATGTTTTTTGTAAATGTTGTAATTGTTTCTGGATTTATCATTTGATTTATGACATCATTGAAATGAAATATTGTTAAATCGATTTGATTACTGGTTACTCGCTGAGCTTTTAGCTCACCCCAAAAATATTTTATTCCCCCCCCACAGGGCTCAAGGCGAAGGAAAGCTTGGAGTGCTTATTCACGTGACTGGATGGCTTATATCGTGTACAGTTTAAGTTTGGATCTATTTTATGTACGAGTTGGTCTTGTGTAAATATTTGAAATTGATATGGATGTAAGTATACGTTCCACGATTGGAATCAGTTTCCGCTGCATTTGTGATATGTAATTATTGGAGAAGTTGATGTAATTTTGAGATTTATATTGTAATATATTTGAGGATTGTAGTGAACAACTGAGTCCCGGCGAGAGCCGGGCAGGCGGCCCGCCGAACCGTCTGGTTCGCCTTAGGGGGAGGTGGGGTCGTCACAGTTGGTATCAGAGCCATATGCCGACGGTTGGGACTCTACGTCCTTTTACTGGAAAAGCCCCGAGCCTCTCGTTCGTGAAGTGTCACGAAGCGAAACTCTCCGTAGGGGATGCCCGCGTGCGGGTGGCAAGCTGATAGGTACCTTGTGATGTGACCCTGAGAACTGTCACAGTTGGTATCAGAGCCTAGGTTTCAGATATCTGTAGTGTATCCTAGGCTTGAAGTTTAGGATGCCGGACTGTGGGTTTGGTTTGCAATAGTAGTGATTCTTGCGGGATGTCTTGACTTGATTGGTACAAGAGGGAATGTCGAGGACGACATTATTTTAAGGAGGGGAGATTGTGACGCCCCGGAAAAAAATGAGTTTGAGAACCCGAAAATTTTCTAATTTTCTAGGGTTTATTTTATTTAATCGCCCGCCTTTTCTACATTTTCTTGATTAAAAAAATTCCCCAGATAAAGTTTATGAGCAAAGATAGTTTTAAAATGATTTTTCTAGTACTGGTGAGTTTTTGAGAAATTAAAAGCATATTTTGAACGTGGGACCCACGCACTACCGGTTAAATGCACCACTTGATTCCACTTTCTTGCCATACAAGTTTATCACTAATGGAGCAAAATATCTTCCCCCTCTTGGCCATCCTATTGGCCGAAATTTAAGGCAAAGAAAAAACAAGGAAAGAGAAAATTTGTGTGGTTGAAATTAGACCAAGTGTTAGCCAAACTTGTGGTGGAAATTAATTCTTATTTTTTTCCTACCTTCTTACCTTATAAAATAGCTTAATCTTCTTCATTTTCTGGTTCTTCTTGGCCGAGCAACATAAGGAGAAAAGAAAGAAAATCCCTCAACTTTTGCCTTCCATTTTCTTGCTCAATCTCTTGATCCAACCGTTAAAACTTCAAATTACTCCATAAAACCTCTTCACTTAGTGTTTGTGAGTTGTTTGGTGGAGTTGTTTGAGAAGCTAAGGTGACAAGTAGCTCTCCCTCTTGTTTTACTAAGGTGAGTGGTGGATGAACACCTCTCCTTCCTCTAATGATGTTCAATTCATGATTAGCGGTGTTATAAGATGCATTTTCATGGATTATTTCTTGAGTTTGGTTGAATTGGTGAAGTTTTATTATTTTTGGGGATTTTTCTGTTTTCATATGGATATGATTAGGTGGTCATGTATGATGATTGGAAATGATGTTTAATGACTCTAGGAGGTGGAAAAAGTGATTAAGTGCAATCAATTTCTGTTTTGGAAGAAATTTCAGAGAATTAGGTTTTGTAGTTCTTCATTCTGCCCGAATTTATTGTACCATGTTAGAGGCCGAATTGGCCTTTCCTTAAAACATAAAAGTTGTAGGTATTGATGAGTTTGAGGTGCCTGAAAAATTTCAGGTCATTTGGATTAGTGTAGAGTGAGATATGGCGTTTTTACTGTTGCTGTTCTGGGTTGATCAGAATGCGAAAACTGCACTAGTGATTGGCCATTTTGACTGGAATTGGTTTGGATTTTGTTGTTGGTGTCTTCTGATGAAATGTAGATGAATGTCTTAGCTACCATATGCCTTTGGAATCAATGCATTTGGACCTGTATAGACTGAGTTGTACTGATTACAGTTTTGTGTGATTTGTAAACCTGTTTTTGGTGGTTCTGGTGTAGTATTTGGCATATTTGACCTAGTTGTGCTAGGATTTGGATTGAGTGGCCTTCTGCAATATTGTAACCCTATCTCTTAGCTTCGAAACGGTGGGTCTTGCACCTTCATCCGACAATCGTAACGCCTTTGGTACCATTACCGTAAAACGACGTCAAAACTGTTTTTCTGGTTTTGAGCTTAAGTTTCATTTCCGGATTTTTTTTCCCTAGCTTGACTTGCACTAGTACTACTTGGAGCTTGCTGAATGGCTATTGGATGAACTTGTTGTTGTGTGTGTAACTTTGGGACTGGCTGAGGAAATAATGAAGCCATGATGGCTGGAAAAATTAGCAAATTCAGGGGAAGTGCTGTCCGAACTTTTAAAGGACTTGTTTGCATTGAGTTTGTGATCTAAGACTTGGATTTGAGCAAGGCAATGATACATGATGGATGGTTTCTGAGCCGTGGAGGTGAGTGACTTCAAACTATTTCTGAAGTTATTTATGAACCGTTTCCTATATTATTTACTTTTGAGCTGTTTCCAAAGTTACTTTTGTACCGTTTTCTTGCATTATTTACCTTTAAACAGTTTCCAAAGTTACTTTTGAACTGTTTTCTTGCATATCATGCGTGCTTGCATATGAGTGCTCCTTGTTTGCTGTATTTCTGGACTTATTGGCTTGTTATTATTGATTGATAATGTGTTAAGTGCTTTCGATGATTGTTAAAACGAGTTTTCTAGGCGAGTGTGTACTTTATCGCACTCGACCTAAATAAATATGAAATTTTTAATGATTAATGATTAAATGCTAGTTGCGCATGATGTAAGCCTTTGGGCTGAACTGGCCACTACCCTTCGTTACCGATCGACTCGAGCCAGAAACGGACTCGGTCGGGCGATATGGTGACTCTGGGTGAATTTGGTATACTCGAGTATTACCTTGTAGTCCGGCTACGTCCGGATGGGTGGAGTCCGGCCAACGTCCGGATGGGTGGAGTCCGGTCAACGTCCGGAAAAGGGGATGAACGAATAAAAAGATGAACGAGGGTTTATTTATAAAAATGAAATTTTCAAATAATTGGAGGAAAAAGGGAAAATATCAGGGGAACGAACAAATGAATAGCTCCATGTGAGTGGTATCCTTTTAATGAATATGTTACTATCGCTTTCCATTGTACATGTTTCTCGAATTATTGATACTCCATATTTAATGTTTTTTGTAAATGTTGTAATTGTTTCTGGATTTATCATTTGATTTATGACATCATTGAAATGAAATATTGTTAAATCGATTTGATTACTGGTTACTCGCTGAGCTTTTAGCTTACCCCAAAAATGTTTTATTCCCCCCCCACAGGGCTTAAGGCGAAGAAAAGCTTGGAGTGCTTATTCACGTGACTGGATGGCTTATATCGTGTACAGTTTAAGTTTGGATCTATTTTATGTACGAGTTGGTCTTGTGTAAATATTTGAAATTGATATGGATGTAAGTATACGTTCCACGATTGGAATCAGTTTCCGCTGCATTTGTGATATGTAATTATTGGAGAAGTTGATGTAATTTTGAGATTTATATTGTAATATATTTGAGGATTGTAGTGAACGACTGAGTCCCGGCGAGAGCCGGGCAGGCGGCCCGCCGAACCCTCTGGTTCGCCTTAGGGGGAGGTGGGGTCGTCACAGGTTCTTTCACTACTCACCTTTGCAACACAAGAGAGGGAGCAACTAATCACCTTAGCCTTCCAAACAACTCCACTAAACACCCTCACAATCACTCACTTAAGGTTTTCTATGGAACAAAAGCAAGATTAAGTGGTTGATTTGGTAGATTTGAGCAAGATTGAAGCAAAAACTTGAAGAGTTTTCTTTCTTTCTTTCTTGGAGAGGGCCGGCTATGAGCTTGCAAATTTGGAGTGAATTTTGGTCAATTTTTTGAGTTATTTTAGTAAAAGGGTAAAAGTATGAATAGTAGTCAAAAGTAACCACTAACCATTTGGTGACACTTGTCACTATAATTAATGCATCTCCATCTCTTTGTTTCCTCTCACACCAATCCAAATAGCAATCTCTAATTATCTCATAACACCCAATAATTTAAATCCAATATCCAAAACTTAACCTAGTTGGTCGAATTTTTCCGAACTTTCCGCACTAGCGGGTCTCACATCCGGTATACGCTCTTAATTTCTCAAAACCTAACCGATACTAGAAAAATCATCTAAAAATTATATTTACTCATAAAAATCATCGGAAAAATTTTCCTAATAAAGAAAAAGCAGAAAACATGCCATTAACGAGAAAAATCCTAGAAAATGAGAAAATTACGGGTTCTCACATATTTACCCTCCAAAAAACAAAGAAAGGGTCAAGGCATCACTTTAGTTAACAAATAATCACATAAAATGGAAACAAATACAAAATTGAATCACTAAAAGCATTTAAATAAACTAAACAGCCCATATTTAACAAATAAGGACCCAATTGCTACGATTAAGCCACAAAACGCCAAGATTCCACATAAAATCAAATTAAAACTAGGAACTATCAAGAATTATTAAATTCTCAAATTCCATCCTAGAATCCCTAAACAATCTGCCCAAAAAACACATTAAAACATAACAAAAGAAATTAACATCAAAAGGGACCAAATTGATTGATTTTTTTTTAACTTTCAGGGCCTTGGTAGCATTAAGCAATAATCTAGGGGTCAAAATGAGATTTATTTTTTATTTTACATGCAAGCTACGAAGGAAGACATTCTGCAACTGGAGCTATTCTTCTGCAACATGCAACCTATGACTTTCTTTCCATTTCAACATGCAAACGAATTCACCAAATACCAAGACTTCACCTATCAACTACCGACTAAATGAGACACGAACTCTTATTGTAGAATTGTAGCAAAGCATTTGAGTTGGCCAACATCAAAAGAAATGGGAGAAATGCAGCAAGAAGTGCAAGAAATGACATGCATCAAGAAGGCACTACAAGCATCAGAAGCTCCATGATGCAACGGAATGTAGAATCACAGCAAAGAAAAATATAAACTGGCGGCAAACATGTTCATGATGCACTAGCCGAAGACCAAGGAGATCATAAGCTTCCAAACTTAAACCAGCAAAGGGAAAAACAGAAATTTGTCCAGGCAGCTATAGCTCTAAAAGCCTTCTGCAACTTCCTTTTCTTTTAGCTCACTAACTACGTGAAGCCAAAGGAGGCTGGAAGGATCATGCAGTTCATACACGGCAAACGTAACACCAAATTCAAACCAGAAACAAACCCAAGTTCTTATTAAGCTCATCCCCTTACTTCATTACATACAAGAGAACAAAAACGAGCATAGGGAAGGCTTACAAATTCCTAGCTCATTCAAAGATCTGCACCAATGATGAGTTTATCTACGGAGGTTCCTTCAACCCACTAATACTCTCACATGTTTAATGGTAAATCAAGCCAAAATCTCCCAAACATGCTCTTGAGCAATCAGCAAGACTCCACAAAAACATAAGAAAATCGCCACTTGAGTAAATGAACCAACAAGATAAAGGAAAAGAAAAATGGAGACAGCGCAAACAAAACAGTAGACATGTGTAGCTACGGAAACTCAAATCCTATCATTTTCTCACGCAAATATCAAAACACTTTCTGCATTTTCTTGCCGCATCTCTCGACGAGTCCCTCTAACACCGGGTCATTTGTAAACTCATCAACAATGTCCAACCATAAATGACCCCAACAATGAATGACCCCAACAGAAATGATCCAGGCCAAAACACAAAAAGAATAGACAATACAGCAAAGAAATGCCCATCATTTACTTGAAACGTCGAACTAAAACATTCCAGAAATCATTCTAAAAAACAGACTATGAAGTAAACAAGATGCTAGGCATCTGCATAAGAAGTTGCGAGGCCTACATGGGCAAGATAACACACAGTAGATAAACATGGATCTAATACTCATTTGACACCACAAAACCCTCATAAACACGCATCAGAGGAGATTCAAGGTTGGGGAGGGGCCAAAACATGGATCTAAGAGCAAGCAAATCCTAAGTAAACCATCCATGAACAACGATCAGACAGCATGAAAATCAAAGAATAAACCATAAAACAGCAAAGGTCAAAAAGTAAATAGCAAAAGAGACAACTTGGACCTTAGCCGAAAGCAAAGAGGAAGATCACAGCGGGTAGCTTGCTGTAGAACCGTGCCTTTCAACAATGGTTGAAGCCGATGACGGTGGCGTTGGTTTCTCCTTCCGTTCGCTACCTTTCCTCTCAACCGTAGACCCTTGGCTTCCTTTCTCCTCAGCTCATAGCCTCTCTAGTTTCCCTGTAGCACTCCTCCATAGCTTCTCTCTGGTTTTCTTACTCCGCTCCCCAGATCTCTTCCTCAGCTCTTAGGTTTCTTTTTCTGTATCTCTCTCGCTCAGTTCTCCTTTTCCAACCCGTTACTTCTTTCTCTCCTTCGCTCTCAGACCTCTCTTGAAACTCTCTCAATCACTTGGCTCTTTCTCACTCCAATCCTAGCCGCCACCCCACCTTTCCTTGTTATCCTCCAAAACCCTCCCAGCCGTCATTTTTTCATAAGCCGTCACACGTCACCCCTCGTCTGTCCTCTATTTTCTCTACTCAGCCCAGCCGCCGTTCCAAAAAAACCTCTCTTGAAAACTCTCTTTCCCCCCTCTTTTATTTTTCCTCTGTTCTTTCTTACTGACTCTTGCCTCTCAGTCTTTCTTTCCTCTTAGCCCTCTCTTGTTTCCTCACTCCACTAGCTAGCAAAACCTCTTTCCCCCATTTTCTTTGACTGCAGCTGTACATTTAAAGGCACCCAAAAAACTAAACCTAAGATGAAAGGCCAAGATTTCAAACCCCAAAATAGGTTTATGTGTCTTGTTCTTGTCCCTTTGATTTTTTATGAATGAAATCTTTGAGTGATGAGCTGGACTTTATACAAAAAAAATGCAACGGAAATGAGTAGAAATGGCCAGCTGCAAATTTTGCTTCTGTATCGACCTCTTGCACTCTTTTTTTTTAAATTATTGCTAAAAGTTAAGAATAATATATCTAATCAATAAAAATGAAAATAATAACAAATAAAGCTAAATGAAAAAGATTTGGTATCTAAAATGCTAAAAAAAATCTAAATAAAAACCATGAGATTGATAAAATAAAATAGATAATAATTATTAAATAAGATAAAATAAAAAAAATAAAAAATTTGGTGTCTACACAACCTCTTGAATCTTGGCTTATATAAGTTATATTGCACTTGTAAGCTTATAGATGCTTGTGGGTAGCTCTATATTATTGGAAATCTTGTGAGTGGGGCTCTATGAAATCCCACAATGGACTTGATGAGCTGGTTTGATGATATTGGGTGTTATTTATGTTGGATTAGTGCTTAATCTAGTGGATATAAGTTGTATTGTGGAAGAAAACTCAAAGGGAGTGAAATGAGAAAAAGGGACGGTTCTGCCCTTGTTTTGCCGTGCCCATTTAGTGCAATTTTTGTGGTCCAATTGACTTGATTTTGATGTAAATGTGTAATATAGGTTGTCTAGAAAGTTTCCTCAAAATATTACTTGATTTGGTTGGGTCAAGGTTGAGATTTCGAAATTTCACCAAAACTGGAAAACGTGACCAGAGTCTCTCTGGCAGTGATTTTGTATCGACCATAAATTTTTGCTCCGACATTGAAATCGAGTGCTATTTGTGGCATTAGAAACTAGACATTTCCATTTTTCAATCGGTATAAAATGCATCCCCTGATTCCACCTGAGTGAACCGTACCAATCGTTTGAATATGCCTGTCCTGTTTCAGGGATTTACTGGAGTGCATGTTATGAGCTGCAACTTGATGCTCAAATATGAGCTAGTTGTGGAAAGAATTTTAAAATGATTCCTTTTGTGAAATTGTAAACTTATGAATGGGATTTTCAACGCCACTAACCACGCTCAATTCCAAGTTGAATTGAGTGAGTTATGGCTGAATTTCAAACCTGCCTTGTTGCTTGAAATCCCTAAATTTGGGCTGGTTAGTGGCTAATCTTGATTGGGAGTTGTTATTTAGAAACTCTTGGTGTTAATCACCTATCAAACACATTTTTGATGTCTCTTAGACATTTTCATCATAAATGGACCATGTTTGAAAAGATTTCATTGGCCAAATGATGGAGAAAAGAAAAACGAAAGTACAAGGCAGATTTGCCTTAGGAAATCGTGGAACTTTAGCGACTTTGTTACCCAACTTTCCGTGCGAATTTTCACATGAAAATTGATAGACGAATGGCCCTCATATGGTAGGGTAATACTATCAAATTTAATGCCCTTCCAGGTCCATTTCGATGCTCAACCAAAGTCTTAAAGTTCCCATTTTTAATCTGGAAAACCTTTGTTTGGTGAGGAAATTTCAGTAATTTTGAGCCACTATATCTTGGTGCTCAAAACTCTGATTCTTGTTCCACTTATTGTGTTTTAAACTTTGATTTTAACTCTAATTGAGTTCCAAATTTCAGAGGCTAGTTCACATTGTGTGAATTTTTCCAAATTTCCAAACTTTGCCGAAAATCAACCCAAATCTTTCTTGATATTCCAAAACAGCATTTTGGACCCAAAATTTGAATGTCTTCTATTTGGAATCATGGAAAAGTGCCGTCTAGGAACTTTTATTACTTTGGAATTAGTTTGTGACGCCCCACATCTCCCTAAGGCGGACCAAAGGGTATCCGCGGACGCCTGCCCAGCTCACGCCAGGACTCAAGCAATTCCATTCAATTTCAAACCGAACTAATCTCTTCGATGAGAACAATATGAATGCAATAATGCGGAAGCGTTCAAGCTTAATAAGTCACTTAATGTATAACCAGTACATCGGGTAATCATGAAACGACTTAAATTCAAAGTACACATCAGGGCCCAAATCTTTCAAGTTTACAATTCCCAAAAGTACAACCCAAACCAGGGCCTAGTCAAAATATATATATATCCGGAGTCTTAACAAAAATTCAACGGATGGTTTCTCCATATTTCTCCGAGAGTCGGTCCTGTTAAGGAAAACAAAACTATAGGGTGAGCTAACGCTCGTGAGGCCAAGAACACACATGCAAGCACTTAGTCAAATAACAAACCCAAATTTAATAAATAAAACCATGTCTTTTCAATAATCAATTATTCAAACAGGAAAAGTAATCAGAAACAATTCAAGGATATAGTTGCTCTCAGGAGCTAAGTTCCACTCGATCTGCCGTTGTCATTCGTATACCTTCCCGCATTGACCCTCCTGTCAACCGGGTCGGTATTTCCATTTCCGTAGATCACCACTTACTTCCCTCCGTCCACCGTACACCTCAAGGGCCCACAAGTCTATTATTGGGCGATACTCTGCGAGTATGCCAAGCAAGACCTCTTATTAGGTCGAGCTTATGTGTATCTCATGGCTCGTTCGAATCCCCGACCAAGCCCATTGCTGGCTCGAGTCTAAGGACGGCCTATGAGTTTGGGCGTCCCCCATTCATTTGAAAGTCGAGGAGGTTCACTCCAACGACACAAGCATTCATGACATAACATTTCATTTCATTCATTCATTCAAGACATTCCATTCATTCATTTGAAATTAGAACGAGTGCGATAAAGTACACACCCGCCCTTAATTTTTTTAAACTTTCAACAAATACCACAATTAAACAAGTATCAAAATTCACACACTTGACACTCACCGAGCAATTCAACAAGAATTATTTTCCGGAAGTTCAAGTGTCCACGGTGAGATCCTCTTGAAGGTCTCCTTGTGCGCCTGGCAAATTAATAGTGGATAATCACACCATTAACCCACTTATCAAGAAAGATTGTACACTAGTACAATCTAAGAATTATTTTGCAAAAAGGAACCTCAATTACACGTAAATCGAGGTTCAACTTGCCTTTTATTAGGTATAATATTATTTGAGTTTTTATCATGAAAATTGTAAGCAAAACGTTTAAGAATATAAAAAGAATAAAGAGTTTTTTGAAAAACTCTATTTTCTTGGAATTGGAAAATTTTCCAGTTTTACGACAAATCTTTGAAAATTCATAACTTGCTCGGTATAAGTCAAAAATTGGAAAATTTTATACCGTTGGAAACCTCTTAGAGAGTACTATAAGTTCCTAGAAGACACTTTTCCATGAATCAAAGTGAAAAGTGGTCAAAAATGAGCTTGAAGATGCAGGGTTGGTTCACAAGGCAGAATGAAGTTGGTTTTTGGTCAACTTTGAAAATTCGGCACGATTCGTACGTTGCAAACCGGCCTCTGAAATTTTCAGCTCAATTAGTGTTGCAAGTGAAGTGTATGACAAAACAAGCGGATCGAGAATCGGAGTTTCGAGCACCGAGATACGGTAGCCCGAAGTTGAGCAAATTCAAGACTGGATGAGAATTTTCCAGATTTGAACCTCTAATTTTAGTAATTCAATTGGGTATCGAAACGAACTTGAATCGGCACCAAAATTGGCAGTATTTCAATAATATATGGAAAGTATCTCTCTATCGAATTTCGGGGAAAAATACCTTCGGCAAGGTAGTTAATGAGCCAACCGAAGTTTAAGAAAATTCCTAAGGCATTCTGCCTTTGACTTTCATTTCCCAATTTGCAATCGTCTAACCAAGAAAGTTATCCAACCATGGTTCATTTGTGAAATAAGGGTCTAAGATACACCCATAATATCTTTGGTAAGTGTTTAAAATCAAGAACATCAACTAACAAGTTCACTCCAAGATTTGGTTCCAAACCAGTCCCAACATTAGGGTTTTCCAAAACAGAGCAGTTCACTTGATTCAGTCACAACTCAGTCATTATAGCTCAAAATCGAGCATGGCTTATGCCGTTGGAAAATACATTCATAGAGTTAAAATATCACAGAAGAAATCGTTTCCAAATTCGGCACCCATCTGGTTCAAATTCGGGCATCAAATTGCTGCCTGAACACTTCATTCCAGATGAACAGAGCAACAGGACAGCGAACTTAAAACATTTGGTTCGGCTTGGTCACAAGGAATCAGAACGTACATCATATACCAAATTAAAGCTAGGAATGTCTAGTTTCAAACGCCACCGACGGCACATGATTTCGACATCCGAGGACAGAGTTATAGCCAAAATACTACTGCTGGTCAGAGGCATACGCGAGACAGTTTCCAGATTTGCTGGTTTCGAACAAAAATTCATTTGCTCCATCAAACCCCAATATTTTCCAATGAAATTTTTCACACATCAAATACATCCTATAAACATCCAATCCAAGCCATTAAACCATTAAAATTTGGCCTGGAAATGGCCGAACATAGCAGGGGCAAAATCGGAAAGTTTAGCTTCTTACACCCAATGAAGTTTCCACTAATTACCCATCACTAATGCATCATTATAATCACTAAACCAACAATATAATCACCATTAATCATCACATCAGCAACAACAACCCAAGTGTGGGAATTCCAAGAGCCCACAATCACATTTTTACACCATAATCAAGCTAACTAAGTGCATGCATGAGCTTAATCTTGCTATATAACTTCCAAAAGACAAGAATTCATGGGTTGATCATTACCTCTTCCTTAGGAGTGCAAGACCAGAAAATTTCGGCCCTCTTGAAGCTCCAAGAAACCGTGAAGATGCAGCCTTTTGTTAGCTAAATCCAACCTCCAAGAGATTTGCTAAGTGGTCTCCAAGTTTGGTGTGATTTGGAGGTGATTTGGGGTGGTTTTGAGTGAGGTTAGTGTGCAGAATTTTTGTTGCAAATGAGTTAGAGAGAGGGAGGAGCTTGGCCGGCTGTGAGGAGAGAGAAGAGAGAGTGTAATTCTGATCTAAGTTAGCTTCTCCAAGAAGATTAAATGTGTGGTGAAAAATTGCTCCAAAGTCAAGTCTTGTGAGGCTCGTTTGGCACGTTTTTAGGCTCGATTTTCTCGCGCGTTTGGTTCACTAGTGCACTAAACCTCTAATGCACTCATGTTAATATAAATATTATTCACTCTTAATTGTCTCGAAACAAGGGTCTAAAGTTCCTCAAATAAAGTCGCGCGTGTGAAAACGCGTACCGCCAATTTTACCGCTATAACGCGAAACTTTCGAAAAATTCTTAGAACGATTGCACTACTAACTATCACTTGAATATTTATACCTAAGATTACCTATTTTAGGTCCATAGTACAAGTCTCCAATATTCCAAGCTTATTGTGCTACTACGCGGATAAAATCTCCAAGTACTATTCACTATTTTTACGGAACGCGCTCTAGGAAATTAATTTTCGAAACGAATCATTTTAAAAATATAACGAAGTTATATTACCATGTATTTAGGTCTAATAAGACTAGAAAATATTCCTTGGAAATAAAATCCAATTAAATAATTTATTAAGCCATAATTTAGGCATAAAATAATAGTTTTTGCGAGTCCTCACATCCTCTCCCCCTTAAGAAAATTTCGTCCTCGAAATTTACCTTGGTCGATGAATAAGTCTGGATACTTCTCCTTGATTGTCTCTTCAACTTCCCATGTTGCTTCCTCGACTCCATGGTTCTTCCATAGAACTTTCACTAGTGGTATCTGCTTGTTCCTCAATTCCTTCACCTTTCGATCCAGAAGTTTTACCGGTCTCTCCTCATAGGTCAGGGTTTCATCAATTTCAATATTCTCCGGTTGTAAAACGTGAGAGGGGTCTGGATGATACTTCTTAAGCATGGACACATGAAACACGTTATGGATACGAGATAAACTCGGTGGTAATTCCAGCTTATAGGCTACATTCCCAACTCGCTGAACAATCTTATAAGGCCCTACAAACCTTGGTTGTAATTTCTTCCCTTTTCCGGACATCAAACTTGCTTTTAAAGGCGTAACCTTGAGAAATACCATATCTCCAACAGTGAACTCCAAATCCTTCCTCCGATTATCGGCATAACTCTTTTGTCTACTCTGAGCGGTTTGAATCCTTTGCCGTATCAATTTCACCTTCTCATTAGCCTCCTCAATCCAAGATACAATAGTCGTGTCTAAGATTTTCCGTTCACCTACTTCATCCCAACAAATTGGGGATCTACACTTCCGACCATAAAGTGCTTCGTATGGAGCCATTTGAATAGAAGAGTGGAAACTATTGTTATAGGCAAATTCCACTAAAGTCAAGAACTTACTCCAATTCTCTCCAAAGTCCAGTACACAAGTCCTCAACATGTCCTCAAGAGTTTGAATTGTTCTTTCAGATTGTCCATCAGTCTGGGGATGATAGGTGGTACTAAAGTTCAACTTAGTCCCCAACACTTCTTGCATCTTTTGCCAAAACCTCGAAACAAATCTTGGATCCCTATCTGACACAATACTCACAGGTATACCATGTAGTCTGATGATCTCATCCAAGTATAATCTGGCCAACTTCTCCAATGGATATTTCATATTAATCGGCAGAAAATGAGCCGATTTAGTCAATCTATCCACTATCACCCAAATGGCATCATGGCCTCTCTGTGTCCTTGGTAAACCTGATACAAAGTCCATGGTAACATTTTCCCATTTCCACTCAGGTATTTCTAGAGGTTGCAAAAGCCCAGATGGTTTCTGATGTTCGGCTTTAACCTGTTGACAAACCAAGCATGTCTGGACAAATTGGGCAATTTCCTTCTTCATATTTTTCCACCAATATAGACCTTTCAAGTCTTGGTACATTTTGTTCCCTCCTGGATGTACTGTAAACTTTGATCGGTGTGCCTCTTCCAAAACTTCTTTTCTAAGTCCTTCATCCTTTGGCATAACCACCCGATTTCGAAATCTCAATATTCCATCTGATCCCAAAGTGAAATCGGTCTGGTCTCCCATCTTGACTTTCTCCACCAACTTTTGCATTTCAGGGTCCTTTTCCTGGGATTCCTTAATACGTCCCAATAAAGTGGAGGTTATCACAATATTCCCCAAAATCACTTTCTTTGGTTCCAATCGAGGATTCCAATAACTAACTTCCTCCAACAATTGAAATTCCTTAACCATCAATCCAGCCATTTGTACCTGACGGCTCAAAGCATCGGCCACTACATTGGCCTTCCCAGGATGGTACTTAATAATGCAGTCATAATCTTCCAGAAATTCCATCCATCTACGTTGCCTCAAATTCAGTTCCTTCTGAGAAAATAAGTACTTAAGGCTTTTGTGATCTGTAAAAACCTCAAATGTCACTCCGTATAAATAGTGTCTCCATTTCTTCAAAGCAAAGACCACAGCCGCTAACTCCAAATCATGGGTCGGATAGTTCCCTTCATGCGGCTTCAATTTTCTAGAGGCATAAGCTATCACTTTATCATTTTGCATCAAAACACATCCCAAACCTTCCTTAGATGCATCTGTGTAAACCACAAAACTATCATGTCCATTTGGTAGAGCTAGAACAGGCGCTCTAGTCAACCGTCTTTTCAACTCCTGAAAACTTCCTTCACACTTAGAACTCCAAATAAACTTTCCATTTTTCTTGGTCAACTCAGTCATAGGTCCAGCAATTTTCGAAAAATCCTGGATGAATCTCCGGTAATATCCTGCCAATCCTATAAAACTCCGAACTTCCGTTGGGTTTTCCGGTCGTTTCCATTTCGAAACAGCTTCCACTTTAGCTGGATCCACTTTAATCCCATCCTTAGAAATTATATGCCCTAGGAAAGTCACTTCCTTCAGCCAGAATTCACACTTGCTAAACTTAGCATATAACTGATGTTCCCTCAAGATTTGTAAAACAATTCTCAAATGTTTCTCATGATCTTTCACATTCTTAGAATACACCAAAATGTCATCAATGAAGATCACCACGAATTGATCCAAGTAAGGCTTAAAAACCCTATGCATTAAATCCATGAAAGCGGCAGGTGCATTGGTTAACCCAAAAGGCATTACTGCAAACTCGAAGTGCCCATACCTCGAGTTAAAAGCAGTCTTAGGTATGTTCTTTTCCAAAATCCTCAATTGATAGTAACCTTGCCTTAGATCCAACTTTGAAAACACTACCGCCCCTAGCAATTGATCAAACAGTTCATCGATGTGGGGTAGTGGGTATTTATTCTTAATCGTAACATCATTTAAACCTCGATAATCTATACATAACCTCAAACTCCCATCTTTCTTCTTTACAAACAAAACTGGGGCTCCCCACGGAGAATCACTCTCTCGTATAAAACCTCGTTCCAACAAATCCTGTAATTGTAACTTCAACTCCTTCAACTCAGCTGGAGCCATCCTGTATGGTGTCCTTGATATAGGTGCTGTTCCCGGAGTTAAATCAATTTTAAAAGCTATTTCCCGTTCCGGAGGTAGAGACTCCAATTCTTCAGGAAACACATCAGAAAATTCTTTTACTACCGGTGTGTCCTCCAGATTCACCTTATCGCTAGGACTATTAATAAGAAAAGCCAAATACCCTTGAGCTCCTTTACTTAACAACTTTCTAGCCCGAATTCCCGAAATAAGTGCAGACGAGGCTAACTTACCCCTCACATCCAATTTCAATGTTGCTTCCCCTGGAATACACAATTCTACAATTTTCGTCCTACAATTTAACTGAGCATTATAACGGGCTAACCAATCCATCCCTAGGATCACATCATATCCTTTAATCGCTAAGCCTATCAAATCGGCCAGCAATTTTCTTTCCCTCACGCAAATTTCACTATTCTTATACACCATATTGGCAATTAGACTTTTGTCCCCAGTGGGTGTTTTAACCTCCAAGTCATATGGTAACTTAATTGGCTTCAAGTCTATTCCACTCATGAAATCAGGGTTTACAAAAGAGTGCGTTGCACCCGGATCAATTAAAACCCTAGCTAGGCGGTGAAAGATTGGAATTGTACCTTCGACCACTTCGGTCGCATCTGGAGCTTGTGGATAGTCCAATGCGTAGACCCTAGCCGGTACTTTCGGTCGACTCCCTCCGGCACTGGTCTGCTTAGAGGTTGATTTTTCAGGTCTCTGCAGGCTTCCCCCTGTCTTTGACGATTTCGGACAACTTGCAATCTGATGTTCAGTGCTCCCACACAGTAAGCATTTTCCCAGCTTTCTCCAGCAGTCATTCTCAGAGTGGTTGGGTTTACCACAATACCCACAAGTAACTTGAGGGGTCACAGTCGATCCAACAGATGGTGCTCCCCTAGCTTGAGTCGTCCCGCTACGACCTCCCCTAGATAGAGCTCCCCTAGAAGCTCCAGCAGTTCTCGTTCCTCCTTCACCTCTTCCCTTTTTAGAAGGGTGTACAAACTTACTGGTCTGCCCAGTAGTGCGACTAGGGAAATTCCTTTTCCTATTGTGGAAATCCCTCACTTGAGATCTTGCATTCTCAACCCTTTGCGCTTTCTCTAAAGCCTCAGTAAAAGTAGAGATTTGGGCTGCAGCCAGGCCCTCCTGAAGTTCCACATTAAGTCCCTGTATGAACCTTCTAATCCTTCTCCGTTCATCGGCTACTAGCTCAGGAGCATATTTGGAAAGCTTAGTGAACTTCCCTTCATATTCTGCGACAGTAAGGGTTCCTTGTTTCAACTTAATAAATTCGTCCTCCCTTTTCTCTTGGATCAAGGGCGGAAGAAACTTTTCATTAAACTCCCTTGTGAAATTCTCCCAAGTCCAAGGGGTTCGAGCTCTTTCCCATTTTCCTTTTATCAAGTCCCACCAAGCACGGGCTACTCCCTCAAATTGAAAGGCAGCAAAGTTCACTCGCCTATCCTCAGTATAGTCTAGAGCGGCGAATATGTTGGTCATCCTTTCTAACCAATTCTCCGCTACTTCGGGGTCAGGTTCACCCATAAACTTAGGCGGGTTAAACTTTAGGAATCTTTCCAGGGCTCTATCCTCTCCTCTATCCTGGCCCCCAGGTTGGTTAAATGGTCCAGGACCCTGTCTCTCCGCTAGACGTTCTAGGATATCAGTCATCCTATTGATGGCAGTAGCCACTTGGTTACCCTCAACGTTTTCCTGTCCCTGGGTCGGTCCAGTTGCCGATCCCTGGTCATCCCCCTGAGGTTGGGCCTGTCTAGACGCTCGCCCACGACCTCGACCACTCCTTAGTCCTTCCATAAGTCTAGACGTGCTTAGTGCAAGAAATAAATTAATTTAAGCAGAAAACAAGAATTTTATCAATTTTAGAACTAACCAAGAAAGCATTGAAATTAACAATAATTTACATTTATAGGCAGGTCAAGTTCGTACAATTAGCAAGTTAGGGACAATTCACAAAATATAGCACACAGGTGCTCAAGAGTATGCTTTTAGTCACAGAAGACTAAAGTAAGAACAAGTGCCCAAAAGTAGGCCACACAAGCATGCAAAATACAATGGCCTCGACACTCGCGTCACCCTAACCAGTCCTAACTGTACCCATCAAAAGTCAAAAGAGGTCAACGACCAAGATCCTAGTCCATAGCTGTGAGGACTCGCAAATTCCTTGTATTTTTCCTCAAAAATACCCTTTTATTTGAAAATTAGTATTTATCAAAGGCCACTACCCAAATGTTACACATTAAGAGTAGATAAACCTAGAAAATAGGGTTTCATACTTCGGTTTCAAGGTTTGAGCAAAATTAGGATTTTTCGATTTTTCCGCCGGATGAATTTTCGGTACTGGCCAAGGATCAATTTGATGATTATAAGTGACTTTTAAGTGAGAAATAATATGTGAGTAGTAGCCATGAGATAAGGTTAGTGAATGGGAAGTGAAAACCCTAGTACGTGAGTTTTAAGAAAAACGGCGCGAACCGGCGGGTCCCGCGCACTACCGATTGAACGCACCACTTGACCATCATTTTTCTTACCAAACAAGTTTATTGACTTTTGCACAAAATATCTTCTTAAATTGCAGCAGCTTTGACCGAAATTTGTGGCTCATAAGGAAGGGAAGAAAGAGAAAATCTTGTGGACAAAATTAGCCCAAGTGTTGAAAAATTGTGTGGACACAATTAAGCCTTAATCATCTTACCTTCCTATAAGACAACTTGAGCCTTTTCTCCCTCATTCTTTCTTGCTAAGAGCCGAGCTCAAGGGGAGAGAAAAGAAGAGCAAGAACAACAAATTTTCCTTCTTGATTTGCTTCAATCAAAGTTAGAAATCCAAAACTAAACCGATTAATCTTGTTCTTGAGTAGTTAGTTAGTGTTTGGTGGTGAAAGTTTGGAAAGGGAAAAGCTTGGGGCTGCCCTTAGTGATCTCTAACCAAGGTAAGAGAGCTTATCTCTCCAAGTTTTAGTTCAATCTTGTTCAATTAAGCTTGGTAACTTGATTTTACGGTAGAATCATGGATGCTAGCATGTTTGGAAGTTTTTCCCCAATTTATTTGATGAACTAGGGTTCTGATTTTTCTGCCTAATTTGATGTATGATGTGTAAATGTTGCAATTAAGGTTATATAAGGTTGTTTAGTGGTGATTAGAACCAGAAATTTGAGGAAATTACACTTGGAGTTAAAAATTCCAGATTTCTGGAAAATTTCCCAAACATTCTGTCCGGTTTTGTTGCTATATGTTAGAGGCCGAATTGGCCTTGGGTCAAAGAAGGAAAGTTGTAGAGAATGGTATTTTGTAGGTGCCTGTAAAATTTCAGCTTAATCGGAGCAACGTAGGACGTGAAAGGTCCAAAATACCCTCACTGTTCTAAGTATTTTCCAGCAGTCCGTTTCAGCAGTTGAGTCCAGTTTATCACGATTTTTGACCCGGATCTATTCTGATTTAGCTCTGGACCAAAACATGAAAGTTGTAGTGCTCTGAAGTAGCTTTAAAATTCCTCTAAGAACACCTGATTCGGACTTGTGTACTCTGAGATATGTCCATTACAGTGTTATGCGCTTAAACAGCCGACGAATTGGTTTTTGGTTTAGTAATTTGAGAATTTGACCAAGTTACATTAGAAACTGGACGAAGTAACCTTCATGAACATTGTAGCCCTGAGTCTTAGCTTCGAAACGGCATAGGTTGCGTCTTAATCCAATAAGTGTAGCCTCGGATAAGTTATTTCCGCTTTCATACGTCAAATCTGTCTTTTGCTAAATTGAATTTCTGCACTTGTTATGACTGTATTTCTTATTCTTCTGATATTGTGAGCCTATGGAACGGCTCTTGACTTGAATTGCTTATGTGTGATGTTGGGTTGTGATTGAGGAAAAATAATGAAGCCAAAATGGCTGGAAAATTAGGTAAACACAAAGGGCGTGCTGCCCAAATTTTCGCTCGAGGGCTAGGTTTCTATTTGAACTTGTATACTTTTGTTTGGCCAATACCATGACCGGTTTTCCATTTTAAAACATGATTTTTCATCCTGGGGATCAAACAACCCTCTTCTTACTTAAAAGTCATCTTTACACGTTTTACTCTTAATCAGTCGGGTTTCTTTGTTTCCCTTAAATGTTTTGCTCGATAAACTATAATAATGTTCTCTTGTTCAACCTTAGGTTTCATTGGTGATTAAGGGTAATATCCGGGAGGATATTTTGCACGATATTTTGCATTTCTAGGTGAGTGTTCCTTGTTTGTTATATTTCCTTGACTTATTGGCTTGTTATTATTGATTGATAATGTGTTAAGTGCTTTCAATGATTGTTAAAACGAGTTTTCTAGGCGAGTGTGTACTTTATCGCATTCGACCTAAATAAATGTGAAATTTTCAATGATTAAATGATTAAATGCTAGTTGCGCATGAATGTAAGCCTTTTGGGCTGAACTGGCCATTGCCCCTTGTTACCGGTCGTCTCGAGCCAGAAGCGGACTCGGTCGGGCGATTAGGGACTTGGGTGAACGTTTGGTATACTCGAGTATTACCTTGTAGGTTGGTGGAGACTGGCCAACGGCCAGGACGGGGGTGAATGAATGAATGAACGAACGAACGAACGAACGAGGGTTTATTGATAAACGAGAAATGCATTTTCAAATGACTGGAGGAATAAGGGGAAATGTCAGGAGAACGAATGAACGAATGAACGAATTGCTCCTTGTGAGCCGTATCCTTTCAATGAATGTTACTATTGCTTTCCATTGTAAATGTTCCTTGAATTATTGATACTCCATGTTTAATGTATTGAATTGATTGTTTGATTGTTTGATTATCTGTCTGGAACCTCACTGGGCTTTTTAGCTCATACCACGTTAATTGTTTTCCTTAACAGGGGAAGGCGAGCAAGGACGGGAACTCGGGTTAGACTAACCTAGACTAGTTTTTTTTTTATTTTGTAATGGTTCTCGCCCTAGTGCTTGGCACGGGCTGGTTGTAAGAGGATTGAGAACCCTTGTATTTTCGATGTTTGTACTTGAATGGTATAAACTTTGAAGACTTCTGGTGTGTAGAAATTTCTTATCTTTTTCTTGAGCATCATTTGTCTATGGATGTATACATGATACGAGTGAGTGAGTCCTGGCGTGAGCTGGGCAGGCGGCCCGCCGAACCCTTTGGTACGCCTTAGGGGGAGGTGGGGTCGTCACAAGTGGTATCAGAGCTTAGGCTTCAGATCTCTGTAGTGTGTCCTAGATTAAAGATTAGGATACCGGACTGTGGGATTTGATTGGACTTGAAAGTTAAGCGATTGAGGGATAAAATTTATAGTTGCTTCGCGTGGTTTCTACGTGGAGTGACCCTGGACTAAGTGGTGAATAAGTATGAGGGACTAAGTGAAGCTATGAATTGCGAATGTTATAGGCCTTAAATCTTTCTAATGGTATCTGAGGACCATAGATAGGTATGTCAGGTAGGAATTCCGATTGTAGATAGTTTACTCTTGGGACTGCAGCTCGAGATGTGAATTATCTTATTTCGGATTCTCGTGCCTGAGTACTCTAGAGATTGCGGTGCTGCTAAGTACTTGAGACTTGCATTTTGGGAACATGAACAGGTTTTGTCTGACTAGAATGAGCACAAGAGATCAGGGACATCTAGTTTGGATAGTAAGTGACGTGAGAGACCGGACGGGCTGATACTGGGACGACTTCACCTTTTCCTTTTGATTTACCTGAATATTGTCACTACATGTCGTCAGTTGTGTACTTGCGTATTGAATATCCGCTTGACTTGAGACGTATTTGTGTATTTGATTATTTGTTTCCTTGATATGTTTATGTGGTGTGTTATGTGGGTATGTGTTTATTTGAATATTTGGTGCCCTCAATAGTTACTTTAGTAACCTTATCGTGTTTATTTACTAAATTACCTCTTGGGGGAAAAGAAAAGAGAGGGAAAACATATATATGGACGGGAGACGTAGCCGTGGACGTGGACGTGGCCGTGGGAATGAACGAGCTCAAGAGCCAAGAGAGGAAAGAGAAACAACATCTGCACAAGAGCAAGGAACGAGGGTTGAAGCCGAAGACCAAATGGCAACGGTAATGCAACAAATGACAGATATCTTGGCAAGACTGGTGGATCAACAAGGCCAAATGGCCGTGAATCAACCCCGGAACCCTGAAATTGGAGAAGATAAGGCTCTAGAGAGGTTTCAGAAGTTTACTCCTCCGAAATTTCTTGGAGGATCTGATCCGGATCTAGCCGAACAATGGTTAGAGGCCATGATTAATATTTTCACCGTCTTGAACTACACCGAGCAAAGACAAGTAAACTTTGCGGTGTTCCAATTTGAAGGATCGGCCCGAGCATGGTGGAACGTTATTAAAGCAAAATGGGAAAGAGAACAGACTGTATGGACATGGACGAATTTCATAAGGGAATTTAACGAGAAATACCTCCCTCCTTTAGTTCAAGAGAGGAGAGAGGAAGAGTTTATTGGACTACGCCAGGGAACGCTAAGTGTGGCCGAATATGAAACAAAATTTACGAAATTATCCAAGTTTGCTTCTGAATTGGTGGCCACAGAACGGCGAAGAGTAAGACGGTTTATACAGGGATTAAATTTGGAACTCCAAGAAGCATTAGCGGCAGTACAAGTGAATACGTTTACGGAGGCCCTTGAGAAAGCTCAAAGAATCGAGACTGCAAAGGCACAGATAAAAGCTTCCCAGACCCAGAAAAGGAGTGCATCGAGTCGTGTAACGGAGGAATTAAGTGAAGCGAGAGTCCCTTCCAAAGTGCAAAAAGTGAACTTTTTGTCCCACCCACCATGGACATTAGGGGCGATAGGTGAAGGATCTACAAAAGAAAGCCAAATCAGATTTGGGAAAAGTTTTCAAGAAAGCCAAAAGATGGCTTCTCACGTGGTCTGTGGGTACTGTGGAAAGGCAAATCATGTCGAAAGCGATTGTTGGAGAAAGGGGCGGAAATGTTTAATCTGCGGAAGTGGCGATCATCAAGTTAGCAACTGTCCGAGGAAACAGTCACGTGAAAGCAATACTCTGCAACTGGATGGAGCTAAATCACAAGTGAATGAAGGAGGGAAACGAACTAGCGGACCAGCAAAGGTTTATGCTTTAGACAACCGACAAGTTCCAGACTCGTCTGAGGCAACTGAAGGTAAAATTTCGAGGACGAAATTTTTTTAAGGGGGAGAGAATGTGAGGACTCGCAAATTCCTTGTATTTTTCCTCAAAAATACCCTTTTATTTGAAAATTAGTATTTATCAAAGGCCACTACCCAAATGTTACACATTAAGAGTAGATAAACCTAGAAAATAGGGTTTCATACTTCGGTTTCAAGGTTTGAGCAAAATTAGGATTTTTCGATTTTTCCGCCGGATGAATTTTCGGTACTGGCCAAGGATCAATTTGATGATTATAAGTGACTTTTAAGTGAGAAATAATATGTGAGTAGTAGCCATGAGATAAGGTTAGTGAATGGGAAGTGAAAACCCTAGTACGTGAGTTTTAAGAAAAACGGCGCGAACCGGCGGGTCCCGCGCACTACCGATTGAACGCACCACTTGACCATCATTTTTCTTACCAAACAAGTTTATTGACTTTTGCACAAAATATCTTCTTAAATTGCAGCAGCTTTGACCGAAATTTGTGGCTCATAAGGAAGGGAAGAAAGAGAAAATCTTGTGGACAAAATTAGCCCAAGTGTTGAAAAATTGTGTGGACACAATTAAGCCTTAATCATCTTACCTTCCTATAAGACAACTTGAGCCTTTTCTCCCTCATTCTTTCTTGCTAAGAGCCGAGCTCAAGGGGAGAGAAAAGAAGAGCAAGAACAACAAATTTTCCTTCTTGATTTGCTTCAATCAAAGTTAGAAATCCAAAACTAAACCGATTAATCTTGTTCTTGAGTAGTTAGTTAGTGTTTGGTGGTGAAAGTTTGGAAAGGGAAAAGCTTGGGGCTGCCCTTAGTGATCTCTAACCAAGGTAAGAGAGCTTATCTCTCCAAGTTTTAGTTCAATCTTGTTCAATTAAGCTTGGTAACTTGATTTTACGGTAGAATCATGGATGCTAGCATGTTTGGAAGTTTTTCCCCAATTTATTTGATGAACTAGGGTTCTGATTTTTCTGCCTAATTTGATGTATGATGTGTAAATGTTGCAATTAAGGTTATATAAGGTTGTTTAGTGGTGATTAGAACCAGAAATTTGAGGAAATTACACTTGGAGTTAAAAATTCCAGATTTCTGGAAAATTTCCCAAACATTCTGTCCGGTTTTGTTGCTATATGTTAGAGGCCGAATTGGCCTTGGGTCAAAGAAGGAAAGTTGTAGAGAATGGTATTTTGTAGGTGCCTGTAAAATTTCAGCTTAATCGGAGCAACGTAGGACGTGAAAGGTCCAAAATACCCTCACTGTTCTAAGTATTTTCCAGCAGTCCGTTTCAGCAGTTGAGTCCAGTTTATCACGATTTTTGACCAGGATCTATTCTGATTTAGCTCTGGACCAAAACATGAAAGTTGTAGTGCTCTGAAGTAGCTTTAAAATTCCTCTAAGAACACCTGATTCGGACTTGTGTACTCTGAGATATGTCCATTACAGTGTTATGCGCTTAAACAGCCGACGAATTGGTTTTTGGTTTAGTAATTTGAGAATTTGACCAAGTTACATTAGAAACTGGACGAAGTAACCTTCATGAACATTGTAGCCCTGAGTCTTAGCTTCGAAACGGCATAGGTTGCGTCTTAATCTAATAAGCGTAGCCTCAGATAAGTTATTTCCGCTTTCATACGTCAAATCTGTCTTTTGCTAAATTGAATTTCTGCACTTGTTATGACTGTATTTCTTATTCTTCTGATATTGTGAGCCTATGGAACGGCTCTTGACTTGAATTGCTTATGTGTGATGTTGGGTTGTGATTGAGGAAAAATAATGAAGCCAAAATGGCTGGAAAATTAGGTAAACACAAAGGGCGTGCTGCCCAAATTTTCGCTCGAGGGCTAGGTTTCTATTTGAACTTGTATACTTTTGTTTGGCCAATACCATGACCGGTTTTCCATTTTAAAACATGATTTTTCATCCTGGGGATCAAACAACCCTCTTCTTACTTAAAAGTCATCTTTACACGTTTTACTCTTAATTAGTCGGGTTTCTTTGTTTCCCTTAAATGTTTTGCTCGATAAACTATAATAATGTTCTCTTGTTCAACCTTAGGTTTCATTGGTGATTAAGGGTAATATCCGGGAGGATATTTTGCACGATATTTTGCATTTCTAGGTGAGTGTTCCTTGTTTGTTATATTTCCTTGACTTATTGGCTTGTTATTATTGATTGATAATGTGTTAAGTGCTTTCAATGATTGTTAAAACGAGTTTTCTAGGCGAGTGTGTACTTTATCGCATTCGACCTAAATAAATGTGAAATTTTCAATGATTAAATGATTAAATGCTAGTTGCGCATGAATGTAAGCCTTTTGGGCTGAACTGGCCATTGCCCCTTGTTACCGGTCGTCTCGAGCCAGAAGCGGACTCGGTCGGGCGATTAGGGACTTGGGTGAACGTTTGGTATACTCGAGTATTACCTTGTAGGTTGGTGGAGACTGGCCAACGGCCAGGACGGGGGTGAATGAATGAATGAACGAACGAACGAACGAACGAGGGTTTATTGATAAACGAGAAATGCATTTTCAAATGACTGGAGGAATAAGGGGAAATGTCAGGAGAACGAATGAACGAATGAACGAATTGCTCCTTGTGAGCCGTATCCTTTCAATGAATGTTACTATTGCTTTCCATTGTAAATGTTCCTTGAATTATTGATACTCCATGTTTAATGTATTGAATTGATTGTTTGATTGTTTGATTATCTGTCTGGAACCTCACTGGGCTTTTTAGCTCATACCACGTTAATTGTTTTCCTTAACAGGGGAAGGCGAGCAAGGACGGGAACTCGGGTTAGACTAGCCTAGACTAGTTTTTTTTTTATTTTGTAATGGTTCTCGCCCTAGTGCTTGGCACGGGCTGGTTGTAAGAGGATTGAGAACCCTTGTATTTTCGATGTTTGTACTTGAATGGTATAAACTTTGAAGACTTCTGGTGTGTAGAAATTTCTTATCTTTTTCTTGAGCATCATTTGTCTATGGATGTATACATGATATGAGTGAGTGAGTCCTGGCGTGAGCTGGGCAGGCGGCCCGCCGAACCCTTTGGTACGCCTTAGGGGGAGGTGGGGTCGTCACAATAGCAGGGCTATCAGGAGGAACCTCCTCCTCGGGATCCTCCTCCTCATCCTCAGGAATCACTGCAGTAGCGTCCTCAACCAGACTAGTAGCATCAACCAGCATCTCGGAAGCCCGAGTACGGACATCTCGTGCTAACCTAGTGAGTCGAGCCCTAGTATCCCGAAGCTCCTGGTTTGTGAGGACCCGCAAATTTTCTACATTTTTCCTCAAAAATGTCTTTTATTTGAAAATTATTATTTATTAAAGCTCTACTATCTAATTGTTCAACTATAAGTGCAGATGAACCTAGAAAATAGGGTTTTCCGCTTCGGTTTCATGACTTGAGCATCTATTGTCTATGGATGTATATACATGATTCGAGTTCCATAGTGAGTGAGTCCTGGCGAGAGCTGGGCAGGCGATCCGCCGAACCCTTTGGTACGCCTTAGGGGGAGGTGGGGCCGTCACATGGTTAACCACTGCAGACGTGGCTACCTCACCCTCTAGCACCTCCTCAAGCTCAGCAATCCGCTCACCCTGAGCGCCAACCATCTGCCTAAGCTCATCTACCTCAGCCTGTAAATCACGGTTGGCATCCACCAACTGACGACGCTCGTCGTCCAAAGCAAGCACCACATAGTCCGGGTAGGCAAAAGTCAACCTACACAAACATCGAGGGTATCTATCATGCGGTGAGTAGCGTACACGAGCTCCTCCTGCTATAGGTCGGTAGTAGATAGTCCTAAGGGGCACGTAATGACCATTCGCATGGCCATTCCCATTAGCTGCCGGGGCTCCGTTTCCATCAGCCATCCCTGCAAAATAGTAACAATAATAATACCTTTCGGGTTAGAAACTTAAATCACTACCTAATTCCAATATCCTGCAATGCATGCCTAACTTAATCATTGGTTCATCCCAATCGTCACTTGAGGTAGGACTAACTTAGTTGCTAGCTCGCCTCAAGTATCACTTAGGGTAGGATTAAGTCATCCCATATCGAGTCTTAAAGGTAGAGTATCCAATATGTCTCCCATATAGAACTCTAACCTAGTGCTCTGATACCAACTGTGACGCCCCACATCTCCCTAAGGCGGACCAAAGGGTATCCGCGGACGCCTGCCCAGCTCACGCCAGGACTCAAGCAATTCCATTCAATTTCAAACCGAACTAATCTCTTCGATGAGAACAATATGAATGCAATAATGCGGAAGCGTTCAAGCTTAATAAGTCACTTAATGTATAACCAGTACATCGGGTAATCATGAAACGACTTAAATTCAAAGTACACATCAGGGCCCAAATCTTTCAAGTTTACAATTCCCAAAAGTACAACCCAAACCAGGGCCTAGTCAAAATATATATATATCCGGAGTCTTAACAAAAATTCAACGGATGGTTTCTCCATATTTCTCCGAGAGTCGGTCCTGTTAAGGAAAACAAAACTATAGGGTGAGCTAACGCTCGTGAGGCCAAGAACACACATGCAAGCACTTAGTCAAATAACAAACCCAAATTTAATAAATAAAACCATGTCTTTTCAATAATCAATTATTCAAACAGGAAAAGTAATCAGAAACAATTCAAGGATATAGTAGCTCTCAGGAGCTAAGTTCCACTCGATCTGCCGTTGTCATTCGTATACCTTCCCGCATTGACCCTCCTGTCAACCGGGTCGGTATTTCCATTTCCGTAGATCACCACTTACTTCCCTCCGTCCACCGTACACCTCAAGGGCCCACAAGTCTATTATTGGGCGATACTCTGCGAGTATGCCAAGCAAGACCTCTTATTAGGTCGAGCTTATGTGTATCTCATGGCTCGTTCGAATCCCCGACCAAGCCCATTGCTGGCTCGAGTCTAAGGACGGCCTATGAGTTTGGGCGTCCCCCATTCATTTGAAAGTCGAGGAGATTCACTCCAACGACACAAGCATTCATGACATAACATTTCATTTCATTCATTCATTCAAGACATTCCATTCATTCATTTGAAATTAGAACGAGTGCGATAAAGTACACACCCGCCCTTAATTTTTTTAAACTTTCAACAAATACCACAATTAAACAAGTATCAAAATTCACACACTTGACACTCACCGAGCAATTCAACAAGAATTATTTTCCGGAAGTTCAAGTGTCCACGGTGAGATCCTCTTGAAGGTCTCCTTGTGCGCCTGGCAAATTAATAGTGGATAATCACACCATTAACCCACTTATCAAGAAAGATTGTACACTAGTACAATCTAAGAATTATTTTGCAAAAAGGAACCTCAATTACACGTAAATCGAGGTTCAACTTGCCTTTTATTAGGTATAATATTATTTGAGTTTTTATCATGAAAATTGTAAGCAAAACGTTTAAGAATATAAAAAGAATAAAGAGTTTTTTGAAAAACTCTATTTTCTTGGAATTGGAAAATTTTCCAGTTTTACGACAAATCTTTGAAAATTCATAACTTGCTCGGTATAAGTCGAAAATTGGAAAATTTTATACCGTTGGAAACCTCTTAGAGAGTACTATAAGTTCCTAGAAGACACTTTTCCATGAATCAAAGTGAAAAGTGGTCAAAAATGAGCTTGAAGATGCAGGGTTGGTTCACAAGGCAGAATGAAGTTGGTTTTTGGTCAACTTTGAAAATTCGGCACGATTCGTACGTTGCAAACCGGCCTCTGAAATTTTCAGCTCAATTAGTGTTGCAAGTGAAGTGTATGACAAAACAAGCGGATCGAGAATCGGAGTTGCGAGCACCGAGATACGGTAGCCCGAAGTTGAGCAAATTCAAGACTGGATGAGAATTTTCCAGATTTGAACCTCTAACTTTAGTAATTCAATTGGGTATCGAAACGAACTTGAATCGGCACCAAAATTAGCAGTATTTCAATAATATATGGAAAGTATCTCTCTATCGAATTTCGGGGAAAAATACCTTCGGCAAGGTAGTTAATGAGCCAACCGAAGTTTAAGAAAATTCCTAAGGCATTCTGCCTTTGACTTTCATTTCCCAATTTGCAATCGTCTAACCAAGAAAGTTATCCAACCATGGTTCATTTGTGAAATAAGGGTCTAAGATACACCCATAATATCTTTGGTAAGTGTTTAAAATCAAGAACATCAACTAACAAGTTCACTCCAAGATTTGGTTCCAAACCAGTCCCAACATTAGGGTTTTCCAAAACAGAGCAGTTCACTTGATTCAGTCACAACTCAGTCATTATAGCTCGAAATCGAGCATGGCTTACGCCGTTGGAAAATACATTCATAGAGTTAAAATATCACAGAAGAAATTGTTTCCAAATTCGGCACCCATCTGGTTCAAATTCGGGCATCAAATTGCTGCCTGAACACTTCATTCCAGATGAACAGAGCAACAGGACAGCGAACTTAAAACATTTGGTTCGGCTTGGTCACAAGGAATCAGAACGTGCATCATATACCAAATTAAAGCTAGGAATGTCTAGTTTCAAACGCCACCGACGGCACATGATTTCGACATCCGAGGACAGAGTTATAGCCAAAATACTACTGCTGGTCAGAGGCATACGCGAGACAGTTTCCAGATTTGCTGGTTTCGAACAAAAATTCATTTGCTCCATCAAACCCCAATATTTTCCAATGAAATTTTTCACACATCAAATACATCCTATAAACATCCAATCCAAGCCATTAAACCATTAAAATTTGGCCTGGAAATGGCCGAACATAGCAGGGGCAAAATCGGAAAGTTTAGCTTCTTACACCCAATGAAGTTTCCACTAATTACCCATCACTAATGCATCATTATAATCACTAAACCAACAATATAATCACCATTAATCATCACATCAGCAACAACAACCCAAGTGTGGGAATTCCAAGAGCCCACAATCACATTTTTACACCATAATCAAGCTAACTAAGTGCATGCATGAGCTTAATCTTGCTATATAACTTCCAAAAGACAAGAATTCATGGGTTGATCATTACCTCTTCCTTAGGAGTGCAAGACCAGAAAATTTCGGCCCTCTTGAAGCTCCAAGAAACCGTGAAGATGCAGCCTTTTGTTAGCTAAATCCAACCTCCAAGAGATTTGCTAAGTGGTCTCCAAGTTTGGTGTGATTTGGAGGTGATTTGGGGTGGTTTTGAGTGAGGTTAGTGTGCAGAATTTTTGTTGCAAATGAGTTAGAGAGAGGGAGGAGCTTGGCCGGCTGTGAGGAGAGAGAAGAGAGAGTGTAATTCTGATCTAAGTTAGCTTCTCCAAGAAGATTAAATGTGTGGTGAAAAATTGCTCCAAAGTCAAGTCTTGTGAGGCTCGTTTGGCACGTTTTTAGGCTCGATTTTCTCGCGCGTTTGGTTCACTAGTGCACTAAACCTCTAATGCACTCATGTTAATATAAATATTATTCACTCTTAATTGTCTCGAAACAAGGGTCTAAAGTTCCTCAAATAAAGTCGCGCGTGTGAAAACGCGTACCGCCAATTTTACCGCTATAACGCGAAACTTTCGAAAAATTCTTAGAACGATTGCACTACTAACTATCACTTGAATATTTATACCTAAGATTACCTATTTTAGGTCCATAGTACAAGTCTCCAATATTCCAAGCTTATTGTGCTACTACGCGGATAAAATCTCCAAGTACTATTCACTATTTTTACGGAACGCGCTCTAGGAAATTAATTTTCGAAACGAATCATTTTAAAAAATATAACGAAGTTATATTACCATGTATTTAGGTCTAATAAGACTAGAAAATATTCCTTGGAAATAAAATCCAATTAAATAATTTATTAAGCCATAATTTAGGCATAAAATAATAGTTTTTGCGAGTCCTCACATAGTTTCTAACGGTACCAAATTTTCCAATTTTGGACTTACCGAGTGTGAGTTACGATTTTTCAAAGATTGCGCGTCGAATCTAAAATTTTCAAATTTAAAGGAAATTGCGTTTTTAGAACTCTCCATTTTTCCTTCTGTACCACTTGACCGTTTAATACTCGATTTCAAAGATAAAAATCAGATTTCTCTTGTGCTTTAAAATCCCACTTTTGAACCTCGATTTACGAGTAATTAAGGCTCATTTTCGTGATATCTTCTTAGATTGTACACTAGTACAATCTTTTTCGATAATTAGGGGTCTTAAGAGATAATGTGTAATATTTATTATTAATTGCTCAGGCACTCAAGAGGACCTTCGAGAGGATCCCACGGTGGACGCCTGAACCCTCAAGTGTACTTTACTTCTTGAGTTACTTGGTGAGTGTCAAGTGCATGAATAGTTGAAATTATGGGAACGTGATACATGTTCAATTGTTATTGTCGATTGGAAATTTTGAAAATGGAGTCGAGTGTGTACTTTACTGCACTCATTCTCATTTGAAATGAATAACTCATTAATGACTTGATTGAAATGAAATGAATGATTAAATGTATTGAATGCTTGAATGACATGAAATAGCATGCTATGGTTGCATACGTCGTGGAGTGAATCTCCTCGACTCACAAATGTTACATGGGGGACGCCCAAACTCATAAGCCGACTTAGGACCCGAGCCGGCATGACCTTGGTCGGAAATCTTGGCGAGCCATGAGAATAACATGATAAGCTTGATCTATTGGAAATATCTTGCTTGGCCTACTCGTGCAGTAGCACCTTTATTGTCGTTCGGGCCCGGTGAGAGGTTGTAAGGTGGAAGGACATGTGAAGTAAAGTGGAGTCAACGGATTAAAAATACCGACCCGGCTGACGGAGAGTCACCACGAGAAGGTATACGATTGAGATCTAGCAAAGTAAGTGGAACTTAGCTCCTGAGAGCTACCATATCCTTGAATTGTTTCTGTTTATATTTCACTTGAATTGTTAGTTACTCGATTATTATCATTTTTCTTGTGAATTGGGATTGTTATTGGGACAACGTGCTTGCATGTGTGTTTCTTGGCCTCACGAGCGATTGCTCACGCCATAGATTTGTTTTTCTTAATAGGAATGGACATGGAGTGAGACTCGAAAAACCTTTCTGTTGTACTTTTGTGTTATGATTCCAAATGTAATTTACTCGACATTGTGGCTGTTGTATATTTTGGGAATTGATGTATCTTTTGGGAACCAATGTAAGAATTGGATGATTGATATATTTTCGGAACTAGTGGTGTAAGTTTTAATGTTATTTATGGAAGAGATTTATCTTTCTTACTTTGTCTTGTCGTGATAGCTAGTATTGTAATAAGCTTGAACAGGAGTTGTATCGAGTCCTGACCAGAGTTGGGCAGGCGTCCCATGGATACCCTTTGGTTCGCCTTAGGGAGAAGTGGGGGCGTCATAGATATGTTGATTTTGGATGTTGTTTATATTGATTAAGTGTTAAATGAGTGGTTATAAGTTGAAAAAGTGGAAAGAAACTCAAAGGAAACCAAAGGGAGGAAGGGGCAGATTTTTTTGTGGTTAAATTGCCTTGATTTTGATGTAGATATATTGTATAGTTGTGTGGAAAATTTCCACCAAAAATCACTTGATTTGGTTGGCAAAAAGTTGAATTTCCAAAATGGTTTCAAAGCTGGAAAATGTGTCTAGAGGTACTCTGGCAGCAAATTTTGAATAATCATAACTCTTTGCTTCGACATCGAAATCAAGTGCCGTTTATGGAATTAGAAAGTAGACTCTGACGGTATAAAATGCGTGCCTTGATTCTACTTGAGTGAACCGTACCAGCTTTTCAAAATTACCTGTCCTGTTTCATTGCTGTGTTAGAAAACCTGTTATGTGTTGCGACTTGTTGCTTGAATATGAGCTAGTTATGGATGGAATTTCAAAATGATTTCTTCTAATAAATTGTAGCCCTATAAATGTAGTTTCAAATGCCAACAACTATACTTAATTCCAAGTTGAATTGAGTGAGTTATGACCTAATTTCAGACCTGCACTAGAGAAAGAAAACCCTAATTTTGGGCTAGCCAATGGCTTATTTCGAATTGGGACTTGTTATCTTGAAACTTTTGATATCAATCACCTGCCAAATGTATTTTAGATGTTTCTTATGCGAGAACCCGTAAATTTTCCCATTTTCCAGGTTTTATTATCTTTCATGGCTTGTTTTCTGCATTTTCGTGATTAGGAAAATTTCTTGATATTTTTAATGAGCAGATATAGTTTTTAGATGATTTTTCTAGTATCGAATAGTTTTTGAGAAATTAAGAGTGTCGCGCCCCACTTTTTGATGATGTGGTGTGTGTGGTGTGTCAGATATGTATGTGAATGTGTGAAAGTGAAAATAAAGGCCGTGGGATTGTGAAATGCGACGGTTTGGCCAAGTAAAGTTCAAAAAGGGTTTTTGTATGAAAAATGGAGTCGCCACTTGGTATAGAGTTAGGGTGTACCAAGTCACCCAAAAATGATTTTCGTTTTTTGAACGAAAAGGTAAACAAACCCTTTTAAAGAACTTCTAGGTCTACGTAACCAAAGAAAGGGATCGGGGGTCACATTTGACAAAGGAGAAGGCAAAGGCAAAGCCTAAGGCACTCCCTTATCCTAGCCAAAGCTAGTTGCGTGACTTAGCCCTATTTTCCTAATTTTTCTACCCAAGGTATGTATCGCATGTTGGATATGACTAATGGATGCAAAAAGAAGAGAAAAAATGCAATCCTAAATCTAAAATGTTTCTTATGAGGCTTTTTGGTCCCAACCACATGAATTGTGGTGGCCAATAAGGAAAGCTCTCATACAAGTCGTGATTAATGCAAATGAGGACTCAAATATGTGCAAGTGTGAAAATGTATGAAGGATGCAAAATGTAAATAAAAAGGTAAGTGCAAGTGTGCGAATGTGTGCAAGTGTGAGAAAATAAAGGTGTTTGTGTGAGAACCCGTAAAACCCTAATATTTTTCCTAGGGTTTATTTCCCCTTAATTGCATGTTTTCTGCATTTTCTGGCTTAGAAATATTTTCTTAGTGAATTTTATGAGCAATTATAGTTTTAAAATGATTTTTCTAGTATTGGAGAATTTTTAGAAAATTAAGAATATATATTGGACGTGGGACCCACTAGTGCGATAAGTTCGGAAAAATTCGGCCAATAAGGTTAAGTTTCGGATACTGTGAAAAATTTATCGGGTGTTAAGAGATATGTAGAGTGTGTGAAATGATTGATGTGAGAGAGAAAAGAAAGATAAGAATGCATTTATGAAGGTGACAAGTGTCACCTTCTCATTGGATGGCTTTTAAGAAACACTATTCATTTTCTTGACTTTTTTGACCAAGGGATTAAATATCAAAAATTGCACAAAATTCACCATTTTGCACCCTTGATGGCCGGCCCTCTCCAAGCAAGAAGAAAGACAAAACTCTTCAACATTCTAGCAAACTCCTAGCTCAAATCAACTAAACCACTTGTTTAACTTAGTTTTCACTCCATAAAATTCTTCCTTCTAGAGCTAGTAAGTTGTTTGGTGAACTTTGTTTGAAGGATTAAGGTGCCCAACATCTTCCTCTCTCTTGGTTCTTGGTAAGTGAAGCTTGAAACACCCTACTACACCTAATGATGCTTATGTTGTGCTTATTAGTGATAAGAGTGCTGAAATTTCTGGTTTTAATCTTGGTTTGAAGTGATTTGGTGAAGTTTTCCATTTTATGATGATTTTTCTGGTTTAATTGGATTATGATGGTGTGGTTGTTTGTGATGATTGGCAATGGACTATAATGACTCTTGTAGGTGTGAATTGTTGCTAAATGCAACTAATTTTGGATTTGGATGGAAAATGGAAAGTTAGGGTTCTTAAATCCCCAATTCTGTCTGGTTTTGGATCATAGGGTTAGAGGCCGAATTTGACTTTACTCAAAACATGAAAGTTGTAGGTATTGATGTGTTTGAGGTGCCTGTAAAATTTCAGGTCGTTTTGATTAGTGTGGAGTGAGTTATGACGAAATTACTGTAGCTGTCCTGCTTTGAGCAGAATGCGAAAACTGCGATAGTAATTGGCCATTTTGACTGGAATTGGTTTGGATTTTGGAGTTGGTGTCTTCTGATGAAATGTAGCTGGATGTCTTAGCTAACATATGCCTTTGGAATTTCAGCATTTGGACTTGTATGGACTGAGATATACCGATTACAGTTTTCTGTGTTTTGCAAACCTGTTTTGGTAATTCTGGTATAGTATTTGGCATTTTCGAACTAGTTAAGCTAGGAACTGGATTGAGTGACCTTGTACATTGTTGTAGCCCTGTTCCATAGCTTCGAAACGGTGGGTCTTACACCCCCATCCGATAATTATAGTGAGAGTTGTGTCATTACCGCATTATGACGTCAAAACCGGTTTTCTTATCAAGGCCTAAGTTAAAGCCCTTTTCTTAATTTCTGGTTTCCTCTATTGTTTGTAAATGTTTATGGAACCTTATTGGGGTCATGTTTGGCCTTGGTTTATGACTCGTTATCGAGTCTCATTGTAATTGTTTGCATGTTTTTAGGGCGTGACGGTGGTGCACAACGTTCTTTTGACTAAAGTGTTTGAAACCACATTGTGCTAGCCTGGTGAGTGTACTACTCACTTATGTGCTATTACATGGCTTTGATCTTTGTACTTGAGATGTTGAATGTTGATTGATCCAAGTGAGAGTGTACTTTATCACTTTCACTTATTGTTTCGCATGTTATTGGAAAGTTATATGAAATGTTATATGAAATGTTATATGAAATGAAATACATGACTTCAAATATTATCCATGAGCTCAACCCCATTGGTTATTGATTGAATCGAGCCGGCGAGGGCTTGGTCGTGCCAATTAATGTGCCTTGGGGCAACATCATAGGGAATCTTGTAGTATGAGAGACTCTTGATTCCGGTTTACTCGAGTAATACCACAATGCATGCGTTTGGATTTCGGGCCCGGTTGAGGAATGTTAGGAGGAAGGGAATGGAAGTTAAGAGGAGTCTACGGTTGGTTACCTTTCAGACATTGACGGAGAGTCAATGAGACCTGATCAAGAATTCAAACGAGGAAAAGGGCTCTTGAGAGCCACCCGTATCCTTTTATCCTCATTATTAATGTGTGGCTTTATTTATTTTGGTAAATTGGACTATTAAGCTTGATGTATCCATGAACTTGGTTGCTTGAGTTGTATTCTCACTGGGCAATTAGCTCACCCCGTTCCTTTTGTTTTCCTTACAGGAATATGACTCTTTTGGAATGAATTTTGATAAATGGTTGCCGAATGAACTAGATGAATGACTCTTTTGTATTGTATATAAAATGGGACCCTAAATGTATCATTAGGGCCGTTTTCAATTTTGTTTTGGCAAACCATATATGTAGTGACTTTTGTATCCCTTTTAAACGTCATTTTGGTTTGTAAAGGCTAAATGTTATGTGGTATATGTAATTCGATGTTTGGTCGGGTTCGGACGAGTCGGTTACTATTCATGGCCGTCTCCAGATTTCATTTTCTTTTATTTTGGGTTATTTTGCCCTTTTGCCTTATTTGCGCGCGCTATAAGTTCTGGAATGTGAAAGATCGCTCTATACTGCACCGTTAGTCCTGGCGAGAGCTGGGCAGGCAGTCCGCTAACCTCTTTGGTTCGCCTTAGGGGAAGGTGGGGCTGTCACAGGTGGTATCAGTGCCACTTCGCGTGGTCTCTGCGCGGAGTGAGCCTAGGGCCAAGTGGTGTTATGGTCCTGATTTCATGGAGATGTCTAAGTGCTCGTTTGAGCGTAAGTTATGAATGGGGCATGTTATAAGTGTAAAAATCTTTATTATGCAACTTGAGGAAGATAGATATGTATGTCGGGTAGGAATCTATAATATGGATGATTTACGCTTGGGACCGGCCGGCTCGAGTTGTGAATTATCTTAAATGGGATTCTTGCGCCCGGATACGAAAGAGACGAGAGTCTAGGTTAGCAAGAATGGGGCGAACTAGAAATTGCGATTCTATGGATGACTTTATATGTACTTGACTGACTGTTCTGTATACATGTTGATACTGTTATGTGTTCTCTGTATATGTGTTATGTGTTTAAATGCTCGACGAAGGAGTGGAGTAGTTATTTGTTCTCGTTTACTTGTTCCTGTTTCGGGCTGCGAAAAGGAGGGGTTAGGTGCCCATTGCCCATTAACAGTATATTTATTTTGTGACCTAGATCGACTTAGATTGTATGGACGGCACACGTAGTGGACGGGGCCGTGGGCGCGGGAATAGGCAACCTACGCCAGACCGGGGTACTGGAGAAACCTCCTCTGGACCCCATCCTGAACCGAGAGTTGACCCTAATGTACAGATAGCTGCCGCTATGCAGCAAATGACAAACCTGTTGGCACAAGTGGTGCAGCAACAAGGCCAGAATCCAAACCCTAATCCTGGAAACCCTGGCAATCATGTTGAGAGCGAAGACAGAGCTCTGGAACGATTTCAAAAGTTTGCCCCACCCAAGTTCATCGGGGGACCTGATCCGGATGTTGCCGAAAGGTGGCTCGAAAAGATGGTCGATATTTTTGCCGCCCTGCACTATACCGAAGAACGGCAGGTGACTTTTGCCGTTTTCCAGCTGGAAGAGGCGGCCCGCTCCTGGTGGAATGTCATTCGGCAAAAATGGGAGAGGGAACAAACGCCCAGGACTTGGGTAAATTTTATGAGGGAGTTTAACGCGAAATTCTTCCCTTCTCTGGTTCAGGAAAGGAAGGAAGATGAGTTCATCCGACTCCGCCAAGGAGCTCAATCGGTGGCGGAATACGAGAGCCAGTTCACCCGCCTGTCCAAATTTGCGCCTGAGTTGATTGTGACGGAGCAACGGCGAATTAGGCGTTTTATCCAGGGCCTAAACGTGGAGATTCAGAAGGACCTCGCAGTGGCTCAAATCAATGCTTTTAGCGAGGCCGTTGAGAAGGCCCAACGGGTAGAGAGTGCCAGATTGCAAGTAAGAAATTTTCAGGCGAAAAAAGCGAGGATTTCCTGGAAATAATTCGGGGCAGGGGAATGAGAGTACCCCTTCCAAGTTTGGGCGAGGAATTGGGGAAGAAAGGGTACCGGGGGTGTCACGAGAGAGCCCGTCACGAGGCAGCCAGTTGGGGAGAGGCCAAAGAGGAGTCTCGGCTTCTGCAGCACGCGGACCTTGCGGGTATTGCGGAAAGTCGAATCATTCTGAAGACAATTGCTGGAAGAAAGGAGGCAAATGTCTGCGTTGTGGAAGCGCAGACCACAAGCTTGCTACCTGCCTACTTATGACGCAAGAAGGAAGGGGAGCTCAAACTATGTCAAAGACCAACATGGGACCGGATAAGGGGAATGGGACGAAACCTAAGGTAGCAGCTCGCGTGTATTCACTGGAGCCACAACAGGTCCCCGATTCTCCTGATATTGAGGAAGGTACGATTGCGGTATTTTTGCGGAAATATTAGTAGATCCCGGTGTTACTCATCCATTTGTCAGTCCCAATTCTGATGGACGAAATAGATATCACGCCTACTTGAAAGTAGTAATCCTTTGGGGAAAATCATCGTTTGAGTCTTGGTATGGTTTGTAAGGATCGTAGGGTTTGGGTAGGAGAAAGAATAGTGTTCGCGAAGAAAAAAAATCATGGGATAGAAAAGGCTACCTGGGAGGTGGAAAAAGCAATACCCTGAGCTATTTGTGAATCAAGGTGAGAAAATTTCGAGGACGAAATTCTTTTAAGGGGGGGGAGTGTGAGAACCCGTAAAACCCTAATATTTTTCCTAGGGTTTATTTCCCCTTAATTGCATGTTTTCTGCATTTTCTGGCTTAGAAATATTTTCTTAGTGAATTTTATGAGCAATTATAGTTTTAAAATAATTTTTCTAGTATTGGAGAATTTTTAGAAAATTAAGAATATATATTGGACGTGGGACCCACTAGTGCGATAAGTTCGGAAAAATTCGGCCAATAAGGTTAAGTTTCGGATACTGTGAAAAATTTATCGGGTGTTAAGAGATATGTAGAGTGTGTGAAATGATTGATGTGAGAGAGAAAAGAAAGATAAGAATGCATTTATGAAGGTGACAAGTGTCACCTTCTCATTGGATGGCTTTTAAGAAACACTATTCATTTTCTTGACTTTTTTGACCAAGGGATTAAATATCAAAAATTGCACAAAATTCACCATTTTGCACCCTTGATGGCCGGCCCTCTCCAAGCAAGAAGAAAGACAAAACTCTTCAACATTCTAGCAAACTCCTAGCTCAAATCAACTAAACCACTTGTTTAACTTAGTTTTCACTCCATAAAATTCTTCCTTCTAGAGCTAGTAAGTTGTTTGGTGAACTTTGTTTGAAGGATTAAGGTGCCCAACATCTTCCTCTCTCTTGGTTCTTGGTAAGTGAAACTTGAAACACCCTACTACACCTAATGATGCTTATGTTGTGCTTATTAGTGATAAGAGTGCTGAAATTTCTGGTTTTAATCTTGGTTTGAAGTGATTTGGTGAAGTTTTCCATTTTATGATGATTTTTCTGGTTTAATTGGATTATGATGGTGTGGTTGTTTGTGATGATTGGCAATGGACTATAATGACTCTTGTAGGTGTGAATTGTTGCTAAATGCAACTAATTTTGGATTTGGATGGAAAATGGAAAGTTAGGGTTCTTAAATCCCCAATTCTGTCCGGTTTTGGATCATAGGGTTAGAGGCCGAATTTGTCACGACCCCACATCCCCCTTAGGCGAACCAGAGGGTTCGGTGGGTCGCCTGCCCAGCTCTCGCCAGGACTCACTCACTCTTATCATTTATAAATATCCATAGACAATAGATGCTCAAGTAAAAGATAAGAAACTTCTACACACCGAAAGTCTTCAAAGTTTTTACCATTCAAGTACAAACATCGAATATACATGGGTTCTCATTCCTCATACAACCAGCCCGTGCCAAGCATTAGGGCGAGAACCATTACAAAAGAAAAAAAAACAAGAGCTAGGCCCAGCTAGTCTATACGGCTCTCGTCCTTGCTCGCCTTCCCCTGTTAAGGAAAACAAAACTAAAGGGGTGAGCTAAAAGCTCAGTGAGGTTCCGAACACATAGGCAACAAGAAAATTAATGCATTCAATGCATATAATCAATAATTCGAGATACAAGTACAAATAAAGCGATAAACACATTCATGAAAAGGATACGGGCTCACAGGGAGCCATATGTTCGTTCGTTCATTCGTTCGTTCATTCGTTCGTTCTCCTGTCATTCCCCTTATTCCTTCATTCGTTTGAAAATGCATTCTTTTCATTTATCAATAAAACCCTCGTTCGTTCGTTCGTTCATTTCATTCAATCTCCACCAACCTCCTCCAACCTACAAGGTAATACTCGAGTATACCAAACGTTCACCCAGGGTCACCATATCGCTCGACCGAGTCCGCTTCTGGCTCGAGTCGATCGGTAACGAAGGGCAGGGCCCAATTCAGCCAAACGGCTTACATTCATGCGCAACTAGCATTTAATCATTTAATCATTGAAAATTTCACATTTATTTAGGTCGAGTGCGATAAAGTACACACTCGCCTAGAAAACTCATATTGAAAATCATTGAAAGCACTTAACACATTATCAATCAATAATAACCAGCCAATAAGTCAAGGAATATAACAAACAAGGAACACTCACCTATTTAAGCAAAATAATGTCCAAAGTATCCTTTCGGATAACACTCTCAATCGCCAAGAAACCCTAATAATAGCCAAGAGAAAATATTACAGTTAAACCCCTCAAAAGTTTAAGTAAACTAAAGAAAATCCGAATAACTACTAGTACAAAGTATAAGTATAATCTTCTAGTCCTCGAGCGTAAATTTGGGCAGCATGCCCTTTGTATTTACCTAATTTCCAGCCATTATGGCTTTATTCTTTTACTCAATCCAACCCAAAGTTATCCATAACACAATTTCAGTTCAATAGCCATTCCATAGGCTCAAAATAATACAAGAACAAGAATTAAGCTAATATCAAGTGCGGAAATGAAGTTACAAAAGACAGATTTGACGTGTGGTTGTGGAAAGAACACATCCGAGGCTACACTTATCGGATTGAGGTACAACTTATACCAATTCGAAGCTAAAACAAAGGCCTACAATTTTCATGAAGAGCACTTAATCAAATTTTCAGTGTAACCTAATCAAATTCCCCAATTCATATAACCTGGTTCCAACTATTCGGCTAATCAACCATACTGCATTCAAATGACCATATCTCAGTCTACCGAGGTCCGGTTAAGACGTTCTTGTTGGCGTTGGAAAGCTAAGACAGGGCACTAAAACTTTTATGTTTTGACAATTGGCTAAAACTGAACGGATTATAGTGAACAAACACAACCAAAGAGACTAAACTGTCCACGCGGAACTCTGGAAAGTAACCTAGACCAGCAAGGGTATTTTCGTCTTTTCACAAGTTACGTTGCTCCGATTGAGCTGAAATTTTATAGGCACCTATAAAATACCATTCTATACAACTTTCATGTTTTGTGCTAAGGCCAAATCGGCCTCTAACATAGTGCTACAAAACCGGACAGAAAGGGTAAGGAAAATTCCAGAAATCTGGAATTTTTGAAATCTCAAGTCAATCCTTCCATTTTCTTGTTTCCAACTCCACTAAAGCCCCTTATCTACTCTTATATACAACATATATGCATCATACATCAAGTTAGCAGCAAGTCCTCAAGCCCTAGTTCATAATATAAAAAGGGGAAAACCTCCAAGAATCATCACAACATCTTGCTTATCTTGTAATCAAGCTACAACATGATCTAAATAACATCTTAAACCCAAAATTTAAAGGAACAAGGGTCATGATCAGATTTTTACCTCAAAGACAAGGCTTGGAAGAGATATACTTCACCCCCTTTGAAATTTCTTAGTTCCTCAAGCTTCTCAACTCACAACCCTCACTTTAATCGGTTTAGAATTTTTGTTTCTCACTTGGATGGTGTAAATCAAGAAGAAAATGGTTGTTTCTTGCTCTCCCTTTTCTCTCTCTCTTGCTCAGCTGTGAAGATGCAGAAATGAGGAAGAAAGGCTGCTAATATGGTGTTAATAAGACAAGAGGATTAGGACTAATGGTGTCCACAAGTTTAGCCAACACTTGGCTCAATTCTCACCACAAAATTTTTCTCTTTCTTTCCTTGTATTTTAGCCACAAATTTCGGTCAAGAGGTCATCATGAGAGAGGAGATATTTTGCTCCATTAGTAATAAACTTGTATGGCAAGAAAGTGGTGGTCAAGTGGTGGTTCAATCGGTAGTACACGGTACACGTCGGATCACGCCGTTTTTCCTTAAATCACCCGTACTAGGATTTTTATTTCCTATTTACTAACTTTATATTATTGCATCCAATCACATATTATTTCTCACTTAAAAGTCACTCTTAACCACCAAATTTGATCCTTGCTCCGTACCGAAAATTCATCCGGCGAAAAATCGCAATAACCCTAATATGCTCCAATCTTGAAAACAAAGAGTAAAACCCTACTTTCTAGGTTCATTTGAACTTATTGTGGTGTGATTGGGTGATAGGGCTTTAACAAATAATAATTTCTAAATAAAAAAGGCATTTTTGAGAAAAATATAAGAAATTTGCGAGTCCTCACACTCTCTCCCCCTTAAAAGAATTTCGACCTCGAAATTCATACCTTCCGTCGCCTCGGAGGACCCCAGAACTTGTTGCTGATCTACGGCATAAACTTGTGTTGATACTTTTGTTCGGTTTCCTCTTTCATGAGTTTGTTTCGGTTTGGTTCCTTCCACTTGTTGAGTATTACCCTCTCGTGGCTGTTTCTTCGGGCAATTGCTAAGTTGATGGTTGCTACTCCCACAAATCAAACATTTTCCCCCTTTCCGCCAGCAATCATTCTCAGTGTGACTTGCCTTTCCACAGTATCCACAAGTCAAGGAAGAAGCTACTTGTTGGCTTTTTTGAGAAATCTCCCCATGGCCTACTTGACTTCTTTTTGTAGATCGTTCATCTAACGCCCCTGTTGTCCATGGTGGATAGGACAAAAAGTTCACTTTCTGCACTTTGGAAGGAACTATTGATTCACTTGGTTCCTCAGGCACACTACCAGGTATACCTCTTTTTCGATTTTGGGAGGCTTTTATCTGTGCTTTCGCATTCTCGATTCGTTGGGCTTTCTCAAGGGCCTCCGTAAATGTATTCACTTGAACCGCCGCTAGTGCTTCTTGAATTTCCAGATTCAATCCCTGTATAAATCGTCTTATCCTTCTCGGTTCCGTGGCCACTAATTCAGAAGCAAACTTGGATAGATTGGTGAATTTCGTTTCATATTCGGCCACACTTAAGGTTCCCTGGCATAGTCTAATAAACTCATCCTCCCTCCTTTCTTGAACTAAAGGTGGGAGATACTTTTCATTAAATTCCCTTAGGAAGTTAACCCATGTCCATACGGTTTGTTCCCTTTCCCACTTTGCCTTAATCACGTTCCACCATGCTCGGGCCGGTCCTTCAAATTGAAATACCGCAAAGTTCACTTGCCTTTGTTCGGTATAGTTCAAAGCTGCAAAGATATTGATCATGGCCTCCAGCCACTGTTCGGCTATATCCGGATCAGACCCTCCAAGGAATTTGGGAGGAGCAAACTTTTGAAACCTCTCAAGAGCCCGATCTTCTCCTATTTCAGGGTTCGGAGGTTGATTTACAAGCATTTGACCTTGTTGATCTACCAGTCGTGCCAGAATATTTGTCATTTGTTGCATTGCCGTTGCCATTTGATCTCCAGCCTCAACCCTCGGTACCTGTTCTTGCTCAGCCATTGTTTCTCTTTCTTCTCTCGGTTCTTGAGCTTGCCTAGCTCCACGGCCACGACTAGCTCCACGTCCACGACTACGTCTCCCGTCCATATAGGTTTTCCCTCTCTCTTTTCTTTTCTTTTTCCCAAAAGGTAATTTAATAAATAACCACAGTAATTGGACCACAGTAACAAATTCTAACATTCCAAATACACCAATTAAACATATACGCACGTAACATGCCATATCAAGGAGACGGATAAGTAAATACACCAATACATATCAAGTTGGACAGATAACCATGTACACACAGGTATACTAACGTCATGTAGTAACAATATACAGGTAAATCAAAAGGAAAAGGTGAAGTCGTCCCAGTATCAGCCCGTCTGGTCTCCCACGTCACTTACTATCCAAACTAGATGTCCCTGACCTCTTGTGCTCATTCTAGTCAGACAAAGCCTGTTCATATTCTCAAAATGCAAGTCTCAAGTACTTAGCAGTACCATAACTCTGGAGTACTCAGGCACAAGAATCCGAAATAAGATAATTCACATCTCGAGCTGCAGTCCCAAGAGTAAACTATCTACAATCGGAATTCCTACCTGACATACTTATCTATAATCCTCAGATACCATGAGAAATATTTAAGGCCTATAACATTCGCAATTCATAGCTTCACTTAGTCCCTTATACTTATTCATCACTTATTCGCGGAGACCACGCGAAGCAGCTATAGGTTTTATCCCTCAATCTCTTAACTTTCAAGTCAAATCGAATCAAATCAAATCCCACAGTCCGGCATCCTAAACTTCAAGCCTAGGATACACTACTTGAATCTGAAGCCTAAGCTCTGATACCACTTGTCACGACCCCACATCCCCCTTAGGCGAACCAGAGGGTTCGGTGGGTCGCCTGCCCAGCTCTCGCCAGGACTCACTCACTCTTATCATTTATAAATATCCATAGACAATAGATGCTCAAGTAAAAGATAAGAAACTTCTACACACCGAAAGTCTTCAAAGTTTTTACCATTCAAGTACAAACATCGAATATACATGGGTTCTCATTCCTCATACAACCAGCCCGTGCCAAGCATTAGGGCGAGAACCATTACAAAAGAAAAAAAAACAAGAGCTAGGCCCAGCTAGTCTATACGGCTCTCGTCCTTGCTCGCCTTCCCCTGTTAAGGAAAACAAAACTAAAGGGGTGAGCTAAAAGCTCAGTGAGGTTCCGAACACATAGGCAACAAGAAAATTAATGCATTCAATGCATATAATCAATAATTCGAGATACAAGTACAAATAAAGCGATAAACACATTCATGAAAAGGATACGGGCTCACAGGGAGCCATATGTTCGTTCGTTCATTCGTTCGTTCATTCGTTCGTTCTCCTGTCATTCCCCTTATTCCTTCATTCGTTTGAAAATGCATTCTTTTCATTTATCAATAAAACCCTCGTTCGTTCGTTCGTTCATTTCATTCAATCTCCACCAACCTCCTCCAACCTACAAGGTAATACTCGAGTATACCAAACGTTCACCCAGGGTCACCATATCGCTCGACCGAGTCCGCTTCTGGCTCGAGTCGATCGGTAACGAAGGGCAGGGCCCAATTCAGCCAAACGGCTTACATTCATGCGCAACTAGCATTTAATCATTTAATCATTGAAAATTTCACATTTATTTAGGTCGAGTGCGATAAAGTACACACTCGCCTAGAAAACTCATATTGAAAATCATTGAAAGCACTTAACACATTATCAATCAATAATAACCAGCCAATAAGTCAAGGAATATAACAAACAAGGAACACTCACCTATTTAAGCAAAATAATGTCCAAAGTATCCTTTCGGATAACACTCTCAATCGCCAAGAAACCCTAATAATAGCCAAGAGAAAATATTACAGTTAAACCCCTCAAAAGTTTAAGTAAACTAAAGAAAATCCGAATAACTACTAGTACAAAGTATAAGTATAATCTTCTAGTCCTCGAGCGTAAATTTGGGCAGCATGCCCTTTGTATTTACCTAATTTCCAGCCATTATGGCTTTATTCTTTTACTCAATCCAACCCAAAGTTATCCATAACACAATTTCAGTTCAATAGCCATTCCATAGGCTCAAAATAATACAAGAACAAGAATTAAGCTAATATCAAGTGCGGAAATGAAGTTACAAAAGACAGATTTGACGTGTGGTTGTGGAAAGAACACATCCGAGGCTACACTTATCGGATTGAGGTACAACTTATACCAATTCGAAGCTAAAACAAAGGCCTACAATTTTCATGAAGAGCACTTAATCAAATTTTCAGTGTAACCTAATCAAATTCCCCAATTCATATAACCTGGTTCCAACTATTCGGCTAATCAACCATACTGCATTCAAATGACCATATCTCAGTCTACCGAGGTCCGGTTAAGACGTTCTTGTTGGCGTTGGAAAGCTAAGACAGGGCACTAAAACTTTTATGTTTTGACAATTGGCTAAAACTGAACGGATTATAGTGAACAAACACAACCAAAGAGACTAAACTGTCCACGCGGAACTCTGGAAAGTAACCTAGACCAGCAAGGGTATTTTCGTCTTTTCACAAGTTACGTTGCTCCGATTGAGCTGAAATTTTATAGGCACCTATAAAATACCATTCTATACAACTTTCATGTTTTGTGCTAAGGCCAAATCGGCCTCTAACATAGTGCTACAAAACCGGACAGAAAGGGTAAGGAAAATTCCAGAAATCTGGAATTTTTGAAATCTCAAGTCAATCCTTCCATTTTCTTGTTTCCAACTCCACTAAAGCCCCTTATCTACTCTTATATACAACATATATGCATCATACATCAAGTTAGCAGCAAGTCCTCAAGCCCTAGTTCATAATATAAAAAGGGGAAAACCTCCAAGAATCATCACAACATCTTGCTTATCTTGTAATCAAGCTACAACATGATCTAAATAACATCTTAAACCCAAAATTTAAAGGAACAAGGGTCATGATCAGATTTTTACCTCAAAGACAAGGCTTGGAAGAGATATACTTCACCCCCTTTGAAATTTCTTAGTTCCTCAAGCTTCTCAACTCACAACCCTCACTTTAATCGGTTTAGAATTTTTGTTTCTCACTTGGATGGTGTAAATCAAGAAGAAAATGGTTGTTTCTTGCTCTCCCTTTTCTCTCTCTCTTGCTCAGCTGTGAAGATGCAGAAATGAGGAAGAAAGGCTGCTAATATGGTGTTAATAAGACAAGAGGATTAGGACTAATGGTGTCCACAAGTTTAGCCAACACTTGGCTCAATTCTCACCACAAAATTTTTCTCTTTCTTTCCTTGTATTTTAGCCACAAATTTCGGTCAAGAGGTCATCATGAGAGAGGAGATATTTTGCTCCATTAGTAATAAACTTGTATGGCAAGAAAGTGGTGGTCAAGTGGTGGTTCAATCGGTAGTACACGGTACACGTCGGATCACGCCGTTTTTCCTTAAATCACCCGTACTAGGATTTTTATTTCCTATTTACTAACTTTATATTATTGCATCCAATCACATATTATTTCTCACTTAAAAGTCACTCTTAACCACCAAATTTGATCCTTGCTCCGTACCGAAAATTCATCCGGCGAAAAATCGCAATAACCCTAATATGCTCCAATCTTGAAAACAAAGAGTAAAACCCTACTTTCTAGGTTCATTTGAACTTATTGTGGTGTGATTGGGTGATAGGGCTTTAACAAATAATAATTTCTAAATAAAAAAGGCATTTTTGAGAAAAATATAAGAAATTTGCGAGTCCTCACAGAATTTGACTTTACTCAAAACATGAAAGTTGTAGGTATTGATGTGTTTGAGGTGCCTGTAAAATTTCAGGTCGTTTTGATTAGTGTGGAGTGAGTTATGACGAAATTACTGTAGCTGTCCTGCTTTGAGCAGAATGCGAAAACTGCGATAGTAATTGGCCATTTTGACTGGAATTGGTTTGGATTTTGGAGTTGGTGTCTTCTGATGAAATGTAGCTGGATGTCTTAGCTAACATATGCCTTTGGAATTTCAGCATTTGGACTTGTATGGACTGAGATATACCGATTACAGTTTTCTGTGTTTTGCAAACCTGTTTTGGTAATTCTGGTATAGTATTTGGCATTTTCGAACTAGTTAAGCTAGGAACTGGATTGAGTGACCTTGTACATTGTTGTAGCCCTGTTCCATAGCTTCGAAACGGTGGGTCTTACACCCCCATCCGATAATTATAGTGAGAGTTGTGTCATTACCGCATTATGACGTCAAAACCGGTTTTCTTATCAAGGCCTAAGTTAAAGCCCTTTTCTTAATTTCTGGTTTCCTCTATTGTTTGTAAATGTTTATGGAACCTTATTGGGGTCATGTTTGGCCTTGGTTTATGACTCGTTATCGAGTCTCATTGTAATTGTTTGCATGTTTTTAGGGCGTGACGGTGGTGCACAACGTTCTTTTGACTAAAGTGTTTGAAACCACATTGTGCTAGCCTGGTGAGTGTACTACTCACTTATGTGCTATTACATGGCTTTGATCTTTGTACTTGAGATGTTGAATGTTGATTGATCCAAGTGAGAGTGTACTTTATCACTTTCACTTATTGTTTCGCATGTTATTGGAAAGTTATATGAAATGTTATATGAAATGTTATATGAAATGAAATACATGACTTCAAATATTATCCATGAGCTCAACCCCATTGGTTATTGATTGAATCGAGCCGGCGAGGGCTTGGTCGTGCCAATTAATGTGCCTTGGGGCAACATCATAGGGAATCTTGTAGTATGAGAGACTCTTGATTCCGGTTTACTCGAGTAATACCACAATGCATGCGTTTGGATTTCGGGCCCGGTTGAGGAATGTTAGGAGGAAGGGAATGGAAGTTAAGAGGAGTCTACGGTTGGTTACCTTTCAGACATTGACGGAGAGTCAATGAGACCTGATCAAGAATTCAAACGAGGAAAAGGGCTCTTGAGAGCCACCCGTATCCTTTTATCCTCATTATTAATGTGTGGCTTTATTTACTTTGGTAAATTGGACTATTAAGCTTGATGTATCCATGAACTTGGTTGCTTGAGTTGTATTCTCACTGGGCAATTAGCTCACCCCGTTCCTTTTGTTTTCCTTACAGGAATATGACTCTTTTGGAATGAATTTTGATAAATGGTTGCCGAATGAACTAGATGAATGACTCTTTTGTATTGTATATAAAATGGGACCCTAAATGTATCATTAGGGCCGTTTTCACTTTTGTTTTGGCAAACCATATATGTAGTGACTTTTGTATCCCTTTTAAACGTCATTTTGGTTTGTAAAGGCTAAATGTTATGTGGTATATGTAATTCGATGTTTGGTCAGGTTCGGACGAGTCGGTTACTATTCATGGCCGACTCCAGATTTCATTTTCTTTTATTTTGGGTTATTTTGCCCTTTTGCCTTATTTGCGCGCGCTATAAGTTCTGGAATGTGAAAGATCGCTCTATACTGCACCGTTAGTCCTGGCGAGAGCTGGGCAGGCAGTCCGCTAACCTCTTTGGTTCGCCTTAGGGGAAGGTGGGGCTGTCACAGTTTGTGTGTGCAAATGAAAGAAAATAGGATAGTAGATACATATAAGTGCAATTGGGTGCCATTTGTGAGATAGAAAAATAAATAAGTGATAGGAAGAAAGTGGTGAGAAAGTGTAGATTGAGAAAAGTCTAAGTAGTGAGAAAATGTGGCTAAAAGAGTGAGGAGGTGATATAAAACGAATGCAAGTGTATGACCCTAAGGGAATGCATCAAGTCGGGCACGGGAAGGACTCCTAACTTTACGACTTTGATTTTCCCTTGGATTAGAAGGAAGAGCTAGCGTGCTAAGGCTAATTTGTAGCCAAACTCGCTCGTTTCCCTTATCGAAAGGGGACTCTCAAGCAAATGTACCCTATAACTAGCACGAGATGCAAAAACCTAAAATGAGGGGAAAAGGGTTAGAGGAGCATGCCAAATGATAAAAGCTAAGAAAAATGCATGAAATGTAGTGAACATGCAAGTATGCACTAACGAAAAAGGAAATCCCTAAGGGTCTAGCGTTGGACTAGCCCTTTCTATGAATTCCTAACGGGATAATGAGCCACAACTAGCATTGGACTAGTGTGGTGACGTACATTCATCCATCACATTCATCTACGACTATAGAAAGCAAGTAGACATACCAAGCACTCATAAACACATAGCACATAACACTTAGCATGCTCGACTAAATGCAAAAGTCTAATAAAGCAAATAACACATAACACCTATGCATGCAACCAAGCTAATGAGCCTATTACATTTGCTAACTAAAACAAAAGGGGAAGGGGGAGAATGGACAAGAATGCTCGTCAAGCCCTATCTATTACAAGCAAAGAGGTGTACACATACCCCATTAAAAGAATAACTTAATAAAAGCAAGAGTAAATGAAATAAAGGAACTAAAGAAAGGCAAGGAAAGCAAATTAGACATGCAATTCTCACTTAGCACGTTGGATCACATAGGAGAGACAAAAAAAGGATAAAAGAAATTATACCTCCCCCTTTTGTGGTGCTAATAAAGTGGACAAAACTTAATGTGGGCTATAGTCACCAAAGCAAGGGATAACTTGGGCTAAATCCATCAAAACAAAGGATTAATGCACCAATTTAGTGGTAAAACATATATAAACCAATTTTGATTCCACCAAACATCGAATCCTTGTTCAAAAACAAAAAAATGACCAAATAACGCATAATGACCAAGGAAAAGTGGAACAACTCATCAATTTCCCAAATATAGCAACTAATAGGAGCTCAAAACAACCCTTAATCGATTATTCAAGTCCAAATGAAACATTTTAGGAACTTTAGTGGTCCAAGAGCAAGAAAAGGTCAAGTAACCAATTTACTTAGGGAAATTAAAGAAGATAGGCAAGCACAAGCTCATTTAGACACAAAGTTCACAAATTCATGCATTAAGTACCACCTAAACAAAACATGGTAATTAATGAAAGCAAACAAATAATCGAGTTGAAAAATTGAGGCTACCAAGGACTCAATTGCGAACATTAACCAAACACTCAAGCTCAATTAAACATTTTTAGGAACTTCAAGGGTCCAAGGGCAAAGAAAAGGTCAAGTAATGGCTCAAAATTGCAATTATTCTAAGACCTATTTGCAATAAATTATAACCTAATTGGGTCTTTGTAGCATTGCTGCAAAATGACAGGGCCCAAATTGATTAGTTTTCCCAAATTTTGGGTCATAGTGGCATAAGGGGAAACTTGAGGGGTTAGGATGCAATTTCTGAAAATTGTTTTTGCATGCAAATTCATGCAAAGCATGCAGACACCACGAAATATTTCTGCAACCAAAAGAAAAAACTGATGCATTTGAATGAAAGGCTTTCTGCAAATCCAGCCACAGCTTTCTTTTCACTTAATTAGTTCAAGCAATCACCATTTCAATACTTCAAACAACTAGTGCAACACAATCACTAAACACTCATCTTATTTCCCATCAAGAAATCCTTCTTTTTAAACACCAAAGTCATGCAAATCAGATTTAAAAAAAAAACTTCTGCAACGGAAAGTGCAAGCCTGCTGCATTTTTTTTTCTACCATTTTTGCTGCAATGCAATGGGTTTCTTGAATGCAATCCTAAAGCAACTAGCACCTCAGCCAACCAATCAAAGCCTCGACATTAAACTAAAGATCACCACAGAATTCAACAAGCCAACAACTAGATGAACTAATATAAATTCCAGCAACCTTTCATGCAAATGTTATAATGAAAGTTTCTGCAACTTGCTTCATTCAGCCGAAACAAGTTCACCCCCATTCATTCAAGCATCAAATGCGAGGACCAACAAACTCTCGGACTTGAAGTACATAAAAAAAATGGTCTACATACATGCTAAACTCTGACCCAATTTTCCAAGAAGCAAACCCGAAACAAAACTGATGAAATTGATGGTTTTGTCACCAAATTCCCAAATACACGTATTGCTTTGTATCATGAAAAGAAAAACAGCAACGGAAATCTTACTTCATGGTAAACCAGAATCTCTCAAACCCAATCTTGAGAGATCAACAAGACTCCACAGGAATGCAAAAAGACAACTACGAGAGCACAAGAACAAACGATAGAAGGAACATGGGCGCAATAAACATCAGTTCTTTCATCATGCGAAAAAATGCCACAAGGACACACAGAGATGAAACCTGTCCAAGCCTCTATGCTATGACTTCTACCCATGTTGTTAGCATTATTCAAGTGCAATTGTCTACCCCCCCAAAAATCAAACAAAGGAGCTGGACATAAAATCAGCAAAAGAAATTGAACTTAGGACATCGAAAGTTTCAGTCATTGTCATCAACATCACCTAAAATGCAATTGCCTATCCCCAACAAACCCATGAAGCAAATGAATATGAATAATGCAGCAAGGATATAAAGAAAGAAACTCCAACATTCTAAACCAAAAACCTAACTCCAAATCTGTTTCATGCCGAAAGATAAAAAACAATCAAAGTTGGAAACTTTTCATTGATCTACTTTCGACTAAGACCCAACTACACAGGAGCTGACTTCTTACTCCAAACAAATGCCATCAAACCCAAGCAAAAGCCATCAATCAACGTTGAAGCAAAACAGAACCAGAAGACAGCAACGGAAAACAAGTAATAACTAAAGGAGACAGCTTTTAGCTATAAAAGATGAAAACAATACCTGGAGTGTGGTAACTCAGATGATCTTCCCGAGTATTGAACGCTGAAGATGGCTCCGTCACCTTCCCTTTCTGCAATCCCCTAGCCGAGAATCCTTCTTGCTTCGCTCTTTCGTTACCTCTTTTGCCAACTGCCGCCCAGATTTTTCAGTCCATCTCCCTCTCTCTCAAAGCTGCGGTTTTTATGCTCAAAGCCTAGCCGCCACCTCTAGTTTTCTTTTCTGGTTTCTCTCTGTCTGGCTTTCCTTCACTCAGCCCCTCTCGTTTGCTCTCTCCTTAATCCATAGCCACCCGTGTTTCCTCCCCCTCAGGTTTCTAGCTTTTTTCCAGGCCTTAAAACCCTCAGCTCTCCTTTTGTTTCTTGTTCTTACCCAGCCTTCATCCAACCTCCTCCCTTTTCAGATTTTCAGCCGTCAATCTTTAATCCTCTCATTCTTCCCCTGTTGCGGCTGCTTTTTCCTTTTTTTTTTATGAGGGAACCACAACCCTAAACCCCTCAACCATCTTTCCTATATTTGCAGCCAAAGGGCTGCCCTGAGCCCCTCTTTGCAAGCTGCGAAAAAACGCAGCTTGCAAGTCGCGTATTTTTTTTAAATCACTTAATTTAAATCACAATAAAAATAATAATAATTCAAACAAACTTAAACTTAAATAAAATGCACAAAATTAATAACCAAAAGATAAAAAAAATAAAAAAGCTAAGATTTTCCTCTTTTTCTTTTCTTCTTTTTCCTTTTTCTCCATTTTTCAATTTTTCATCATTTTTTTTATTTTCATTTTTAAATAATGAAACTAAATTTAAAACAACTAAAACATAGTTTTTGAACGCTTTTCTTTTCCCATTAAGAAATTCTACGCTAAAATGGCTAAAATAACTAAAACTAAAAGTAAATAAAACTAATTGTGACAAATAAAAAATGAATAGTAAATAAATAAATAAAAAACACCAAAAATTTGGTGTTTACAGTTTGCCCCTCTTTATCAGAGTTTTGAAAAAACTTGAGACAAAGAAGTAGACACCAAATACTTACCTGTGTTATTTGGCTGCATTAAACTTGAACGACTGACACTCTAGAAATGAGGATTGACCCCTTTTGACAAACATTTTTGAAAAGGGACTGACCCAAATAAGAAATTTAAAATTGGGACTGACCCGAAACTGGAAATTTAAAATCATGGGACTGACCCGAATAAAATAAAATCATGGGACTGGCCCGAATAAAATAAAAATCATGGCACTGGCCCGAATAAAATTAAAATCATGGGACTGGCCCGAATAAAATAAAATCATGGGACTGACTCGAATAAAATAAAAATCATGGGATGCTCACTAGTGGGACTAACCCACGGCTAGTGGCGATGCAAAAGGAAATGCTCACTAGTGGGACTGACCCACGGCTAGTGGCGGAGTAAAGGAAAGTGCGCACTAGTGGGACTGACCCACGGCTAGTGGCAATGCAAAAGGAAATGCTCACTAGTGGGACTGACCCACGGCTAGTGGCTGCGTAAAATGAAAATGCACACTAGTGGGACTGACCCACGGCTAGTGGCTGAGTAAATGAAAAATGCGCACTAGTGGGACTGACCCACGGCTAGTGGGACTGACCCACGGCTAGTGGCTGAGTAAATGAAAAATGCGCACTAGTGGGACTGACCCACGGCTAGTGGCTAATGAAAATGAAATGCTCACTAGTGGGACTGACCCACGGCTAGTGGCAGACGAAAATGAAATTCGCACTAGTGGGACTGACCCACGGCTAGTGGCAGAACAAAAGGAAATGCTCACTAGTGGGACTGACCCACGGCTAGTGGCTAATGAAAATGAAATGTGTGACAGCCCCACCTTCCCTTAAGGCGAACCAAAGAGGTTAGCGGACTGCCTGCCCAGCTCTCGCCAGGACTAACGGTGCAGTATAAAGCGATCTATCACGTTTTGAAACTTATAATGCGCGCAACAAGGCAAAAGGGCAAAATAACCCAAAATAAAAGAAACGAACTCCAGAGTCGGCCATGAATAGTAACCGATCCGTCCGAAACCCAACCAAACATCGATATACATATACAACATAACATTAGCCATTTACAAGCCACAACGGCATGCCAAAACCATTCATCATGGAAGTACATATTCGGTTTGCCTATCAAAAGGAAATGAACCCTATACACATTAGGGTTTCATTTCGAGAGCTATACAAAAGACATTTACATGCTCAACTTGGCAATTGACTATCCAATCCATTCTCAAAAGTAATTATATCCCTGTAAGGAAAACAAATAACACGGAATGAGCTAAAGCCTAGTGGTATACCACTACATAAGCAACCAAAGTCACATAAGAATGAACTTTCATTTAAAGTGCACAATTTAAAAGTAAACAAGTCGGTAAAAGGATACGGAGGGCTCTCAAGAGCCCATTTCCACGCTTGCAATCTTGATCCAACCTCATTGACTCTCCGTCAATGTTAAAAGTACCAAACCATAGACCACCCTTTACTTCCAATCCTTCCACCTAACATACCCCAACCGGGCCCACACTTCATTTCAGTAGTTTTTGGTAATACTCGAGTATACCGGAACCAAGGGTCTCATTACCACAAGGTTCCCCAGTACAGTCCCCGTGGCATGATAATTTTCACAACCAAGCCCTCACCGGCTCGATCCAATTAACTACCATACGGGGTTGAGCTCAGTAATGCAGTAAAGCCGTTGGATACTCGTCCAACGACACCAAATCAGTTTCCATGCATGGAATTCAGTATCTCATATAACAAATGCAGTATTTCAGTAAAACGGTAAATAGCCATGAAGGAAATTACAAGGGGTGAGGGCGGTCAAGTACACCCTCACCTTAATCACTTCCAATAACCAATTAAGCCTTCAAGGCATCAAATACACATAGCAAAGCCACATTATAACAAGTAAGTGAGTAGTATACTCACCAAGCAAGAAAGTGGTGTTTCATACACCGTGATCACCAAGACGTCGTGAGCAACCGTCACGTCCTAAAACATGTAACACATTCAATGAGACTCGATACCGAGCCATATAGCCATGCCAATTACAACCCCAATAGGGTTTTATAAACATATACAAGCATGATAGCAAACCAGAAATTAAGAAAAGGGCTTTAACTTAGGCCTTGATAAGAAAAACCGGTTTTGACGTCATAATGCGGTAATGGCACAACTCTCACTACAATTATCGGATGGGGGTGTAAGACCAACCGTTTCGAAGCTATGGAACAGGGCTACAACAATGTAGAAAGTCACTCAATCCAGTTCCTAGCCCAACTAGGTCAAAAATGCCAAACACTAAACCAGAATCACCAAAACAGGTTTGCAAAACACAGAAAACTGTAATCGGTATATCTCAGTCCATACAAGTCCAAATGCCGAAATTCTAAAGGCATAAGTTAGCTAAGACATCCAGCTACATTTCATCAGAAGACACCAACTCCAAAATCCAGTCAAAATGGCCAATTACTATCGCAGTTTTCGCATTCTAATCAAAGCAGAACAGCTACAGTAATTTCGTCATATCTCACTCTACACTAATCCAAATGACCTGAAATTTTACAGGCACCTCAAACACATCAATACCTACAACTTTCATGTTTTGAGCAAAGTCTAATTCGGCCTCTAACCCTATGATCTAAAACCGGACAGAATTGGGGTTTTATGAACCCTAATTTTTCATTTTTCCATCCAAATCCAAAATTGATTGCAAATACTTATCAAACATACCTACTAGAGCCATTATAGTCCATTGCCAATCATCAAAGATGGCCACAACATTCATTTCATATTAAACCAGAAAAATTCCCAATAAAATAAAAACTTCACCAAAACAAGCCAAATCAAGAGATAAATCACATATTCCAACACTCAAGCCACTTCTAAGCATAATAATACCATCATTAGGTGTGGTAGGGTGTTCAAGCATAACTTACCAAGAAACAAGAGATGTAGAGAGGTGTTGGACACTTAGCTCTTCAAACAAACTTCACTACAACCCTTACTAGCACTAGAAGATAGGATTTTATGGAGTGAAATCTAGTCTAAGCTTTTGTTTATGGAAGATTGAAGCTTATGGAAGCTTGAAAGTTGGTGGAATTTCCTTCTTCTTTGCAAGGAGAGAGCCGGCCACAAGGAAGAGAAAAATGGTGAATTTTGGGCATTTTTTTGATATTTAATCCTTGGGTCAAAAAAAGTCAAAAATGTGAATAGTATTTCTTAAAGTCCACCCAATCATATTGTGACACTTGTCACACTCATTAATGCATTCTTATCTTTCTTTTTCCCTCTCACATCAATCACTTCACACATTCTACTTATCTCTTAACACCCGATAAATTTCACACAGTATCCGAAACTTAACCTTATTGGCCGAATTTTTCCGAACTTTTCGCACTAGTGGGTCCCACGTCCACTATTTACTCTTAATTTTCTAAAATATCTCCAATGCTAGAAAAATCATCTTAAAACTATAATTGCTCATAAAATCCACTAAGAAAATATTTCTAAGCCAGAAAATGCAGAAAACATGCAATTAAGGGGAAATAAACCCTAGGAAAATAATTAGGGTTTTACGGGTTCTCACACTCTCCCCCCCTTAAAAGAATTTCGTCCTCGAAATTTCTCACCTTAATTCCCGAAAAGGTTTGGGTATTTCTTTCGCATCTCCTCTTCCATCTCCCAGGTAGCTTCCTCTACTCCGTAGTTTCTCCATAGCACCTTCACTAGCGGAATTCGCTTGTTTCTGAGCTCTTTGACTTTTTGATCGAGCACTTGGACCGGTTTCTCTTCATAGGCCAGTGATTCATCTACTTCGATATCCTCCGGTTGTAAAACATGAGATGGGTCAGGATGGTACTTCTTTAGCATCGAGACGTGAAATACGTCGTGGATTCGAGATAGACTGGATGGCAGTTCCAATCGATACGCGACCGCTCCAACCCTCTGAAGGATCTTATAGGGTCCGACGTACCGCGGTTGAAGTTTCTTTCCTTTGCCCGTTGTAAGACTTCGTAAGGGTGTGATTTTGAGAAATACATGATCTCCAACATCAAATTCCAAATCTTTTCTTCGGTTATCCGCGTAGCTCTTTTGACGACTTTGGGCGGTTTGAAGTCGTTGTCGTATCAACTTGACCTTTTCCTGAGCCTCTTCCATCCATGGAATGGTTGCCGGGTTCAGTGCTTTCTTTTCACCTACTTCATCCCAATAAATCAGTGAGCGGCACTTGCGTCCGTAGAGAGCTTCATACGGAGCCATTTGAATTGACGAATGGAAGCTATTGTTGTACGCAAATTCTACCAAGGTCATGTGCTGACCCCAATTGCCTCCAAAGTCCAGAATACAGGTTCGTAGCATGTCCTCAAGAGTCTGAATCGTCCGTTCCGACTGGCCATCCGTCTGAGGGTGATAGGTAGTGCTCAAATTGAGTTTCGTCCCCAGGGTTTCTTGGAACTTCTGCCAAAACCGAGATACGAACCGTGGATCCCGATCAGAGACAATGCTCACCGGCACGCCGTGTAACCTTACAATTTCATCCATGTACAATCGGGTCAATTTGTCCATTGAGTACTTCATGTTCATCGGCAAGAAATGGGCCGACTTGGTTAATCGATCAACGATCACCCAAACGGCATCGTGTCCTCTTTGCGTCCTTGGTAAACCTGAAACGAAGTCCATGGTGATGTTTTCCCACTTCCACTCGGGTATCTCCAAGGGTTGTAACAAACCCGATGGTTTTTTATGCTCTGCCTTCACTTGCTGGCAAATGAGACATTTCTGCACGTACAGCGCGATTTCCCTCTTCATATTGTCCCACCAATAGGTTCCTTTCAGGTCTTGATACATCTTGATGCTACCCGGATGGATTGTATACTTGGACCTATGAGCTTCCTCCAAAATTTCTGCTTTCAACGAATCGTCCTTTGGTACCACCATTCGATTTCGATACTTCAAAATACCCTCAGGACTCAAATTGAAGTCTGTTGTTTCTCCCTTTTCCACTTTCTCTCTCCACTTCCGTACCATCAAATCCTCGCCTTGCGCCTCTTTTATACGTTCCAGTAGAGTGGATGTCACCCTTACTGTGAGAACCCGTAATTTTTCCATTTTCTAGGTTTTATTATATTTCCAGGTTTTCTTATTTTCAATGGTTTGTTTTCTGCACTTTCTGTATCCGGAAAATTTTCTAGATAATTTTTATGAGTAAATATAAGTTTTATATGATTTTTCCTAGCATTGGGTAGTTTTTGAAAATTAAGGATATAGAAAGGAAGTGGGACCCACTAGTGCGGAAAGTTCGAAAAAATTCGGCCAATAAGGTTAAGTTTCGGATACTGTGTAAAATTTATCGGGTGTTAATAGATAAGTAGAGGAGTGTGAAGTGATTGATGTGAGAGGTGACTAAAGGATTGAATTGCATTCAATGAGATGCCATGTGTCAATTTCCCATTGGTTAGGACTTAAGACTACTATTCATGGTTTTGACCTTTTGACTTATGGAGTAAATATCTTCAAAAATTCACAAAAAATAACCATTTTTCATTCTATGTTGGCCGACTCTTGAGAGCTCAAGAAGGAAGAAACTTGCTTCAAATTTCAAGCTCCCAACTAGCTCAATCTTCCAAACTATTTGCCTAAATTAGTTTTTACTCCATAAAATCTTTCCACTTGGTGTTAGTGAGTGTTTTGGTGAAGCTTTTTGGAGAACTTAAGGTGTCCAACATCTTCCTCTCTCTTGTTTACTTGGTAAGTGAAGATTGAACATTTTCTTATAGCTAATGATGTTGAATTTATGCCTAATGGTGGCTATTGTGTTAGAAATTGTGGATTATTTCTTGGTTTGAAGTGATTTGGTTGAGTTTTTTATTTTTTGAGGAATTTTCTGGTTTCATATGATCTTGATGGTGTGATTGTTTTTGATGGTTGGTAATAAGGGGCTTTGGCTCTAGTAGGTGCATATGATAGAAAATTGCAATCAATTTTGGATTTGGAAGAATTTCTGGAAAATTAGGGTTCTTGGTTGAACATTCTGTCCGAAATTTTAGGTCATATATAGAGGCCGAATTGGACTTTGCTCAAAACATGAAAGTTGTAGGTATTGATGAGTTTGAAGTGCCTGCAAAATTTCAGGGTATTTGGAGTAGTATAGAGTGAGTTATGCCATTTTTACTGTTGCTGTTCTGGGTGAACAGAATGTGCGAACTGCGATAGTAATTGTCTGTTTTGACTGGAATTGGTTTGGATTTTGTTGTGGGTGTCTTCTGATGAAACGTAGCCTGATGTCTTAGCTTTCATTTGCCTTTAGAATCAATGCATTTGGACCTGTGCAGGCTGAGATAGACGTATTCCAGTTTTGTGTGATTTGGGAACCTGCAATTACGGTTCTGGCTTGGTTTTCTGCAATTTTGACCTAGTTGTGCTAGGATTTGGACTGAGTGACCTTCTACATTGTTGTAGCTCTGTCTTTTAGCTTCGAGATGGTGGGTCTTACACCCTCATCCGATAAGCGTATTGCATTTTGTACCATTACCGCATACGGAGGCCAAAACTGTTTTTGTTGATTGATCAAATGAGTTATATTTCCTGATTTTCTGGTTTGCTATTATGCTTATATATGTATATGAAACCCTATTGGGGTTGTGATTGGCATGGCTTTAAGAAACCCTATTCGTTGGCATGGTTTTAAGGCTTACTCTTATTCCGGTCATTTTCTAGCTAACTTTTGTACTTGTACTACTTTGAGCCTAGTGAACGGCTTTTGGGAATGAGATGACTTTTGAGTGAGGTGTTGGGACTGATTTGAGGAAATAATGAAGCCTTAATGGCTGGAAAAGTAAGAAATTTAGGGGAAGTGCTGCCCGATTTTCTAGGCCGTTTGGTTCTTTAAGTTGGATTTGCCTTTTGATGGAAATGAAGAGCTTTTGGGTTGTTTGCGCCTAGGTCTTGATGTTATCTTTTTGTTTTCAAGAAAATCATGTTTTTGCACCCTTGCATTAGTATGTCTCACTTGTGCATTCCGTTTATTCGATTTTAGATATGAAACCTTCAATTGGTTTATTTTGATTATTTTAGGGTTTCTTGGCGATTAAGGCCAATCTGAAGTGAAACTTTTGAAGTTGAATCGGTGAGTGTACCACTGCCTGCTACCCTTTATGTGAAATATCTGAATATCTGAATACTTGACTTATGACTATTGAAGCCAAGTACTGCTTTGATAAAGTGGAGGCGAGGGTGTACTTTATCACACTCGTTCTCTGGTCTGTTCATATTCCAATTCTGAACGTCTATCTGAATCTGTTATCTGTATCTGTATCTGAAACTGTACTGAATCTGTTATCTGTATCTGAAACTGTATCTGTTCTGACGTCGTTTGGAAGCTTGTGTCCAACGACCTTTCTGTGACCTATGAGCTCAAATCCTGTGGCTAAGTTATTCAAGTCGGGCCGGCAAGGGCCTGGACGATTAGATAACGAACCACGGTAGTCTGTTCGGGGATCTTTGGGTATTGAGACCCTTGGGTTCCGGTATACTCGAGTATTACCATTTCTGTTACTGATACGGTGAGCGGGCCCGGTAAAGGGGTGTTTGGTGGACGGAATTTGGAGTGAAGAGGGGTCTACGGATGCTTTGGTTCTATATACGTTGACGGAGGGTCAACCGGTCTGGATCAAGTACTACGCTGGAAATTTGGCTCCTGAGAGCCACCCGTATCCTTCTGATTTGAATCAGTGGTTCCGTTGCTTTATATCTGGCATGTGTATCTGATTTGTTAAACATGAAATGCCATGATTTTATTGCTATCTGTTTGGTACCTCATTGAGCGCAAGCTCACCCCTTTCTGTTCCCTTTTGTTTTCCTTACAGGAAAATAATCACTTTTGGGAGCTCATACGTGTTGGTTGCCAAATTGAGCCATGTATATGTCTATTTTGAATAGTTCATCTCATGAAACCCTAATGTGTATTGGGTTCATCTTGTGAATGGCAAACCGAATATGTGTATACCATATGTATAGTTTTTGACATGCCAAGTGTGGTTGTAAATGTTGAATTGTTATGTATTACTGTTTGGTGGGTTCTCGGTTTCCCCTATTCCAGGCACTATTCATCGTTTTCCTTTTGCTTATTATTTTGTTATTTTGGTTCTTGTGGCTTGTCCGAGCGCACTTTTGCATTTCCGAAACGTTTTAGAACGCGTGTAACCGCTCCGTAGTCCTGGCGAGAGCTGGGCAGGCAGTCCGCTAACCCCTTTGGTTCGCCTTAGGGGAAGGTGGGGCTGTTACACTTACATTGCTAAATATCACCTTATGACTCCCAAGACAGGGTTTCCACTCGCACACGGATTCTAGCAAATCCCATTCCTGGATCATTAGTCCTGCTACTTGCACCTTACGACTCAAGGCATCTGCCACCACATTTGCCTTTCCCGGATGGTAATTGATTGTACAGTCGTAATCTTTCAGGAATTCCATCCACCTTCGTTGCCTCATGTTCAGTTCCTTCTGGGAGAAGAGGTATCTAAGACTTTTGTGATCCGAATACACTTCGAAAGTCACCCCATATAGGTAATGCCTCCATTTTTTCAGAGCAAACACAACTGCAGCTAATTCTAGATCGTGAGTCGGGTAGTTCTGCTCGTGAAGCTTCAATTTCCTAGAGGCAAAAGCAATCACATTCCGGTTCTGCATCAAAACGCATCCCAATCCTTCTCGCGACGCGTCTGCATATACTGCAAACCCGTCCACTCCCTTTGGCAAGACCAGTACCGGAGCCATGGTCAATCTTTTCTTTAATTCCTGAAAACTCGTTTCTCATCGGCCATTCTAGATAAACTGGCCATGCTTCTTTGTCAAGTCAGTTAAAGGTCCTGCCAGTTTGGAAAAATCCTTAATAAACCGTCGGTAATACCCAACTAGCCCTAGAAAGCTACGAATTTCCGTGGGGGTTTCTGTCCTCTTCCAATTTGTCACGGCCTCAACCTTCGCCGGGTCCACCGAAATACCTTCGTGGGAGATCACGTGCCCTAGAAACGCTACTTTCTCCAACCAGAACTCGCATTTGCTAAACTTGGCATACAGTTGATGTTCCCTCAATGTCTGCAACACCACTCTCAAATGCTCCTCATGCTCCTCGCGTGTCTTAGAGTAGACCAAAATGTCATCAATGAACACAACGACAAATCGGTCTAGATAGGGTTTAAAAACCCTATGCATTAGGTCCATGAAGGCGGCGGGAGCATTAGTCAGTCCAAAGGGCATAACGGCGAACTCGTAATGCCCGTATCTTGAATTGAAAGCAGTTTTCGGAATGTCCTCCCTTCTAATCAACAACTGGTAGTATCCCTGTCGAAGGTCTAACTTGGAGAAGACCACCGCTCCTTGCAACTGGTCGAACAACTCATTGATGTGGGGCAGTGGATATTTATTCTTGATCGTGACGTTGTTCAGACCCCGATAATCAATGCACATCCTCAACGTTTCATCCTTTTTCTTCACAAATAGGACCGGAGCTCCCCAAGGAGACTCACTCTCGTGAATGAATCCCCGCTCCAAAAGGTCTTGCAATTGCAACTTAAGCTCTTTAAGTTCTGCAGGCGCCATTCGGTAAGGGGTTTTCGAGATAGGTGCGGTTCCAGGTACAAGATCTATTCGGAATTCTATCTCTCTTTCCGGAGGTAAGGCCACTAACTCATCAGGAAACACATCCGGAAATTCCCTCACTACGGCCACGTCTTCCACTTTTAACTTATCCGTAGGGGTATTAATTAGAAAGGCCAAAAATCCTTGCGCCCCTCTACTTATCAGTTTCCTAGCTCGAATGCCCGAAATAAGAGCAGATGAGGCTAACCTACCCCTTATATCTAACCTTAAGGTTGCCTCGCCAGGAATGCGAAATTCAACTATTTTCGTTTTACAATCCAGTTGGGCGTTATATTTGGCTAACCAGTCCATACCCAAAATCACATCGTACCCCTTAATGGACAAGCTAATCAGGTCTCCTAAAAATCTCCTTTCACCTACCCATACATCGCAATCCTTATAAACCATACTAGTCACCAAACATCGATTCCCCGTAGGTGTACTAACTTCTAGGTCATATGGTAAGCTAGCAGGTTTTATATCGATGCCACACATGAAATCAGGGTTAACAAACGAATGAGTGGCTCCAGGATCAATTAAAACTTTGGCAAAGCGGTGGAAAATAGGGATCTAACCTTCCACCACCTCGGAAGACTCTGGGACCTGATGGGGCTCTAAGGAGTACACCCTAGCTGGCACCTTAGGTTTGGATCCGTCTCCCTTGGCTGGTCCAGTGTTGGTCCTCGGCGGTAGTTGACTCCCCTTTCCGTCTTGTTTCAGGACCGGGCATGTAGCCAGTTGATGGTCCGCACTTCCACACCGCAGACATTTACCCTGTTTCCTCCAGCAGTTGTCTTCGGTGTGGTTCAGCTTTCCACAGTGCCCACAGGGCCCACGAGGTGCCGAAGCCGAGCCACCCTGAGCGTTTCCCCTTTGTCCTCGCCCAGCTTGGCCACCCCTGAACGGAGTCCCTCTGCCTGACCCAGAATGACGACCACCTCCAGTTCCTCGTCCAAACTTGGAGGGAGTGCTCTTCTCACCTTGTCCGGACGTACTCCCAGGAAAACCACGCTTCTTAGCCTGCAAGTTTCGGACCTGAAGCTGTGCACTCTCAACTCGTTGGGCTTTTTCCATAGCCTCGCTAAACGTAGTGATTTGAGCCGCCGCGAGGTCTTTCTGGATCTCAACGTTCAAGCCCTGAATAAAGCGCCTCACGCGTCGTTGCTCGGTCATGATTAATTCAGGCACAAATTTGGACAGGCGGGTAAATTGACTCTCGTACTCCGCCACAGTCTGAGCCCCTTGCCGGAGCCGGATAAACTCGTCCTCCTTCCTCTCCTGGACTAGAGGAGGGAAAAACTTAGCATTAAATTCTCGGATGAAGTTCACCCAAGTTCTCGGTGTCTGTTCCCGTTCCCATTTCTGCCTAATTACGTTCCACCAGGAACGGGCCGCTCCCTCCAGTTGAAACACGGCAAAAGTGACCTGCCGTTCGTCCGGGTAATGTAGGGCCGCGAATATGTCAACCATCTTCTCAAGCCATTTCTCAGCAACGTCAGGGTCGGGTCCCCCAATAAATTTTGGCGGAGAAAACTTTTGAAAACGTTCGAGAGCCCTATCCTCGCTCTCGATATGATGGCCAGGGTTTCCAGGGTTAGGGTTTGGGTTCTGGCCATGTTGTTGCACTACTTGTGCTAGTAAATTGGTCATTTGCTGCATAGCGGCAGCTATTTGTACATTCGGGTCTATTTGCGGTCCAGGATTGGGTCCAGTAGAGGTTTCCCCGGTTTCCCTAATCGGTGTAGGTTGTCTAGTTCCGCGCCCACGTCCCCGACCACTTCGTGTTCTTTCCATAAGTTTCACTCGGTCTAGACAAAAGTACTAAACCAAAGCAGTAACAAAGCATGTAAGTAACACATAAACTTTCACATAACACATTTATACAGTCCAAACATAAGCACAAACACACATATATACAAGCCAAACACATATATACAATCAGTCAGTCAGGTACGGCCAAGGCACGTACGTACATAAACGATCCTCCCAAGGATAGGCCTATCAAAAGAAATTTACACGTAGCTAACCCTACATCCAAAACGGTTAGCTAAGGCTCTATCCCTATCCCTATGTACATACAAAAACCACCACTATCCAAAAGATGCCCTAAGATCAAGGCCTAATCAGTTGCTGGGGTCTGGGACCTAGGCGACGGGGTAGACTCCTCCCCAGCCTCGGCCCCAGCATACGAGGCCTCATCACTAGACTCCTCGAGTCCGTCGTCGCACAGATTAAGGATCGCCTCAGCACGACCCCTGACCTTGCGAGCTCGCTTAGTCTCGCTGTGACGACCCCACCTCCCCCTAAGGCGTACCAAAGGGTTCGGCGGACCGCCTGCCCAGCTCTCGCCAGGACTCACTCACTATCTTAATCGAGTCACGTACACACATCCATGAACCATAAATAACATTCCCAATTCAAGCTTATAATTTACATTAATAGAAATCGAGGTACAAAGTCTCAACACACCCAACTAGTTTGTGACAGCCCCACCTTCCCCTAAGGCGAACCAAAGAGGTTAGCGGACTGCCTGCCCAGCTCTCGCCAGGACTAACGGTGCAGTATAGAGCGAACTTTCACGTTCCGGAACTTATAACGAGCGCAAATAAGGCAAAAGGGCAAAATAACCCAAAATAAAAGAAAATGAAATCCGGAGTCGGCCATGAATAGTAACCGACTCGTCCGAACCCAACCAAACATCGAATTACATATACCACATAACATTTAGCCTTTACAAACCAAAAATGGTATTTAAAAGTGATACAAAAGTCACTACATATATGGTTTGCCAAAACAAAAGTGAAAACGGCCCTAATGATACATTTAGGGTCCCATTTTATATACAATACAAAAGAGTCATTCATCTAGTTCATTCGGCAACCATTTATCAAAATTCATTCCAAAAGAGTCATATTCCTGTAAGGAAAACAAAAGGAACGGGGTGAGCTAATTGCCCAGTGAGAATACAACTCAAGCAACCAAGTTCATGGATACATCAAGTTTAACAGTCCAATTTACCAAAATAAATAAAGCCACACATTAATAATGAGGATAAAAGGATACGGGTGGCTCTCAAGAGCCCTTTTCCTCGTTTGAATTCTTGATCAGGTCTCATTGACTCTCCGTCAATGTCTGAAAGGTAACCAACCGTAGACTCCTCTTAACTTCCATTCCCTTCCTCCTAACATTCCTCAACCGGGCCCGAAATCCAAACACTTGCATTGTGGTATTACTCGAGTAAACCGGAATCAAGAGTCTCTCATACTACAAGATTCCCTATGATGTTGCCCCAAGGCACATTAATTGGCACGACCAAGCCCTCGCCGGCTCGATTCAATCAATAACCAATGGGGTTGAGCTCATGGATAATATTTGAAGTCATGTATTTCATTTCATATAACATTTCATATAACATTTCATATAACTTTCCAATAACATGCGAAACAATAAGTGAAAGTGATAAAGTACACTCTCACTTGGATCAATCAACATTCAACATCTCAAGTACAAAGATCAAAGCCATGTAATAGCACATAAGTGAGTAGTACACTCACCAAGCTAGCACAATGTGGTTTCAAACACTTTAGTCAAAAGAACGTTGTGCACCACCGTCACGCCCTAAAAACATGCAAACAAATACAATGAGACTCGATAACGAGTCATAAACCAAGGCCAAACATGACCCCAATAAGGTTCCATAAACATTTACAAACAATAGAGGAAACCAAAAATTTCGGAAATGTAACTAGCATTGGCCCGGAAAAATACAGTTTTGACGTCATTTTGCGGTAATAGCACAAATTCCATTACGAGTATCGGATGAGGGTGCAAGACCCACCATCTCGAAGCTAAAAGATAGGGCTACAACAATGTAGAAGGTCACTCAGTCTAAATCCTAGCACAACTAGGTCAAATGTGCCAAATACTCAACCGGAAACACTAAAAACAGGTTTACAAATCACATAATGCTGTAATTACTATAACTCAGTCTATACAGGTCCAAATGCCGAAATTCCAAAGGCATATGTTAGCTAAGACATCCAGCTACATTTCATCAGAAGACACCAACTTCAAAATCCAAACCAACTCCAGTCAAAACAAACGATTACAAGCGCAGTTTTCACATTCTGAGCAACCCAGATCAGCAATAGTAAAATCGACATATCTCACTCCACACAACTCCGATTGACCTGAAATTTTGTAGACACCTTTAAAATGTCATTTCCTACAACTTTCATGTTTTGAGCTAAGGCCAATTCGGCCTCTATCTAGTACCTAAAAATTCGGACAGAATGTACCCTTAAGAACCCTAGATTTTCCAATTTTCTTCCAAAACAGAAATTGGTTGCAATTAATCACTTTTCCCACCTCCTTAAGTCATTATAGACCATTTGCATACATCATAGATAGCCACACCATCATGCTTGAATTAAAACAGAAAATTCCCCAAAAATAATAAAAAGTCATCAATTCAACCACAAATCAAGAATTAATCCATAAATTTGCATCTTCTACTTCCACTAAGCATGATTTGAGCATCAATTAAAGAAGGAGGGTGGTTCTTCACAACTTACCTTTAAAACAAGAGAGAGAGAGAGAGCTATGGACCACCTTAACTTTCCAAATAACTTCACCAATCACCTCAAAATCACTAAGTGGAGGAGTTTTATGGAACAATTGGAAGATTAATCGGTTGATTTGAGAGATTGAGCAAGATTGGAGACCAAAATTGTGAAGAGTTTTCTTTCCTTTGAGCTTCAAGAAAGTCGGCCACCCTTGGAGGAATTTTGATGATTTTTGGGTCATTTTTGGTTATTTAAGTCAATGGTAAGAAAGTCTTAAGGTAGCCCAATCAAATGGTGACACTTGTCACCTTTAATTAAATGCTCACCTACCTTGTCTCCCTTATATCAATCCACTTAGCACTCTCTACTTATCTCTTAACACCCGATAAATTAATTCCAGTATTCAAAACTTAATCTAGTTGGCCGAATTTTTCCGGACTTATCGCACTAGTGGGTCCCACGTCCGGTATCTGCTTTTAATTTCTCAAAATCTATTTGATACTAGAAAAATCATCTAAAAATTATATCTGCTCCTTAAATTTATCTAGAAAAATTTTTGAATCACGAAAATGCAGAAAACAAGTCATGAAAAATAATAAAACTTAGAAAATGAAAATTACGGGTTCTCACATAGTTCAATACGTATACAATCCAAGTACAACATGTTCCATTCGAGGAATAGCGCGAGTACAAGACCAAAAAGTCAAAAGTCAAAACAAAAGGCTACGCTAGTCTTTTACAAGTCTCACGCGTCACTCGTACCCCTGAAAGGAAAACAAATGGAGTGGAATGAGCTAAAAGCCCAGTGAGGTTCCAAATAGCAAATTGACCATTATTTGGAAGTACAAGTTTTTGGTATAGCAAAGTAACAAGCATGAAGAGTTCATAAAGGTGAGCAATAACACGTCAAGTAGCAATCTTAAAATGAACGAATGTAGAAAATTTTTCAAAAGAAACAATAATCCAATAAACAATAATTACTCCAAAGTATAAGGATACGGATGACTCTCAGGAGCCAAATTCCCATTACATTACCAGAAGCTTGATCCCGTAGTAGTTGACACTCCGTCAACTTTCAAGTAAGTAACCAATCCAGTAGAACACCACTTAAACGACTCTCCGTCCACCGTTCAACCCCCAGCTGGGCCCAAAATCCTCAAGAACATGGGTGGTAATACTCGAGTATACCGATTAGTCGAGGAGATATCACTCCACTCGACAATACAAGAGACCCAGGGTTCGTTACCCAATCGACCAAACCCTTGCCGGCTCGACTAGAGTAACTCGCCACAGGGTTTCTGGAATTCCAGGAAGTGCGCGCATCATAATCAAGTATATCAAGTCAATTGCAACAATAAACAAGTATATCACGTAAGGGCAAGTGCGATAAAGTACACTCTTGCCCTATCAATTCACGTATATAACATGTACTCATATTGGTCACGTATCAAGTTCAAGTATCTAGTGCAATTCGGTATTTGAAAGCACTCACCAAAAGATATAGTGCCTTTACTGGTCACTTTCAGGTTATACTCCGGGTTCGGAGTCCAAATCTGCGATAAAACTCAGTTTGAGAACTTTGAAACATGACTAAGATTCGAAACTTAGACGTTTCGTTCAATAAAATCAAGAAATTGTAATTCACTCGGATGGTAGTCGTGAAACACTTGCTCGCTTTTTAAATGGTAAAACTTTGTAACATTTATACTTGAAAATGCCATGCAAGTCGAAAGTATAAGGAAAACATACTCCGAGCAATCATTATTTCCTTTCTCAAGGGTACAAGTTCGGCCAAGTCCTTCCTTATATACCCCGGAACAAAAATACTCAAGTACCCTAGATGGTTCAAGCACTATTCATATCAATTCGACCCAAGTGTATTTATATAGTTCTCGAGCGTAAATTCGGGCAGCATGCCCTTTGTGTTTACCTAATTTTCCAGCCATTTAGGCTTCATTATTTTTCCTCAACCAAAACCCAACATCATAAATATCAGCAATTCAAGTCAAAAGCCGTTCCATAGGCTTACAATATCATAAGAATAGGAATTACAATAATAGCAAGTGCAGAAATACAATCTAGCACAAGGCAGATTTGACGTATGAATGCGGAAATAACATATCCGAGGCTACACTTATCGGATTGAGGCGCAACCTATGCCATTTCGAAGCTAAGATATAGGGCTGCAATGTTCATGAAGGTCACTTAGTCCAGTTCCTAATGTAGCTTAGTCAAATCCTCAAATTACAGAACCAAAATCCAATTTGTCGGCTGATTAACCGCCTTACACTGTAATCGTCATATCTCAGAGTACACAAGTCCGATTCAGGTGTTCTTAGAGGCATTTTAAAGCTAAGTCAGAGTACCACAACTTTCATGTTTTGGTAAAAAGCTAAATCAGTACGAATTCTAGTGAAAAAGCGTAATAAACTGGACAAACTGAAGAAACGGACTGCTGAGGAAAAACTTAAAACAGTAAGGGTATTTCGGACTTTTCATGACCTACGTTGCTCCGATTGGGCTGAAATTTTACAGGCACTTACAAAATACCATTCTCTACAACTTTCCTTCTTTAACCCAAAGCCAATTCGGCCTCTAACACACAGATACAAATTCGGACAGAATGTAAGCTAGAATTTCCAGAAATCTGAAATTTGTAGTTTCTAGTGCAACTTTCCCCAATTTCTCACCTCTCACACTACCAAAACATCTTATACAACATTAATTGTAACATACAAGCATCATACATCAAGTTGGGCAGAAATTCCACAGCCCTAGTTCATCAAATAAATTGGGGAAAAACTTCTACACATGCTAGCATCCATGAATCCACCACCAATCAAGCTACTAAGCTTACTTTAACCATGATTGAAAGAGAAAGTTAGAGAGATATCATCCTCTTACCTTGATTAGAGTTCACCAAGTGTAGCCCAAGCTTTCTCTTTCCAAAATTTCACCAACAATCACTAACTAATCACTCAAAGGTAAGTTTAATCGGTTTAAAAATTTAATTTGTCACTTGGTTGGTTAGAATCAAGAAGAAGGAATTGTTTCTTGCTCTCACTTTCTCTCTCCCTCTTGGTCGACCAGCTGCTGGAAAAATGAAGAGGAAAGTGCAGAAAATTGGTTTAAGAAGGCTAGTTAATCACTTGGCCAAGAAACTCTAGGGTGGCGACACTTGTCGCCACCACCACCTTTCATTTTTCTCTTTCTTCCTTGCTATTTTCTAGCCTCAAATTTTCGGTCAAAGCAGCTGCCAAACAAGAAGATATTTTGCTCAAAAGTCAATAAGCTTGTATGGTAAGAAAGTGGTGGTCAAGTGGTACGTTCAACCGGTAGTGCGCGGGACCCGCCGGTTCGCGCCGTTTTTCTTAAAAACTCACGTACTACTGTTTTTTTTTCTTCCCATACTCTAACCTTATATCATTGCTACTACTCACATATGATTTTTCACTTAAAAGTCACTTTTAATCACCAAATTGATCCTTGGTCAGTATCGAAAATTCATCCGGCGAAAAATCGCGAAAACCCTAATTTTGCTCAAATCTTGAAACCGAAGTGTAAAACCCTATTTCCAGGTTCATCTGCACTTATTGTTGAACAATTGGGTAGTAGGGCCTTAATAAATAATAATTTTCAAATAAAAGGAAATTTTTTTAAGAAAACGTGAGGAATTTACAATTTCAATAATTAACATTAGAATCTCTAGTAAAATATGAAAGATTTAAGAAACCGTTTAGTCACAAGTAAATTAGGGTTTTTGATTAAAACATTAGGGTTTCTAGTCGTTTAAAACGAAATAAGGTTTTAAATCAAACCCGAAGAAATATACTTTAATATTTTCTTCACAAACAACCTCCTAATATTCGGGATGTTACACTCGCGCTCGCGTGCATCTCTCAATTGATCACATAGGTCATCGACTCGATCCTCGGCCTCATGCACGTCATACTCTAGCTCCATGATACGTGCGGCTTGCTTCTCATTGGTTGCCTTAGCCTAAGTCACCTCGGCTTCCAGCGTAGCAACCACAACTTCAAGCTTAGTATTATCCTTAGCAAGCTCCTTACGCTCCTTCGCTACCGCCAAAACTAAGGCGTTTGGGTAAGCATAAGTATCACGGCACGCACACCGTCGAAGGCGGTTGGCCGGGCTCCAACGCACCACGGCCCCCTTCTGCCTGATCTGATATGGAATCACGGGGAGTGCTCTGGGAGGTCTCACTCCCGAAGGACTAGCACTAGGGTCACCACTCGCATCCATCCTATAGCAAAGGAGAAATAACATGAATACACTGAATAGGCATAAACAATAGAATCCTCAAGTCAAGCATTCCTATAACACCCAGGCTAATTCAAACCTAGGCTCTGATACCACCTGTGACAGCCCCACCTTCCCCTAAGGCGAACCAAAGAGGTTAGCGGACTGCCTGCCCAGCTCTCGCCAGGACTAACGGTGCAGTATAAAGCGATCTATCACGTTTTGAAACTTATAATGCGCGCAACAAGGCAAAAGGGCAAAATAACCCAAAATAAAAGAAACGAACTCCAGAGTCGGTCATGAATAGTAACCGACCCGTCCGAAACCCAACCAAACATCGATATACATATACAACATAACATTAGCCATTTACAAGCCACAACGGCATGCCAAAACCATTCATCATGGAAGTACATATTCGGTTTGCCTATCAAAAGGAAATGAACCCGATACACATTAGGGTTTCATTTCGAGAGCTATACAAAAGACATTTACATGCTCAACTTGGCAATTGACTATCCAATCCATTCTCAAAAGTAATTATATCCCTGTAAGGAAAACAAATAACACGGAATGAGCTAAAGCCCAGTGGTATACCACTACATAAGCAACCAAAGTCACATAAGAATGAACTTTCATTTAAAGTGCACAATTTAAAAGTAAACAAGTCGGTAAAAGGATACGGAGGGCTCTCAAGAGCCCATTTCCACGCTTGCAATCTTGATCCAACCTCATTGACTCTCCGTCAATGTTAAAAGTACCAAACCGTAGACCACCCTTTACTTCCAATCCTTCCACCTAACATACCCCAACCGGGCCCACACTTCATTTCAGTAGTTTTTGGTAATACTCGAGTATACCGGAACCAAGGGTCTCATTACCACAAGGTTCCCCAGTACAGTCCCCGTGGCATGATAATTTTCACGACCAAGCCCTCGCCGGCTCGATCCAATTAACTACCATACGGGGTTGAGCTCAGTAATGCAGTAAAGCCGTTGGATACTCGTCCAACGACACCAAATCAGTTTCCATGCATGGAATTCAGTATCTCATATAACAAATGCAGTATTTCAGTAAAACGGTAAATAGCCATGAAGGAAATTACAAGGGGTGAGGGCGGTCAAGTACACCCTCACCTCAATCACTTCCAATAACCAATTAAGCCTTCAAGGCATCAAATACACATAGCAAAGCCACATTATAACAAGTAAGTGAGTAGTATACTCACCAAGCAAGAAAGTGGTGTTTCATACACCGTGATCACCAAGACGTCGTGAGCTACCGTCACGTCCTAAAACATGTAACACATTCAATGAGACTCGATACCGAGCCATATAGCCATGCCAATTACAACCCCAATAGGGTTTTATAAACATATACAAGCATGATAGCAAACCAGAAATTAAGAAAAGGGCTTTAACTTAGGCCTTGATAAGAAAAACCGGTTTTGACGTCATAATGCGGTAATGGCACAACTCTCACTACAATTATCGGATGGGGGTGTAAGACCAACCGTTTCGAAGCTATGGAACAGGGCTACAACAATGTAGAAGGTCACTCAATCCAGTTCCTAGCCCAACTAGGTCAAAAATGCCAAACACTAAACCAGAATCACCAAAACAGGTTTGCAAAACACAGAAAACTGTAATCGGTATATCTCAGTCCATACAAGTCCAAATGCCGAAATTCCAAAGGCATAAGTTAGCTATGACATCCAGCTACATTTCATCAGAAGACACCAACTCCAAAATCCAGTCAAAATGGCCAATTATTATCGCAGTTTTCGCATTCTGATCAAAGCAGAATAGCTACAGTAATTTCGTCATATCTCACTCTACACTAATCCAAATGACCTGAACTTTTACAGGCACCTCAAACACATCAATACCTACAACTTTCATGTTTTGATCAAAGTCTAATTCGGCCTCTAACCCTATGATCTAAAACCGGACAGAATTGGGGTTTTATGAACCCTAATTTTCCATTTTTCCATCCAAATCCAAAATTGATTGCAAATACTTATCAAACATACCTACTAGAGCCATTATAGTCCATTGTCAATCATCAAAGATGGCCACAACATTCATTTCATATTAAACCAGAAAAATTCCCAATAAAATAAAAACTTCACCAAAACAAGCCAAATCAAGAGATAAATCACATATTCCAACACTCAAGCCACTTCTAAGCATAATAATACCATCATTAGGTGTAGTAGGGTGTTCAAGCATAACTTACCAAGAAACAAGAGATGTAGAGAGGTGTTGGACACTTAGCTCTTCAAACAAACTTCACTACAACCCTTACTAGCACTAGAAGATAGGATTTTATGGAGTGAAATCTAGTCTAAGCTTTTGTTTATGGAAGATTGAAGCTTATGGAAGCTTGAAAGTTGGTGGAATTTCCTTCTTCTTTGCAAGGAGAGAGCCGGCCACAAGGAAGAGAAAAATGGTGAATTCTGGGCATTTTTTTGATATTTAATCCTTGGGTCAAAAAAAGTCTAAAATGTGAATAGTATTTCTTAAAGTCCACCCAATCATATTGTGACACTTGTCACACTCATTAATGCATTCTTATCTTTCTTTTTCCCTCTCACATCAATCACTTCACACATTCTATTTATCTCTTAACACCCGATAAATTTCACACAGTATCCGAAACTTAACCTTATTGGCCGAATTTTTCCGAACTTTTCGCACTAGTGGGTCCCACGTCCACTATTTACTCTTAATTTTCTAAAATTTCTCCAATGCTAGAAAAATCATCTTAAAACTATAATTGCTCATAAAATCCACTAAGAAAATATTTCTAAGCCAGAAAATGCAGAAAACATGCAATTAAGGGGAAATAAACCCTAGGAAAATAATTAGGGTTTTACGGGTTCTCACAAAATGCTCACTAGTGGGACTGACCCACGGCTAGTGGCAGACGAAAATGAAATGCGCACTAGTGGGACTGACCCAACGGCTAGTGGCATAGAAATGAAATGCTCACTGGCGGGACTAACCTCACGCTCCAGTGGTTGTGAAAATGAAATGCATACTGGCGGGACTAACCCACGCTCCAGTAGCTGAAAAATGAAATGCTTTGACAATCGGACAGTGGGATTAAACCCGAGCCTGCCGTGATAAAACTTGATTTAATTTTTGATTTTGATTTTCTCTTTGCTTTGCTTTTTGATTTTTGAGAATCTTTCCAAAAAATTAATTTTGCCCCAGTGTAGGTCCCTTTTGCCTTTCTTCTTCTCTTTCCTCGGCATCGGCCTTCCACCTTAATTGATACTTCTTCATCGTTTTGAGTCATGAATACCTGTACAGGGGGGCTTAACAAAGTATGACATGCACTTAAATTCCATGAAAAGAGCGGTGGGATTGATTCAAAAGTGCGTTACTTGACTCTTGGGCGAAAATTTCAAATGTATTACAAAAATTTTGCCCCAGTATGGGCTTATTTCACGAAATTTTGCAAATAAAAATTTTGCCCCAGTGTGAGCCCGTTTGATTGCAAAAATTGGTTTGGATGCCTCTCCGTTTATTTGAACACTGTAAGAAACTATGTTTTCTAAAAGAAAATTTCATGATGAATTTCTTGAAATAATACCAAATTACAGAAGATTTCTTCCTCACTTTTAGCATCTGTGTTTTGGGTAATGGGTCACCATTTCCAGTTGGCTCATCTTCAGGATCAATCAAGTGACTTTATTTCTGATTTTGAGGTGGCTAAGGAAAAATGAGAGGTCAGGATTTGTCTTATTTTTGTGCCCAAATTGTATGTAATCCCTTCAATACCACATCTTAATGAAAGCAAAGAGTTTGTCACCCTTATTTCTTAAGAAAACTTAGTCAACGTATAAGCTTTATAGGCTTGCAATAGAATGGGTAGAAGCGATAGCTAAACCTGTGAAAACTGGTTATACCCCCATGATCACAAATAATTGATGGATTTCTTACGAGCATAATCCTCACTTTGGATTGTCATGAAGGAATAAGTCAACGATGGACTTTATTAGCTTGTAATGTAGCTTGAAACGATAATTGAAGGATAAGTCTTTCTTGGACATTGCACCGAAAATCGCATTTTCCAAAATTTCCCCTATTTTGAACTCAAAGATCTCAGAATTTGTTTGTATTCTTCTCATCATTCACCAGGGACTTCAGCGTCGAATTTTTCTGCATTTTCTTGCATTTACTTTTCTTGCTTCGCTTTTTGCCTCTTTTTCCTTTCCCTCAACTTGGTGGGTTTTCATATGGTGAGTAGTGTCAACCCCATACCCAAGCAATTCAGAAATACAGCTAAAATTTTCTGCATCAGAAATTTTCTTGACAGGGCCATTGCAAAGAACAGAAGTCAGGACTTTCGGCTTTTGTAATGGGGTCTGGTGAGGTGCTTAGAAAAGTTAAGGCTTGAAAGCGGATTTCAAAAGTGGTTTGAAGAATCTGAGATCGCATTATTGCGCCAACCCTATTTTAGGGCTAAATCAAAATTTTGCCCCAGTTTATGCTCAATTGAGGCTTTTTCTCTTTCATTTTCTTTCTTCTTTTGATTTTTCGGCTTTCTGCCATTTTTGAACTTTCACAAAATTTGCCCCAGTTTATTTTTGAACTGAGGTTCTCTTTTCTCTTTTTTTTTTGATTTTGTTGCAATATCACTTTTCACTTCTTGAAACTTTTATTTTTCAACTCAAACTTGCCCCAGTGTGGGGTTTGTGATTCTCAGGGGTTGCCAAACGAAGTATTTTATTCTGAAAGCTTAAAAGGGATAGCTAGGGATAGAATGCTTGATCGGAAAATAAGAGGGCCTGACTTTTAATCCGTTCCTTACATTAACTCTGAAAGGAAAATTTTCATTAATGCGGAATTTTTTGCATATATCTGAATTAACTGACTGAGGAAGACCCTTGTTCATCCATATTTGTGAAACATAGGCGGTCCGTGCGGACAAATCTCTTCCTTTTTTTTTGTGACGACCCCACTTCTCCCTAGGGCGAACCCAAGGGTATCGGCGGGCCGCCTGCCTAGCTCGCGCCAGGACTCAAAACTTAAAACAACGAAAGCTAGCAAAATCCAAAAGAGTACTATACATATATATGCAATCCCAAAAGAGTTATAAGTACATTCCCCAAAAGTACCTGCTCAAACTATTACATCCTTATAATTACAATCAAAACCAAAAGGTAGACCCTAAGAAGGGTCCTTATACAAACCACCACAATAAAAACAAGCATCCTAATTGTCCGCTATTACAAGCAAGTCTAACTATACTATACTAGTGTAAGTGCCCAAACGTACCCGCGTCGGCCCCTGCTAAGGAAAACAAAAGGAATGGGGTAAGCTAAAAGCTTAGTAAGTAAACAGGGGCAAAAGCGTAAATTTCACGTAACATCAATTACACAGTAAGAGTAAAGCAAAAGCAGAAAAGTAACATCACATAATAAGGATACGGGTGGCTCCAAAGCCAAGTCATTTGCCATGTGTGATCTCCTGTCGACACTCCGTCGACCATAAATAAGGTCCGTAGAACTTCACTTGTACACCCACCGACACCTTATCACCCTCACTGGCCAATCACCTCACAAACTTGCCCAGGCGAACGAAATCACAAACTTGAGCTTGAGTCACAAGCTCGGGTCACAAAATTGGTCCACATACTCAGCGAACCGGGTTCACAAACTTGGTGACCTCAAACCAAGTTGGACTGACTTCGACCAAGCCCTAACCGGCTCGAATAGTCCCTCTAGGTATTGAGTTCAACCTCAACTCACAAAATTCACAAAATTATTCAAAAGTCACCCTGAGCCACCAGCTCAAGGGTTTTAGTTCCAAAATTTCTCATATACATAAGTCATGTACAAATATGTGCGCAAATTAGGGTTTAGAGCGAGTGCGATAAAGTACACCCTCGTCTAAGTACCCTCTTCATACATATCGAATCACATAAGCAACTAACATACAAAAGCGGCCTGAATACTTACTCAAAATACCAAAAGTAGTATAAAGGCGGAATTCACTTTGTGTGTTGGCTAGTAGTGGGCCCCACCGGCACCGCCTAGCTCACCACTGTCTGAAATCGAAGATTATGTCACAATATATCATAAACGGCAACTAACGTACTTAAAACAAGCAAAACGGCAAAATTGGCACGCGCAAGTGCGGGAACGGCAAAACGGCCGCACACGTCCGCGCGGAACGGCAAACGGAAATGGCCAAGTCGGCCATCTCAAACCGTTTTGGTCAAAAATTAGGCTAGGAATATCGGATCAAGGTACATGAGGTACCGTTACTAAGCTAAGAGGAGGGGCTACAATGTTCATGAAGACATCGCAACCCAGATCTCAATGGGTATAGGTGAAAATTGCGTGAAACAGTTCCAGCTGTTTCATTGCGAGTTACCAAACAGGCCCTGTTTGCAAGGCCGTAACTCACGGCTCAGAAATCGAAATTAAGAAATTCCAAAGGCATTAGAAAGCTGAGACATAAAGCTAAAACTTTCATGTTTTGGCCAAGACCTGAATCTATTCAGAACAAAACAAAATTCGAGTGCCAAAGTACCCGTCAGAACTGTCCAAATACAAGGCAGTTCTGACGAGCGATATTGTTCTGATCACAACCGGAGCTACGGAACTCGGTTTTCGACGTACTTTATACCATTTCGAAGCTGAGACCAAGATCTAAATTTCTTATGAAGGAGTCGACACCCAGATCGAATGGGATCAAAACCGAAAAATCACGGCAGAAGCTAAACTAGAAAAACGCGCAGAATCAAAGGGTCAAAACAGGCTTGAGCATTACGTCGATAACTCAGGCTACACTAATCCGATTGACCTGAAATTTTACAGGCATAAACAGGACTCAAGGGGCTACGACTTTCATGTTTTGAGGAATTCCTAAATCCGTATATAGCATTAAGAAAAATGAAGCCGAAGTTCAGTTGTTAAACTGTCCTGTTTCCCAGTTTTGCCGTTATCGCGCGCCGAAGTCGCACGGTCCGTTCCTACGATTCTTATACCAGATTTTTTCCATTTTGATACCAAATAATCCTTATGTATCTCAGTTCTTAATTGGTCCGAAATTCTCTTCCCAAATCAGTCCAAATTTAACAAACATCAACCACAATCCCTAACCAAGTTTCATTTGCACCAATGAACTTAATCCAACCTCTCACTAACTAAACTCTATCTCACTAACCACAAGCTAAGCTAAATTAGCCTAATGGAGTTTAGGGTTTCTTAACCCAAATCAGAATTTTGCAAGTAACCGACCAAATCAAGTGAGGCAATTCATCAAACATAACCACTACAAGTCCATTTCTCAACTAAAACAAGTAAGGAAAGCATTAGCAAGAAACCCAAATTTTTTCCTCTTCTTGGCCGAATTTTCAGCAACCAAATAACACTAAAATTAACCATGAAACTTCACTATACACATCAAATCCATCAAATAAATCCATAATCATAACATAATACATCATTTCCATGGCTTAAAGATCAAAACCCCAAAAGTTTATCTTTCAAGTAAGAGGCATACCTTCAATTAAGCTTTGTAGATGATTAACCTTCACTAATCAAGCACCCAAGTTGTTGTTCCAAGATCCAAACCCAAGATGGAAGCTAAAACTTGAAGATTTTTGAAGAAATTTTCTCACTTTCTCTCTTCAAGGTGGCCGGCCCTCTCTCTCAAATTTCTCTTCAATTTTTTTGTTTTGTTTGTCTTACAAATGACTTAATTATGGCCCTTAAGACTAATATGTGGTGTAAGACCACTTAGGAGAGATATTTTTAAGGCCAACTAATCACATAAAAACTCCTCAATTGCACTTTTAACCCTTGAACTCCAACTTTCTCTTTCTTATACATTTTCCCTCAAACATTTGATAATCTTTCAATTAACTCCATAAGTCATAACTTAATCTAATCTAAAACATGTAATCATGCTTAATTACTTCACTAATCACTTTCTCATCTTACTCACTTACACTTAATCATGCTTTATCCCACATAAAAGTAATTAAACAATAACCTTTTTGTCAAGGGCAAAATTAGGGTTTAAACCCAACTTAAAGCTTCTAATAAATCATAACATTAGGGATTTTGCTCACTTAGGGTTTCTAACCTTCTTAAAATTAATTAACCTATACAAAATGGATTAAATCCCATACCTTCCCACACTAGTGGGTCCCACATCCGATATACGTTCTTAATTTCTCAAAAACTAACTAATACTAGAAAAAACCATCTAAAACTATATTTACTCATAAAACTTATCTGGGAAACTTTTCTAATCAAGAAAATGTAGAAAATGCGAGTTTTCAATCTTAACCGGAAATTAGGGTTTTCTTCTTAGCCCTAACCCTAATATCAACTTACGAACGGTCTGGGTCCTCACAATCTCCCCCACTTAGGACAATTTCGTCCTCGAAATTAATTCGTTGGTCAAAACGTACCTTCGAAACCTGCCGAAGGATTAATCATCTCAGGTTGACCCATCGCATAGACCCTTGCTGGTCCTTTGGGTCGATTTTCCCCTGCATTTGACGCCTTCGTTGTGGTCCCTTCAGTCGGTGGCTTGAGTCCTTCCTTCTGCATCTTAGGGCACCGGGCAATCAGATGTTCGGTGCTACCACATTTGAAGCATTTCCGTACCGAACTATTTTTCCAACAATTTTCATCGGTGTGGTTGCCCCCACAGAAACCACAGCTTGCCTTCATGCCCACACTTGGCCCTCCACGCTGGGCACTCCGCTGGGACTCTTGCCCTACTCGACCTTTTCCAAAAGTACTCTGGTTTAGGGTTCCTACGGGTCGGGAACCATCTATTCCGCGACCTCTTTTAAAAGGTGGCTCATTTCCCGAACTTTGTCCGGTGGCAACATCGGAGCTAGGTTGCTTTCTTTTTTTATCATGAAAAGCTTTTACCTGTCCCCTAGCTGTTTCAATTCTCTGTGCCTTTTCCAGAGCTTGACTAAAGGTGTCCAACTGGGCAGCTGCAAGTGCCTCCTGGATCTCCACATTTAAACCTTGAACGAAGCGGCGGATGCGTTTTGGCTCCGTTAGCACCAACTCCGGGGCAAAACGAGAGAGCTTTGTAAACTGGGTCTCGTACTCCGCTACACTCAATGTCCCTTGGCGCAGGCGGATGAAATCATCTTCCCGTTTTTCTTGCACAATGGGTGGTAAATATTTTTCATTAAACTCCCGTGTGAAGTTGATCCAGGTCCAAGGAGTCTGTTCGCGCTCCCACTTGGCTTTGATTACATTCCACCAGGCTCGAGCGGCCCCTTCAAACTGAAAGACCGCAAAGGATATCTGCCGCTCCTCTGAATACCTAAGCGCGGCAAATATGTCTAACATACGGTCTAGCCAACCCTCCGCTAAGTCAGGGTCGGCCCCACTGATAAACTTTGGGGGTGTGAATTTTTGGAATCGCTCCAAGGCACGGTCTTCACCCTCGTGATTGCCTGGGTTATGTCCCGGATTATGTCCAGGATTCCCCATACCGCTCCCTTGGCCCTGTTGATTTGTTATTTGCTCTAGTAAATCGGCCATCCGCTGGATGGCTGTAGCGACTTGATCTTGCTCTGGTCCTTGTTCCCTTTCAGGGCTTCGTGCTCTCCCTCTACCTCCACCTCGAGTACCGGAGGCCATTTTAGTGCAAACGTCTATAGATCGGAACATTACACATAAACTTATTATCCGGACTATGAGCAAAAGTACGGACGTAAAGCGTATGAACAAAAGACACACAAAGGATAACTTCAAAATGCTACTCAAATATATACATAGATATACAAAATCACACCAAAAGATTTACAGATTACCGACCTCCAGTCGGTACAAAACCCAATGTACACATGAGCACCCCGGCTCCAAGATCTAGTCGGCCAACCAAATAAAGAAAGAAAGTGGTCATGCCAGTTTTAACAAAAGGAATCTACCAGCTAATCAAAAGACGAAAGCGATCCTAAACGCCTCCCCTAGGGCCCTGGTCCCCAACGGAACCTAAAGTACCAATCTTGCTTATCTGCTCTGGCCCAGTAGCTCGCGGGGGTGCCTCTGCGGCCATATCTAGCAAGACCCCGCAGTCAAACGTGATACTCCGGGCCCTCTCCCTAAGCTGCCTCTTCAAAGAGAAGAGGTGCTGGTGTGTGTCCCGGAGGTCCCGCTCCAGGCCCCTAACGCGTAACGCCTGCCAGCGGCTAAACTGTCTAGCCTCCTCAAGCTGCTCCCTCAGAGTCTCGACCGTCCTGTCGAGGTGATAACGCTCATCATCCAATGCTAAGACTATCTCGTCGGGATAGCCGTAAGTATACCAACACGCGCAGGGTCGGCGCGACACCTGGCCGAAGGGGGAGTACAAAGTGTAAGGCTCTCCCAGCCTCTGTCGATAACGGATAGCCCGCTTACGCAGCGGTCGATCCTCTGGGCCCCTCCTACTCGAACTGCCTGGGTCCATACCTACAAAACATTAAGTCGTCAGTCAACCGGCATTTCAACTTAAAAGATATCATTCAACTTAAAAGAATCCAATATGCCTAATGCCTATCGCGTATGTCCCACAATTGCCCAGTCCTCTAACCTAGGCGCTCTGATACCAACTGTGACGACCCCACTTCTCCCTAGGGCGAACCCAAGGGTATCGGCGGGCCGCCTGCCTAGCTCGCGCCAGGACTCAAAACTTAAAACAACGAAAGCTAGCAAAATCCAAAAGAGTACTATACATATATATGCAATCCCAAAAGAGTTATAAGTACATTCCCCAAAAGTACCTGCTCAAACTATTACATCCTTATAATTACAATCAAAACCAAAAGGTAGACCCTAAGAAGGGTCCTTATACAAACCACCACAATAAAAACAAGCATCCTAATTGTCCGCTATTACAAGCAAGTCTAACTATACTATACTAGTGTAAGTGCCCAAACGTACCCGCGTCGGCCCCTGCTAAGGAAAACAAAAGGAATGGGGTAAGCTAAAAGCTTAGTAAGTAAACAGGGGCAAAAGCGTAAATTTCACGTAACATCAATTACACAGTAAGAGTAAAGCAAAAGCAGAAAAGTAACATCACATAATAAGGATACGGGTGGCTCCAAAGCCAAGTCATTTGCCATGTGTGATCTCCTGTCGACACTCCGTCTGTAACATCCCGAATATTAGGAGGTTGTTTGTGAAGAAAATATTAAAGTGTATTTCTTTGGGTTTGATTTAAAACCTTATTTTGTTTTAAAAGACTAGAAACCCTAATATTTTAGTCAAAAACCCTAGTTTACTTGTGACTAACCGGTTTTCTTAAATATCTCACATTTTAATTGAAACCCTAATTTTAATCACTGGAATTGGAAAATTCCTCACGTTTTCTTAAAAATTTCCTTTTATTTGGAAATTATTATTTATTAAAGCCCTACTATCCAATTATTCTATAATAAGTGCCAATGAGCCTAGAAAGTAGGGTTTCACTCTTCGTTTTCAAGATTGGGGCAAATTAGGGTTTCGTGATTTTCGCCGGATGAATTTTCGGTACTGACCAAGGATCAATTTGGTGATTAAAAGTGACTCGTAAGTGATAAATAATATGTGATTAGAAGCAATGATAAAAAGTTAGTGAATGGAAAGTAAAAACCCTAGTACGGGTGTTTTTAAGAAAAACGGCGCGAACCGGCGGGTCCCGCGCATTACCGATTGAACGTACCAATTGATCACCACTTTCTTGCCATACAAGTTTAACATTAGTGAAGCAAAATATCTTCCCCCTCTTGGCTCTCCTATTGGCCGAAATTTGTGGCCCAAGTGCAAGGAAAGAAAGAGAAAAATCTTGTGGTCAAGATTAGTCCAAGTGTTGGAAAAATTTGTGGTCACAATTAGCCTTAATCTTCTTACTTCCTTATAAGACAATTAAGCTTCATCTTCCTTCATTATTTTCTGCTGAAGAGCTGACCAAAGAGAGAGAGAAAGTGAGAGCAAGAGCAACAAAATTTCCTTCTTGATTTGCTTCAACCAAGTTAGAAATCCAAATCTAAACCGATTAAAGTACTAAGTGTGAGTTGGGAAGCTAGAGGAATCAGAAATTTTCCAAGGAGGTTGATTATCACTCATCCAAGCTTGTCTTTGAGGTATAAAATCTGATCTTGGTCCTTGTTCATTTAATTTTTGGTTAAAGATGTGATTTTATGGAGGATTAACACTTGAATGCATGGATTCCCAGATTTGGGTTTTCATTTCTTCTCTTTCTGCCCGGTTTTAGTACTCCATCTTAGAGGCCGAATCAGCTCTTACCCAAAACATGAAAGTTGTAGAGAATGATGTTTTCTAGTTTCCTGTAAATTTTCAGCCCAATCTGAGCTCCGTAGCCTGAGAAAAGACCGAAATACCCCTGCTGCCCTGTTTCTATCCGAACATGCTAATCAGCTTTGGTAATTGGTTATTTTGGCTGGGAATACTTCCGAATTAGTTGTTGATGTCTTCTTAAGAATTCTAGCCCTGTATCTTAGCTTTTAAATGGCTTTGGAATTACCTGATTTGGAGTTGTGTGTGCTGAGATATGAGTGAATAAAGCAGGACTGCTAGTTGATTCCTGCAGTGAATTTTGAACTGGAAAATCTGGAGTTGTTTTGGCAAATTTGACCTAGTTAGGGTGAGAACCGGACTGAGTGGTCTTCATTAAAGTTGTAGGGAATGATACTTTATAGGTGCCTATAAAATTTCAGCTCAATCGGAGCAACGTAGGATGTGAAAAGTCCAAAATACCCTCACTGTTTTAAAAAATTTCCCAGCAGTCCGTTTCATCAGTTAAGTCCAGTTTATCACGTTTTTTGACTAGTATTCATTCTGATTTAGCTTTTTGCCAAAACATGAAAGTTGTAGTGCTCTGAAGTAGCTTTAAAATGCCTCTAAGAAAACCTGATTCGGACTTGTGTACACTGAGTTAGGTTCATTACAGTGTTCTGCGTTTAAACAACCGACGAATTGGTTTCTGGTTTAGTAATTCGAGAATTTGACTAAGTTACATTAGGAACTGGACTAAGTGCCCTTCATGAACATTGTAGCCCTGAGTCTTAGCTTCGAAACGGCATAGGTTGTGCCTCAATCCGATAAGCGTAGCCTCGGATATATTATTTCCGCATTCGTACATCAAATCTGTCTTGTGCTAAGTTGAATTTCTGCACTTGTAATTGTTGTGAATCTTGTTTTTATGATATTGTGAGCCTATGGAACGGCTCTTGGCTTGAATTGTTTTTATGTGTGATGTTGGGATGTTGTTGAAGAAAAATAATGAAGCCTAAATGGCTGGACAATTAGGTAAACATAAAGGGCATGCTGCCCAAATTTACGCACAAAGACTAGAGAACTACTTGCAATTTGAGCAAGGCAATGTTGTATGATGGATGACTTCTGAGCCGTGGAGGTGAGTGACCTCAAACAATTTCTAAATTTATGTATCAATCGTTTCCTGCATTATTTACTTTTAAACTGTTTCCAAAAGTTACTTTTGAACTGTTTTCTTGCATATCATGCGTACTTGCATATGAGTGTCCCTTGGTTGCTGTAATTCTTGACTTATTGGCTTGTCATTATTAATTGAAAATGTGTTAAGTACTTTCGATGATTGTTAAAACGAGTTTTCTAGGCGAGTGTGTACTTTATCGCACTCGACCTAAATAAATATGAATTTTCAATGATTAATGATTAAATGCTAGTTGCGCATGTATGTAAGCCTTCGGGCTGAACTGGCCACTGCCCTTGTTACCGGTCGTCTCGAGCCAGAAGCGGACTCGGTCGGGCGACTAGGGACCTGGGTGAACGATCCGGTATACTCGAGTATTACCTTGTAGGTTGGTGGAGCCTGGCCAAAAGCCAGGGACGGGGTGAATGAATGAATGACCACATGAGCGAGGGAATGTCAGGAGAACGAATGTATCCTTTTCATGAATGTTACTATCGCTTTCTATGTTTCTTGAATCATGGATATATGGCATCATTAAAATGAATTATTGTACAACTGATTCGATAACTGATTTTATTGGTTACTCGCTGAGCTTCTAGCTCACCCCAAAAATGTTTTATTTCCCCCCCCACAGGGCTCAAGCGAAGGAAGGCTTGTAGTACTTATTCACGTGGCTGGAGGGCATATATTTTGTACAATCTGGATTTGGAATCATTTTATGTATAGTTGAGAATCGTTTCCGCTTCGCTTATGACATGTAATTATTGGAGACTTGGATGTGTAATTGTGGGAACATTTGATGTGATATATGAGATTTTTATTGTAAAATATTTGAGGATTGTAGTGATCGACTGAGTCCCGGCGAGAGCTGGGCAGGCGACCCGCCGAACCCTCTGGTACGCCCTAGGGGGAGGTGGGGCCGTCACACCGTCGACCATAAATAAGGTCCGTAGAACTTCACTTGTACACCCACCGACACCTTATCACCCTCACTGGCCAATCACCTCACAAACTTGCCCAGGCGAACGAAATCACAAACTTGAGCTTGAGTCACAAGCTCGGGTCACAAAATTGGTCCACATACTCAGCGAACCGGGTTCACAAACTTGGTGACCTCAAACCAAGTTGGACTGACTTCGACCAAGCCCTAACCGGCTCGAATAGTCCCTCTAGGTATTGAGTTCAACCTCAACTCACAAAATTCACAAAATTATTCAAAAGTCACCCTGAGCCACCAGCTCAAGGGTTTTAGTTCCAAAATTTCTCATATACATAAGCCATGTACAAATATGTGCGCAAATTAGGGTTTAGAGCGAGTGCGATAAAGTACACCCTCGTCTAAGTACCCTCTTCATACATATCGAATCACATAAGCAACTAACATACAAAAGCGGCCTGAATACTTACTCAAAATACCAAAAGTAGTATAAAGGCGGAATTCACTTTGTGTGTTGGCTAGTAGTGGGCCCCACCGGCACCGCCTAGCTCACCACTGTCTGAAATCGAAGATTATGTCACAATATATCATAAACGGCAACTAACGTACTTAAAACAAGCAAAACGGCAAAATTGGCACGCGCAAGTGCGGGAACGGCAAAACGGCCGCACACGTCCGCGCGGAACGGCAAACGGAAATGGCCAAGTCGGCCATCTCAAACCGTTTTGGTCAAAAATTAGGCTAGGAATATCGGATCAAGGTACATGAGGTACCGTTACGAAGCTAAGAGGAGGGGCTACAATGTTCATGAAGACATCGCAACCCAGATCTCAATGGGTTTAGGTGAAAATTGCGTGAAACAGTTCCAGCTGTTTCATTGCGAGTTACCAAACAGGCCCTGTTTGCAAGGCCGTAACTCACGGCTCAGAAATCGAAATTAAGAAATTCCAAAGGCATTAGAAAGCTGAGACATAAGGCTAAAACTTTCATGTTTTGGCCAAGACCTGAATCTATTCAGAACAAAACAAAATTCGAGTGCCAAAGTACCCGTCAGAACTGTCCAAATACAAGGCAGTTCTGACGAGCGATATTGTTCTGATCACAACCGGAGCTACGGAACTCAGTTTTCGACGTACTTTATACCATTTCGAAGCTGAGACCAAGATCTAAATTTCTTATGAAGGAGTCCACACCCAGATCGAATGGGATCAAAACCGAAAAATCACGGCAGAAGCTAAACTAGAAAAACGCGCAGAATCAAAGGGTCAAAACAGGCTTGAGCATTACGTCGATAACTCAGGCTACACTAATCCGATTGACCTGAAATTTTACAGGCACAAACAGGACTCAAGGGGCTACGACTTTCATGTTTTGAGGAATTCCTAAATCCGTATATAGCATTAAGAAAAATGAAGCCGAAGTTCAGTTGTTAAACTGTCCTGTTTCCCAGTTTTGCCGTTATCGCGCGCCGAAGTCGCACGGTCCGTTCCTACGATTCTTATACCAGATTTTTTCCATTTTGATACCAAATAATCCTTATGTATCTCAGTTCTTAATTGGTCCGAAATTCTCTTCCCAAATCAGTCCAAATTTAACAAACATCAACCACAATCCCTAACCAAGTTTCATTTGCACCAATGAACTTAATCCAACCTCTCACTAACTAAACTCTATCTCACTAACCACAAGCTAAGCTAAATTAGCCTAATGGAGTTTAGGGTTTCTTAACCCAAATCAGATTTTTGCAAGTAACCAACCAAATCAAGTGACGCAATTCATCAAACATAACCACTACAAGTCCATTTCTCAACTAAAACAAGTAAGGAAAGCATTAGCAAGAAACCCAAATTTTTTCCTCTTCTTGGCCGAATTTTCAGCAACCAAATAACACTAAAATTAACCATGAAACTTCACTATACACATCAAATCCATCAAATAAATCCATAATCATAACATAATACATCATTTCCATGGCTTAAAGATCAAAACCCCAAAAGTTTATCTTTCAAGTAAGAGGCATACCTTCAATTAAGCTTTGTAGATGATTAACCTTCACTAATCAAGCACCCAAGTTGTTGTTCCAAGATCCAAACCCAAGATGGAAGCTAAAACTTGAAGATTTTTGAAGAAATTTTCTCACTTTCTCTTTTCAAGGTGGCCGGCCCTCTCTCTCAAATTTCTCTTCAATTTTTTTGTTTTGTTTGTCTTACAAATGACTTAATTATGGCCCTTAAGACTAATATGTGGTGTAAGACCACTTAGGAGAGATATTTTTAAGGCCAACCAATCACATAAAAACTCCTCAATTGCACTTTTAACCCTTGCACTCCAACTTTCTCTTTCTTATACATTTTCCCTCAAACATTTGATAATCTTTCAATTAACTCCATAAGTCATAACTTAATCTAATCTAAAACATGTAATCATGCTTAATTACTTCACTAATCACTTTCTCATCTTACTCACTTACACTTAATCATGCTTTATCCCACATAAAAGTAATTAAACAATAACCTTTTTGTCAAGGGCAAAATTAGGGTTTAAACCCAACTTAAAGCTTCTAATAAATCATAACATTAGGGATTTTGCTCACTTAGGGTTTCTAACCTTCTTAAAATTAATTAACCTATACAAAATGGATTAAATCCCATACCTTCCCACACTAGTGGGTCCCACATCCGATATACGTTCTTAATTTCTCAAAAACTAACTAATACTAGAAAAAATCATCTAAAACTATATTTACTCATAAAACTTATCTGGGAAACTTTTCTAATCAAGAAAATGTAGAAAATGCGAGTTTTCAATCTTAACCGGAAATTAGGGTTTTCTTCTTAGCCCTAACCCTAATATCAACTTACGAACGGTCTGGGTTCTCACATTTTTCAAAATTGGAACCCAAGTGGAATCAAATTTTCCCAATTTGCGGTTCCCTTTCCCCTTTTCTGTTTTTCTTTTTCAAAATTCCCCAATCTGCTTCCCTAATGTGGGGTGCGATCATATGTGCACTCGAAAAGAACCTACCAATTTTTTGGCTCAAATGAAGATGCAAGGGATAAATGGTGTTTAGGTCGTAGAAACGATGGCCAAAGCATCATTCTTACGCTTCATGACAACCAAAGTAACGAAATGGTCATTGAAAATTCATTCCCCTTTTTTATATTTGAAAATTTTCCAATATAGGGTAGTGATCATTAGGGCTCTTATTTGAAACGAAATTACTCTTTCAAAGGCTCAAATGGGAGAGCAAATGATAAAATGTGTATAGGTAGAGAAAAGAATGCTCGAAGTATCATTCCAAATTTTCAAAACAAACAAGAATAATGCACATTTTTGCTTTCACTTAGATGTGATTGAATCGGATTAGTCACCGCGGACATTTTCAAGCAAAAGTTGCCCCAATTTGCAATTTATCAATCAATGTGACTAATTTTATTTTGGGGTTAAGTGAAGGAGAAAAGGTATCTCATTGGGCCTTTTGAGTGACCATTCACCTTTTTTCTGAGCACTCTTATTGTATAGCTCGGATCACCAATCTAGTGTACATGAGGATTTTAGAGAGTATACACTTGTGAAATCCAGGCTATAGGTTGAAAAATCTCAAATTAGGTCTTATTTCTCAAAATTCATCATGAAATCTCCAATGAGTAAGAATAAAGAATGAAATGTACATAAAGATACAAAAAACAATAATTGTCCAAAATTTTTATTGCTGAAAAAAATTTGAAACACAATTTCTCATTCAATTATGATACAAATGAGAAGAGAGAAACTCGTAAAGATCTCAACATATACACTTTTTGTCTCCTTTTCTTTTGGAACAAAATGTATTAACAAATTAAATAAACAGAATTTCCCTTTGGAAATAATTACAAAATCTCTCAGAGGCTTTAGCGTAGAGCTTCCAGATAGATCATTTATGTTTTCATTGTAGGATCTGCCCAAGAATCAAACAATACTTGCAATTTTGACACTTTCTTAGATCGGAAGTGCCATCAAGTATAGAAAAATATTTTCCCTTCATTGAAGTATTTTTATGAATGCAGGGAAGGGGGGAAAACAAAAGAAAAAAATACCCTGAGTTAGTAAGAAAGAATATAAAATCGATATGCATGTCCTATGGGGGAACCCTTTTTGTGCCAATGGTAGGCCTAGCATGAAAATGCAATCCTCTAGGGTAGGCACTATACCATACCTGATGGATTTGATCAACTCATTGAGTGAAAAAATAATTTTAAAAAAATTGGCCAATTGGAGTGACGAGAGACACTTGTCAAAATGAGGTCAACGTCCGAATGGATTGATCACTTTTGATCGATACAAGAATTTGCAAAAACGCATTGGTTTGACCTTGATGAACTTCCTATCGAAGAGACTGGAATTCATTTGACAAAATTTCCTCAGTAAAGCGCGGGTCAAAACCCCAACTGATCAAATGTCTGGATGGTTTTCTCAAAATCGACTAGGTTTCCCCATTTGAAATTGACATTGAAATCCTTAATTGGTCAAACGGGTTGAATGAAGTTGACAATTTATTTAAAATCGACCGAATTACCCTAAAAAGGGGAAACGGGTCAAATGAATTGAGTGAAATTTAAAAACTTACTCAAAATTGACCGAATCATCCTAAAAAAGGAACTTGATCGAATGTAATTGAGAATTTTATTCAAAATGGACCGGATCATCCTAAAAATGAAATTGATCAAATGAATTGAATGAAATCGAGAATTTATTCAAAATTGATCAGATCGCCCTAAAAGGGTAAACTGGTCAAATGAATTGGACGGAATTGATAATTTATCGAAAATCGACAAAATTGCCCTAACTAATCAAATGAATTGAATGAAATTGGTGATTTATTCAAAAATCGACTAGATTGCCCAAAAAATGAACAAACTGATAAAATGGACTGGATGAAATTGATGAATGAAATGGTCCAATGGATTGAATGGAATTGGGAGCTTATTAAAAATCAAACTATCCACTGGTAGTTTCAAAAATTTATTACAATGCATTTAGCCTATGAGCCTTCTAAAAATCAAATTTTGGCCCCAATTTATTTATCGTCTCAATAGGAGGAATCATTTGTGAATTTTCTTCAAATTAATGTCCTTTTACGCAAGGGAATTTTACCAATTTTGATAAAATGGCCAAAAAGTGATTATTAGACGCTCATATTCCAAAAATCGCTCTTATGAAGACGATCGGATCTTACCTTACCTTGTGCACTACCCCTTTGGATGGTACAAAATGTAAACGTGCAAGTCTCTTTGGATTAAGTATCCGAGACACAAGGTGGTTTATTCCTGACACGGGATCCCCTAAATGGCATTCCCTTTCTAGGGTTATGCATGATGCCATTTATTAAAGCGATAAAACATGATATTATGACCTAAAGGGACCTTTTATACGCCAAGGTAGGCTTAGAATGCTATGCAATTATTAATCTATGAATGCAATATACCAAAATCGTTAAACGTACAATAACCTATCTACAAGGGTAGGTTCTAGAAAAAAGGTCATGCCAGACCTCTTATTTGCCTAATGTTTGTGAATGCAAAAGATAAGAAACAAGGAAACGTTAGTTCAGCACATAATCACATAACACATTGTAGCAAATCAATACAAAGAGATAAAGCAATTAAAAGGAAAAGAGGGGTTGGATCCCTCCCCTCATGAATAGTGTCCCAATAGGGTAAGGCAGACTCTACCCTAGGCAATTCTAATATGGATGCATGAGGCTGGGGTTCGCTAATGCATCTAGACTCGATAAGCTCAGGTCCCCGAGCCTTCAGACTTGAAAACCAAAGGTCATCACTCCCAAGGTTCCTTGTCGGTGGCTAGAGCGATTCCCCAAACATTGCTACGCACACGTCGTGTCACGGGCACATGTCTGAGTGAATCTATCAAAAATCCTCAATCTTCGACTAAAAGCTAAAGGCTATTAACCCAAAACTTAAAGCGGAAGATTAAGTGACCCCTCGGATCGTGCTACGCACATGTCGTGTCACGATCACACGTCCAAGTGAGTCGCCTAAAATCCTAACAGGGTGGAGTGGCGTGACAAGCACTAAAGAAAAAATAAATGGGGGGTGAAAAAATTAAAGCGTATGCACGTATGCTAGTGCTCGTTTGGAGGGGAGGGATCGAGGACTAACGCGAGGCTCTAGGGTAATGTCCCCCACCCAAATGCAATGTAAAGCGCGAGATAAAACAAGTACAACATACATCCAATCAACCAATCATACATACACGAGTGAGGGAGTAGTTTGATATGCGCGCGAGGCAAAAAGGATCTAAAATGGGAAAATGCAACCCTAATATCCACATGCCATGCATAAAAAGGGTAGAAAAAGGAAAAGAATAGCTAAATCGAATGCTTGGACCCACTTAGGAAGTCCCTAGTGGAGTCGCCAAGTTGTCGCGCCCCACTTTTTTAATGTGTGGTGTGTGTGGTGTGTGAAATATGTATGTGAACGTGTGAAAGTGAAAATAAAGGCCGTGGGATTGTGAAATACGACGGTTTGGCCAAGTAAAGTTCAAAAAGGGTTTTTGTATTAAAAATAGAGTCGCCACTTGGTATAGAGTTAGGGTGTACCAAGTCACCCAAAAATGATTTTTATTTTTTGAACGAAAAGGTAAACAAACCCTTTTAAAGAACTTCTAGGTCTACGTAACCAAAGAAAGGGATCGGGGGTCACATTTGACAAAGGAGAAGGCAAAGGCAAAGTCTAAGGCACTCCCTTATCCTAGCCAAAGCTAGTTGCGTGACTTAGCCCTACTTTTCCTAATTTTTCTACCCAAGGTATGTATCGCATGTTGGATATGACTAATGGATGCGAAAAGAAAAGAAAAAATGCAATCCTAAATCTAAAATGTTTCTTATGAGGCTTTTTGGTCCCAACCACATGAATTGTGGTGGCCAATAAGGAAAGCTCTCATACAAGTCGTGATTAATGCAAATGAGGACTCAAATATGTGCAAGTGTGAAAATGTACGAAGGATGCAAAATGTAAATAAAAAGATAAGTGCAAGTGTGCGAATGTGTGCAAGTGTGAGAAAATAAAGGTGTTTGTGTGTGCAAATGAATGAAAATAGGATAGTAGATACATATAAGTGCAATTGGGTGCCATTTTTTAGATAGAAAAATAAATAAGTGATAGGAAGAAAGTGGTGAGAAAGTGTAGATTGAGAAAAGTCTAAGTAGTGAGAAAATGTGGCTAAAAGAGTGAGGAGGTGATATAAAAAGAATGCAAGTGTATGACCCTAAGGGAATGCATCAAGTCGGGCACGAGAAGGACTCCTAACTTTACGACTTTGATTTTCCCTTGGATTAGAAGGAAGAGCTAGCGTGCTAAGGCTATTTTGTAGTCAAACCCGCTCGTTTCCCTTATCGAAAGGGGACTCTCAAGCAAATGTACCCTATAACTAGCATTGGATGCAAAAACCTAAAATGAGGGGAAAAGGGTTAGAGGAGCATGCCAAATGATAAAAGCTAAGAAAAATGCATGAAATGTAGTGAACATGCAAGTATGCACTAACGAAAGGGGGACGGCCTATTGGGTCTAGTGTTGGACTAGCCCTTTCTTTGAATTTCTAACGGAATAATGAGCCACAACTAGCATTGGACTAGTGTGGTGACGTACATTCATCCATCACATTCATCTACGACTATAGAAAGCAAGTAGACATGCCAAACACTCATAAACACATAGCACATAACACAGGCATGGTATCTAGATACAAAACCCTAATAAAGCAAGTAACACGTAGCACGTAAGCATGCAAATCACACATGGAGCAATAAAACAAACAAAGCCCTGACTATTACATTTGAGGGGGGCCCTACTACAATCTAAAAGGGAAATGAATTAAATAATAAATACCTAACTATTACAAATTTGGCATTCGAGTGCCCATCAAATAATCAATTCGAACTAAAATAAATGTATAAAGCCCATAAAGTAAATAAATAAATGAAATGAAATGAATAAAAACATTCAAGACGCATAAAATCAAACATGTTAAGTCACATAAGGCACGTAGAGTCAAATATAGTAAGAAATAAGAGATTAAGGTGTACCTCCCTTGAATTAGGGACTCAGGAGATGAATTTTACTTATTTACACTCCAAAATAATAAAAAAGTCAAGGCATCACTTTAAACAAGAAATAATTACAAAAGATAGACATGAAATTGAATCAATTAAATCATATAAACAACCTACTTTAAGAAGTCAAAACAATGAAGGATTTGATTGCAAAAATTAACAAAAGTTTTGGGGGCAAAATTAAAGAAAAATAAAGTTCAAGGACTTATTTGCAATTAAAGCAAGGACCCAATTGAATGAAGTTGAAAGTTTGTAGGGCCATAATGAAAACATCCGAAAGTTGGGGGACTGGAATGAAATTTCTTCATCAGGCCTCTTGGCAAAACAGGCCATTGGGCCATTTTATTTGTTTGTTTGGGCCAAAACTTTCCAAGCTCATTTGAAAATCCAAAGCAAATGGAATGGGCCAGTCTATTACTTTATCAAGTAAAAGCCAAACAAAATGCATGGGCTTCAAATCTCGAGCCCAAATTACTAACCCAGGAAATAAACAAAACAAAACCCAATCCAAACAAACAAACCACCATCAAGACCCAATCAAAATAAACCTAATCCAATTTCCAACTAATTCTTGTTAAACCCATCAAAATAATAAGATAACTAAAAAACATACCTAATCATATCATAATCTCAGAATTAATCTACCTAACAACTCACTGAAAAACATAAAAGGCAAATTGAAACTTAGAAGGGCCAAAACAACTTGATATTTATTAGTTTTGGGCCACAATGAAATTAGACAAAAAAATGAAGGGTTCAATCACAATTTTTCAGAAATTTATGCTTCAGGTTTCGCAGAAGCTTTCTTCTTTGATACGAATCAGAGGAAAAGTTTCTGCAACTTTTGATGCTTCTAAAATCCAGCAAACCATCGAACAAAACACTCAAACACAACATCTCAAAATGCAAACGACAAAATGAAAGAAAACAACTTCAAAATCATGATTTTTCCTTCCCTTCCATCAGCTAAACAAACGCACAGATTCTGCCTAACTTTAGATTGGCCGGAGTCCCTATTGACGAAAACATAAAAAACTCCTTTTGGTTCAAAATTTCCATTCGGGCATTTTGTCAAACACTATGTGGGCATGGAGGATTTTAACAATTTCTATATCAAATGATGTAAACCAGAGCCCAAAATTTTATCAGAAAAAGAACTCAGTCCAATCAATTCATGAAATATGCGTATGCTAAAATCATGAACAATCAACAGGATGCAATAGACAAAGCCACGGCAGACATGCTCTGAAGGAAAGCTGAAATGTAAGGGAAAACGTTAACTTACCGGGTTCTCTCAACGAGCTTCGTTGACGGGGACGGAGGATTCCGGCGGAGTGGTGATGTTGGATTCAGACGAGGTGGTGGTGACAACTTCGGTTCTTGGGTAGGCAGTTGGCCACCTGGGGGTCATGCTGGAGAAGAAAGACTATGGCCGCCTGGTGGCTGCGATGGAAGTTGCGCGCGGCGGTGGCGATGGCCGACAGCACCAGCAGCATCTTTGAATACTCGTTTGCCCTGATTTTGACCATCAGAAATGCAATTTGAATCCACTATTTTAGCCCAAGCCATTCACCTTCGTTGCCCTCTTCTGTTTTTTAGCCTATCTCCCCGCCTCTGCTTTTCTCTTCTCTGTTGCTCCTGTCTTGCTCTGTTTTTAGTTCCTTTGCCGAAGCCTTTCTCTTCGTTAGCCGCGACCCTTAGACCTTGATTTTCCATTTTTGATTCCCAGCCTTTCTTGCTCCCTTTTCGTTCCTTTTTATTATGTCCATCCGCGACTCTTCCTCTGTTTCCTTTCGCCTTTTTCCACGCTCTCCGACCCCCTCCTTTTTCCTTCGGCGATCTCCACTCATTCGATTGCCTTCAACCCCTCTTTCAGCCCGTCCCCCCTGTTTCTTTCTTTTCTTCACTTTTTCCTCTCCTCGGCCGAAGCCCCTTCTCATCCGCGGCCTCCCCAACTCTTTTTCCAAAACAGCCGCCTCTCCTTTTTCCTTTTCCTTTTTTTTTCTTTTCTTTCCAAAATTCTCTATCCTACAAGTGTCTTCTCCCCCTGCCACCTAAGTGATGTGTTGTTAGCAAATAAGAAGGGACACTTGTCCCACATGCAAGTTTCCACTTGTCAAGTTTCTTCTTCTTTTTTTTTCTTTTTTTTTCTGCAATTTAGTATAAGGACCAAAATAAACTAGAATAAAATAAAGTAAAAGACCTAAAAATAAAAATAAATAAATAAACTAAAAAAACCTAAAAATTGAACACATAAATCTAAACATAAATCAATTAAATAAACAGAGTTGAAAATCAAAAATTTGGTGTCTACAAAGAGCGTATACCGGACGTGGGACCCACTAGTGCGAAAAGTTCGGAAAAATTCGGCCAACTAGGTTAAGTTTTGGATGTTGGATGTAATTTACCGGGTGTTAAGAGGTTGCAATTTGGATTAGTGTGAGAGGAAACAAAGTGATAGACTTGCATTAAATAAGTGACAAGTGTCACCATTTGGTTGGAGGGACTTGTAAGACCACTATTCATTGTCTTACCATTGACCAAATAAATAAAAAAAATAACCAAAACTTCACCATTTTCTCTTCATCTTGGCCGAGCTCCTTGAGCAACAAAAGAAAGAAAAGTCTTCAAGTTTTTGTCTTCAATCAACTCACTCAACCTTCCAATCTTGTTTGTGCTCCATAAAACCACTTAAAGGAGTGATAGTGAGGTGTTGTGTGGAGTTATTTGGAAAGCTAAGAGGACTTATTGCTCTCTCTCTCTTGTTTCTAAGGTGAGTTGTGAAGAACTACTCTCCTCCCTTTATTGATGCTTAAATCATGCTTAGTGGTAGTATGAGATGCCATTTTATGGATTATATTTTGAGTTGTGGTTGAATTGATGAATTTTTATAATTTTTGGGGATTTTTCTATTTTAATATGAACATGATTGTGTGTGTAACATCCCGAATATTAGGAGGTTGTTTGTGAAGAAAATATTAAAGTATATTTCTTCGGGTTTGATTTAAAACCTTATTTTGTTTTAAAAGACTAGAAACCCTAATATTTTAGTCAAAAACCCTAGTTTACTTGTGACTAACCGGTTCTCTTAAATCTCTCACATTTTGATTGAAACCCTAAATTTAATCATTGGAATTGGAAAATTCCTCACGTTTTCTTAAAAATTTCCTTTTATTTGAAAATTATTATTTATTAAAGCCCTACTACCCAATTGTTCGACAATAAGTGCAGATGAACCTGGAAAATAGGGTTTTACACTTCGGTTTCAAGATTTGACCAAAATTAGGGTTTTCGCGATTTTCCGCCGGATGAATTTTCGGTACGGAGCAAGGACCAAATTGGGTGATTAAAAGTGACTTTTAAGTGAGAAATAATATGTGAGTAGTAGCAATGATATAAGGTTAGTGAATGGGAAGTAAAAACCCTAGTACGTGAGTTTTAAGAAAAACGGCGCGAACCGGCGGGTCCCGCGCACTACCGTTTGAACGCACCGCTTGACCACCATTTTTCTTACCAAACAAGCTTATTGACTTTTGCACAAAATATCTTCCTAATTTGCAGCTGGTTTGACCAAAATTATAAGGCTAGAAATGTAAGGGAAGAAAGAGAAAAATTTGTGGACAAGATTAGTCCAAGTGTTGGCCAAAAATTGTGGACACAATTAGCCTTAATCTTCTTACTTCCTTATAAGACAAGTTAAGCTCCATTTCCTTCATTTTTTTTGCTCCATAACCGAAATAAGAGAGAGAGGGAAAGACCAAGAGAAAAACTTCTTCATTTCTTCTTGATTCAAGCTACAAAGTGAGAAATCCAAAGAACTAAACCGATTAATCTTGTCCTTGAGTGGTTAGTTAGTGTTTGGTGGTGAAAGTTTGGAAAGGGAAGGCTTGGGCTGCTCTTTGTAACCTCTATTCAAGGTAAGAGAGCTTATCTCTCTAAGTTTTGCTTTCAATTTTGTTAAATTAAGTTTAGTAGTTTGATTATAGTGGTGGAATCATGGATGATTAGCATGTTTTAGAGGTTTTTCCCCAATTTATTTGATGAACTAGGGCTTATGGAAATTCTGCCCAAATTGTTGTAAGATGCTTATATGTTGCAATTGAGGTGTCATAAGGTGTTGTGGGAGTGATTAGACCAAGAAATTAAGGAAAGTTCCACTAAAAACTAAAGATTTCAGATTTCTGGAAATTCTTGCTTACATTCTGTCCGAGTTTTTATCTGTGTGTTAGAGGCCGAATTGGCCTTAGGTCAAAGAAGAAAAGTTGTAGATAATGACATTTTATAGGTGACTACAAAATTTCAACTCAATTGGAGCAACGTAGGATGTGAAAGGTCCAAAATACCCTTACTGTTTTAAATATTTCCCAGCAGTCCGTTTCATCAGTTAAGTCCAGTTTATCACGTTTTTTGACTAGGAGCCGTACTGATTTAGCTCTGAGCCAAAACATAAAAGTTGTAGTGTTATGAAGTAGCTTTAAAATGCCTCAAAGAACACCTGAATTGGACTTTTGTACACTGAGTTATGACCATTACAGTGTTCTGCGTTTAAACAGCTGACGAATTGGTTTCTGGTTTAGTAATTCGAGAATTTGACTGAGTTACATTAGGAACTGGACTAAGTGACCTTCATGAATGTTGTAGCTCTGTGTCTTAGCTTCGAAACGGCATAGGTTTTGTTTTAATCCAATAAGCGTAACCTCGGATATGTTATTTCCGCATTTGTACGTCAAATCTGTTTTGAACTAAATTGAATTTCTGCACTTGTACTTAATATGATTCTTGTTATTATGATATTGTGAGCCTATGGAACGGCTCTTGACATGAATTGCTGATATGTATAATGTTGGGTTGTGTTTGAGAAAAACCATGAAGCCTAAAAGGCTGGAAAATTAGGTAAACACAAAGGGCATGCTGCCCGAATTTTTACTCGAGGACTAGAAAACTATATTAGCGACTTGAGTGAAGGTTAAGTACTTATTACTTGAACTAGCGAGAACCTTGGCCACTATGTTTCTTGAGTGTTATACGTTAGGATTTGGACGAACTTGTACCCTTGAGAAATGAAATAATGATTGCTCGAAGTATGTTTTCCTTGTACTTTCAACTCGCAAGACAATTTCAAGTATAAATATTACAAAGTTTTACTGTTTAAAAAGGCGAGCAAGTGTTTCACGACTACTGTCCAAGTGAATTTCAATTTCTTGATTCTTATTGAACGAAACGTCTAAGTTTCGAACTCTAGTCATGTTTCAAAGTTCTCAAATTGAGTTTTATCGCAGATTTGGACTCCGAACTCGGAGTATAACCTGAAAGTGACCAGTAAAGGCACTATATCTTGTGGTGAGTGCTTTCAAATACTGAATTGCACTAGATACTTGAACTGGATACGTGACCAATATGAGTACTTGTTATATACGTGAATTGACAGGGCAAGAGTGTACTTTATCGCACTTGCCCTTACGTGATATACTTGTTTATTGATTGCAATTGACTTGATATACTTGATGTGCGCACTTCCTGGAATTCCAGAAACCCTGTGGCGAGTTACTCTAGTCGAGCCGGCAAGGGCTTGGTCGATTGGGTAACGAACCCTGGGTCTCTTATTTTGTCGAGTGGAGTGATACCTCCTCGGCTAATCGGTATACTCGAGTATTACCACCCATGTTTATTGAGGATTTTGGGCCCAGTAGGGGGTGTGAATGGTGGACAGAGAGTCGTGTAAGTGGTGCTCTACTGGATTGGTTCCTTTACTTGAAAGTTGACAGAGTGTCAACTACTACGTGATCAAGCTCCTGATGATGAATGGAAGTTGGCTCCTGAGGGCCATCCGTATCCTTATGCTTTGGATTGATTATTGCTTATTGGATTATTGTTGATTTTGAAAAACTTTTACACTCGCTCATTTTGAGATTTCTACTTGACGTGTTATTGTTCACATTTATGAACTCTTCATGCTCGTTACTTTGCTATATCGAAAACTTGTACTTATAAATAATGGTCAATTTACTATTTGGAACCTCACTGGGCTTTTAGCTCATACCACGTTATTTGTTTTCCTTACAGGGGGTACGAGTGACGCGTGAGACTTGTAAAAGACTAGCGTAGCCTTTTGTTTTGACTTTTGACTTTTGGTCTTGTACTCGCGCTATTCCTTGAATGGAACATGTTGTACTTGGATTGTATACATTTTGAACTAGTTGGTGTATTGAGGCTTTGTACCTCGATTTCTATCAATGTAAATTATAAGCTTGAATTGCGGATATTATTTATGGTTCATGGATGTGTGTACATGACTCGATTGAGATAGTGAGTGAGTCCTGGCGAGAGCTGGGCAGGCGGTCCGCCGAACCCTTTGGTACGCCTTAGGGGAAGGTGGGGTCGTCACAGTGTGGCTATCTATGATGATTGGAAATGGTATATGATGACTCTAGAAGGTGGAAAAAGTGGTTAATTGCAACCAATTTCTGGTTTGGAAGAAATTTTAGAAAGTTAGGGTTTTATTGGGAACATTCTGCCCGGTTTTATAGCTCCTAGTTAGAGGTCGAATTGGCCTTAGCTTAAAACATGAAAGTTGTAGGGAATGATATTTTAGAGGTGCCTACAAAATTTCAGGTCAATCGGAATAGCATAGAATGAGAAAAGTCGAAATTACCCTTGCTGTCCTGGTTTTACCCGAATGTAAGAATTGCGCCTGTAATTGGTTGTTTTGGCAGGAATTGCTTTGGAATTGGTTGTTGAGGTCTTCTGATGAAATGTATCCCAGTTTCGAAGCTTTTGGATGGCTTTGGAATTTCTGGATTTGGACTTAAGTAGGCTGAGTTATGCTGTTTGCAGCAGAATGTGGTTTGTTAATCTATTTTTGCGGTTCTAGTGTGGTATCTTGCATTTTTGACCTGTTTGCACTCGGAACTGGGCTGAGTGACCTTCTGTAATATTGTAACCCTGTTTCTTAGCTTCAAAACGGTGGGTCTTGCACCTTCATCCGATAATCGTAGTGCCTTTGGTGCCATTACCGCAAAATGAGGTCAAAAACTGTTTTTTTTTTTTCAGGGCAAAGCTAATTGCATTTCCGGATTTTCTGGTTTCCTCTAATGCTTGTATATGTTTATGGAACCTTATTGGGGTCATATTTGGCATTGGTTTATGACTCGTTATCGAGTCTCATTGTACTTGTTTGCATGTTTTAGGGCGTGACGGTGGTTCACGACGTTCTTTTGACGGAAGTGCATGAAACACCATTTGCAAGCTTGGTGAGTGTACTACTCACTTGTGTGTTACTATATGGTTTTGATACTTGAAATTGATACGTTGAATGTTAATTGATTGAAGTGAGAGCGTACTTTATCACTCTCACTTATTGTTTATCATGTTCTTGAAATGTTATATGAAATGTTACATGAAATGAAAGTACATGGCTTGGTGTCGTTTGGACGAGTATCCAACAACTACAATTATTATCTTTGAGCTCAACCCCATTGGTAGTTGATTGAATCGAGCCGGCGAGGGCTTGGTCGTGCCAATTGATGTGCCTTGGGGAAGTGTTATATGGAATCTTGTAGTATGAGAGACTCTCGATTCCGATTTACTCGAGTAATACCAACGTGCAAGTGTTTGGAGTTCGGGCCCGGTAGGGGAATGTTAGGTGGAAGGAATGGAAGTAAAGTGGAGTCTATGGTTGGTTATTTTTGAACATTGACGGAGAGTCAATGACGTCCGATCAAGAAATGCAAACGAGGGAAAGGGGCTCTTGAGAGCCACCCGTATCCTTTTATCACCACCATTAATGTGTGCCTTTGTTTACTTTTGGTGAATTGAAATGAGAAGCTTTATGTTTACATGAACTTGGTTGCTTAAGTGATAGTATCTCACTGAGCAATTAGCTCACACCGTTCCTTTTGTTTTCCTTACAGGCATATGACTACTTTTGGAATGATTTTTGCTAGTTGGTTGCCAAATGAGCTAAATGAATGTCTCTTTTGTATAGCTTATGAATCGAAACCCTAAATGTACCTTTAGGGCCGTTTCACTTTTGATTTTGGCAAACCATACATGTAGTAACTTTTGTATCACTTTTGTATGCCATTTTGGCTTGTAAATACTAAATGTTATGTTGTATATGTATTTTGATGTTTGATTGGGTTCTGACGGATCGGTTACTATGCATGGCCGACTCCGGATTTCATTTTTTTTATTTTGGGTTATTTTGCCATTTTTGACTTGTTTACGCGCGTTATAAGTTCCGGAACGCAATAGATCGCTCTAAACTGCACCGTTAGTTCTGGCGAGAGCTGGACAGGCAGTCCACTAACCCCTTTGATTCGCCTTAGGGGAAGGTGGGGCTGTCACATCTTAGATATTGTATTCATAAATGAACTAGATTTGAGTCGATTTCATTGGCAAAAAGTTTGAAAAAGGAAAACAGAAATACAAGGCAAATTTGCCTTAGAAATTTAGTGGCTTTGTTAACTGACCTTCCATACAAATTTTTGCATGATATTTGATAGAGGGATAGCCCTTATATGGTAAGGTAATACTACCAAATTTGGTGCTATTCCAAGTCTAATTCGATGCCCAACTGAAGTCCCAACGTTCATGTTTCAAATCTGGAAAATTGCCCAGTGGTCTGCTATATCTTGGCGCTCAAAACTCTAATTATTGTCCCATTTGTGGTGTTTTAAACTTTGATTGTAACTCTAATTGAGTTTCAAATTTGAGAGGCTAGTTCTGTGACAGCCCCACCTTCCCCTAAGGCGAACCAAAGGGGTTAGCGGACTCCCTGCCCAACTCTCGCCAGGACTAACGGTTCAGTTCACATCGATCTAATACGTTCCAGAACATACTAACGCTCATAAACAAGTCAAAATCCCAAAATAAAAAAAAATGAAAATCAGAGCCGGTCATGAACAGTAACTGCCACGTCAGAATCTGGCTGCCAAAAATTTTGTTTCACAGTGTGAAGTCCAAATCTGTCCGAATTCTCGCCCAACCTCAATCAAACCTTTATACGCTGAAATTAAGCATATACAATCCAAAATAGCATACAAAAGTTATTCAAAAATTTATACATGTACGGTTTGCCAAATCAAAAGAGAAAAAATGGACCCAAAAGTGCATTTAGTGTTTCAATCAATGAGCTATACAAAAGATATATACATCTAGCTCAATTCGGCAACCAACTATCAAATCCAGTCCAAAAGTATTTACTGTCCAGTAAGGAAAACAAACAGAATAGGGTGAGCTTACGCCCAGTGAGATACTATCATTTAAGCAACCAAGTTCATATAAGCATAAGGCTTTTCATTTCAAATCATCAAAAGTAAACCAAGAGCACACATTAATAAAGTTGATAAAAGGATACGGGCGGCTCTCAAGAGCCCCTTTCCTCGCTTACATTCTTGATCGGACCTCATTGACCCTCCGTCAATGTTTAAGAATAACCAACCGTAGGCTCCACTTTACTTCCATTCCTTCCACCCAACATACCCCTATCGGGTCCAAACTCCAAACAGTAGAAATTTTGGTAATACTCGAGTATACCGGAATCAAGAGTCTCACTACTACAAGATTCCATATAACAGTCCCCATGGCTCGTCAATTTTCATGACCAAGCCCTCTCCGGCTCGATTCAATTGACTACCAATGGGGTTGAGCTCAGTAGTAACAGTAATGGCCGTTGGATACTCGTCCAAACGACACCAAAATCCAGTTTTTCAGGTACCATTCAAGTAACACAGTAAACAGTGAACAGTCATATATATTACCAAAAGGGATGAGGGCAATCAAGTACACCCTCACTTTAATCAGTTTCAATGGCAAATAGGCCCTCAAGGTATCAAGTTCAAGTATAGCAAAGCCACATTGTAAACAAACAAGTGAGTAGTACACTCACCAAGCAAGCAAATGAGATTTCATCAACTTCCGCTCAATGAGCGTCTTGGACCACCGTCACGTCCTAAAACATTCAAATAAGCATAATAAGACTCGATTACAAGTCATAACCAAATCCACATACCACCAAAATAAGGTTCCACTAGAATGTATACGCACTAGAGTAAAGCAGGGAAATCCGGAAATGGAATTAAGCTCTAATCCAAAAAAACAGTTTTTGGCATAATTTTACGGTTTTGGCACCATTGGCACTACGATTATCGGATGGAGGTGCAAGATATACTGTTTTGAAGCTAACAAATAGGGCTACAATGTTACAGAAGGTCACTCAGTCCAGTTCATAGTGCAACTAGGTAAAAAATGCAGGATACTAAACCAGAATCGCAACAACAGGTGAACAAACCGCATTCTAGTTAACAAACTGTAATTCAGGCTACCTAAGTCCAAATCAAGTGATTCCAAAGCCATCCAAAACCTAAGACATCAGAATTCATTTATTCAGAAGACCTCAACAACCAAATCAGAAGTATTCCCAACCAAATTAACCAATTACAGAAGCAATTCTCAAGTTCGGGTAAAAACAGGGCAGCAGGGGTATTTCAGTCTTTTCTCAAGCTACGATACTCCGATTGGGTTGAAATTTTGTAGGAATCTCTAAAATATCATTCCCTACAATTTTCATGTTTTAACCCAAGGCTAATTCAGCTTCTAACTATGATGAACAGTGCCAGGCAGAATGTAGGAAATGAAACCCTAACTTTCCAAATTTCCTTCCAAAACAGAAATTTTCTGCAATTAACCACCATTTACACCTTCTAGCTTCATTCTAGATCACTTCCAATCATCATACATGGCCACACCATAACAATCATATTAAAACAGAAATATCATGATTAAATAGAAAAATGTCATCAATCTCAACCAAAATCGTGAAATAACACCAAGGATCATCACTTCAACTCACATAGGTCACTAATTAAGCATTATTGGAAAGACAAGAGTAGTCCCTTAGTCACTCACCTTATAAGACAAGAAAGGAAGCAATTCAACACCTTAGCCTTCCAAACAACTTCACCAATCACCTTACAATCGCTAAGTGGAGGGATTTTATGGAGCAAACACAAAATTAAACGGTGGAAATTGAAGATTGAGCAAGTTTGGAGCAAAGAAATTGGAGAGCTTTTCTTGTCTTTTTGCTTGAAGATGGCCAGCGACAAGGAGGAAATTTTGAGTGATTTTTGGTCAATTTTTGAGTTATTTTAAAGAAATGGTAAAAGGGTGAATAGTAGTCAAAAGTAAGAATTAACCTCTAAGTGACACATGTCACTTTCATTAATGCATACCTATCACTTTGTTTCCTCTCACACCAATCCACTTGGTAACTTCTAATTATCTCTTAGCACCCAATAATTTAAACCCAGTATCCGAAACTTAACCTAGTTGGCCGAATTTTTCCGCACTTTTCGCACTGGCGGGTCCCACGTCCGGTATACGCTCTTAATTTCTCAAAAACTAACCGATACTAGAAAAATCACCTAAAAATTATATTTGCTCATGAAAATTATAGGGAAATTTTTCTTAATAAAGAAAATGCAGAAAACATGCCATCGAAGAGAATAAAACCTAGAAAATGAGAAAATTACGGGTTCTCACACTCTCCCCCCCTTAAAAGAATTTCGCCCTCGAAATTTGTCACCTTAACTCATGAAAAGTTCAGGGTATTTCGTTTGCATCTCTTTTTCCACCTCCCAGGTAGCTTCCTCTACCCCATGGTTTCTCCACAGTATCTTAACCAACGGAATTTGCTTGTTTCTTAGCTCTTTGACTTTCCGGTCAAGCACTTGGACAGGTTTCTCTTCGTAAGCAAGCGATTCGTCTACATCTATCTCCTCTGGTTGTAAGATATGGTATGGGTTGGGATAGTACTTCTTGAGCATCGAGACGTGGAAGACGTCGTGAATTCGAGAGAGACTGGTTGGCAGCTCTAAACGATATGCGACCGTTCCTACCCTCTGGAGGATCTTGTAGGGCCCAATGAACCTCGGTTGGAGCTTCTTTCCTTTGCCTGCTGTGACGCTCCGTAAGGGTGTGATCTTGAGAAACACATAGTCTCCAACTTCGAATTCCAAGTCTTTCCTTCAATTATCCGCGTAGCTCTTTTGTCGGCTTTGAGCTGTTTGGAGTCGTTGCCGTATCAACTTGACCTTTTCTCGCGCCTCTTCCATCCATGGAATAGTTGCTGGATCTAGCGCCTTTCTCTCGCCAACTTCATCCCAGTAGATCGGTGACCAGCATTGTTGTCCATATAATGCCTCGTATAGAGCCATTTGAATGGACGAATGGTAGCTGTTGTTGTACGCAAACTCTACTAAGGTCATGTGTTGACCCCAGTTGCCTCCAAAATCCAGAATGCAAGTCCGTAGCATATCCTTGAGAGTCTGGATTGTCCATCTGTCTGAGGGTGATAAGTCGTGCTCAAGTTGAGTTTAGTCCCCAGAGTTTCTTGGAATTTCTGCCAAAACTGAGATACGAGCCGGGGATCTCTATCGGAGACGATGCTCACAGGAACGCCATGTAGCTTTACAATCTCGTCCATGTACAGTTGGGCCAACTTGTCCATGGAATACTTCATGTTCACCGGCAAGAAATGGGCCGACTTGGTTAATCAATCGACGATCACCCAAACGGCATCGTGTCCTCTTTGTGTTCGCGGTAAACCTGAAACGAAGTCCATGGTGATGTTTTCCCACTTCCACTCGGGTACCTCCAAGGGTTGTAACAAGCCCGATGGTTTTTGATGCTCTGCCTTAACTTGTTGGCAAACGAGACATTTCTGCACGTACAGAGCGATTTCCTTCTTCATATTGTCCCACCAATAGGTTCCTTTCAGGTCTTGATACATCTTACTGCTACCCGGGTGGATGGTATACTTGGACCGATGAGCTTCCTCTAGAATCTCCGTTTTCAATGATTCATCCTTCAGCACCACTATTCGGTTCCGGTATTTTAAAATACCCTCAGGACTAAAATTGAAATCCGTTGTTTCTCCTTTCCCCACTTCCTTACCATCAAATCTTCTTTTTGCGCCTCTTTAATGCGTTCCAGTAGAGTGGAAGTTATTTTAACATTGCTAAAACTCACCTTATGACTCCCAATACAGGGTTTCCACTCACATACGGATTCTAATAAATCCCACTCTTTGATCATCAATCCTACTACTTGAACCTTACGACTTAAGGCATCGGCTACCACGTTTGCCTTTCCCTGATGGTAGTTGATTGTGCAGTCGTAATCCTCCAGAAATTCCATCCACCGTCGTTGCCTCATGTTCAATTCCTTCTAGGAGAAGTGGTACCTAAGACTCTTATGGTCCAAGTAAATGTGAGAACCCGTGGATTTTCTTATTTTCTAGACTTTATTTTATTTAATTGCACGCTTTTCTGCATTTTCTTTCTTAGAAAACTTTTCTAGATAATTTTTATGAGTAAATATAGTTTTTAGATGATTTGTCTAGTATCGGTTAGTTTTGAGAAATTAAGAGCGTAGACTGGACGTGGGACTCGCTAGTCCAGTAAAATTCGGCCAGTTAGGTTAAATGTTGGATACTGGGTTTATGTTAGCAGGTGTTAAGAGATAATTGGAGGATACCAAATGGATGAGAGTTGGAGAGACAAAAGGATAGCCATGCATTAATGGTAGTGACAAGTGTCACTTGGAGGTTTAGTCTTGACTTTGACTAACTTGTCTACTTTACCAATTTAATCAAATTTGACCCAAAAATTCATCACATATCCTACTCCTTGGCCGAACCTCTTGCTTGAAAAAAGAAAGAAAAAGCTTCCAAGTTTCTTGCTCCAATCTTGCCCAATCTCACAAACTAACCGTTTAATCTTGAATTTCTTTCATAAAACCTCTTAGTTTAGTGCTTGTAAGATGGTTAGTGAAGTGGTTTGGAGGGCTAAAGTGCTAAGTGGTCTCTTTTCTTGAGTTGATAAGGTAAGTAACTAAGAAACCTCTCTCCTCTATCTAATGATGTTTAATTAATGACTTGTGGTAGCCTAAGGGATGATATTAGGTGTTATTTCATGATTTTGGTTTAGATTGATGACATTTTCTATTTAATCATGATTTTTCTGATTTAATATAATTCATATGTTGTGGGCATGGATGATGATTGGAAATGATCTGGAATGAAACCTTAGTGTGTCAATTGTAGTTATTTGTGGAAAATTTCCGCATTGAACGGAAATTTCGGAAGTTAGGGTTCCGATCACCCCCTTTCTGCCTGGTACTGTGCATCATAGTTAGAGGCCGAATTATCCTTGGGTTAAAACATAAAAGTTGTAGGGAATGATATTTTAGAGATGCCTACAAAATTTCAGCTCAATCGGAGCAACGTAGCCTATGAAAAGACCAAAATACCCCTGCTGCCCTGTTTCTACCCAAACATGCTAATCAGCTTCTGTATTTGGTTGTTTTCACCAGGAATACTACTAATTTGGTTTTTGATGCCTTCTTAAGAAATATAGTCTGGACTGCTTTCGGATGGCTTTGGAATCACTTGAATTGGATTTTGGTAGCCTGAATTATGGTTGTTTAACCAGAATGAGGTTCGTTAACTTGTTTATGTGGTTCTGGTTTGGTATATTGAACTTTTGATCTAGTTGCACTACAAATTGGATTGAGTGACCTTATGTAACATTGTAGCCCTTTCTGTTAGCTTCGAAACAGTGTATATTGCACCTCCATTCGATAATCGTAGCACCGGTTGTGTCCAAAACGCTAAATGATGTCAAAACTATTTTTGGGTTTTAGGGCTTAGCCTTCATTTCCGGTCATTTTCCTAGCTAAATCTTGTACTTGGATTACTTTGAGCCTATTGAACGGCTGTTATGATGAATTTATATTGTGCATGACCTTGGGATTGATTGAGAAAAATAATGAAGCCATAAATGGCTAGAAAATAGAGAAATGCAAAGGGCGTGCTGCCCAAATTTTCACTCGAGGATTTGGTATCGATTTGAGAGTGAATACCATATGAACCATCTAGGATATTTGCGTCCTCTTTTATTGAGGTATATAAGTTCGAATCTGGCGAAAACTTGTACACTTGGAAAAAATGAAATTTACGACTAATAGAAAGACGTTTTCTTCCTTTTCGACTCAAATGGATATTTCAAAGTTTTCAAGCGTACATAAGTTTTCCAATCCTATCTATACTTTGTACTAGTGGTATTTGAATTGTCTTCAATTCACCTGACTTTTGCTGGAGGAACTGTAATATGTTCTCTTTATTAACCTTAGGGTTCATCGGTGATTGAGAGGGTTACTCAGAAAGATATTCTGGACATTATTTTGCCTTAGTAGGTGAGTGTACCACTCCCCTTATTGTTCCTTAACTTGATTTCTGTACTTGCAATCTGTGCTCTAAATGACTGTACTATCTGTTTATTCTGTTTGAGACGAGGGTGTACTTTATCACACTCGCTCTCTTGTCTGCCCATACGCCTATGGACTGTGTATAATCTGTCAACTGTATCTGAATCTGTTCGGAAGTCATTTGGAGGCTGGTATCCAACGACCTTTCTGTGATCTCTGAGCTCAACCCCTGTGGCTAGTGACTCAAGTCGGGCCGACAAGGGGCTGGTCGATGAGATAACGAACCACGGTAGTCTGTTCTGGGAATCTTTGAGTATTGAGACTCTTAATTTCGGTATACTCGAGTATTACCATTTCTGTACTGTATGGAGTTCGGGCCCGGTAGGGGTATGTTTGGTGGACGGAAATTGGTGTAAAGTGGAGTCTACGGATATGTTGGTTCTAATTACGTTGACGGAGAGTCAACGGGTTCGGATCAAGTACTACAAATGGAAATCTGGCTCCTGAGAGCCACCCGTATCCTTTTCCTTTGAACCATGGTGTTTAAATGTTTTCCTTTATATCTGGTATATGTATCTGATTGATTGAACGTGAAAGGCCATGATTTTACCTCTATATGTTTGGTACCTCATTGAACGTAAGCTTACCCCTTTCTGTTACCTTTGTTTTCCTTACAGGGAACCACTTTTGGAACTGTGACTTTGAAGCCTGAGTTGAGCTAGCTTAGATATTTTGTATGGCTCTTTAATGGTTGGAAACCCTAATTGTACTGGCTTTTGAAACGAAGCCCTAATTGTATTTTGTGTTGTATGAATACCTCGGATTGCACTGTATGTCAATTTGTTCAAGACTCTTATGAAAATATATGTAGTTTCCGATTGTTCGCTTCCTTTGGATCCTATCGCGCGTATTATGTTGGGTTTGTGTGAATGGATCCCGTAGTCCTGGCAAGAGTTGGGCAGGCGGTCCTCCGAACCCTTTCGTTCGCCTTAGGGTGAGGTGGGGCTGTTACAGTAAACCTCAAAAGTCACCCCATATAGGTAGTGTCTCCGCTTTTTCAGCGCGAAAACAACGGCGGCTAGTTCTAAATCGTGAGTCAGGTAATTCTGCTCGTGGAGTTTCAACTTCCTAGAGGCAAAAGAGATCACATTATAGTTCTGCATTAAAACGCAACCCAGGCCTTCTCGTGACGCATCAGTATACATAGTAAATCCGTCCACTCCGTTTGGCAAGACTAGCACTGGAGCCATGGTCAATCTTTTCTTTAGTTCGTGAAAACTCGTCTCACATCGGGCATTCCATACGAACCGACCATGTTTCTTCGTTAGGTCAGTTAAAGGTCCTGCTAATTTGGAGAAGTCCTTAATGAAACGTCGGTAATATCCAGTTAGCCCTAGAAAACTACGGATCTCTGTGGAGTTTTCTGGCCTCTTCCAATTGGTCACGGCCTCTACTTTTGCCGGGTCAACCGAGATACCTTCATAGGAGATTACGTGCCCTAAAAAAGTGATTTTCTCCAGCCAAAACTCGCACTTACTGAACTTGGCGTACAACTGATGCTCTCTTAGAGTCTGCAACACTACTCTCAAATGCTGCACATGCTCCTCGCGTGTTTTGGAGTAGACCAAAATGTCATCAATAAAAACAACGACAAATCGGTCTAAATAGGGCTTAAAAACCCTATGCATAAGGTCCATGAAGGCGGCAGGAGCATTTGTTAGTCCGAAGGGCATAACTGCGAACTCATAATGCCCATATCTCGAGTTGAAAAAGGTTTTCGGAATATCTTCCTTCCTAATCAACAACTAGTAGTACCCTTGTCGGAGGTCCAGTTTTGAGAAGACCACTGCTCCTTGCAGCTGGTCGAACAACTCATCAATGTGGGGCAGTGGATATTTATTCTTAACCGTGACATTGTTCAGGCCCCCGTAGTCAATACACATCCTCAAACTTCCGTCCTTTTTCTTCACAAACAGGACAAGAGCTCCCCAAGGAGACCCACTCTCTTGAATGAATCCCCGTTCCAGAAGGTCTTGCAATTGCAACTTTAGCTCCTTAAGCTCGGCAGGAGCCATTCGGTATGGGGTTTTTGAGATGGTGAGGTTCCAGGTAACAGATCTATCTTGAATTCTATCTCCCTTTCCGGAGGTAGGGCTACTAGCTCATTAGGGAATACATCCGGAAATTCCCTTACTATGGCCACGTCCTCCACCTTTAACTTATCCGAAGAGGTATTGATCAGAAAGGCCAAAAATCTTTGTGCCCCCCTACTTAGCAGTATCCTAGCCCGAATGCCCGAAATCAAAGCAGATGAGGCTAACCTACCCCTTATGTCCAACCTTAAGGTTGCCTCACCAGGGATGCGGAATTCTACCACTTTTGTTTTACAATCCAGTTGGGCATTATACTTGGCTAGCCAGTCCATACCCAAAATTACATCATATCCTTTAATAACCAAGCATATCAAGTCCCCTAACAATCTCTTCTCTCCTACCCACACTTCACAATCCCTATAAACCATACTAGTAACCAAACGTTGATTCCACGTAGGTGTACTAACTTCTAGGTCGTATGGTAAACTAGCAGGTTTTATATCGATGCCACACATGAAATCAGGGCTAACAAAGGAATGAGTGGCACCAGGATCAATTAAAACTTTGGCAAAACGGTGAAAAATAGGGATCGTACCTTCTACGACCTCTGAGGAATCTGGGACCTGTTAGGACTCTAATGAATACACTCGAGCTGGCACCTTAGGTTTGGACCCATCTCCCTTAACTGGTCCAGCATTGGTCCTCGACGGTGGTTGACTCCCTCTTCCATCATGTTTTAGGATCGGGCAAGTAGCCAACTGGTGGTCTGCGCATCCACATCGCAGACATTTGCCCTCCTTCCTCCAACAGTTATCTTCTGTATGGTTTGCTTTCCCACAATGCCCATAGGGACCGCGAGGTGCTGAACCTGAGCCTTCCTGAAAATTTCCTCTTTGGCCTCACCCAGCTTGGCCACCCCTAGACGGAGTCCTTCTGCCTGAACCCCACTGTCGTCCACCTCCCATTCCTCGTCCAAACTTGGAGGGGGTACTCTTCTCACCCTGTCCTGAGCTACTTCCAGGAAAGCCACACTTCTTCGCCTGGAAGTTCCGGACTTGCAACCTCGCACTCTCTACCCGTTGGGCCTTCTCCACGACCTCGCTAAAAGCGTTGATTTGAGCCACTGCGAGGTCTTTCTGAATTTTGACATTCAAGCCCTAGATAAATCGCCTGATCCGCCGCTGCTCGGTCATGATCAGCTCAGGAGCAAATTTGGACAGGCGGGTGAATTGACTCTCGTATTCGGCCACAGATTGAGCCCGTTGGCGGAGTCGGATGAACTCGTCTTCCTTCCTCTCCTGAACTAGAGGAAGGAAGAATTTCACGTTGAACTCCCTTATAAAATTCACCCAAGTCCTAGGCGTCTGTTCCCGTCCCATTTTTGCCGTATTACGTTCCACCAGGAACGGGTCACCCCTTCCAGCTGGAAAACGGCAAAAGTCACCTGCCGTTCTTCAGTGTAGTGCAAGGCCGCAAAAATATCGACCATCTTCTCAAGCCATCTTTCGGCGACATCCGGATCGGACCCCCCAATAAACTTGGGTGGAGCAAACTTTTGAAATCATTCGAGAGCTCTGTCTTCGCTCTCGATGTGATTGCCAGGGTTTCCAAGATTAGGGTTTGGGTTTTGGCCCTGTTGCTGCACCACTTGTGCTAGCAAGTTGGTCATTTGCTGCATAGCGGCAGCTATTTGCACGTTGGGGTCAGGATTAGGTCCAGATGAGGTTTCCCTAGTACCCCTGTCCGGTGTGGGTTGTCTATTTCCGCACCCACGTCCCCGTCCACTCTGTGTACCTTCCATGAACCATACTTGGTCTAGGCAAATGTACTCAACCAATATAATAACAATGCATATAAGTAAAACCCAAAACTTTTACAATAACATATATATACATTGCAAACAAGGTCAAACAACACACATATCAACAACCAGTCAAGTCAAGTACAAACATGGACAATCCACGAGGGAATGCCCTCATCAAAAGAAATATACACGTAGCTAATCCAAACGTACAAAACGATTAGCTAAGGCTCTTTTCCCTATCCGCCCTATATACAGAAACAAAACTATCCCAAAAAAAAAAAACCTAGGAGTCGTGACCCAGTCCGTCCACGGACTAGTAGACCCACCCGACGCGGTGGATCCAACCCCAGCCTCGAGCCCCGCACACGAGTCCTCGTCACTCACGCCCTCAACCACGTCCGCGCAGAGGTTCAGGATCTATGCGGCTCGAACCTTAACCTTTCGAGCTCGCTTAGTCTCACGCTCACGGACTTCCCTAAGTTGAGTGCAGAGGTCATCAACCCTATCCTCTACCTCAAGCACGTCGTACTCCAGTCCCTTAATGCGCTCAGCCTGTTTCTCATTGGCCGCCCTAAGCTGGGTCACCTCGGTCTCAAGCCTCGTATTTTCCGCGGCCAACTCCTTTCGTTCCTCGGCCACGGCCAACTCCAAAGCATTAGGGTAAGCGTACGTGTGTCGACACTCGCAACGTCGGAGGTGATTAGCCGGGCTCCAATGTACAACGGCCCCTCTAGTCCGGATTTGGTACGAAATCACTGGGAGCACCCCACGGGGTAGCTTTCCACTAGGCTCACCATGACCGTCCATCCTACACCAAAAGAAGAAATAAGTATAATAATCTTAAAGGACGTAATCAAAATAATCCTAAAATCAAGCATTTCTAATACACCCAGGCCAATTCAAACCTAGGCTCTGATACCACCTGTGATAGCCCCACCTTCCCCTAAGACGAGCCAAAGGGGTTAGCAGATTGCCTGCCCAACTCTCGCCAGGACTAACGGTTCAGTTCACATCGATCTAATACGTTCCGGAACATACTAACGCTCATAAACAAGTCAAAATCCCAAAATAAAAAAAACGAAAATCGGAGCTGGTCATGAACAGTAACTGCCACGTCAAAAATTTTGTTTCACCGTGTGAAGTCCGAATCTGTCCGAATTCTCGCCCAACCTCAATCAAACCTTTATACGTTGAAATTAAGCATATACAATCCAAAGTAGCATACAAAAGTTATTCAAAAGTTTATACATGTGCGGTTTGCCAAATCAAAAGAGAAAAACCGGACCCAAAAGTGCATATAGGGGTTTCAATCAATGAGCTATACAAAAGATATGTACATCGAGCTCAATTCGCCAACCAACTATCAAATCCAGTCCAAAAGTATTTATTGTCCTGTAAGGAAGACAAACGGAATAGGGTGAGCTTACGCCCAGTGAGATACTATCACTCAAGCAACCAAGTTCATATAAGCATAAAACTTTTCATTTCAAATCATGAAAAGTAAACCAAGAGCACACATTAATAGAGTTGATAAAAGGATACGGGCGACTCTCAAGAGCCACTTTCCTCGCTTACATTCTTGATCAGACCTCATTGACCCTCCGTCAATGTTTAAGAATAACCAACCGTAGGCTCCACTTTACTTCCATTCCTTCCACCCAACATACCCCTATCGGGCCCGAACTCCAAACAGTAGAAATTTTGGTAATACTTGAATATACCAGAATCAAGAGTCTTACTACTACAAGATTCCATATAACTGTCCCCATGGCTCGTCAATTTTCACGACCAAGCCCTCACCGGCTCGATTCAATTGACTACCAATGGGGTTGAGCTCAGTAGTAACAGTAATGACCATTGGATACTCGTCCAAACGACACCAAAATCCATTTTTTCAGGTACCATTCAAGTACCACAGTAAACAGTGAACAGTCATATATATTACCAAAAGGGATGAGGGCGATCAAGTACTCCCTCACTTTAATCAGTTTCAATGGCACATAGGCCCTCAAGGCATCAAGTTCAAGTATAGCAAAGCCACATTGTAAACAAACAAGTGAGTAGTACACTCACCAAGCAAGCAAATGAGATTTCATCAACTTCCACTCAATGAGCGTCTTGGACCACCGTCACGTCCTAAAACATTCAAATAAGCATAATAAGACTCGATTACAAGTCATAACCAAATCCACATACCACCAAAATAAGGTTCCACTAGAATGTATACGCACTAGAGTAAAGCAGGGAAATCCGGAAATGGAATTAAGCTTTAATCCAAAAAAACAGTTTTTGACATAATTTTGCAGTTTTGGCACCATTGGCACTACGATTATCGGATGGAGGTGCAAGATATACCGTTTCGAAGCTAACAAATAGGGGTACAATGTTTCAGAAGGTCACTCAGTCCAGTTCATAGTGCAACTAGGTCAAAAATGCAGGATACTAAACCAGAACCGCAACAACAAGTGAACAAACTGCATTCTGGTTAACAAACTGTAATTCAGGCTACCTAAGTCCAAATCAAGTGATTCCAAAGCCATCCGAAAGCTAAGACATCAGGCTTCATTTCTTCAGAAGACCTCAACAACCAAATCAGAAGTATTCCCAACCAAATTAACCAATTATAGAAGCAATTCTCAAGTTCAGGTAAAAACAGGGCAGCAGGGGTATTTCAGTCTTTCACAAGCTACGATGCTCCGATTGGCCTGAAATTTTGAAGACATCTCTAAAATATCATTCCCTACAACTTTCATATTTTAACCCAAGGCTAATTCAGTCTCTAACTTTGATGAACAGTGCCGGGCAGAATGTAGGAAATGAAACCCTAACTTTCCAAATTTCCTTCCAAAACAGAAATTTTCTGCAATTAACCACCATTTACACCTTCTAGCTTCATTCTAGATCACTTCCAATCATCATACATGGCCACACCATAACAATCATATTAAAACAGAAATATCATGATTAAATAGAAATATGTCATCAATCTCAACCAAAATCATGAAATAATACCAAGGATCATCACTTCAACTCACATAGGTCACTAATTAAGCTTTATTGGATAGACAAGAGTAGTCCCTTAGTCACTCACCTTATAAGACAAGAAAGGAAGCAATTTAACACGTTAGCCTTCCAAACAACTTCGCCAATCACCTCACAATCACTAAGTGGAGGTGTTTTATGGAGCAAACACAAAATTAAACGGTGGAAATTGAAGATTGAGCAAGTTTGGAGCAAAGAAATTGGAGAGCTTTTCTTGTCTTGTTGCTTGAAGATGGCCGGCCACAAGGAGCAAATTTTGTGTGATTTTTGGTCAATTTTTGAGTTATTTTAAACATATGGTAAAAGGGTGAATAGTAGTCAAAAGTAAGAATTAACCTCTAAGTGACACATGTCACTTTCATTAATGTATACCTATCACTTTGTTTCCTCTCACACCAATCCACTTGGTAACTTCTAATTATCTCTTAGCACCCAATAATTTAAATCCAGTATCCGAAACTTAACCTAGTTGGCCGAATTTTTCCGCACTTTCCGCACTGGCGGGTCCCACGTCCGGTATACGCTCTTAATTTCTCAAAAACTAACCGATACTAGAAAAATCACCTAAAAATTATATTTGCTCATGAAAATTATAGGGAAATTTTTCTTAATAAAGAAAATGCAGAAAACATGCCATCGAAGAGAATAAAACCTAGAAAATGAGAAAATTACGGGTTCTCACACTCTCTCCCCCTTAAAAGAATTTCGCCCTCGAAATTTGTCACCTTAACTCACGAAAAGTTCAGGGTATTTCGTTTGCATCTCTTTTTCCACCTCCCAGGTAGCTTCCTCTACCCCATGGTTTCTCCACAGTATCTTAACCAACGGAATTTGCTTGTTTCTTAGCTCTTTGACTTTCCGGTCAAGCACTTGGACAGGTTTCTCTTCGTAAGCAAGCGATTCGTCTACATCTATCTCCTCTGGTTGTAAGATATGGTATGGGTTTTTGACCCAAAATTATAGTTTAAAAAGGGTTTTTGAAATAAAAATTGGAGTCGCCACTTGGTAATGAGTTAAGGTGTACCAAGTCACCAAAAAATGAATTTTTAAAGAAAAAATAGGAAAAAGTAGTAAGAAACCCCTTTTAAACGACTCCTAGTCCACGTAAACCAAAGAAAAAGGTTTGGGAGTCACATTTGGCAAAGGGGAAGGCAAGGATAAAATCCAAGGCACCCCTTTGACCTAGCCAAGGCTAGTTGCATGATTTAATCAAAGATTTTCTTGTTTTAACCAAAGAATTTATTACATTTGGATGCACTACATGAATGCAAACCCTAAACCTAGGGGTATTGGGGGAAATTTCTCTTCAAAGATTGAGTGGTGCCAATCACATTAATTGTGAAGCCCAATAACGATCCTTTGAAGAAGTCACGAATAATGCGAGTGGGATGCAAATGAATGGAATGCATGTATGCAATGTAAGGATATGAGTTTGAAAAAGTAATAAAAGACAATAAATATGTAAATGAAAATGTGCACGTGAGTGGGTAAGGTACGGTATGTGAAATGATAATATGAAGTGCATGTGTGCAAGTGATGATAAAAGTGTTCGTGTGCAAGTGAAGAAACATAAAGGTGCACGTGTGCAAAATGGGAGGAAAAATGAAAGTGTGATGAGGGTATAAAATGGTAGAGTGGATTTAAAAATGCATGAGCCTAGGGAATTCATGCATATTGGGTACGGGGAGACCTAAATTGTGACTCAATTTGCTCTTTTATAGAGGGAATACAAGCGTGCTAAGGCTTAGAAAAAGCCACACTCGTCTATATCCCATATTTAAGGGGACTCTCAAGCAAATGAACCCTATAACTAGCATGAAATGCAAAAAATCCTAAAATGGAGGGAAAAGGGGTTCGAGGGGCATGCAAAATGATAAAACTAAAAGAATGCATGACATGTAATGAACATGCAAACATGTACTAACGAGGGGAAATCCCTAAGGGTCTAGCGTTGGACTAGCCCATTCTATGAATTCCAACTAGCGTTGGACTAGTGGAAACGTACATTCATCCATCACATTCATTCAGGCTATGGAAAGCGAGTAGACATGCCAAACACTTATAAACACATAGCACATAACATTTAGCATGCTCGACTAGATGCAAGGCCCTAACAAAGCAAATTAACACGTAGTAACTAAGCATGCAAGACACATAAGACAATTAAAGCCCTAACTATTACATTTGCTAGCTAGGCACATGACTTCGATAGGTCTTCATTGAATGCTCCTCCAAGCCCTATCTATTACATTAGGGAGACCCTACTACAGTCTAAAAGGGGGAAAAGGAATAAAATAATTGAATCCCTAACTATTACAAGTCAACAGGTGTACACATACCCCATAAAGAATAACTTAAATAAAAAGCAAAAGTAAATGACATAAATAAAAGAAATTAAAGAAAGGCTAGGAAAGCAAAGTAGACATGTATTTCTCACGTAGCACGTTGGTTCACATAGGAGAGACAAAAAAGATAAAAGAAGTTATACCTCCCTTGAGTTGGAGCTCTAACGTAGTGAAATTACTAATTTACCCTCCAAAATAATAAATAGGTCAAGGTACCACTGAAATTATCAAATAATCATATGAAATGGAAATAAACATGAAATAAACATGAAATTTCAAACAGAACATTCAAATAAAAGTGAGTGACCCCTATTCATCAAATTGAAATAAACAAGAACTCAATTAAAAGAAGTAAAAGAAACTGGAGGCATCATTATTTCAAATATTATGGGTCCCAAAAGCAATTAGATAAAAATCAAAGGCTCATGGTGAGATCTACAAATCAAATACTAAATTTCACAAACATAAGTGATAACTAATTTACTACGATGACACAATGAAAATTTCCCAAATTTTATTAAACTCCAAGTCGAAACCATGGATCTATCGAAATTTATTAAACTTCAAAAATGCATATAAAATTCACCAATGATCAACTCAAAAATCATATGAAATCAAATAAAAAAAAACAAATTGATCTTTAAAGGGACCAAAATGATTAACTTGTCCAATTCTTCGGGCCATGATAGAGTTAAGCAATAATCAAGAGGTCATAATGGAATTATTGGAAATATTCCATGCATGCAATGAAAGGCTAAAGCCTTCTTTACTTCTGTGATTCACGCATGAAGCTTTCATCAGATTTTGATTCAGCTACATGGCTTTGGTTGGATGTTTTCCAACCCAACATCCCAATCCTAAACCAAGTAACAGGCTACATAATGATCACAATCCAGATGACCAGAAAACATGGAAATATATCATGCCAAACTTCTAAAATTCATGCAGAAACGGTTTCGGCAGCTTGCTTGTTTGCTTTTCAGCAAAATGTTCAATCATGGTCCAAACATGCAAATATGCAGCCTCAACGTCCAACCTTCCATTGCTTCCCTCCAACACAAGATGAAACATGAAACTGAAGTGCAAAACTCAACTAGCAACCAAAGGAAAGGAAACGCGGCAGAGAAAAGAAAGAAAAAATGCGGCAGCTTTTGCTTGATGTGTTTTTGAAAGTAGGAACTTTTAAATAACTTGGTAACTTCAGCAATTTCATACCATGAGTTTCCAACAAACTTTCAGTTTCAAAAAACATCAGAAATGATCTACATTCACGCTAAACTCTGACCCAAACAAATCAGGAAACAAGTCGCAAACTTCTGCATTTTCTAATGACAACATTGCCGCAGCTTTATCAAGAAAAGCAGAAAATTTTACAGCCCAAGATTCACTATGTTCACCATGAATGCACACCTAGACAAACAAACAAGGGATTTCGGGGATAGAGAGGGGCCAAAACATGCATTTTCAACAAAAAATTTCAGGCAGTCTGACCGAAACCTTCTAAAAGCTACAGAAAACTTGGACAAGATTTTATTTCCTCAGATCAAACAAACAACTTGGAGCAGCAATTTCACCAAAACATTAACCATCAGATTTTATTTCCTCAGGACAAGATTAACAACAGATTTTCAACAAAAAAACTCAACTCATTCGACTGCCATAAGAATCAAACAGCGAAGCACGTTCATAACAAACAGCAGCAAGATCTTTGGCATATTCAGAGAAGATCTAGGCGTGTATAAAGTAGAAGGCAAAAGAGATTACCTTTGACGTCTTGCAAAGTCTACTGAATAGGGAGCTTGTCGACAAGATTGCGTCCGGATGCAGATTTTGAAGTTGCGGATTTCTGATGAAGATCGTTTAAGGGTTCTTCTACTGCCTTTATGCTGGCCGCCACTCTCATCAGACCTCACCTCCTCTCCAGCCGTTAAACAAATCTCCTCCTCTTGAAGCTAAGGCTCTGCGGTTGATGATGGATGACGATGATGGTTGCTGATTCCCGCCAGTTTCAGCCTTTCCCAGCCGCTATTAGATGCTTTCTCTCCCAGGCCTTTCAGCCGTCACCTTCCTCTCTCAGCTCGTTTTCTGATTTTTGCTCCTTCAAAACCCTCGCGGTCTGCTCTCTTGTTTCATCCGCTCACGTATCCTCACTCCAAACCCCTCCTCTCTCTGGCTTTTTATCAGCCCAGACGTTACTCGATGCTCTTTCTCCAGTCTTTCAACCCTCACAGAATCGGCCGTCCTCTCTGCCTTTCTTTCTAGCCGTCAAAAGCTATCTAAAAAACCCCCCAGACCTGGTTTCTTTTCAGCCATTGCTCTATCGATGCTCTCTCTCTCTCAGATTTTTACAGCCGTCCTCTATCTCTCTTTTTCCCTCCGCTGTTTTTTCTAGCTCCCCCAGTCCTTCGAGTAGCTTTCTGCTTTTCTCTCTGTTTTTCCGCCTCTCTCTTTCGTTGCCCCCCCTCCAGATTTGCGGCTGTCATCCCCTTTTCCTTTTATATGGAGGTCAGCCAACCCTAAAGCCTCAAACATCTCTTCCATATTTGCAGCCAAGGGCTGCTCAGTCCTCTGTTTGCAAGCTGCGGATTGCCGCAGCTTCATGCCGCGTTTCTGTTTTTTTTTTTTAAGATTAATTAAAACAAAATTGATAATAATAATAATAATAATAAAAATAAAATTAAGTAGGAAAAACAACAATTTAATTAACATCGGATAACAGTAAATAAACTAGAAATAATAAACAACAAAATGCAATGTCCATTTTCCTCTTTTTTTTCATTTTCCATTTTTTCATTGTTTTTTTCTTTTTTCTCTTTTTTTCTTTTTTTCTTTTTTTCTAAGAAGTTCTATGCTAAAAACTTAAAAATAAAAAATAAAACTAGAAACTAAAACTAAAAATCGAATAAAACTAAAAATAAACAGTAAATGAAATTACACCAAAAATTTGGTGTCTACACATGCCATCGAAGAGAATAAAACCTAGAAAATGAGAAAATTACGAGTTCTCACAAGTTCGCATTCTGTGAATTTTGCCAAATTTCGAACGTTTGCCAACAACCAACCCCGAATCTGTCTTGGGAGTCCAAATCAGCAACTTGAAGCAAAAATTTGAGTGTCTTCCATTTAGAATCATGTGATACCCTGAAAATTAGGAGATTGTTTGTAAAGAAAATACTAAAGTGTATTTCTTTGGCTTTGATTTAAAATCTTATTTTGTTTAAAAAGACTAGAAACCCTAAGACTTTTAATCAAAACCCTAATTTACTTGTGACTAACCGGTTTTCTTAAATCTCTCATATTTTAATTGAAACCCTAATTTTAATCACTAGAATTGTAAAATCCCTCACATTTCTCTTAAAAACTTCCTTTTATTTGGAACTTATGATTTTATAATAGCCCTACCACCCAATCACCCCACAATAAGTGCAAATGAAGATGAAAATAAAGGTTTTTCCCTTTTCGTTTTAAGTTAGCACAAACTAGGGTTTTCACGTTTTTTCATAGTATAATTATTCTGTATGGAGTGAGAATCAAATTTGATAGGTAAAATGACTTTTGGATGAAGAAATATTATATGACTAGAAGTGATAATAATAAATTAGTGATTATAAGCTAAAAATCCTAGTATACGCGATTTAAGAGAAATCGCGTCAAACCGACGTGTACCGTGCTCTACCGATTGAACCCACCACTTGACCACCACTTGCTTACCACCACATGCCCTTGATATTTTACAAAAATATCCCCTCTCATACTCATCCTCATGGCCAAAATTGGTGGCCAAAAATGCAAGGGAAAGAGAGAGAAATTTGTATGGCTTTGGTGGTGACAAGTGTCACCACACTATGGCTCTTTGATTGATTTTTTTTCTTGCCTTTTATCCCTCATTTTAGCTCATTTTCCTTCATTTCTTTCTGTTTTGGTCAAGCTTAAGGGAGAGAGAGAGAGCAAGAGAGAAAAACTTTCAATCCATCTTGAATCCAACCATTTGAGTGCAACCAAGGAAAACTAAACCGATTAAAACCTTTCTTGAGTGTTTAGCTAGTGGTGTGTTGGTGAAATTTTGGAAGGAAAAGCTTGGGCTGCTCTTGGTAGTCACTTTAGCAAGGTAATAATGCTGATTTCCCCATTTCTTACTCTTAATCTTGTTTAACTTGGCATAGCACCTTAAATTTGTGGTGGATGATAGCTATTATTATGATTTGGATGGATATAGTGTATGTTGTTTTGAGTTACATGAGTTAGGGTTTGAAGGATTTGCTGCCTATACTTGCTGTATGGATAGTATATGTTGTATCTAAGCTTATATAAGAGGTTGTGGTAGTGATTGAAGCAAGAAATGAAGAAAGTTTCCTTTGAAACCGTAAAATTCCATATTTCTGGAAAATTGTAGTTCAGTTCTGTCCAGTTCCAGTTCATGATGTTAGAGGCTGAATTAGGCTTAGCATAAAACATGAAAGTTGTATAGAATGATATTTTATAGTTGGCTACAAAATGTCGGACCAATCGGAGCAATGTATTCTGTGAAAAGACCAAAATACCCTCACTGCCCAAGGATGCATCCAGTGATCCGTTTTAGGCAGTTCATCCAATTGACTGTATCTATTCACTATGATCTGTGCTGATTTAGCCATTTTCTAAAACATTAAAGTTTTAGTACTCCATCTTAGCTTTTCAACGTCTCCAAGAACGCCTTAAACGGACTTTGGTAGCCTGAGATATGTCCATTTAAAGGTAGTACAGTTAATTAGCCGATTAGTTGGAATTTGGTTCTGGGAATTGGGAATTTGACTAGGTTACATTGGAATTTGGACTAAGTGGTCTTCATCAAAATTGTAGCCCTCTGTCTTAGTTTCGAAATGGTATAGGTTGTACTTCAATTCGATAAACATAGCTTCGGATATGTCCATTCCGCAAGAACCCATCAAATCTGTCTTTTGTTAAGTTTCATTTCTGCACTTGTTGTTAGCTTGATTTTTGTCCTTGTAATATCTTGAGCCTATTGAATGGCTATTGAAATGAGATTGTTGTGTGTGTAACTTTGGGTTTGTTTGAGGAAAATATTGAAGCCCTAAATGGCTGGAAATAGGAAAATACAAAGGGCATGCTGCCCAAATTTACGCTCGAGCACTAGAAAACTATATTTATACTTTGTACTAGTAGCTATTCGGATTTTCTTTGGTTCACTTAAACTTTGGAGGGGTTTAATTGTAATATTTTTTCTTAGCTATTGTTAGGGTTTCTTGGCGATTGAGAGTGTTATCTGGGAGGATACTTTGGACATTATTTTGCTTAAATAGGTGAGTGTTCTATATACGTTTTGTTTCTATGACTATGTGGATTGTTGTGACTATGTGATATTTTTTCTTAGCTATTGTTAGGTGAAGTGGGGCAAATCCACATATGACACGTGTCAGCTCGGCTGACTGTACTCCCCAAGTCGACGATAGAGGCTTCGCAGTTGGCATGGGCTAGCTCGTATAGAATGCCTGTGGTGGGCCTGGTGGGCCGCGCCTCCGAACATTTATGGGCAGTAGCATAAAACCCTAAGAAGACTCCGAACCCTAGGGGGACTTTGACTCCCATAAGGAAACTACAACTCATTCAGTCCTATATATACATCGCTCCAAGGCTACACAAGGTACACATACACAAGCATTCTATACGATTACCCTATTCACAAGCTCTACTGACTTGACCGTCGGAGTTATTCCAGGGACACTAGTCCCGCTTCCTTTCTCCTCCTTACAGGACCATTAGCTCGGATCAATCTATCAGGTCGGCAGCTCCTGACTAGCTCGGCTCGTAACAATTCAGCTCGGATCTGGTTTTTCGCTGTCGCATCAATTGGCGCCGTTTGTGGGAACACGTAATTCTTCTCTTGCGAATCATGCCAAGAATGAGGTCCCAGAGGAATGCCGATGGATCAAAAGGGAACGAGGGAAGCAGCCCCCAACACCCCTCCCGAGGGCCGACTCCTGGGGATGAGGGAGTGGGGCTCTCACGAATTCCGCCGGAGCAGTTGGTCTAGGCGGTGGCAGGGAACCTGCCAACTTTTGAGGCAATTGTGAATTACCTCAAGGGGCAGGCAGTAGGTCATCCCGGCCAGGGGCCGAAGAGCCAGGGAGATGGGCCGTCCGAATCTAGGACGGGGAGCCCTAGCCCTCGGCCAAAAAGGGTACACCGGGAGCTCACGCGCGACCAGGTTGACGTTGTAGAACCTTCTCACAAGCATTCCAGAACTGAGCACCCGGAGCCCTTCCGGAGGTGTTCCAAGGAGGAACTCTCACCACGGAAGGAGCAGCTCCAGGTGCAGGACGAGCTGGACCTGCTCTTGGACCCAGAGGCGGATAGGTACATCGCCTTCCCTTTCATCCCGGACATCGAGGACTACCCGTTGCCAGCGAAGTTCAAGATACCGAGCATGAAGTCTTACGATGCGACCACGGATCCGGAGGATCACTTGTTTGCCTTTATGACCCAAATGCGCCTGCAAACTGCTGCAGATGCGGTCAGGTGCAAGACTTTTCCAATGTTTTTGGAGGGTAAGGCGCGTCAGTGGTTCCAGGGGCTTCCCCCCAGGTCCATCCGGTCCTTTGCCCAGCTCACGCGACTGTTTACAGCTCAGTTTGTTTCGTCACGAGCCTTTTCCAAGAGCGCTGCTCATCTGATGACTATCCAACAGAAACCAGAGGAGTCCTTGCGCGAGTACATGGTGTGCTTCAACAACGAATCCCTTCAGGTTCGAGATCGCGATGACAAGGTGGTCATGGCCGCCTTCATCAACGGGCTGCGCAAGCAGAAGCTCTACACTGAGCTCGTTGAGAGGCCTCCCAAGTCAGTTCCAGACAAGATCAAGGCTATCATGGACATGGCTCCACCTCGGAATATTAAGGAGGTGCAACGTCTGACAGGGAGGATGGCAGCTCTGAATAGGTTCCTGTCCAAATCGGCAGTTTGGGGGTCGCCTTTCTTCAAGACCCTGAAAGGAGGTCGGCAGTTTGAGTGGAGCCCGGAGTGCCAAAAGGCGTTCGACGAACTGAAGGAGCACCTCGCTCGATTGCCAGCCCTGACCTCTCCCGAGTCAGGGGAGACCCTGTTCATTTACTTAGCTGCGGGAGAAGGGGCCATTAGCGCAGTGCTGGTGTGAGAGGAAGACAAAGTGCAGAAGCCCGTATACTATGTCAGTCGTGCCCTGCAGGGAGCCGAGGCAAGGTACTCGGCTGTAGAACGATATGTTTTGGCATTAGTACATGCAGCTCGGAAGCTCAGAACGTACTTCCAAGCTCACCCCGTGGTGGTCATAACGGACCAGCCCCTGAAGCAGATCCTTTCCAAGCCCGAGTCCTCAGGTCGGATGGTGAAGTGGGCTGTGGAATTGTCAAAGTACGACTTGGGATATCAGTCCCGGACGGCCATCAAAGTCCAAGCCTTGGCGGACTTTATAGTGGATGGTGTGTCCTTTGGATCGCCCGAAGCGGAGGTCAATCAGGCCAGGAAGGACGGAGGAGTTGTTAAAAATCCGCACATCGGACAAGCAGCCAACGTCTTACAGACCCCAAAGACTACCAAAGCCACCCAGGGCCAAAAAGCAGCAGAGGTCTTACAGGCCGGAGACGCTGTCGAGGTCGCCCAGGCTGGCCAGATAGTGGGGGTCGAACAGTTCGAAGAAGCAGCTGGGGCCCAGCAGGCCAAAGAAGCTGCTGAGAACAGACGGGCCGGAGAAGCAGCTGAGGCCGAGCAGACGCAAGAAACTGCCAAGGTCCAGGAGACCGAGGAGGCGGCTGAGATCGGACGGGCCGTAGATGCTGTCGAGGCCACGCATCCTGGAAAAGCAGTCAAGGCCGAACTGGCCAGAGATACTGCTCAGACCGGGAAGGAAGCAGAGACTGTGGAACGGGCAGATCCCACCTGGACATTGTACGTGGATGGCGCGTCAAGTAAGGAAGGATGTGGTGCAGGGCTCCTCCTAATCAGCCCTACTGGAGAAGAGCTGCCCTATGCACTAAGATTCAATTTTAGAGCCTCTAACAATGAGTCAGAGTACGAGGCTCTGATTGCGGGGATGGAGATGGCCCGGAAGTTAGGGGCTAGATCGATAAAGGTCTACAGCGATTCGTAACTGATAGTAAACCAAGTATGGGGGAGCTACGAGGTCAAAGAGGGGTCACTGAAAAAGTACGTGGCAAAAACACGTGAACTGAAGGGCCAGTTTGAGCAGTTTCGCACTCGAGCAGATTCCACGGAGCCAGAACAAGAGAGCCGATGCCCTGTCCAAACTGGCCTCTACCTCAGTTGGCATATCAGGTCGAGAGATACTGGTGGAGGTCGTCAGAAGTCGGGCATATGAACCGTTCAACGCCGCGGTCATTCAGGTGGTGAGCTCGTGGATGGATCCCATTGTCCAGTACCTGGCTCATGGGGAGCTCCCTCCGAGCAGGGTAGAGGCCCGCAAAGTCCTCCTTAAGTCGCAGAAGTACGTGCTCGCGCATGGAGTCCTATACAAGAAATCTTACTTGCAACCCTGGTTGAGGTGTGTAACGCTCGAGGAAGGAGGCTATGTCTTGCGCGAGTTGCATGAAGGCATCTGTGGCAATCATGTTGGCCCAAGAGTATTGGCCAAGAAGGGAATGCTGGCTGGATACTATTGGCCCACCATCTTCAAGGACTCGGCCGAGCTGGTAGCTCGGTGTAAGTCTTGCCAGCTACACGCTCAAATCCATCACACTCCCACTCAGGAAATGATTCCTCTCAGTAGCCCATGGCCATTCTTCCAATGGGGGATTGACCTGTTGGGGCCATTTCCCCGAGCTCCAGGTGGCTACGAACACTTGGTGGTAGCCATTGATTACTTCACCAAGTAGGTAGAGGCCGAGCCCCTCAACACAATTAGCAGCAGGCCGGTCCAGAAATTCCTTTGGAAGAGCATAGTCTGCCGATTTGGCATACCAAGGGCCCTCGTCTCAGACAACGGCAGGCAGTTCGCTGACCACTCTCTCCAGGAATGGTGCACGGAGCTCAGCATCCAGCAGCACTTCACTTCAGTAGGGCACCCCCAAGCTAATGGGCAGGTCGAGAATGTTAACAGAACCATCCTGCACGGCCTGAAGACAAGAATAGAGTCTGCCCGAACTAACTGGCTGGAAAAGCTGCCTACCATACTATGGGCTTACCAGACAACGCCTCGGACGGCCACTCAAGAAACCCCGTTCATCCTGACATATGGGGTCGAAGCAGTAATCCCAGTGAAAATTGGAGTACCCTCGGGTAGGGTGCAACACTTCGTGGCTCAGGATAATGAGGAAGAGATGCGGCTTAACTTGGACCTGATCGAACACCGACGAGAAGAGGCGGCCATAAGAATGGCTAAGTATAAGGGCTAGGTCGCACGCTACTACAATGCCAGGGTAAGGCACCTTTCTTTCAAACCAGGGGACCTGGTATTACGCAAGAACTCCGTGAGCCGAGCTGTGGGCACGGGTAAGTTAGATCCAAACTGGGAAGGTCCTTACGTGGTAAGGGAAGCTGACCGGGCAGGTTATTGTAAATTAGGTCGCCTGGAGGGAGGCGAAGTCCCGCGTACTTGGTTCAACTCAAACTTAAGGCTTTTTCTTTAATATCCTGCCCGAGCTGAAAATGGTCAGCTGGACAGGTCTGTTTTTCATTTTATTAGCTCAGTGCTTGGGATTATAATGTATTCAAAGCTTTTAAATAATAGAAAATATTTACAAGCGTGGGGTAAGAAAGAAGGCCATCTATTTCATTTCAAAAGGCATGTACATGCAGAGGCCCATACAAAAGCGAGCTGGCCAGCTCGGTCCCTACCCTAGCCTAATTCCTATAGGCCTATCCTATGTACTATTCGTCTAGCTCTCCCCTTGCTGTTCTTGCTCTGGCTCGGGAGAGGTTGCGGGAAGAGTAGGGTCGGTGACCAAGGCAGCCAGGTCGCGCCCATTGCTGTAGCCCGCGACAAGCCTGTCAATTTGATGGATAGCTTGGGGGTTGTAGTCAGGCCATTTGCTCAGGTCGAAACCCTGCAAGTTCAAGGACTGAACATCCGCCATGGCTTTAGTGTAGCCGAGCTGCAGGACGGGGCCATTCAGGATCGCCAGGTCGTTCATGAAGCCTTCGGACTTCTTAAACTCTTGAACGCCTAGCTGACGCCCTTCTGCCCTCGCCGTTTCTACCAGCTCGGCAGACCTTTTCTGCTCGGCCTCCAGAGTCACGCCCAGCTCGGCTGCCTTCTTCTTTTCCAGTTCGCAGGAGGATTGGGCATCCGCAAGTTGCTTCTTCAGAAACTCTAGCTCGGCCTCCGCGGTTTCGAGCTGGCTTGATAGCCTTTCCTTGGCGGCGTCGACCTGAGATAGGTTGACCCCCATGTTTTCGTACCGCTGCGCCAGCTCGGCCCCAGCGACGTTGAGCTGCAGATCGAATACAGGATAAGAAATCGGCAGGGTCAAAGGTATGACAAAAAGGTATTGGTTAGGGAGTCACCTGGGTGGTGCTGAGGTAAAAGTGCTCCAGCAGCTCGGAGTTGGAGGCGAGCTGCATGAAGTGGTGATCGCGTGGGAGCACTGCGCCCTGGACGAGCTCCCGAGCAGCTTCGGGGAACTGAGCTCGGTCATTCACCGAGAGCCTCCATTTTGGGCAGAAATGCAGGGGGTGTGGATGCGAGCTCTGGCCGGCAGGGGGCTTCAGAGGAATTACGTTCCTCATACGCCACATGGCTGGAGGAGACTCGGATGAGGCCTGCTGCTCGGCGGAGTTCACCCCGTAGTGAGGTGCGAGCGCAGTTGAGGGTTCCTCTTGGGATTGGGGGGAAGTTGCCTCGGTCCTAGCCCTTTTTGCCGCCGTCTTCTTCCTCTTCTTCTTTGGCTCCTCTCCAGGCGACGACTGAGCTGCGATCTGTGGATTGGGCACCGGCGGAGGAGGAGGAGCCGTGCTGCTGGGAGCAGTGGACAGAGCAGGGGTAGGCGTACTAGTACTGCCCATTCCTCCGATGTTCAGCAACTGGGAGAATCTCTTCACTGCAGAAGAAAAAAGGTAGGTCAGTTCGGTTGGTGTGACCAAACTCATTAAAAAGAAGGAAGAAACGAGGCCCAGAAGTTACAAGCTGTCAGCTCCTCGGGGGTGAGAGGTCGGAGATCGGGGGCAGGGTCATTCACCTCTGCTCGAATCAGCCCCGCCGACCAGAGCTGTGCATTGTTAAACTCTTTAACCTTCAGCCGAGCTTCTGAGATAACCAGGCGGTCCAGCTCGGCTTCAGGCAGGGGTGAGGGTATCGGATCAGAAACTTGGGTCTTCTCCCTCCAGGTCAGGGGAGGAAACCCAGTGTTCTTCATAAAAAAGAATTGTGCCTTCCAGCCTTTGATGAAGGAAGGCATTTGAGTGAACAGCTCCGCGGTGGGAGCTCCCCTCCGCTCCTGCGAGCGAAGTAGAAAAAATGACCTAAACAGGTCCAAAGAATAAGGAATTTCAAGAGCTCGGCACAAAATGAAGAAGCCGAGGATCGACCGAACGGCATTGGGAACGAGTTGGGTAATTCGGATACCTAAGAAGGCCAGAATGTCATAAAGAAATTGGGGAATGGGAAGGCGAAGACCAGCCACGAGCTGATCCTTGTAGATAGCTACAAACTCGGAAGGGGGTCGGCACGCGTACTCCCCCGGCTGGGCTGCCCTAGCCTCGAACTGAGGAGGAATACCGTACCTCCCCACCAGCTCGTCCACATCCCCCTGGTCAAGGATGGGGGGAATTATTTCGACTTCCCCAAAGTCGATGTCGGGCCCCCTAGGGGGTCCAACCCTAGCGCGAGCTGGAACTGCCTCCAGAGGAATCCCTGGGCCAGCAGCTCCAGTCTCAGGCTGGGCAGATTGACCAGGCTGGTTCATGGTTAAGGCTGGAGAAGGGACTAGAAAGGGAAGGTACTCGGAAGAGTTAGAAGAGGAAGAGCTGGTGGAAGAAGAAATTATTTCTATTGGGGCAGGTCGAGCGATCCTACGCCTAGGTGCTGAGCTGGTGAGGTCTGAGTGTGTGGAAGAAGACGACATAAAAGGAAAAGAGGACACGCCTAGACACGCCTAGGTTATGGAAGAACTAAGAGGTGGTCGCGACCGTGGTCGAGGTCGTGGGCGAGGGACTAGTCAGGCCCAATCTCAAAGGGATGACCAGGGGTCGGCAACTGGACCGACCCAGGGTCAGGAAAATATTGAGAGTAATCAAGTGGCTACTGGCATTAATAGGATGACTGATATCCTAGAGCACTTAGCTGATAGACAAGGACCTGGACCGCTTAACCAACCTGGGGGTCAAGAAAGAGGAGAGGATAAAGCCTTAGAAAGGTTCTTGAAATTTAACCCGCCCAAGTTCCTTGGCGAACCTATTCATGAGGCAACGGAGAATTGGATAGAAAGGATGGCCAACATATTCGCTGCTTTAGACTATACTAAGGATAGGCGAGTGAACTTCGCTGCTTTCCAATTTGAGGGAGTAGCCTGTGCTTGGTGGGATCTGATCAAAGGAAAATGGGAGAGAACTCAAACCCTTGGACTTGGGAGAATTTCACAAGGGAATTTAATGAAAAGTTTCTTCTGCCCTTAATCCAAGAGAAGAGGGAGGATGAATTTATCAAGCTGAAACAGGGAACTCTTAGTGTAGTTGAGTATAAAGGAAAATTTACTAAACTTTCAAAGTACGCTCCCGAACTGGTGACCAATGAGCGAAAGAGGATTAGACGGTTTGTTCAGGGACTTAATGTGGAGATACAAAAGGGCTTGGCTGCAGCCCAGATCTCTACGTTCACTGAGGCACTAGAGAAAGCTCAAAGGGTAGAAAATGCAAGGACACAAGTGAGGGATTTTCACAATAGAAAAAGAAACTTTTCTAACCATACCTCTGGACAAGCTAGTAAAAGTACACAGCCTTCCAAAATGGGAAGAGGAGCGAGAGGGCCGAGGACTGCCGGAGCTTCAAAAGGAGTTTTATCTAGAGGAGGTCGTAGTGGATTGATACAGGCAAGGAGAGCGCCTTCTAGTGGTTCAACGGTGACCTCTCAAGTTACGTGTAGGTACTGCGGAAAACCCAACCATTCTGAAAATGACTGTTGGAGGAAGTCTGGGAAGTGCTTTGCCTGCGGTAGTACCGAGCATCAGCTCGCGAACTGTCCAAACAAAATGAAGACGGGAGGTGATACCCAGAGACCGGAAAAGTCAGCCTCTAAGCAAATCAATGCTGGAGGGAGCCGACCGAAAGTATCGGCCAGGGTTTATGCACTGGATTATCAACAAGTTCCTGAGGCGACTAAGGTGGTAGAAGGTACAATCCCAATCTTTCACCGTTTAGCTAGGGTTTTAATTGATCCAGGTGCTACACATTCTTTTGTAAACCCTAACTTCATGAGTGGGATAGATTTGAAGTCAATTAAGTTACCATATGATCTAGAGGTTAAAATGCCTACTGGGGATCAAAGTCTAATTGCTAACTTGGTGTATAAAGATTGTGAAGTCTGGATTGGGGAACGAAAATTATTGGCTAATTTGATAGGTTTGACGATTAAGGGATATGATGTGATCTTGGGAATGGATTGGCTAGCCCGTTATAATGCCCAGTTGAATTGTAGGACGAAAATTGTAGAATTGTGTATTCCAAGGGAGGCAACCCTGAAGCTGGATATAAGGGGTAAATTGGCTTCATCTGTCCTTATTTCAGGAATTCGGGCTAGAAAATTATTAAGTAAAGGAGCTCAAGGGTATTTGGCTTTTCTTATTAACACCCCTAGTGATAAGGTGAATTTGGAAGACATGCTTGTAGTGAAAGACTTTCCAGATATTTTTCCCGAAGAGTTAGAGTTTCTACCCCGGAACCGGAAATAGTCTTTAAGATTGATGTTACTCCAGGGGTGACACCTATCTCTAAGACGCCATATCGGATGGCTCCAGTGGAATTAAAGGAGTTGAAATTGCAACTACAAGACTTGCTGGAAAGGGGTTTTATAAAAGAGAGTGATTCTCCGTGGGGAGCCCCGGTTTTGTTTGTTAAGAAAAAGGACGGGAGTTTGAGGCTATGTATAGACTATAGAGGCTTGAATGAGATCACTATTAAGAATAAGTACCCATTGGCCCACATTGATGAATTATTTGACCAATTGTAAGGGGCTGTAGTATTCTCGAAGCTGGATTTGAAACAGGGTTATTATCAGTTGAGAATTTTGGAGGACATACCCAAGACTGCTTTTAACTCGAGATATGGCCATTTTGAATTTGCTGTGATGCCGTTTGGGTTAACGAATGCACCTGCAGCTTTCATGGATCTAATGCATAGGGTCTTTAAACCTTATCTAGATTAATTTGTGGTGGTCTTCATTGATAACATTTTAGTGTATTCTAAGAATGTGAAGGATCATGAGAAACATTTGAGAATCGCTTTGCAAACTTTGAGGGAACATCAATTATATGCTAAGTTTAGCAAGTGTGAGTTTTTGTTAAAAGAAGTGACTTTCTTGGGACACATAATTTCTAAGGATGGGATTAAAGTGGATCCAGCTAAGGTTGAAGCTATTTCAAAGTGGAAAAGACCGGAAAATCCAACGGAAGTTCGAAGTTTTATAAGGTTGGCAGGGTATTACAGGAGATTCATCTAGGATTTTTCAAAAATTGCTGGACCCATGACAGAATTGACCAAGAAAATGGGAAGTTTCTTTGGAGTCCTAAGTGTGAAGAAAGTTTTCAAGAGTTGAAAAGACGGTTGACAAGAGCACCTGTGTTAGCTCTACCAAGTGGACAGGATAGTTTTATGGTTTACACGGATGCTTCTAAGGAAGGATTGGGGTGTGTTCTAATGCAAAAAGATAGAGTGATAGCATATTGTCGCGCCCCACTTTTTTGGAAAAAACAAAATTCATTTTTTCCAAATCAATAAATTCACAAAAAACAATTATTTTATTTTTTCCAAAAAAGTGGGGCGCGACAGTTCTTTGCCACCATTATTTGATCCGTTTGTCCTTGAGAATCGTGTAAACATGAGTCTTTGGATGCCTTCGTCAAAGTTGACCGTGGCATCTGACTTGGTTGGATTTGTCATTTCTAAACGTCTCTGATTTTTCCCGACTAACCGAGCGTGCATTTTGCCATATTGTGAAGCTTGCGTAACCGACCTTGCAGAATTTCAACCATTTTCGCAAGATGACTGAACCCAAGTATGCTTTGAATAAACCATGGGGTTATCATTCACCAAAATTCGATGATTAAAAAGTAATTTCACCTATCATGCAGAAATGAATATGTGAAAGAACGCAAACACAAACCATTTGTGCTTAAAGCCTACAAAAATGCCATGAATACAAGCAATTGAGAAAAAATGAGCTTCCTAAGAATGAATTTGCTAAAGAAATATTTTTACAAAACGACACAGTTTTGGCCAACGGATGTCATATTCAATTCTCTGGATATCTTTGCTCTGGAATTCAATGTTGCCAGAGGTTTGACAAAAATGAGAAAAATCCGACTGAACCAGGTCACCAGTTGTTCCTCCTCGTGCTCGTCTGTTTGAAAAAAAACGCCTTGGCGCCCTTTCGGGTTTTCACCAAAGCTGCCCCCAATCTTTTCTGCTTTTGTTTGTTTTTTCGTTTTTGTTGTTGTTGTTTTTTTTTTTTTCTTTGTTCTTTTTTTTTGTTTTCTTCTTCTTCTTTTTTCTTTTTTTTTTTGTTTTCTTTTTTTCTTTTGAGGTGACCTTTCGGGTTTTCACCTAAAGACGCAAATGAAAGAGCTCAACCATGATCGACTCAGGAGTATGAATTGAAGATTTCTGGCATCAGTAAAATGCACTTCCCTTAGAAGTTTAGGTGAAGGCATTATAGACATCACTTGCCAATTGATTAGCGAAATTCCTAATAGAAATACAGCAAGTGACGAAAGCCAGGACTTTTGGGCTTTTGTAATGAGGTCAGGTGGGGTGTTTTCAAGAAAAGTTGAGGCCTGAAAGCAAGTTTGATGAAAGGTGTGAAATAACCTGAGATTGCATCATTTTGAAATTATCTCTAATTTTGAACGAAACCGAGGAAATCTGCCCCAGTTTGATTGGATTTTCTCTTTCTTTGCATTTTCTTCATTGCATTTTCCTTACTTTTTGCATTTTCCTTCAAAAACTAAATTTGCCCCAGTGTGGGTTTTCTTGTCGTCTTTTTTTTTCTTTTCTCTTTTTTTCTTTTTCAAAAATAAATTTGCCCCAGTGTAGGGTTTGCAATCCTCAGCGGCTGCCAAACGAAAAAATTATTGTTCTGATAGCTCAAAAGGGACGACTAGGGATGAAATGTTTTGATTGGAAAGGAAGATGGCCTGACTTTTGCCTCGTCTCTTGCTCGATTTCCTAAAAGAAATTTGCGTAATCAAATAAAGAATTTCTTACATATGTCCGAGTTGATAGGTTGAGGGAATGTTTGTCCTTCCATCCCTCAAGGATAAGTGCTCCACTCGGTAGCACCTTTTTGAATGACAAATGGCCTTACCAGTTTAGGCCAAATTCGTCTTTGATTTCATCTTGCATTGGCAAATCTCGCTTTAACTCTTTGTCCTTCTTCTCTAAAGGACCGGTGGCGGACCTTTTTGTTATGAACACAGGCCATACGACATTCAACTGCTTTTCATCCATCAAAATCAATCGTCGGTGACGCTGCTTTAACCAATCAGCTTAGAACTTGGCAGAGGAGGGATTTCTTGATGAAAGGCTTTCTTAACGAAAGGATTTTCAATGAAGAGCTTTCTTAATGAAGGGATTTTTTCAATGAAGGATTTTTAATGAAGGGATTTTTGGCCTTCTCAAAGAAGGGATTTTTCAATGAAGGGATTTCTGACCTTCTCAAAGAAGGGATTTTTCAATGAAGGGATTTCTCAATGAAGGGTTTTCTCAATGAAGGCTTTCTCAATGAAGGTTTTCTCAATGAAGGTTTTCTCTCAAAAGAAGAGGTTTTTCAATGAAGGGCTTCATCAGATTCCAGAACAGTGATATTCAAAGGATCAAATAATTTCATCTTTGGCCATCTAAAAGAATTAAAAAAAAAAAAAAAAAATGTTAAAGAGGTCGATCCTCATTTCAGAAGCGTCCATTGCAGCCGAATAACACAGGTAAGTATTTGGTGTCTACTTCTTTGTCTCAAGTTTTTTCAAAACTCAGACAAAGAGGGGCAAACTGTAGACACCAAATTTTTAAATAATTTGTATGTTGCATCTAATTCATGATTTTGTTTTAGATTATCTGCATTTTAGTTGTTACCTTTTTATTTGTCTTTTATTTGCTAATTATTTGTCATATTAATTTTGTTCACGTTTTAGTCTTAGTTTTAGTTTTAAGTTTTAACGTAAAATTTAACGTAAAAAAAAGGAAAGAAAAAAGGAAATTGATGAAAAATGGAAAATTGTGCTTTTGTGGATTCTAGTTTATTTAGATTTAGTTTCTATCCAATGTTAATTAAATTTTTTTTGTTGTTTTTGTTGTTTGTTATCTATTTTTAATTAATTTCAAAAAAAAAAAAAAATCAAAAAAATCAAAAAAAATCAAAAAATCACAATTCTATTTCTGCCGAATCCATTTCCACTTCACATTCCAGCACCTTCCATCTCTATGCCGACTTATAACCACTAATGCACTCCACTATATCACACACTAGTATATCAATTACCATCCACCACAATATATATTTTTTTTCAATGGCTTTTCAGCCGTGAGTGAGCAAAGCTTCCTTGGACAACTTTAAAACACAAAAATCTCCAATTCTGCCGGATGACATCTCAGTCTCCACTCACACCCCATTTCCCTTCATCCGCGACTTGTTTCCCATTTCAGCAACTCCAACATTCCACAACACCATACCATTTCATTTCATCTCCTGCCTTGGTATCATCGAAGAGAGGAAATCAGAGAGAGAGAGTTGCGGACGGCATTTCTGGATAGCCGAGAGGAAGAAAAGATTGCAGCTGTTAGTCGTGGGTTTTAGGCTTCAAGCTAAGGTAAATTCTGGACTTAGATGAATTGTTTATGGGTTGATGCAGCTGTCTATACGCATGCATGTGGGTTTGTGAGGTTAGATGAGGAATTGAGACTTAAGAAATCTGGTTTGGAAGAATTAGAGCTGCCGAAAGTTTGAGCTGGAATTTGTAACTCTAATTAGCTAATCTGTGATAATCTGAGCCTAGATGCACATTTAATCAACTAAAACCTGGATGATTAAGATTTGCATGAAGGTAGTTAACATTGATTAATTCAGAAAATTGAAAAGATACAAAATCAGGTTGCATGCAAGCCAAACGGGAGCAGGATTGTTTGAAATTCTGGTTGAGTAATGTTTTGATGTTGTCCGAATTTGCTTATGGATCAAAATTGATAGATAGTTTCTTATTTGATGTTGCATGTGAACTATGTGGCCTGAATTTCGGTTGCATGGCTGGAAATTTTAATGGAAGTTGATGGATTGCTGAAACAATTTTTCCAGTTTAGCCGTTGAAGTTGTTTTGGAAATTGCATGGGTATTTTAGCATGAAATTTGCTGGAAAGTGGTTGATTTTCACTTGGTTAGGTGTTTGACTAATTAAAATTAGATGATTAAGCTTTGTAGGAAGTTTATTGGTCCGGCTAAGCAAGAAAAAAATGAAAAAATTTCTGGGCAGATTCTGTTTGAGGCTTCCTCAAAGCCATTTCGTAGTATCATTTTGAAAGCCTTTAGAATGTTGTTGTCTTGGTACTTTGTTCTTAATACTTAGTTGTCGTCTTGGTCAGCCTTTTTAGAGTGTTTTTGAAAGCTTTGAATTAGGATGGGGCAGTAAATGATTATCTCATCTTGTTCTATTGCTGAATTTCGATTGAGGGAAAAGGGTAGTGAATCCGTATGTTTGTTTTATTGTATGTTATGCTCCAGGAGCTTATAGACTCCTCCCTCTCTCCTTTGCCCCAAGTTTTGTGCTGGCGTTATGTTTAGGATCTGCTTTGAGTCCTTTTATGTCTTTACGTTAGAGCTCAAATTAGCTAAGAGCCCCCTCAATCATCATGCGGCTATGCTAACAGTTTTTCTTTCTTGTTTTCTGCGTTTGGGTTGCTGGAATTTGTTTAAGTTTGCTTTAATCATTTGAGATGTCATAAGAATGTTCGGGAGCTTAACATTAGAGACCATATCATTTGTTGGATTGGTAGTGACCGAAAGAAAGATCTCGCTGCAATTTTCCAGTTTAGACGTGAGCTTTCATAATTGTTCCCTTGCTGCACTTTCATTTAGCCGTGGTTTCCTTTGGTCATTCCTTTGCTGCACTTTTCATCTAGCCATGAGTTGCACATCTTAGTTCCTTAGCCGCACTTTTCATCTAGCCATGAGTTGCACATCTTAGTTCCTTAGCCGCACTTTTCATTTAGCCATGAGTTATCATTTTGTTTCCTTCGCTGCATTTTTCATAAACCCATAAGCTTGATGAGCTTTATATGTGCGAAGTTCATGTGAATGGAATTGCGACATAGCAACAGAAATTTTCGTCGTAGATGGTTTTCTTTCTTTTGCTGCAGTTCATCTTCATAATTTGCTGTTTTCTTAGCTTTTCGCAACAATACATAAGCTGGTTTGCTCATTTCTTTTCGCTAGCTGAATTAGGTGTAGAAAGGGGTGGTGTTTGATTGGTTTTGAAGTTGTATGCTCGGCTCTAAACATTGTGAACCCATTTTTTAAACATTGCTGGATTTTTGATGAGATTAGAAATGTTGAATCTTCTTGGCATAAAATTTCCCAGCACTTGCATGTTATTCCTCCTATGTTTTGGTTTATCAAGTTGTGCGTTGTGTTGCTTGACTCAATGTGGATATTGTGTGATAGAATTTGTCCAAAGTTTGCATTAGTTTTTGCCTAAATCTGGTTGAAGATAAAAAAATGCAGCAATCTTTGAGTTGTTTTGTAAACCGAACCGCAGCAAGTATGATGGATCTTCTATTGCAGAAATGTCTTCCTTTTCCCTTCGTGGGTTACTTGCATTTTTTGTTCCAGATTTTCTGTTTACAAACACTAGGCGGGTTGGTTGATATCTTGATAATCATGCTAGAGGATTGAGATGTATGTGTTATAGAAATCATAAAGAAAAGTCTAGGTGCAAGAACACGAAGTTTACTGAATCATTTTTTTTGAGTGAAAAGGTTTCAAGAACTTGCAGGATTTCCTTTCTAAGTTTCCTTGTTTGTTTGGATATCAATGTTACGATTCGTGTTACCTACTTTGAGGCTTGAGTGCTGAAGTTTCTTGTTGTTCTTTTGCTGCCTTTAAGCAACGAAGATTGCAGAAAAACTTGGAAATGAAAAGAAACATTGCAGAAAGCTGAAATTCTCGTATGCATGCATGAATTAATTTTCATAGTTTTCACTCTGACCCCCCAAGTCCTTTTTTGTCTCACTATGGCCCAAGTAATTGAAACACTTAATCAATTTGATCCCTCGAAGTTTCTCTTTGTTCCACAAAAGCCCAAGCATGTTCCAGTATCTTGCAATTAGGTCCTAAAATAATTTCAATTTCAACCATTCCTTGACCTTTTCTTGCTTTTGGATCTTTAAAGTTCCTAAAATGTTTCAATTGACCTTGATTGATTGGTTAATGGTTGATGTTGGGTCCTTAGTCATTTTTGCTATAATTTGATCAATAATTCACTTTGCTTGGAAACTATATATTATTTGATCATTTCTAAATTGCAAAGTGAGGAAGGATTCGATGCTTGATGGATTCCAATTGGCTTATCTACATTTTATCATTAAATTGGTACCTTAATCCTTTTGCTTTGAATGTTTTTTAGCCCAACCTATCCCGTTATTTGGTGACTTTAGCTCAATTTAAGTCTTGTCCATTCTATTAGCACTACAAGAGGGGGAGGTATAATCTCTTTTATCCTTTTTGTTTCTCCTATGTGATTCAACGTGCTAAGTGAAATTTGCATGTCTAATTTGCTTTTCCTTGTTTTTTTTAGTTCCTTTATTTCATTTACTCTTGCTTTTAATTCCTTTAATGGGGTATGTGTACACCTCTTGGCTTGTAATAGATAGGTTTTGGCGAGTATTTTTGTCCATTTTTCCCTTCCCCTTTTGTTTTAGTTAGCAAATGTAATAGGCTCCTTAGCCTAAATTGCTCGTTTATTTGCTATGTGTTTAATTTGCTTTATATAGGCTATTGCATCTAGTCGAGCATGCTAATTGTTATGTGCTACGTGTTATAAGTGATTTTGCATGTCTACTTGCTTTCTATATCTATCAATGAATATGGTGAATGAATGTACGTCGCCACACTAGTCCAACGCTAGTTGTGGTTCATTGTCCCGTATTCCTCTAGTCCAACGCTAGTAGGAATTCCTAGATATGGGCTAGCCCAACGCTAGACCCTTTAGGAATTTTCCCTTTTGTTGAGTGCATATTTTGCATGTTCATTTCATCTCATGCATTTTTTTTTTCTTAGTTTTTGTTATCATTTGGCATGCTCCTCAAATCCCTTTTCCCCTCATTTTTTAGGTTTTTGCATTTCATATTAGTTATAGGGTTCATTTGCTTGCGAAATCCCCTTGGGTAAGGGAAACGAGCGAGTGTGGCTTCAAAATAGCCTTAGCACGCTAGTTTTTCCTTCTAATCAAAGGGAAAATTAAAATCACAAAAACTAGAGGTCATTCCCGTACCCGACCTGATGCATTCCTCTAAGTTCATGCATTTTCATATCATTTTCTCACTATTTTCCTCACTAATTATATATTTTAAATCCACATGTCATATTCACACACTTATTCACTTTCTTTACTTTTCACTTCACACATTGCACCTATTTTACTTATATATTTACTATTTTCATTCACTTGCACACGAGCATTTATATTTTTATTCATTTGCACACAAACACTTTCAAATTGCACACATGCACTTTTTTCTACACTTTGCACACTTACACTCTCATTTGAGTCCTCATTTGCATCATTCATGATTTTCTATGAGGACTTTCCTTATTGGCCGTCACGACTCGTGTGAATGGGACCAAAAGCCTCATAAGAAACATTTCTTAGATTTAGGATTGCATTTCTCATTCATTAGTCAAATCCAATTTGCAATACATACTTTGGGTAGAAAATATAGGAAAATAAGGGTTAAATCACGCAACTAGCCTTGGTTAGGTCGAAGGGGTGCCTTGGATTTTTATCCTTGCCTTCCCCTTCGTCAAATGTGACTCCCGAACCTTTTTCTTTGTTTTACGTGGACTAGGAGTCGTTTAAAAAGGGTTTTCTTACTTTTTTCTTTAAAAAATTCACTTTTTGGGTGACTTGGTACACCCTAACTCTATACCAAGTGGCGACTCCATTTTTCATATAAAAACCCTTTTTGAACTATTTTTCTTGGGTCAAATCGTCGCATTTTCAAAAGTCCCATTTAGACCCATTTTTATTTTTATCAACAAAATTCATTTTTTCCAAATCAATAAATTCACAAAAAACAATTATTTTATTTTTTCCAAAAAAGTGGGGCGCGACACATATGCCTCTAGGAAATTGAAACCGCATGAAAGGAATTACTCGACTCATGATTTGGAGTTAGCAGCTGTGGTCTTTACTTTGAAGAAATGGAGGCATTATCTATAGGGAGTGACATTTGAGGTTTTTACAGACCACAAAAGCCTTAAGTACTTATTTTTTCAAAAGGAGCTGAATTTGAGGCAACGTAGATGGATGGATTTCTGGAAGACTATGACTGTACAATTAAGTACCATCCAGGGAAAGCTAATGTAGTGGCTGAATCTTTGAGTCGTCAAGTACAGATGGCTGGATTGATGATTAAGGAATTCGAATTGTTGGAAGAAGTTGGTCAGTGGAATCTTCGACTGGAACCGAGGAAAGTTATCTTGGGGAACATTGTATTGAATTCTCCTTTGATGGAACGTATCAAGAAATCTCAAGGAAAGGACACTGAAGTGCAAAAATGGTTGGAAAAGGTTAAAAAGGGGGGACAAGTCGGACTTTAACTTGGGATCGAATGGTGTATTGAGATTTCGGATCGAGTAGTTGTGCCAAAGGATGAAGGGCTTAAAAAGAAAATCTTAGAAGAGACACACCGATCAAAGTTTATGGTACATCTAGGAGGGAATAAAATGTACCAGGACTTGAAGAGTCTGTACTGGTGGGAGAAAATGAAGAAGGAGATTGCTCAATTTGTCCAAACATGCTTGATTTGTTAACAAGTTAAAACCGAACATCAGAAACCATTAGGACTTTTGCAACCTCTAGCAATACCTGAGTGGAAATGGGAGAATATCACCATGGATTTTGTGTCAGGGTTACCAAGAACACAGAGAGGCCATGATGCGATTTGGGTAATAGTGGATAGATTAACCAAATCAGCTCATTTTCTGCCGATTAACATGAAGTACCCATTGGAGAAATTGGCCAAGTTGCATATGGATGAGATCATTAGGTTACATGGAAATCCTGTCAGTATCGTGTCGGATAGAGATCTCAGATTTGTTTCGAGGTTTTGGCAAAAGATGCAAGAAGTGTTAGGGACTAAATTGAAATTTAGTACTACTTATCATCCCCAGACCGATGGACAGTCTGAAAGGACAATTCAAACCCTTGAAGATATGCTGAGAACTTGTGTTGATTTTGGGGAGAGTTGGAGTAAGTTTTTGACTTTAGTGGAATTCGCCTATAACAACAGTTTCCATTTTTCTATTCAAATGGCTCCGTATGAAGCATTTTATGGTCGAAAGTGTGGATCTCCAATTTGTTGGGAGGAAGTAGGTGAACGGAAGATCTTAGATCCAACCACAGTGTCATGGATTGAGGAAGCTAATGAAAAGGTAAAGTTGGTACGCCAGAGAATCCAGACTGCCCAGAGCCGTCAAAAGAGCTATGCCGATAATCGGAGAAAGGATTTAGAATTCGCGGTTGGAGATCTAGTATTTCTCAAAATCACACCGTTGAAAGCAAGTTTACTGTCTGGAAAGGGAAAGAAGTTACAACCAAGGTTTGTAGGGCCTTATAAAGTTATTCAGCGTGTGGGGAATGTAGCATACAAATTGGAATTGCCGCCGAGTTAATCTCGAATCCATAATGTATTCCATGTGTCTATGCTTAAGAAGTACCACCCAGACCCATCATATGTCTTACAACCAGAGAGTATTGAGATTGATGAGACCTTAACCTATGAGGAGAAACCGGTTAAGCTTCTGGATAGGAAGGTGAAGGAATTGAGAAATAAGCAGATACCATTAGTAAAAGTCCTCTGGAAGAACCATGAGTTGGAGGAAGCAACTTGGGAGGTCGAAGAAGCAATTCGAGAAAAGTATCAAGACCAGTTCATCAATTAAGGTAAAATTCGAGGACGAAATTTTCTTAAGGAGGAGAGGATGTGGTGTCTCACAAAATTTTATTTGTTTTAAAATTCCATTTTTTGAGTTTATTTAAACATTTAATTGCCTTTGCCCCAATTATTATTTTCTAACCTTATTAGACTTAAATACATGGATTTACGACTTCATTATATTTTTAAAGTGACTCGTTTCAAAAAAATTAATTTTTGGAAGCTCGATTAATGTAAATAGTGAAAGCGTGTATGAAAACTTTGGTCTATTGGGAGTACAATAAGTTCAAAAAATTGGAGACATGTACAATGGTCCTAAATATAGGTAATTTTAGGTTTAAGTACTCAAGTGATAGTTAGTGGTACGATCGTTATAAGAATTTCTCGAAAGTTTCACTCTATCGCACCTAAATTGGAAATACGCATTTTCACGCGTGCGATTAACTGAGGGACTTTAGACCAATTTTTTGGGACAATTAAGAGTGAATAATATTTATGTGAATATAAGTGCATTAGAGGTTTAGTGCACTAGTGAAACAAATGCGAGAGAAATCGAGCACCAAACATGCCCTATGCGCACTATTCTCAGTTGACTTTGGAGTGATTTTGCACCACACATTGTATCTTCCTTAGGAAGCTAAATTTGGATCAAACACACTCTCTCCTAGTCTCTCTCTTGGCCGAACCATCAGCTGCAAAATACAACACCAAAGTTGCCATTTTTCATCTTCAATCCTTGCACCAAACCTTCATAGATTCACACCAAAATTGAAGACCACCTAGCTTGTCACTTGGAGAGTTCATTTAGCTTCAAAAGGAGGAGCTTTCCATGGTTTTCTTGGAGCTTCTAAGGATCAAAATTTCTGCCTAGTTTATCAACCAAAGTAAGTAATGATCCAACACTCTAATCTTGATTTATGGAGGTTGTTTAACACTTATGAGCTTAGTTATTCATGTGGGTAGTTGTTATTGTTGTAAAATCTTGAATGTGGGCTCTATGAACTCCCACTCTTGGATGATGCTGATGTGATGATTGATGATGGATTTAATGTTGGTTTAGTGCTCAAAATTGTAGATTAAAGATGCATGGCTAATATAAACCTCAAGGGGTGCATGAGGGAAAAGTTCCAATTCTGCCATTGTTTTGATCGTGCCCCTTTTTGCGAAATTTTGAGGTTGTAATGACTTATATATGATGTATAGATGGTGTATAAAATTTCATTGGTTGGCCAAATGAATTGATTTCACAAAGTTAGTAGACCTGGAATTCTTCCTGAAATGCTCAGACCAGCTTTCTTGTTTCATCCATAACTATGTGCTCCGATGTCAAAATTTAGTGCCGTTAGAGGCATTTGAAACTAGACGTTCCCACCTTTCCAACGGTATAAAATTTATGTTCTGGTTCCATGTATGTGAGCCAAACCAACCATTTAAAGTCATCTGTTCTGTTTCTCTGTTTTCGTGGAACGAAATGCTGAGGCTGCAACTGTTGGCTCGAATTCGAGCTAGTTGTGTGCCGAATTTCAAAATGATTTCTTCAGTGAAATTTTAGCTCCATGAATTTATTTTCCAAAGCCATAAACCATTCTCAATTCCGAGTTAAGTTGAGTGATTTGTGATCAAAATACGGAACCTGCCCTGCTCTTGAAAACCCTAACTTTTGGACAGATTTGATGCAAGGCTTGATGTAGACTTGCTAACTGAATTTTTTTGGTGCTAAACACTTACCAAATGTACCATGAATATTCCTTAGGCTTTGCCTACACTAATGAACCATGTTTGGAGGTTTTTCCTTGACAAAATGTTTGGAATGGAAACCAAAAAGCTCAAGGCAATTCTGCCTTAGGATTTTCGAAACTTTGATTGTTTGGTTGACTACCTTTCCGAAGGTATTTTTTCATGAAATTTGATAGACAGATACCTTTTATATAGGAGTATTATACTGCCGAATTTGGTACCAATCCAAATCTGTTTCGCTGCTTAACTAAATTGCCAAAGTTTAAGATGTGAGATTGGAAAAGCCTTGTTTAACAAGGAATTTGGGTAACTTTGACCTACCATATCTTGGTACTCAAAACTCCATTTCTCGTTCCACATCTTTTGTTGTAAACTTGGATTACAACACTCATAGTGTTATGAATTTCAAAGGCTAGTTTTGTGAGAACTTGCAAATTCCTTATATATTTCTTGAAAATTTCCTTTTATATGAAAATTATTATTCTATACCATCTTACTACTCAATCACCCTAGAAAAAAAAATGCCAATGATCATAGGAAATTAGGGTTTTCTTTTCCGATTTCAAATCGAAGTGAAATAGGGTTTTTCGTGTATCCGTTATGTAATTATCCGGTATGGAGTGAGGATCAAATTTGGTGCTTAAGAGTGACTTTTAGGTGAGAAATAATATGTGATTAGAAGCTATGATATAAAGTTAGTGAATAGGAAGTAAAAACCCTAATACGTGTAATTTAAGGAAAAAGGTTAGAACTGACGTATACCGTTCGTTACCGAGTGAGTGCACCAATTAAACCCTACTTTATTTCTTTAATCTCCTCATTTTATTTTGACTAATTAGCCCTCAAAATATCTTATACATGAGTCACCATGGTGGGCCAAAGGAAGAAGGAAGAAAACTCTAGAAAGGACACATGTCAAGCCCTTATTGGAAGTAGTTTTGACTAATTTGTATCAGCCATCATAAACACAAGAATTTAACCAAATCTTCTCCATTTCTTCACCACCTTGGCCGAAAATAGAGAGAGAAAAAGGGGAGAGAAACTTCATCTTCACCAACTAAATTTCTTGCTTAATCTTAAACTCCAACCATAAATCTTGTGAATCACTTCACAAAAACTACTCTTTAGGGAAGATTAGAGCTTTGTATGGCAAGATTTTGAAGGAAAGGTTGTGGTCTTCTCCTACAAGCATCCTAGGAAGGTATCATGGCTTTTCACCCTCTTCTTTCTCCCAATTTTGGTTAAATATGGCTAGAAGCTTTTAATTTTGAGTTATAACGGTTAATTAGTGAGTTTTGTTGGAGTTGGGGGGATGATTAGCTAGGGTTTCATTTTCAGCTTTGATTATGATCATATATCCTTTAATTGATGTTATGAAGTTGCTAGTTGGAGGTTTTGAAGATTTAAACCTAACAAACATGAAATTCTAGCAACAAAGTTCTAATTCCAGGTTTAAATTCTCACAAACACCATTCTGCCCATTTTTGTTTCATAATGATAGAGGATGAATTAGCCTTAGCTCAAAACATGAAAGTTGTATAGAATGATGTTTTATAGTTTCCAGAAAAATTTCAACCCAATCGGAGCAACGTAACCTGTGAAAAGACCGAAATACCCCTGCTGCCATGTTTTTACCCGAACATGCTAATCAGCTTCAATAATTGGTTAGTTTGACCAGGATTACTACTGATTTAGTTGATGATGTCTTCTTAAGAATTACAGCCTTGTATCTTAGCTTTCAAATGGCTTTGGAATTACCTGAATTGGAGTTGTGTGTGCTGAGATATGAGTGAATAAAGCAGGACTGCTAGTTGATTTCTGCAGTGAATCTCAAACTGGAAAATCTGGAATTGTTTTGGTAAATTTGACCTAGATAGGGTGAGAACTAGACTGAGTGGTCTTCATGGAAGTTGCAGGTCTATGTCTTAGATTTTCAACGCCTCCAAGAACGCCTTAAACGGACTTTGGTAGCCTGCGATATGGCCATTTAAAGGTAGTACGGTTAATTAGCCGATTAGTTGGAACCTGGTTCTGTGAATTGGGAATTTGACTAAGTTACACTAGAATTTGGACTAAGTTGTCTTCACCAAAATTGTAGCCCTCTGTATTAGGTCTGAAATGGTATAAATTACATCCCAATCCGATAAGCGTAGCTTCGGATGTGTCCGTTACGTAAAACCCGTCAAATCTGTCTTTTGTTAAACTTCATTTCCGCACATGTTGTTAGCTTGATTTTTGTACTTATATGACTTTGAGCCTATGGAATGGCTATTGAAATGAGATGATATTGTGTGTGACTTTGGGATTGATTGAGGAAAACAATGAAGCCATAAATGGCTGGAAAAATAGGTAAATACAAAGGGTGTGTTGCCCAAATTTTTTCTCGAGGGCTAAATTTCTATTTGAATTTGTATATTTTCATTTGGCAAATACTATGACCATTTTCCATCTTAAAACATGATCCTTCTTCAATTGGAAACTCCAAATGTTTACTTACGTTTACCAAATAAAAAGGAGTGGTTTAGGGTTTTATTGGGTATTTTGTCATCCATTTTACACGAATTTCATTAAGACATTTAATCTATAATATCTACTTGAAAATGAGACAATTTTGAACCATATAAATGATCCTGAAAACAGTATTTCTTAGCCTACCTAGTTGGATTCCGACTTGCCTTTGGTTCAAGTGTTTCCATCGGAAAATTTTACAACCCTTTTGAGTTGGGTTTTACGTTTCGACTATGAAACCCTAGTTATTTTTGTCCACGGGTCCAAATGTCCTCGTTTCACTTTAAATTCTTTTATACGTTCTACTCATCAATTGTCGAGTTCTTTGATTTCACCTAATTGTTTGTGTTAGATGAGCTGTAATATTCTTTCTTGTTTAATCTTAGGTTTTCTTGGTGACTAAAAATAATATCCGGAAGGATATTTTGCGCGTTGTTTTGCGTATATAGGTGAGTGTTCCTGGTTTGTTATATTTTCTTGACTTATTGGCTTGTTATTATTGATTGATAATGTGTTAAGTACTTTCAATGATTGCTTAAAATGAGTTTTCTAGGCGAGTATGTACTTTATCGCACTCGACCTAAATGAATGTGAAATTTTCAATGATTAAATCATTAAATGCTAGTTGTGCATGAATGTAAGCTGTTTGGCTGAACTGGGCCCTTGCCCTTCGTTGCTGATTGACTCGAACCAGAAGCGGATTCGGTCGGGCGATTTAGTGACCCTGGGTGAACGTTTGGTATACTCGAGTATTATCTTGTTGTCAGGTGGAGCCTGGCCAACGTCCAGGAGGGGGTGAATGAAATGAATGAACGAATGTCAATGCAAACGAGGGTTTTACTTACCAAAAATGCGTTTTAAATGATTGGAGGAATAAGGGGAATGACAGGAGAATGAATGAACGAACAAACGAATGAATGGCTCTCTTTACGCCGTATCTTTTTAATGAATGTGTTTATCGCTTTGTTTTGTATTTGTATCTTGAATTATTGGTTATATGTAATGAATGCATTGAACCTCTTGTTGCCTATGTGTTTGGAACCTCACTGAGCTTTTAGCTCACCCCTTTTGTTTTGTTTTCCTTAATAGGGGGATGCGAGCAAAGACGAGAGCCCAGTGTAGGTTAGCCTAGTCTAGTTTTTTTGTTTTATAATGGTTCTCGCCCTAGTGCTTGGCACTGGCTGGATGAATGATGAATTGGGAACTTTTGTATATTCGATAATTGTACTTCCTTTTGAGATAGAAATGTATATAAGTTTCGCTTAAAGTTTTGGATTGTTATTTCGTTTGATCTTGTGGTTTTATTTTGGATTTGATTGAGGTTCGACTGAGTCCCAGCGAGAGCTAGGCAGGCTGTCCGCCGAACCCTCTGGTTCGCCTTAGGGGGAGGTGGAGCTGTCACAGTTGGTATCAGAGCCTGCTTCGCGCGGTCTCTGTGTGGAGTGAGCCTGGGCTAAGTGATGAATAAGTATGAAGGACTAAGTGCTCGTTCAAGCATACGCTATGAACCCTAAAGTATTATAGGTCTTAAATCTTTCTCATGGCATCTAAGGACCATAGATAGGTATGTCGGGTAGGAATTTCGATTTGTAGATTGTTTACTCTTGGGACTGGCTCGAGATGTGAACTGTTTTATTTCGGATTCTCATGCCCGAGTACTCTTGAGTTGAGGCGATGCTAGCTACTAGGTACTTGAAACTTGTATTTTGAAACATGAACAGGTTTTGTTCGGCTAGAATGAGTATAAGAGGTTAACGGACATCTAGTGAATAGAAAGTGACGTGAGAGACCGGACGGGGTTATTCTAACTGGGTGTGGGACGATATATTCCTTTTCTTTTGATTCGCCCGTATATTGTCACTACATTCCGTCAATTGTGTATTTGTGTATATGAATATCTACCTAACTTGAGACGTATTTGTATATTTGATTATTTGTTTCTTTGATATGTTTATGTGGTGTGTTATGTGTGTATATATTTATTTGGGTATTTGGCGCCCTAAATTTTAGTTACTTTAGTCACCTTATTGCGTTTATTCATTAAATTATTTTTTAAAAAAATAAAAGAGAGAGGGGAAAATATATATGGAGGGAAGACGTAGTCGAGGACGAGGTCGTGGCCGTGGGACTGAGTGAGCCCAGGAGCCAAGAGAAGAAAAGGAAATCAGAGTTGAACAAGAGCAAGGACCAAGGGTCGAAGCCGGTGACCAAATGGCAACGGCAATGCAATAGATGACGAATATTTTGGCACGACTGGTGGATCAACAAGGCCAAATGGTCGTGAATCAACCGCAGAACCCTGAAATCGGAGAAGACAAGGCTCTTGAAAGGTTCCAGAAGTTTGCTCCTCCAAAATTCCTTGGAGGGCCCGATCCGGACGTAGCTGAACAATGGGTAGAAACCATGGTTAACATCTTCACATCTCTAAACTACACTGAACAAAGGCAAGTGAACTTTGCAGTGTTCCAATTTGAAGGATCGGCCCGAGCATGGTGGAACGTGATTAAAGCAAAGTGGGAAAGAGAACAGACCGTATGGACATGGGCGAATTTCATAAGGGAATTTAACGAGAAGTACCTCCCTCATTTAGTCCAAGAAAGGAGAGAGGAGGAATTTATTAGGTTATGCCAGGGAACGCTAAGTGTGGCCGAATATGAAACAAAATTTACAAGACTATCCAAGTTTGCTTCTGAATTGGTGGCCACAGAGCGGTGAAGAGTAACACGGTTCATACAGGGATTAAATTTGGAAATCCAAGAAGCATTAGCTGCGGTACAAGTGAATACGTTTACGGAGGCTCTTGAAAAAGCTCAACGAATTGAGAATGCAAAGGCACAAGTAAAAGCCTCCCAAACTCAGAAAAGAGGTGCATCTGGTAATGTATCTGAGGAACTGAGTGAATTGATAGCACCTCCTAAAGTGCAAAAGGTGAACTCTTTACCCTACCCACCATGGACCTTAGGGGCGTTAGATGAACGATATACAAAAAGAAGTCAAGTAGGCCATGGGGAGATTTCTCAAAAAAGCCAACAAGTGGCTTCTTCCTTGACTTGTGGCCACTGTGGAAAGGCCAATTACACTGAGAGTGATTGTTGGAAGAAAGGGCGGAAGTGTTTGATTTGCGGAAGTGGTGACCACTAGGTTAGCAATTGTCCGAGGAAACGGTCACGTGAAGGTAGTACTCAGCAACTAGAGGGCACTCAACCAAAATCAGCAAATGAAAAAGGGAACCGAACAAAAGTACCGGCAAGGGTATATGCCTTAGACAACCAACAAGCTCCTGAGCCATCTGAAGGTAAAAATTTCGAGGACGAAATTTTTTAAGGGGCAGAGAGTGTGAGGACTTGCAAATTCCTTATATATTTCTTGAAAATTTCCTTTTATTTGAAAATTATTTAAAAAATATTATTCTATACCATCTTATTACTCAATCACCCTAGGAAAAAAATGCCAATGATCATAGGAAATTAGGATTTTCCTTTCCGATTTCAAATCGAAGTGAAATAGCGTTTTTCGTGTATCCGTTATGTAATTATCCGGTATGGAGTGAGGATCAAATTTGGTGCTTAAAAGTGACTTTTAGGTGAGAAATAATATGTGATTAGAAGCTATGATATAAAGTTAGTAAATAGGAAGTAAAAACCCTAATACGTGTAATTTAAGGAAAAAGGTTAGAACTGACGTATACCGTTCGTTACCGAGTGAGTGCACCAATTAAACCCTACTTTATTTCTTTAATCTCCTCATTTTATTTTGACTAATTAGCCCTCAAAATATCTTATACATGAGTCACCATGGTGGGCCAAAGGAAGAAGGAAGAAAACTCTAGAAAGGACACATGTCAAGCCCTTATTGGAAGTAGTTTTGACTAATTTGTATCAGCCATCATAAAACAAGAATTTAACCAAATCTTCTCCATTTCTTCACTACCTTGGCCGAAAATAGAGAGAGAAAAAGGGGAGAGAAACTTCATCTTCACCAACTAAATTTCTTGCTTAATCTTAAACTCCAACCATAAATCTTGTGAATCACTTCACAAAAACTACTCTTTAGGGAAGATTAGAGCTTTGTATGGCAAGATTTTGAAGGAAAGGTTGTGGTCTTTTCCTAAAAGCATCCTAGGAAGGTATCATGGCTTTTCACCCTCTTCTTTCTCCCAATTTTGGTTAAATATGGCTAGAAGCTTTTAATTTTGAGTTACAACGGTTAATTAGTGAGTTTTGTTGGAGTTGGGGGGATGATTAGCTAGGGTTTCATTTTCAGCTTTGATTATGATCATATATCCTTTAATTGATGTTATGAAGTTGCTATTTGGAGGTTTTGAAGATTTAAACCTAACAAACATGAAATTCTAGCAACAAAGTTCTAATTCCAGGTTTAAATTCTCACAAACACCATTCTGCCCGTTTTTGTTTCATAATGATAGAGGATGAATTAGCCTTAGCTCAAAACATGAAAGTTGTATAGAATGATGTTTTATAGTTTCCACCAAAATTTCAACCCAATCGGAGCAACGTAACCTGTGAAAAGACCAAAATACCCCTACTGCCATGTTTCTACTCGAACATGCTAATCAGCTTCTATAATTGGTTAGTTTGACCAGGATTACTACTGATTTAGTTGTTGATGTCTTCCTAATAATTATAGCCTTGTATCTTAGCTTTCAAATGGCTTTGGAATTACCTGAATTGGAGTTGTGTGTGCTGAGATATGAGTGAATAAAGCAGGACTGCTAGTTGATTTCTGCAGTGAATCTCAAACTGGAAAATCTGGAACTATTTTGGTAAATTTGACCTAGTTAGGGTGAGAACTAGACTGAGTGGTCTTCATAGAAGTTGTAGGTATTTGTCTTAGATTTTCAACGCCTCCAAGAACGCCTTAAACGGACTTTGGTAGCCTGCGATATGGCCATTTAAAGGTAGTACGGTTAATTAGCCGATTAGTTGGAACCTGGTTCTGTGAATTGGGAATTTGACTAGGTTACACTAGAATTTGGACTAAGTTGTCTTCACCAAAATTGCAGCCCTCTGTCTTAGCTTCGAAATGGTATAAATTACATCCTAATCCGATAAGCGTAGCTTCAGATGTGTCCGTTACGCAAAACCCGTCAAATCTGTCTTTTGTTAAACTTCATTTCCGCACATGTTGTTAGCTTGATTTTTGTATTTATATGACTTTGAGCCTATGGAATGGCTATTGAAATGAGATGATATTGTGTTTGACTTTGGGATTGATTGAGGAAAACAATGAAGCCATAAATGGCTGGAAAAATAGGTAAATACAAAGGGCGTGCTGCCCAAATTTTTGCTCGAAGGCTAAGTTTCTATTTGAATTTGTATATTTTCATTTGGCAAGTACTATGACCATTTTCCATCTGAAAACATGATTCTTCTTCAATTGGAAACTCCAAATGTTTATGTGATACCCCAAATTTTAGGATACTATTTTTGTTTAATCTCAAAGAAAGGATTACGGTTTCTTTATTTTATTTTTGTCTTAAAACATTGTTTTATTTTAACAAGACTAGAAACCTTACTTGTACTTTAAAACCCTAGTTTACTTGTGACTAGCAGGTTATGTTTATATCCCTCATATTTGACTCAAAACCCTAATTTTATTCTATGGAATTGTAAAATTCATCACACTTTTCTTAAAATTCCTTTTATTTGAAAATTATTCATTTAATATGATCCTACTACTCAATCATTCCTCAATAAGTGCAAATGAACCTAGAAAGTAGGGTTTCACTCTTTGTTTTCAAGATTGGAGCAAATTAGGGTTTTCACGATTTTTTCGCCGGATGATTTTTCGGTACGGAGCAAGGATCAAATTTGGTGTTTAAAAGTGACTTTTGGGTGAGAAATAATATGTGATTAGATGCAATAATAAAAAGTTAGTGAATAGGAAGAAAAAAACCCTACTACGGGTGAGTTAAGGAAAATCGGCTCGAACCGACGGGTACCGTTTGTTACCGGGTAAACACACCATTTGACCCATACTTTATTACCTTAATCTTCTCATTTTATTTTAGATAATTGACCCTCAAAATATCTCATACATCAGCCACAATATTTGACCAAAAGAAATGAGAGAAAATGCTAGAAAGAAAACAAGTGTCAAGGCATCTATGGAAGTTGGACTTTGACCAATTTGTCTTAACCTTCATAAAACAGAAATTTGACCAAAATTTCCTCATTTCTTCCCCTTTTCTTAGTCTTGGTCGAAATTCTTGAGAGGAAAAACAAGAGAGGAAAAAACTTCACCTTGCACCTCAATTTCAAGCCTCAATCTTGAGTTTCAACCAATAATCTTGGAAATTCCTCCACAAAAGTTGATCTCCAAGGATGCTTAAGGGTTTTGGTGGAGTGATTTGGGAAGAGGAAGGTCTTGGCAGCTTCTTGATATAGGGATTAAGGTGAATTTGATAAGAAACTTCCCTCTACTTCTTATATGTGTGAACTAGAAGCTTAAAGTTATAGTTTTGATGGATTTATGGGAAAAATTTCATGGGTTCAATGGTATGTTGGGATGTTTAACTAGAGTTTATATTTTCAGCCTTGATTATGGTTATCTACCTCTTAATTGATGTTATTGAGCTAGTAATTGGTGGGTTTGATGATAGAGCACTTGTTAGATATGAATTTATAGAGTAAAGGTGCAAATTTCAGAATTTGGAAACCAAGCTACCCTGTTCTGTCCGATTTATTGTATCATGTTAGAGGCTGAATTAGGCTTAGTATAAAACATGAAAGTTGTATAGAATGATGTTTTATAGTTGCTTACAAAATTTCAGCACATTCGGAGTAATGTAGCCATTGAAAAGACCAAAATACCCTCACTGGCCTAGGATATTTCCAGTGATCCGTTTTGTACAGTTCATCCAATTGATTGTGTTTATTCACTATGATCCATGCTGATTTTGTGACGGCCCCACTTCCCCCTAGGGCGTATCAAAGGGTTCGGCGGGTCGCCTGCCCAGCTCTCGCTGGGACTCAGTCGTTCACTACATTCCTCAAACAGATTACAATATAAATCTAAAAAATTACATCAAATGTTCCCACAATTACACATCCAAGTCTCCATAATTACATGTCACAAGCGAAGCGAAAACAATTTCCAACTATACATAAAATGATTCCAAATCCAAATTGTACAAAATATAGGCCATCTATTCACGTGAATAAGCACAACAAGCCTTCCTTCGCCACGAGCCCTGTGGAGGGGAATAAAACATTTTTGGGGTGAGCTAGAAGCTCAGCGAGTAACTAGTAAAATCAGTAATCAAATATATTTCACAATATTGCATTTCGATCCTTTCGATGATGTCATGATTCAAAGAACAAATGTCCGTTTATTGCTCTCGTGAGCCAGTGAAATCATAGTACTTGAACACCCAATGCTCAAATAGATCATTTAACATTAACATTAACATTAACATTAAGAGGGAGCCCCTTTTTGAGCTCCGGAGCCATTTGCTCCAAGTAAACAGAGGTGGAGACGTTGGTGTCCAGCACAAGACTCCCCAAGAACTCATTGAAGCCAAAATCATATCATGAATTCACATGCAAGCACGCATGAGATGCAGTCGAGTAAATAATGCAAGAAACATTTCATAAGAAACTTTAACAATAGTTTGGTTCACTCACCTCCATGGCTCAGAATCATCCATCATATAACATTGCCTTGCTCAAATCCAAGTCTTAGATCACAAACTCAATGCAAACAAGTCCCTTCAAAGTTCGGACAGCACTTCCCCTGAATTTGCTAACTTTTCCAGCCATCATGGCTTCATTATTTCCTCAGCCAGTCCCAAAGGTACACACACAACAACAAGTTCATCCAATAGTCATTCAGCAAGCTCCAAGTTGTACTAGTACAAGTCAAGCTAGGGAAAAGTTCGGAAATGAAGGTTAAGTTCAAAACCAGAAAAATAGCTTTTGACATCCTTTTACGGTAATGGTACCAAAGGCACTACGATTGTCGGATGAAGGTACAAGATACACCGTTTCGAAACTAAGAGATAGGGCTACAATATTTCAGAAGGTCACTCAACCCAGTTTTGAGTGCAAACAGGTCAAAAATGCAAGATACTACACCAGAATCACAAAAATAGATTCACAGAACGTAATCTAGCGGAAACATCATAAATCAGGCTACCTAAGTCCAAATCCAGAAATTCCAAAACCAGCTGAAACCTAAGAAACAGGGCTAAATTTCATCAGAAGGCCTCAACAACCAATTCGGAAGCAATTCCAGCCAAAACAACCAATTTCAGGCACAATTCTTACATTCCGGTAAAACCAGAACAACAATAGTAATTTCAACTTTTCTCATTCTACACTACTCCGATTGACCTGAAATTTTGTAGCACCTCTAAAATGTCATTCCCTACAACTTTCATGTTTTAAGCCAAGGCCAATTCGGCTTCTAACTAGGAGCTAAAAATTCGGGCAGAATGTTCCTTCACAAAACCTAATTTTCTGAAATTTCTTCCAAAACAGAAATTGATTGCAATTGTCCATTTTTTCCACCTTCTAGAATCATTATATACCATTTCCAATCATCATAGATAGCCACATAATCATATCCATATGAAAACAGAAAAATCCCCAATAATTATAAAACTTCACCAATTCAACCAAAATCAAGATATAATCCATCAAAGTTGCACCTTATACCACCACTAATCATCAATTAAACATCATTAGAGGGAGGAGAGGGGTCCTTCACAACTCACCTTAGCAATACAAGAGATTGAGCATGTTAGTGGTTGTTTGTGATATTATGTGATGCAATCTTCTATTTCAGATAGTGGTAAGTTAGGCGGAGCCGGCGGGGCCCACTACTAGCTAACACGCACGAAGTGATTTTTGCTCTTGTGCTACTTTTGTATTTTGAGTAAGTATTCAGGCCATTCTTATGCATTCGTTGCTTATGTGTTTTGATATGTATGAAAAGGGTAGGATAGGCGAGGGTGTACTTTATCGCACTCGACCTAAACCCTAATTTGCACACGTATTTGTACATGGCATATGTATATGAACCATTTTGGAACTAAAACCCTCGAGCTTGTAGCTCGGGCTGACTTTTGGATACTTTTGTGAAGTTTGTGAGTTTGAGGTCGATCTCAAGACCTAGCTGGACTATTCGAGCCGGTTAGGGCTTGGTCGAAGTCAGTCCAGCCTAGTCGGAGGTCACCAAGTTTGTGAATCCGGTTCACTGAGAATGTGAACCAAGTTTGTAGGTTCAAGTTATGAACCAAGTTTGTGACCCGAGCTTGTGATTCAAGCTCAAGTTTGTGATTTCGTTCACTCGAGCAAGTTTATGAGGTGACT